>JAGIQG010000027.1:20613734-21223825 GCA_024679065.1 Sphyrna mokarran | reverse complement strand
TGTAATGTGGGAAAGATGTGCAAACTCCACACATGCACCGTCACCTGAGGCCAGAATTAAACCTGGGTCCTTGGAGCTGTGAGGCAGCATATGCTCACCATTGTGCTGCTCTGAAGCAAGTTAAAACTAGTGAAAGATAAGTTTAAGATTGCTGTCAGGAGTTGTTCTTCACACAACAAATGATCACTGGCTTAAAATAGATTCTTGGGAAATGTGGTAGAGGTACAAATGCTGAAATAATTTAAAAAACTGATTTTTGATGCAGAGACTTTAGGTTATTTATGGATAGATGACATAACCACCACTGTATAGTAAACCTTATCTGTATTTTATATGTTACAGTATATTGAATTTACCTACTTATGCTTTTTAATAATCGATGGGCTTGCCTACATCTTTAATTGTCTATTTTTTTGATTGTAACGTTCTGTAATCCTTCATAACTCATTCCTTTTGCATTTGGCATACAAATGTTTTCTGTCATCCTCCCAATTCATGCGTACAGTTTTAAAATTAATCTTGGGTCTTAGAATTGGGCATGAGCACTAAATGTTGTTTGTGTATCATGAAGTCTCAGCATAATCTTGGTAAGTATACACTTGACTATGCTAACAAATCTCAGTTCTTTAACTTGTTAATTACTTTAACAAGTTGGATATTGGAAGTGAAGAGTCATTTATTGTTCCTAGGTCATCTTCAAAATCTGTTAGTGCTAGTTTATTTTCTTTCTTAGATTTGTGATGCATATTTTTTGAGCGATGCAAATTCTGTTTGTCAGTATTAAATTTAATTTGCCACGTCTGTCCAGTTGCATAACCAATGAGTAGTTTTACAGTTTCTTTACTGCATCCTATACTTTCACTGCTTTTCTTTTAATATCATATGAAAATTTGAATACTGCGTTTAATTTCTACTTTCAGGTCATTGGAAGCAACATGAGTCCAAAATCTGTAGGACTTTTTATTTTTGTTGTAACTGTCTTGAGTTTACTCTTTCCTGCTATTTTTTTTACAACCTCCTTAACACAATCCTATGATCAGACTTGATTGCTGTGGATTTTAGTATAATTCAGGGTTATTGTGGTACGTGTAGGAGATTTGAATCTTCAGATATGTTTTGGAAAGATGAATTAACATGAATGTATGGTAAACCATATTTTTCAATGACTATATCTTCAATAAGTGAAGGCTATTTGTTGGTCATTTTTTTTCCAAATTCCTCCTGGCTGCTAAGTTATTGATTTACTATTATTTAGACTGACTCAGAATAACACCCCATGTGCTCACTGACCTACATTGACTCCTGGTCTAACAAGATCTTGATTTTAAAATCCTTATCCTTGCTTTCAAATCCTTTCAGAGCTTTGCCCTGTTGTATTCCTGTAACCCCTTGCAACATGACAAACACATGCAATTTCTTAATTCTTTCACTTTTGTCCTTTTGTGCATCTCTGATTTTCTTTGCTTTACCATTGACAGCTGTGCCTTCAGCAGCCTTAGCCCCGAGCTTCAGAATTTCGTACTTCTCCATATATCTACATCGTTTATCTCGTTTAAGATGTTCCTCACAACTACCTGTTTGACCAAGTTTTTGATCACATCCTAATTGCCCAGATTTTGGGTAAAAATTGCGATGAGGCTGTCAGCATTCCTTTCTTTTAAGTTTAAACACATGATATTTGATTATACAAACTAACAATGTATATACATTCATAAAGGTACAGTTTAAGCTGTAGCAATTGGTTCATAGTACATCCCATCTCCTTCTCCACACCCCGCTCTCTTTCCTGTTGCAAAAAAAACCTGAAAATCAAAAGTCATTTCTAGCCTAGGTGGTAAGAGGTCATGGAATCTTGTGTTTGTGTTGCTCAGCTGCCCTGAGCATGTGATTACACTTGGTGGTTTGTACTCTGTCTGTGGCCAGTGTCTTCACTGTTAGCAACATGGGACCTTTCATCGGTGTGTTCACAGGTGCAGGAGTCGTGAGTTGACTTCTGTAGGAGTCTGCATGTCCACTGGTGCAAGGTGCTGGTGTCATATTATCCAGATGATTGAAGTGCTGTTATCTGTTGATGCTGCTTCTGATAGTTGCCAAAGATGATGGCGATTGTGTTCAATGTGGGCACTGTCTGAGGCTACCGCATAACTATTTTGTGATTGTGCATGCTGTATAATGCTACCAACTGGTTGTGGCCACATGTGGTCTGAATGCTGACTGTTTGACCTGGTGTTTGAGGGCAGCGTCTGTGTGCATCTTGCCCGTAATGTGTTTTGCTTCTCAAACTGTGTTGCAGGAGTGCATCATTCAAGTTGGTTTCAAGTCTGGGCTGCAGCAGAGCCATAGCAGTAGAAATCATGGCTCTGGTGCGGCTGGAAAGAAGTTGTGCTGACTAAGACAGGTCATTCGTAGATTTCACAGGCGTGCTGCTTAATAGCCTGTGCTATTCTGTGCACGTATCTGTATAGGTTTGCCTTTTGACTGTGGATATGAGGCTGCTTGTAATATGCTCAAAATCCCATGTTTGTGCAAAGTTCTGAAATTCGGTGGAGATGGGTTGGCGAGCATTGTCTGTCATGAGTCTCTGTGGGATGCCATGTGTGACAGTGGTGCTTAAGCTTGATGATTATTTTGCTCTTGTCATGTTTGGTAGGTAATTCAGCTCGAATCAGCTAAGACTAAATGTTGTTTACTGTTCCATCTGAAGGTGTCAGCTGCTGAGTGTGACCATGGGAGATTCAGGGCCCTGTGTAAATATAGTCATTCCTTGATTGATTGGCTTGAGTGCATTGCACATTGTGCATCTGGCGATTTCCCTTTCTATGTCTATGTATATGGAGGACGAGTGCAGTACTCCTTGATTCTATCTGGTTGCTTCCAACACTGAATGCTCCGTAGTGGGTAAGAAGGCTTTGAAGAGGGCATCAGCTAAAACAGCGCTGTGCCAAGTTTGTATGCAATACTGAGGATTTAGCATCATGCTTTGTAGCTGTGCAAACATGGTGTGCAGGAATTTCTTTAAGATAAAGAGTGGCTGGTGATCTGTTTAAACGTTTGCAGGACAACCATATCTGAAGTCATGAAATTCCTGAGAGGCAAAGACTTAAGCAAGAAGTTCCTTTTTGATCTGTGTGTAATGAGTCTCAATATCAGTGAAGGCCCTTGAAGCAAAGGCTATTAGTCTGCTATTCTAGGTGCAAATTGTGCCATGTCCATGCTGGGAGGCGTCTGTTCAGATGAGTACCAGTGCCAGAATGTCAAAGTATTATAATATTGGTGAGATTATGTGCGCTTGTTTGACTCTATTGAAGACTGCTGTGTGATGCTTTTCCCAGCACCAGTTGATGTCCTGGTGGAGAAGTTGCTGTAGAGGTCCTGTGACCTCACTATAACATGGGATAAACTTAGAAAGATAATGTGTCATGCTAGGAAAGTGCTGAAAAACGTTCTTGTACATTGGAATCGCCATCTGTTGTATAGTCATTGTCTTGTCTGGATTGGCTTTACGCCATCAGTTGTTAGTAGATAGCCCGCGTCAGGAACCTGGTTGACCCTGAATCTGCATTTCACAGGGTTAAGCTCTAACTGGATGATCCTTACTCGGTGAAAAAGTTGGAAGATTTGCAGATATGCATCGTGTTCTTGCATAGTATGACCCCAAACAAGGACGTCATCAACAATAATTTGGCAAGATTGCAAAGAGTTGAACTGCGCACTGCTGCAAAATCTCAGTGCCAGTGGAGATCTATAGGACATACAAAGAAAACAGTATCTGCCTACCAGAGACATGAACGTGGTTAGTTTTGGGGATTCTTCGTCAGATGGAATCTGCCAGAACTCTCATTTCACATTGAGAATGCTGAACATCTTGCATTTTCTGTGTCCACTCTGATCCATTCCATTGTCTTTATCAGGTAATGTGGTCTGAACAGTGCTTTGTTGAAGTGCACTGGGTCAACACACATCCTGACGATACCATCTTTTTTAACTGTGGCCGTCATTGTGAAATTCATTCTGTGGCCTTGCCTATAGGAGTTATGGTACCTAGTGCTGTCATCTGGTGCAGTTTATTAATGATTTTGTGCTTCCTGGCTTCTGGTACTCTTCTCAGAGCCTTTTGATGGCACTGAATCATTCAGTCTCATGTGATGTATAACTGATAGCTTATCAATGCGGAGATGTTTTAATGGGCTTGGGGCTGTAGAGCATGCACTCTGGACCAAATTGAATGAGCCCCAATGCAGCGCTGTTCTAAAGCCTAAGTCGTGGATTTACATTCTAGTCAGCTATATAGAAATTGAAATTTCCCTGTGTGCAATAGAGGGTTGCTATACCTTAAGTGCAGATTGTCTGTCTATCATAAGCCATGACTGCGTCTGAGTGCTGGGATCTGTTGATGTATACAGGTCTATTTCCCATAGCCTTTAGCTGGATAGGAGGTTATCATTTGCTCCAGTATCAATCGTGACTATACGTATGGCATTACTGCTGATGATGAGAGTGGTGAAGATTTCGCCTTTTTCTGAGATGATGTCAACACTCTGAGTAGAGTGTTGTTGGAGATTCAATAGCTTCGCTGCTTTGGTTGTACACCAATTCATTCACTGTGCTGATGCTCCTTCCCTAGATGATTGAAGAGCAGCCTTGTTGCTGACGGCAGAGAGGGCTCTGCTGTTTGGATCTGCAGCACTTAGCAAAGTAGTTTCATTTCCCATGGTTGTTGCATCTTGTATCAAATGCAGTAGTTAGCACTGTTGCCTCACAACATCAGGGACCTAGGTTCAATTCCTGGCTTGGGTCACTATCTGTGCAGAATCTACATATTCTCCCTGTGTCTGTGTGGGTTTGTCTTGGGTGCTCCTGTATCCTTCCACAGTCTGAATTAGGTGTATTGGCCATGCTAAATTCTCCCTCAGTGTATCCAAACAGGTGCCAGGCTTGGGGATTTTCACAATAATGTCATTGCAGTGTTAATGTAAGACTAGTTGTGACATTAATGGATAAACTTAAAAAACAATTCTTTGGATGCTGTTTGCTGCAGTTTGAGCAGGATGGCCCTGTACAGTGAATACTTTGGTTTCCCATCTGAAACAGTTGCTTTTTTCTCTGTTGTTTAACATACAATTGTTAATTGGCTACTTGCAACATTAAGGCTTTCTCTTGCAGCAGCTATTTGTGGACTAAATCACTACATGCTCCACAAACTACCCGATCCCTGATTAAGTCTTCGCTGAGAATTCCAAATCTTTTTTTTGCCAATATTTGATTTGATTTATTATTGTCACATCTATTAACATACATTGAAAAGCATTGTTTCTTGCACTATACAGATAAAACATACAATTTGCAGAGAAGGAAACAAGAGAATGCAGAATGTGATGTTACAGTCAAAGCTAGGGTGTTGAAAAAGATCAACTTAATGCAAGTTAAGTCAATTCAAAAGTTTGATAGCAGCAGGGAAGGAACTGTTCTTGAGTTGGTTGGTACGTGACATCAGACTTTTTTATCTTTTTCCTGAAGAAAGAAGATGGAAGAGGGAATGTCTGGAGTGTATTGGGTCCTTAATTATGCTGGTTGCTTTGCTGAGGCAGCGGGAAGTGTAGACAGAGTCACTAGATGGAAAGCTGATTTGCGTGATGGATTGGGCTACGTTCAGGACCTTTTGTAGTTCTTTGTGGTCTTGGGCAGAGCAGAGCCATACCAAGCTGTGATAGAACCGAAAAAATGCTTCCTATAGTGCATCTGTAAAAGTTGGTGAGAGTCATAGCTGACATGCTATATTTCTTTTGTCTTCTGAGAAAATAGAGGCATTGGTGGGCTATCTTAACTATAATGTCAGCATGGAGAATGTTCTTGATCTGGACACCTAGGAATTTGAAGCTCTTGATGCTTTCTACTTTGTCTCCATTGATGTAGACAGGGGGGCATGTTCTCCTTTACGCTTTCTGAAGTCAATGGGTGACTATTTTTAGGGTGACCATGTAACATTATATTGACTCGTCTGCTCTTTGATTTGTTGAATTGAAAGCATGTCTGTCAAGGATTTTTTTTTTACCAGGAGACAGGTGTTTGCAAACTTTTTCAGGATTATCTGATGTCTTTTTCTCCCTCTGCCTGGAAAACTGACTTGAAGTTTTTGACAGTCTGGGGGCCTGTGAGGTTTAATAGGTTTGTACCTTTCTCAACTTGTCAGACAATACAATATTAGAGTAATGTGCCGTTCCTGGAACTTTTCCCAACCATCTGCAATATTTTCATCAAAGGCAAGTGGGTCGATACTGCAAAGTCCTTGTGCCATAGTGCCAACTCCTGTCAGCATGTAAATGTTGTGGGTTCCCTGAATAACTGACAATAGGGACTTTCAACAAGGCAGTTTATTCATTAGCTGTGCAGCTACTTCAACATTTATGCACTGTGTGTGCTCCCAAGGATGACTCCTGCGTTCCCACTACATGACCTGTTTTGTAGCTGCGTCAGCACGTTCTTCAGCATCACAAATGTGCATGACCATTTGCTGTACATTAGTGATAAGTCTTACTATTTTTAATAAAGAACTTCACTGAAAATTAACCTTGTGTTGAATTGCATTCCTTCAGTTGTTACATATTATTGATAATTTAAAACTAAGATTTTTAAAAACTTTTTCTCTTATGTCCTTTTGCCCCATCTTTCTTTTCAATTTTTTATTTTGCACTTTAAACTATTCCATGTTTAATTAACAATTCCATACTACACTTTCTAATTCAGAGTATGCAATTGTCTGTAATGATTCTTTAGTTTGGCTAAGAAGAAGCAAAATTGCTCGTCTGAGACTCAAATTTTCTGTAGAAGTTGCTGCATGAAAATGGCTCACTAATCACAGCAAATTCCACTGCAAAAGCATGTAAAAAAAAGTCTGGAAGTAAGTCTAATGAATAGTAGACAGTCTTGGTTTGCCACTGATTGCAAAATATGGATCAACGTATTTTTATGTGGTTTTGTATCAAATCGTGTTTGATAGTGACTTGTGATAAATTTGAGATGTTTTTACTATGTTACAAGTGCTATATAAATGCAAATTATTATATGAGAGACTGGAATTAAGAAGATGTGGTGTTGGAGTTGGAGCTGGAATAGGAACTCAGTGACTGAGCTTTTGGGAAGCCTGAATTGTTTTTCACCATAGAACATGGATCATCGTCTCTACTTAGCTTGTTTTATATAATCAATCAATATGGTAAATATTGTGCCAGAAAGGACAGTATCTGTATTCTTGAGTTCCTTTCACTCAGTAAATTGTGCAACAATATTGATTTACCTTCTCTTTCTGTAATAAATCAATATCAAAACTGATTTGAGTAGCCTATTTTAAAATAGAATGCAGTGGAACTTTTGTATAAAGTACAATATGATAAACTTGTCAAGAATGTCCACTAATGAGAAATTCTCAAACTTTACAATTCTTTGGTTGTAGATTACATAGACTGTTATTCCCAATTAATTTTTTAGATCTGAACATAGAACATTTCAGCACAGTACAGGCCCTCTGGCCCTCCCATGTTGTGCCACCAGTGGAACCAACCTAATGACCCTCTAACCTAAACTATTCCAATATTATCCATATGCCTATCCAATGAATTGCCTACCACTTGTGCCACATGCTTTTCACTTGCCATTTATCAATGCAGGCTTAAAAAGAAAATTGTTGCTTGTCCAAGACTGCAAGCCAGCTGAAATTGTGGATCATTTAAAAAAAAAATCAATTTATTTTCAGGATTACTAAAACAATTAATGAATTAATTAAACATAGTTGAAGTAAGTTCAAGTTTGGGACACTTGAAGCACTAAAGTGTAAGTTTCAGCACTATTAACATGAGAGTTTGAAATGTGAATTACTGACATTTACCAGCTCTATAGAGATGTGAAGGATAAATTTGTATCTATAAAACCAGCTAAACCTACGTATAACATCCTGCAGGACTTTCAGGTAAATGTAGCAGAAAAACTCTGCCTGTTAAATGGACTTCAGAATCAAACAGCCTTCAGGATCTGGTAGCATGTGTTTGAGTATTGAAAGGATGGTAAAGGAAATTAGAGGCTGTTGAGTGATACTCATATGGTTCCACAGGATTAAAATCAAAGCTCTTGAAATCAGTGTTAAAATCAATCCATTTGCCACGCAGTTGTATTGGCTTCATATGGAATGAAAAACTGGAATTAATATTGATGCTGACTATTTCAGTTTGTCACTTCACACCAAAAGAACCAGACCAGAACAGGAAAATACAAGGGCAGTGTGTAGAGAAAGAATGTAGGAAATTTGTATACAACGTAAACCCTTTAAGAATGACTTGAAGTTTTTATTTTGCGTGCAGGTATATATGTATATTTCATTAGTTCTATGAAATGGAATACAGCTGACTAGGTATCTCTGCCTGTCTGCTCAGATTACAGATTTTAGATCAAAATGTCATCCTGTTGGAGGTGACATTTCTATGTGCAGCAGTACACTGTTCTAAAGGTAACCTTGGCAATACCTGTCAGGTGGAACTGTTCGTTCCAGAAAGGTGGATTTATTTTATGGGCTAATATGCAAAGTTGAGGTTTGACCAGTTGGTGCACCTGAACCCTGAAAGTTTACAGCCTCAGACATGCTCCCAAATATTACCTATTTACCATACTTCAGACCTTTATGGATCTCTCCCATTGTATTATTGGAAATCATAACCTTTCACTATTCTTGCTGCCTGTAAATATAGTAGTGCCCAGATTTTGCAATTTGATAGGAAAGGGGGTACAGTAACAGTTGAGCACTGTTCTTTATAATTTACTGTCTATAACATTGGTGAATCACAGAGGAGGAGATAGTAGTATAATTGTATGTCTCCAGATGAGTAATACAGAGATTAATGCTCTGCGCACGTGGATTCAAATCCCACCATGACATCTGGAGCAATTTAAATTTAATTAATAAAATCTGGAATTGAAAACACCATATTTGGTGACACGAGCCAATATTTGATTGCCATTAAACCCATCTGGTTCACTAATGTCCGTTAGGAAGGGAAATTTGCTGTCCTTACCTGTTCTGGCCCACATATGATTCCAGACACATAGGAATATGGTTAATGCTTAACTACCCTCTGAAATGGCCAAGCAAACCATTCAGTTCAAGGGCAAGATCCATCCCCATCCTATGAAAAAGTTACACACCAATATTGGGATATTTGAATGGTCTTCAATTAAAAGATTTTCATATCAAAATTTGATTGTGTGGAATGCAACCATAATTTGAATCTGATGAAAGCAATAAAAACACTCACCAAGCTATTCATATTTATAATGTACATTTTTTATTTGAGGCCTCATTCATTTTTTTTACTGACATTGTCAGGCAAAGTGGACATGAGCAAACTCAATATTCTTTGAGATGGCAGAAATATTAGTTGGACATGTGTCTGTTTAGGAAATTATGACTTGCTGCTCACTGGGAAATTCCAAGTTCTATATTCATTTATATTATTCATGATCTTTTTAAGTATTTTGCAGATACATTTTATGCTCAATAAAATAGGGGACATAGATTTATGATTTTAAGTAAGAGAAATAGGGAAATGTGAGGAGCATTATGGGGGGGCATGGTAGCATAGTGGTTGGCACTTCTACCTCAATACCAGGGACCTGGCTTCATTTCTGGTTTCAAGTGACTGTATGGAGTTTTCTCCCCATGTCTGCATGGGTTTCCTCCTGGTGTTGTGCTTCTTCCCACACTCTAAAGATGTGTGAGGTAGGTTGATTGGCCATGCTAAATTGCCGTTTAGTATCAGGGGATTAGCAGAGTAAATACATGGGGTCATGGGAAATAAGCCTGAGTGGAATTGTTGTCAGTGCAGTCTTGCTAGGCTGAATGTGCTCCTCCTGTCTTATAAGGATCCTATGATTTCTATGATCATAACCTGAAAGTCACTGCCTACAAGCATGGTGACAACAAACACACATTTCAAAAGGAAATTTGGATGGGCACTCAAAAGAAATAACCTTGCAGAGCTACAAGAATCAAGTGAGGAAATGGAATTGACTGGCTGTATCCACAGAGAGCCAACATAGACTTGGTGGGTTGAATGTCCTCCTTCTGTACTGTAAATTACAGCATGACAGGATACAAACATTGCTTTGTATAAAACACCAAATAGTTCTAATTTAGTGCTCTGAAAAAGCATTAGTTTAACTTAGCAATGCAGGATATGCACCTTTAATACTATATTTACTTTGGTATTAATTCAAATTTGCATTTCCTATTTACATGTATTTTTAAAAATTCATATTTTGGATCCATTTTGAGGTAACAATAGGGGAGTGATGGTATATGGAAGACAATTAGAAGATGTGTAGGAATTCAGAATTGCTTTTTTTAATCGTAAGCAAAGAATTAATCACACACAGATTTTGGAGTATCTGCTTTGCTCATATAGGTTTATTTTGGACTTATTTGAAGTAGACCTATTCTGAGATTGATGCATGTTATGATCTAAAATTAAAAACATTTCAAAGAAGTGAAGGTAAATAATTTCAAATGAGGAGGCATTGTGGAAACATTGACTATTACGGTGATCTTCAGAATGAGTTTGTAGTCGAATGGAAATAGATAAAGGAGTAAGGAAACAATGAACTATGGGTAGTATATGAAGTATAGAATGATATTGTAAGTCTTCTAGCAAGGCAGTCTGAAACTTTTATTTTGAAGATGGAATTTGTTTGTTGTATAACTGTAATTTGAAATTCAATAATTGAGAAGCAGAGAAATTAAACATGTTAAACATGTGGAACATTGGGGTTAGACCACACTTGGAGTTCCGCAAAATGTTCTCACCATATTATAAAAAGGATGTACAGGCATGAGAGAAGAGGCAAGAAAAGATTTGCAAGTTTGATACCAGAACTGAGAGATTATACCTATTAGGGAAGATTGAACAAACTGGGGCTCTTTTTGTCTAGAAAAGAGAAGCTTGACTGGTGACTTGAGAGGTTTTTCTTATTATTATTTCAAGAGATGTGGTCTTTGCAGACAAGTCCACCATTTATTGACCTTTGCTAATTACCCTTCAGAAGGTAGTGGTAAGCTTACTTAAAACAGAAAAAGTATAGCACAAACAGGCCCTTCAGCCCACAAGTTGCGCCGATCATACCGCTACCTACTAGGCTTATCTATAACCCAAAATCCTATTAAATCCCATGTACTCATCCAGAAGTCTCTTAAAAGACCCTGTTGAACTTGCCTCCACCGCCACTGATGGCAGCTGAATAGAGCTGGTGTAGTCATGTGGTGTAGGTACACCCATAGTGCCACCAAGGAAGAGTTCCAGGATTTTGGCCCAATGACAATGAAGGAATAGTGATATATTTCCAAGTCAGGATGGCGGGTAGCTTGGAGAGAAGCTTCCAGGTGATGCTGTTCCATCATATCTGCTGCTCTTGTCCTTTCAGATGCTGTCTAACAATCCTAGGAGAGTTCCTGCAGTGTGTGTTACAGATGGTACACACTATTGTAACTGTGTATCTGTGGTGGAAGAAGTAAACATTTGGATGGGCTGCCCAGTTAGTAAGTGGCTTCGTTCTGGATGGTGTCAAACTTATTGAATGTTTTGGAGCTGCAGTCGTCCAGGCAAGGGCACATCATTCCATCACACATTTGACTTGTGCCTTTTAGATTATGGACAGCTTTGGGGAGTCAAGAAGTTAGTTACTTGTCATAGGATTTCTCGCCTTTGAGTGACTCTTTTAGCACAATATTTATGTGGCTGTCCATTTGAGTTTCTGATCAATGGTAAATCCCAGGATGTTGACAGTGGGAGATTCAGGGATGGTAATGCCATTGAATGTTTAGGGGCGATGCTTAGGTTCTCTCTTGTTGGAGATGGTCACTTCCTGGCACTTGTTTGGCATACCTGCTATTTTTCAGCCCAAATCTGGATATTGTCCAGGTTTTGCTGCATTTATATGTGACCGCTTCAGTATTTGAAGCATCACAAATGTTATCATCAGCAAACATTCCCTGTCTCTGACTTGTGATGAGAAGAAGGTCATTAATGAAGCAATTGAAGATGGTTGAGCCTGAACAGTGTCCTGGATCTGAGACAACTGACCAACAACCACAGCTGTCTTCCTTTGTGCTAGGTATGACTCCAAACAGTGGAGAGTTTTCCCTTTGATTTCCATTGACTCAAGTTTTGCTTGGACTCCGTAGTGCCACGTTCGGGTCAAATGTGGCTTTAATGTCAAGGGCGGTCACCCTTCCCTCCCCTTTGGGGTTCAGCTCGTTTGTCCATGTTTGAACAAAGGCTGTAATGAGGTCAGGAACTGAATAGTTCTGGCAGAATGCAAACTGAGCGCCAGTGCTAACCAATGCTGCTTGATTGCACAGTTGATGACTCCTTCCATCACTTGTGATCAAGAGTGGACTGATGGGGTGCAAATTGGCAAAGTTAGATTTGCTTTTTGTGTACAGGACATACTTGGGTAATTTTTCCACAATGGATAGATGCCAGTGTTGTAGCTGTACTGGAATAGCTTGGCTAGGGGATGCTGTTCCTGGTGTGCCCTCCTTGATTCTTAATTGAAGCTGGATTGATCCCATGGCTTGGTGGTAAAGGTAGAGTGGGGGATATGCAGGGCCATGTCCTTACCTGGTGTAGTCATGTGGTGTAGGTACACCCATAGTGCCATTGCTATTGTTCTATTGCTGCTGATCCACAATTGTCTAGCCTGGAGTTGCTAAATCTGTTTGGAATCTATCCCATTTAGCATGGCGATAGTGCCATACAACATTGAGGGTATCCCCGGTGTGAAGTTGAGGATCTTCATTTCTACAAGGACAGTACAGTGGTAATTCTACCAATACTGACATGGATAGATGGAATTGTAGCAGGTAGGAGATGAGGGTGAGTTTAAGTATGTTTTTCCCTCTTTCCTCACCACCTTTTGCAGATCCAGAGTAGTAGTAATGTTCTTTAGGACTTGACCAACTTAGTCAATAGTAATGGTACTGAGCCGCACTTGGTGATGGATATGTAGACTCTCAGATTCGACATTGTGCGCTGTTGCCACACTCTGAGGTGTCTGGGATATTACCTGTTAGGCACGATTCCTGAGTATTATTACATTAGGCAGTTGCTTGTCTAGCTTGTGAGACAATCCTTCATGAAAGGGCCTGATGGGAGAGAGGTAGTGCAGGCATTTCTGTTTGTGCATGGGTGTTGAACTAATGGCTGTAAATATAAGATGGTCACCAATAAGTCCAATAGGAATTCAGCAACTTTATCCAGGAGATGGTTATAATTTGGAACTCGTGGGATAGTTGAGGCAGCTGTGCATAGATGCATTTAAAGGAAGTCTTTATAACTAAATGGTGGAGAAAGGGATAGAAGAGTATGTTGATGGGGTAAAATGAAAAAGGGTGGGAGGATAGGCTATGGACTGGTTGGGCCAAAGGACCTGTTTCCATGTTATGCAGTTCTGTGTAATTCTGATTTTTGTCCAGTGGTCAACACTGTTCATTAGTAGCAGGCGACTTTTATGACCTGGTTTGTTCAAACCTGATTCTGAAATAGGCACTTTGTTTACAGATTAGTCTACAGAAATTGCCTTTAACTTCAAGAAAATGGGCACCCCAAGAGAACACACACGGCGTTTACCATTATGTCCACACTCACTTTTTGTGAGGAATAGACAAATAGATCAAATGGTTGTATTATTAAGACACTTGTATTTGCAATGCCCACAATGATATTTTGGCTATAATGATTTTCTCTGTCATTGTGGTGGGAGGACCACATAATTAATAGCATTCCTAGCCAATCATCCAGAATGTTTTGTACTAGTTGTTGTCTCTTGCTTTTTGAGGGGAATATTTGCAAATTATTAAATTGCATTGCAATAAATGGAAATTTGAATATGATTTTGTTGTATTACTGTGTGCTGTAAATCCAGAAAAGGACAACTATTGAATTATTATTGGAAAATGCTAGAATACGGCTGCAATTAAATTCATTTATAAGGAACTTGAAATTGATTTATTTCAGTTACTTGAGACAAATTCATTCAATATTGAATAGTAGGAGTAACAAAAGTGTCATTTTTAAGGCTGTGTGATGCAAAACTGTGTGCAAACAAAAATGTAATCTACCTTGATAATCAGCCCTATTGCTTGTGGAGTGCTTGAAACTTGTTATTTGGGAACTTTTTTGTCTAGGTTTATTTTGACACTGAATTTTGTGGTAATTTCCCGAATTTGATTTGCATTATGCCTAATCTTGCTCACTAACACATTGAACAGCATCACAGTGCAACAAAAGGTATGAGTGTAATTTTATGATTTATGCTTGTTTAAAATAACATTCTAATGTGTAGAGCAGAAATGCATGGAGAACTTGGGGAGCAAGTGAGTTAAGGAGAGAATTTCAGAAAAATGCTGAAACTTCTTTCAGTGGTGTAAAAAAGATTGATGTTCTAAGGACTGGAGTTGCAAGATAAAGGACACGTATGTCAGGAGTTTTGAACTCAATTCACATGGTAGGCCTGATCAATATCCTGGCACTTGATGTCACGTTCAGCAAAAGTAGAACATGTTGATTTGAGTTGGACTTGATGGCTCCCTCAGATCAGTGTTGGTTCCATTTGAGCAGCTTCCTTGCCTATTTCAGGACCTTTCTGTAAAATGTGTAGAAAAATAAAATGGATCATGTGCTGTGTAAGCCCCACCTTGTTTTTCCAGTTCTACAGCAATTCTTAAAGTTTGTCTCCATATCTTGTCCCCCTCCCCCAACCAAGTCCTGATCTTAATGTTCTAGTTTCATGTGTTGCTTTTAGGGAGGCAGTGACATGTGGGAGGAGGGTGGTGATGCTGTGTGCAATTTTTAAAGATACAGTTCTCTCAGTTCCATTAGAGTAGAAGTTATTAAATGATTTGAGTCCATTTGAGAATGCACGAAGACCTCACACGAGCTGGATCCAGCCTATGGACAATTTGTCTGAAACCTCTTGCATGGACCAGGGTAGAGGATTGGAAGAAATTGTTGTGTTCTATATTTTTTTCCTAAAATAAAATGAGGACTTTAAATTTTGTGCATTGGAGAAAAGGGATCCATTGGAATTTTAAAAGGGCATCCATGAAGGGTAAGCAGAGCAAGATGAGAATGCTTGGATTTTGGATGAGTGGTTTGCATAGGAAAAACTTTGGGCGACAGACAGAGAAGTCTTTTGAAAT
The DNA here is from genome assembly GCA_024679065.1 of Sphyrna mokarran. NCBI lineage: Eukaryota > Metazoa > Chordata > Chondrichthyes > Carcharhiniformes > Carcharhinidae > Sphyrna > Sphyrna mokarran. Next base: position 21,208,587 of record JAGIQG010000027.1, on the reverse strand, counting down.
ATCAAATTGGACGTAATTGAAACCTTGAGAATTAGCTCATGATTTGGTGATGAAGTAAGGTTGGAGATGAACAATGTTGTTATTTAGGTGGAATTAGGTGGTTTTGATGATGGATAACATGGTTTTCATTTTCTTAGTATTTGGTTAGAGAAATTTCTATTTTATCCGCTGCTTAATTCTGGGCAAAGCTTTTGTTAAAAACTGCTTTCTGGTGAGAGGATTTGATACATTTTGAAAAACTGCCTCATACTATTGATTTTTTGCAGTTCAAGGTTTGAAATTAACACAGATTTTCTTGATCAAATCAGGATCAGTATATTTCATCAGTGGTTTACTGACAATGCGAGAGTGATTGGGCTAGGATTAGCTAAATCCATTTTGATGTTGGTACTGCACTGCATTACTGGTTTCAAGCTTTCATCAAACCTCCGAAAACTACTTCTGATTCCTACCATTGTCATTACTGTTTTTCTTATGTTGTTAATTAAAATAGACATTATATACTCTTCATAAAGTTGCTTGTTTTAATTGTTTAAAAATGTTACACTCGCCTGCCTAAGCTTTCAAAACCCAACTTGTTGCAGAATTTGGCCCACTTTGACTCTAAATTGGAAAGCATGAGTTAAGAGTATCTAATTCAGTGCAGCATCATGAACAGAAAGCAAAAGAAAGAAGGGATGGAGAGATGGAAAGGAAAAAAAAGAAAAAAAAATTTAAAAATGAAAGAATGAGACTCCACACTTAAAGTTGAAATTCAGTGACTGAGAATCTGGTGGTTTATCACATTGTTAAATATTATAATGGACAAGCCTTAACTGTTTCTGGCATGTTTGTGTACCCAGTGGGTAAGTACCTCAAGTTTGTTCCATTTGTTTTTAAAGCTATGTCTTTTGAGATGGTGCAGGTATAATGAAGCAACATACTGGTGGTTATCATTCCCAGAATTTGAACTGCACCTGTCATATAAATACTGTGGATACAAGCATATCAGAGGCTGGAAATTTTGAGGTGTGTAACTCGTTTCTTGACTCCCAAAAGCTTGTCTGTATTTACAACACCCAAGTCAGATGGCATGTCACACTTGCCTGGAAAGTTGTAGCTTCAACAGCATCCAAGAAGCTCAACATTATCCAGCAAAGCAGTGTATCAAATTAAACATCCATTGCTGTGCACAGCGGCAACAGTATGTGTTATATGCAAGCTGCACTGCATCTATTCACAAGCCTTCTTCAACAGTATTTTCCAATTTTGTGATTTTTGCCTGCTAGAAAAATGAAGGCAGCAGGGGCATAGGACGACACCACCTGCAGGTTCCATTAAAGTCATTCTGACTTAGGATAACATTTTTGTTCTTTCATTGCTGCTTGATTAAAATTCTAGAACTTACTTCCTTGCAGCACTGAGAGTGTACCCACATCACATGGATTGCATAAGTTCAAGAAAACAGTGCATCATCGCTTTTTCAAGGGCAATTAGAGATAGGTAACAAATGCTTGCTTAGCTAATGACACAGGCATCTAATGAAATAATTTTTAAAAAATGTGGAAGAGCTGAATAAATCTGGTAGCAACTTTCTAATTTTTACTTTCCTTTTGTAGATTCCGGAGGTTGCTGTCTGATTTAGTCCAAAGCAGTGGTGAGCACTGATAGCTTCATGGTTGGTTGTTGTGACTGCAAAATCCAGTCAATATATTTAACTGCATTTGAAAGTAGTCTGATGTTGAATCTTCATTGGCCACAGTCCCCATGAAACCTAAATAATTGTAAGAAAATGTTGGATAAATGTTCTATGAAACAGCAAATACATGCATAATGAAATTCAATTTAGAAATATGACCTGTAATAAACTTGTTGCCTGCAAATTATTTTCTGATGTATAACACTGAAACATGTGCCCAAATGAAGACTTGGTTTTAGATATCAAGAATTAACTTTTCTGAAGATAATGATCTATAATTTGTGGCCAATGGTGAACTGACAGTGCTCTTCACTGACCTTGAGAAAACTGTCCACATAAATCTTTTTGGAGTGCAATTTCCCTTCGTGTTAATTTTTTAAATACTTAAGTGGCATGCCAGATTTGTTAGCAAGACTGGCAGTTTTGCCCATCTCTAATTGCTCTTGAAAAGATGACAGTGAGTGTTGTCTTGAATCACTGCAGTCTATCTGGTCTATGTACATGGTTTGTTACTTTGATTCTGGTGCCATTTCCAGGCATCCAGCAACAGTGATATCATTAAGCAGGGTAAGCAGCCAGTCACATTAAATTATTATCAAAGATATCAAACTAGGAAGTAAAATGTTTTGATTATCCTTCACTTTAATATTCTACAGGGAATGAAATAAATGTTTGGGATATACATATTGAATTTAAGGTAGCAGCTGAAATATCTTGGACAAACCTTGAAAATAATTAATGTGGAATATTGATCATCATGGAGAAATTTGACTTTCTACAAAAATATAAAGTTAAATTTTCAGGGCAAAAGCAGTTTCTCAGCAGCAATTATGAACTTGGTACTCAGTTACACCTTATTCAATAAGGTGGAACTTTTTCAAGGGTTTTTATAGCAAGGTTAATATTGTAGAAGGGCATGTTCTCACCAATTCAGCAATTTCTAATTTATTGCAGTTTGGACCCAATGAAGAAGTGCTGAATCACCGATTTGGATTTCTGAGTTTAACTGTGCTTGTGCGGACTTCAGAAGTTGTTGTCGGTTCAGAGGTAATGACTGCAAATGCTGATGGTTTCACCATTGTTTTTACTGCAACATCTGGGTGTGTTTGTTCACATTTGTAGTTATTAATTATGCAATAACTTTTTGAATGTTCCAAATGTGCAGATTTGTACCACTGTTTGACCAACATCCTCTAGATGTTGCAATTTATTCTAAATGCAGACAAAACAAGCCAATTACTGAGCTGCAGCCTAAAATTTACAGTCAAATTGCTAGGTTTATATTGTCCTGAACAAGTTATAAACAGCTGGATTACCTGGATTCCATAGATTTTGAACAGTGGTCTGAAACATAGAGACAGATTAGCAGTTAAGTATCAAAGATAGCCCATGAGCAATACTACAAGATGCTAATATTTAGAAAACGATGATGGTAATGTTGAGCAGGTGAAGTAAAGAAATGTATTGGCACAGTGCTGAGCATTGTTGTCTCAGTGTTAAGGACCTGGGTTCAATTCACAGCTTGGGTCACTATCTGTGCGGAGTCTGCATTTTCTCCCCAGGCCTATGTGGGTTTGCTCCAAGTTCTTTGGCTTCCTTTTATAGTCTGAAAGACGTGCTGGTTAGGTGCATTGGCCTTGCTAAATTCTCCCTCACTGTACCTGAATTAGTGACAAAGTGTGATGTCTAGGGGATTTTCACTGTAACTTCATTGCAGTATTAATGTAAGCCTACTTGTGACACTAATAAATAAAGTTTAAAAACTATTGGAAGATAGTACAGGCTTTTTGATTCAGTAATAATTAACTTGTACTGTTTTCTATTAAAGTATGCCATAAGAATGTAGAGAGAAGGAATGTCTTTTCAAGTCATGAAGTTTGCTGTTTTTTAGTATGGCATGTGATATAGTTCTATTCCTACTATTTTTTATATTTATATGGTATGGGTTGTCACTATATCAAATTAAAAATAAATTTATTTAAAATTTTAAAAAATTCAGAGGTATTCAATGTATAAATGGGCAATATAAGAGCTAACGTAAATCGTTTCATTTGTACAGTTTCTGACATGGCAAACTTTACAAGAGACAATAACCAGAGAAAATTGTAGATGGATTAATCTTGAATTAACTACGAGTCGAAATGCGAGGATGTCTTCTGAAAGATTCTCCATTACTGACGTGAAACTGGTGTATCTCTCTCTTTCCTCCCTGCCACCACCCCCTCCGGTCTTTTCTTTTTGAATGGTAATATTTGCAACCGCCAGTCATCTGTCACCACTGCAATATCCAATAAGCATTAAAAGAGTGTGGGCAAAGCTATCACTATTTCCACCCTTGCTTTCCTCAGCAAAACAGGATGCATTTCATCTAGGCCAATGTGAACTTTCTGTAATGAGTGCTGTTAACCTTTTAAGTACTTCCTGTTGAACTGTTTTTATCCTGTCCAATTTCTCTATCCTCTCCATTTATGTTATTGTCAGAATCCTTTTTAATGAAGACAGTACCTCAGCTCTAAATAATAATATTTCTCTTTGCTGAATTGAACCCACCTTTATGTACTCTTTATATATTTTTGGTATGTGTTATCCACAAAGCATTTCTCCTGTGTTCTCTTTTCCCGTTGAGAACTTTCCATTCCTCCAACTCTTGGATAAAAGCAAAATACTGTGGAAGCTGTAATCTGCAACAAAAACAAAAAGCTGGAAAATCTCAGCAAGTCTGACAGTATCTGTCGGGAGAGGTGCTCTGATGAAAGGTCATCTACACTTGAAACATTGGCTCTATTCTCTCCCCACGCTTTCTTGTCAGAGCAGCTGAAATTTTCCAACATTTTCTGTTCTTGTTCCTCCAACTCTTGTCTGCTGTGTATCCCGTTTCCTTTGCCTACTATTGGCTGATGAGCCTTCAGCCGTGTGTGCCATTAGCTTTGAAATTTCTCTTTAAGCTTCCCGCTTTGCCATTTCTTTTCTCTAACATATTCCCTTATTTATCTCTAATGTTTAAAAATAATTGGATCACTTGCCCTAATTTCTCCTTTGCTGGTTGGACTTGGAATATTGCGAAATATCTTGGGATGTTTCATTGTGCTTAACATGCTACATGAAAGCAAGTTGTTTTGTTTTCTGTATTAACTGCGCAACAAATTTACTTGTTTTCAATGATGTTCTATTCAAGTTTCGAGAGTAAGGTAAATTGCTGAAGGTGACATTTGTTGCCTTCTTAAAGTGGAGGTGGCTTAAACTAAAGGAGTTATTAGGTTAATTAAATTCTGTGTTTGAAACAAGTTGACTTATCTGAGATCAGTATTACTTTGTAAAATCTTACAATGATGGAAAAGCTAGTTATAAAACACCAGAGAAATGGTGTGAACAGTGGTTGGAATCAAATGCAGTTACTTAAAAGCAATCCTTTTATTGATGGTTACAATATTCCTCGCTGCTCTTATATTTCAGGTTCACTTTGCTCAATATTGAAATTCAGAATCAATTATAATGTAGCTAACCTCAGTAAAAACTTTTATTGCTAGATTCTGATATTGTGCTTCCATGTTCATCAATACCTATTGAATCACAAATTTGGAGAAGGTCCTATTTGCAAAATTAATCTACTATGGAGTGTTGTAGTAATCTTTTTATTTTGAATGTACATACTCATGTCTTTAGTGGGTATTAGCACACACGAGTAATGTCATCAGAAGAGCATGCTTTTATGGATTTCATCTTGCCGTGAGGTCCAGAGTAATTAGCTGTCTCCAGTTCTGAGTCCATGCTGTATTGTATTTCAATATTTTTGGAAGTAAAGAAGATTGAATATCACAATGCTTTTGACAACCTTTTATTGGCCAAGTTATCACTTCCTTTTGGTGATGAGAAGAACATGGCAAAATAAAAAGGAAAGAAAAATTTGAGGTTCAGTCTGGCGGCATGAAGATTTGCACAGTGAATAGCTAGTTTGCAACATGATCAGTGGGTTTGTAAGTTTAGCAGTGAGAAAGCCACTTAGCGGCACCATGATTATGTTTGGGACTAGAAGTAAGTTTATGGAAAAAAACGGGGACTGAACTGAAAAGTTTCGAACTTTTTTTGGCAAATGAAATTGCAGATGAGACTAAGTAACGCCCAATTATCCAGAATGTATGTAGGGCAAAGACTTGCAAGTGGTAACACCACAGAAATAAGGGACGTTTAATTTGTGGGTTTAGTTGCACTCATTCAGAATCAGCACACCCTCAGACTTCAGTGATTGTCCAGGGCTTCAAGTACCATAGTCATTTTTGGAAGACAACAGTCTTGTCGCTAACTTTGTTGCTGAATTATGCCATTTCTCATATCATTGTAAGTTCGGAGGATGTGACCCTTATGGACTAATCTGTGACATTAATGAGGACAGCATTCGGTGTCTTTTGTTGGAAGCAGCCACAGTGACTATCAGGAAGGCCCTAGAAATGTCTCAGTGCATGGAAATGGCTGCCAGCAATACAAAAGATATTCAGAAGGCCAATGGCAGATGCAGTGCATCAAGCAAAAAGAGACTGAAAGCAAAAAGGTGAAAGCAATGGGATGTTTCAGGTGTGGAGGGACATACTATGCAAATCATTGCAAATTTATGGAAGTTGTTTGTCAATGTTGCAACTAAAATGGTCATTTCACTAAGAAATGTAGCGGTGCTCTGAGCAGGGAAATTCAAATTCAAAAAGCCTTCAATCAGTTAAGCATCATCTGGAAAGCTCAGAGCAGGCAGAGGAGTATTCTTATCATGTGTTTAATACGAGGTGAGGCATGTGCAAAACCTGTGATGCAGTGGAAGTTGATGGAAAACCAATAAAGATAGAGGTAGGCACAAGGGCCTTTGCATTTGTAATCAATGAAGAGACCTACAGGAAGACTTGGGGCAGGTGTCAGCTATTGGGCAGGGATCAAACTTAAAATTTACACTGGGAAGGTTATACCATTGCTTCAAGCATTAGAAGTGGACATTATAGAATCAGAGAAGCATCATAGAATCCTTATGTGCAGAAGGAGACCATTCGGTTGATCGAGCTTGCACTGCAACAATCCATCCAGGCTCTATCCCTGCTAACTCTCTGATGCTAAGGGGCAATTTAGTATGGCCAATCAACCTAACCCGCACATCTTTGGAGTGTGGGAGGAAACCAGGGCACCTGGAGGAAATCCACAGAGGCACAGGGAAAGTATTCAGACTCTACGCAGACAATTACCCAAGGTTGGAATTGAACCCGAGTCTCTGGCACTGAAGGGCAGCATTGCGTTCAACCACCAAGAAGCAAGAGCATGGTTCCTGGAGGTAGAATGGAAAAGGCTTAGTTTATCAGAATGTGACTGACTTGTAGAATTTCCTTGAACTGGGTGAAATTAAGCACCCATAGGTGAGAGGATATCATTCAGAAATGTCCTGAGGTTTTCAAGAATGAATTACATACGTTGTATGGCACTGCAATTAAGTTGTTCATAGATCTTCAGGTTAGTAACTTTTTCAAGGCCAGGACAGCCCATGAAAGACAAAGTGGAAGTGGAGTTGGAGGCGGAAATCATTGAGCCCATTCACTTTTCACATTGGGCACCTCTGATTGTTCCTTAAAGTAATGGTATGGTGCGCATATGTGGGAATTATAAACTTACCATTAATTGGGCCTCCAAGCTGGATGCTTACCCATTGCCATGGGTGGGAAATCTGTTTTCAACGCATGCAGGAGGCAAGATGGTCATTTGCAAATCTTGGATGAAGTTCATGAGGCTCACCTGATGCCTCCTGAATGAAAAGGTTGTATGTTTGGTGGCCTAATGTGGATCTGAATTTGGAGAGCAAGGTGAAATTCTGTTGTTCTTGTCAGATGAACCAGAAGATGGTACCACCAATACCACTATATCCATGGGAGTGGCTGATTGTCCAAGGTCTAGACAGCTTGTGAACCTTGCAAGGCTTTTTATGTATTATATGTTTCTAGTTGCAATAGATGCGCATCATAAATAGCTAAAAGTACACTTCATATACAACATCACAGCTCCTCTTGTTTCTCTTAATGGTACAACATTTACAAGTGATTTGTTTATGCAAAGGAATGGGATACACTAGCAATGTACTGCATCTTTTTTCATCCAACTTCAAATGGTTCAGCGAAACAAGCTGTTCAGACACTGAAAAAAGGATTGAGGAGAACAGCAGGGAACCAGACTCTTATGATCCTTGTTCCAGTATTGTATTATGCCACAAAAAAACAACTGGATTCCACCAGCTGAATTGCTAATTGATAGGAAGCCAAAGTCTCACTGAATTTGGTACATTCAGATGTCAAAATGAGTGTGGAAAGGAGACAGGAAAAACAGGAGGAGAGACACGACCACCATGCTAAGGAGAGACCATTCAATCTGAATGATTGTGTCTCTTTAAGGAATTTTGGCAGCAACTAACAATGGGTTCCTGGAGTTATTCTGAATCAAAGTAGGCCAGCATCTTTTAAACTGACCATTGGAAGAGTCGTCCACAGACACTATTCATCAAGGGTGGTATGGTGGCAATAGTACCTTAAAGCGCCAAGAACCTGGATTCAGTTGCTGGCTTGAATCTCTGTCTGTCCGGGGTCTGCATCTTCACCTTGTGCCTGTGTGGGGTTTTCTCCAGGTATTCTGGTTTCCTCCCATAGTCCGAAAGACTTGCTGGTTAGGTGGATTGGTTGTGCTAAATTCTCCCTCAGTGTACCCGAACAGGCGTCAGAGTGTGGCAACTGGGGGATTTTCACCCAACTTAACTGCAGTGTTAATGTACAGTAAGTAGTCTCAGAATACCAGGTTAAAGTCCAACAGGTTTATTTGGTAGCATGAGCTTTCAGAGCACCACTCCTTCAGCAAGTGAGCACTCTGAAAGCTCATGCTACCAAATAAACCTGTTGGACTTTAAACTGGTATTGTGAGACTACTAATTGTGCCTACCCCAATCTGACGCTGGCAGCTCTACATCAGTGTTAGTGTAAGCCTACTTGTGACACGACTACTTAAACTTATGACTCAGACAACAGAGGTTACGGGTAACACGGTTGAAGGAAATGCTGCTGTGGATATTCGATAGGGCATGTACAGGGCATCCAGTGGATTCTACTCCAGGAGCAAAGAGGGACATTCACGCACAGTTACTCAACTTATTCCTACGTTCATAAGTCCAGCCTCACTGAAACAAGTCTTACCAGTGTCTACTGAATCATCAGTGGTACTGTACTCATCACAGTGTAATTGCAAAGTTCCTGAAAGACTGACTTATAATTGAGACATGAGTTTCACTATGCTGCTTTCTTTGAAGGGAATTATAATTAAGGGGGTAGAAATATTCTATTTTGATTGCATAATCTGACGTCTTCAGTTGCTATCGGCATGCACGTGTGATATCATCGGAAGCATGGGCTTTCACACATATACTTTTAACACAAGGGACTGTGTAACCAGTTGTCTTCAGTTCTGAGTCCATGTTATGCTGTAGTTCAATATTTTTGTAAGTATAGAAGATTGAATATCACAATGTGTTCAACGGCCTTTTGTGGCCAAGTTACCACAGGACTCCCAAATGGTATATAACGCAAATATTACTACATGCAAAGAGTGAAGCTGTATTTCAACATGAGACGTGGAATCATCTGCAGTATTATGTGTAATGATACCTGGACTGTATCTCGAGTTTTGGTATCATCTTAAATTGACAGATATAATCTAGTTTAATATTGTAGAGATTTTTTGATTTCTTATCAGCATTCTGATGGTTTTGGCTCAACAGGTTAACGCACTGAATTTCACATTGGATAATATGATGCACCATGCCTGTTGTTGCAGTGTTTTGCTTTGACATTTCTATGCCCCTTTGAGGCAAGGATTGTCCATTTTGCATTTCACTTTCATTACCTGCTTTCAGCATTGAGAATTCAGTACTGCAGAGTATCATTCATCACAGCAACCTGAACACTGTGGGTTACCAATGATCAGAAAACCTATTCCTCAGAAGATTAATTCCATAAAGGACTAGTCTGAGTTCTCGTATGAAACACCCTTTATTGATTTTATTAATTTGGTTCTAATTTCTATTATAATGTATATCATTCTGTGTGATGATGTGCAGAGTGAGGTATTTGGTGTTCCTTTGGTGCCATTCTCTTTTCTTGCTTGTAAATTAGATTAAAGTTCAATTGTGAACTTTAATCACTATTGAAGTTTGTTCAATTATCAGCTTTATTATACTGCTTTAGTGGTGTTTGAATACAAAATTGCTTTTATGAAACATACAAAGTGAACTTGGGTAAATATTCTAAGTTAGGGATGGTGCTGAGATAATTCATCAGCACATTTTGGAAAATTACAGGCACATTATCCATGATTCTCCAGGACAGCTGATAGCAAGAAAGATGTCTCACCATTAGCCTAGACTTGGAATATTTAATATAAATCTTCACTATTAGAATCATACCACTTCTTTTCAATGTAGTTGAAGGAACTTGACAATTTCAATTGCATGGTAAATTGTGTTTATTTGCTATTTTGTATGATATTTACTGAGGAGTAGCTCTTTACTGTATCTAACTACCTCACTGATTGTCATGGCACATCTAGCTTTAGTGCAGTTTTCATTTATAAAATTTGACACAAATTAAAAATTGTGCAACTATATACCATATACTTTTGAGAATATTTTGAAGGCTTTTCTTTGTCTTTATAACTTCAATTCAGCCTACAGAAGTGTTAAGCTGAAACAGCATATGGATTATTTTCTGATCGCCTTCAAAGGCTATAGGATTTACATCTTTTATTAATGCCTCCAGATAATTCCTTTTAAAGCACAATTTTAATCACTGTAATATATGAACAGCAGTTTATCAAGTTATTTTTATCTTAATCTAGGAGTGTGAAATGAAATGAATATCCTCTAGCATGCAGTATCATTTTGATAATGTGGAGTAAACCAATTTGTTTTGTTTTTCCTTTGACTCTTTCCTTGGGTGTATTAAGTCATGACTTTCTATTCTTACAAAGCAGTATAATTTATTTACATGTTTTAATTGCAAGGTTAGAAATTCAATAACCAAACAATGTAGTATTATTTTTCAGCAATACTATTGTGGTATACTCAGTTTTTTTTTACATTTAGATCAATGTGCTGCTGCAGATTTTTATTCAGTTTAGCATTGCTTTGTTGTTGTCTGTTATTACATTGAGTTTTTTATAATTTATATTTGTGCATTACATTTGCTATTCAAAAATAGTTGGAGGTACAGAGCTAGTTGCAAGTAAAATACTTGGCATTTTAAAATCATGTACTTCACTGAGAATTATTTGATATTTATTGAGAATTAGATCTGCAATATTTAACTTCTGAGTATTGAATAAGATTTTGTAACTTTCAGAATAAGTAAGCTGAATTGACAATTGTCACCTATAAAACAAAAATAGTTTGCATTTTTATCCTACATTACTAATGTAATAAAATAATTGATTTACAAGCATTATCAAACCAATTTTGACACCAAGCAACATAAGAATAAAAGGCAGATGACTAAAAGCTTAGTCAAAGAGGTAGGTTTGAAGAAACATCTTTAATTTTGCCTTAATTCATTTATGGATGTGGATATTACTGGCTAGGCCAGCATTTATTGCCCATCTCTGATTGCTGTTGAGTGAGTGGTGATGAGCTGCTGCTTGAACCACCTGCAGTCTCTGAATTGTAGCTACACTTAGTGTTGTTAGGGAAGAAATTCCAGGATTTGAACCAAGTGAACGTGAAAGTATGATGATATGTTTCCAAGTCAAGATGATGAGTGACTTAGAGAGGAACCTCCAGGTGGTGGTATTCCCAGGTATCTGCTACCCTGGTCCTTTGAGATAGTAGTAGTTGTGGATTTGGAAGGTGCTATCTAAGGAACCTCGGTGAGTTCCTGCAACGTAACTTGAAGATAGTATGCAGTGCTGCCATTGTTCAAAAGTGGTGCTGTTCTTGAATGCTGTTGGAGTTACACTGATCCAGGCAAGTAAAAAGTACTCCATCACGCTGCTGACTTGCTCCTTGTAGATGTTGGACAGGCTTTGGGGAATCAGGAGATGAGTTAGTTGCTGCAGAATTCCTGGCCCTTGACCTCTTCTTGCAGCTGTAGTACTTATATAACTAGTCCAGTCTGTTTTCTGATCACTGGTAACCCACAGTGTTTTGATAGTGTGGGATTTGACAATGGTAATGCAAATGAATGTCAAGGGGCGATGGTTAAATCCCCTCTTGTTGATAATAGTCATTGCCTGTCACTTGTGAGGCGGGAATGTTACTTGCCACTTGTCAGCCCAAGCCTGGATAGAAAAGTACTGAGCTGGGAAGGCGGAGGCATTAGCAACCAGCAGCTCTGGAATTGCATGTGACCACTGGGGTTTGATATGTGGCTCCCGAATGGATGTACCTTTCGAACACTGACCGAGTTTTCAGGGAATTGTTCCCCAATTCGTTACTTATTCAGAAAAATAATCAATTCTCTCAATTTCTGTTTGGGGAAAAATGACATCCTGCACTATTGTCCACCATTCAGCCACGTAGTTGTGGGAATTCAAGCACAATAATCACTCACTGTGGCCCTGGTTAATCTTTTAGAAAATCTTGCGCAAATGGTGATTGGTCACCATATTTAGACTTGATTGATCGTCATCAATATCAATAGGTTAGCATTCCACAGTTGGTTGAATTTACAAGTAAGATGCTGAGTTGTCAATTGTGACATAAGTGCCCACGATGCTATGCTGGTGTGCACATATAGACAGGCACATTAATCAATAAAAGAGTGTACTCTAGTGCTGAGGCATGTAGTTCATGCAGGTATACAGATAAATAATTAAAGGATGAAATTTAGTCTGGTTGTTTGTTTTCAGCTTTTCAGGAAATTTAGTCTGGTTGTTTGTTTTCTTTTGAAAATGATTGCAAAGAAGAACATGATTGTAAGAGGAAAATTGAATATTTCAAGATAAATGAACTGAAGTTTGCATTCATCTCATATTAGGCTGACTTCCCTGTGTCTCACATTTGCAATGAGAAATTCACCATCAAGAAGAATTTAAATCTTAAGCAACAATTCACTGAAAAGCGCAGTCCTTAGCTGAAAGTTGTTCAGTTGGAGCTGAAAACAAAGCTGAGAAGCCTAGGAATATATTTGCCAATTGGCTGAAATCATCAGGTATAGCTCAATTACTATTTTTGTGGCAACTGAAAATTGTGAAAGAGGAATTCTGTTTGCAGATGGTGAATATGCGAAAAGAATGCTTATCAAGGTCTCGGCAGTTGTACTGTGATTTTAAAACTTAATCAAAAAGTTAAAGACAGAATAGCCACAGGTGTACGTTCAGTTCACATATTTCATAAAAAGCAAGTTAAGAAGCCGGTTGAGCAATGAAAACTTTTAGTTCTGCTTGAAAATGAAAAAACAGCATACTGTCCAGATAACAAATGACTTTCCAAGGAAATCCAGCAGCAGAAATTGCGTTAATGTAAGAATTTATTTTTTATTTAAGTCTGGAATTAATAGTTTGTTTTAGCCATTACTCAAGAAAGCATTAATCAAGTCTAGTGAAAATCTTTAAAGTGTTTATCACCAATTGTTTGCTTTGATATTAGCGTATGTACGTTTGAAAGCGGCAGAAAAGGTGTAGTGGTTTAAGATCATGAATGCTTTTGAGATTACAACTGGTGAGCACTGAGATCTCTGGGGAGAAAGGGAGGGGCTTTATAACTGAAGGAAGCAGGCCGTGGAGTGATTTGGAAGCAAGAACTAGAAGTATAAAATTGAGGCATTACTTAATCAAAAGTCAGCATACTTCAACAAGCACTAGAAAAATGAGTGAGCAGATTTTCTGAGTTATGACACAGGCAGCAAAGTTTTGAATGATCAAGTTTTTGGAGAACAGAAGTAATAAGATTTTTGACCTTATTTTTGTTGAACATTTCAAAATAAGTCATTAAATTTGCATTATTTCCTTTGGCTTTGTATTTAATGTTAGTTCATTTTTAAACTAGAAATATTCCATTTCTAGGATTCACATGGAGTTGTACCAACAAATAATAAATTGCAAGAAACTAGTGTTTTTGGGGCATTCGTCTGGCTGCTTTGCAAGCATTTATTATGGAAGTAACTTGAGTTTTGCTTTTGATCTTCTTTACCCCAGCTGATTGTATACGTTGGCATTAGGCAATGAAAGGACTACATAAGTATGATGGCATCATTTTGAACTGAAGCTGTATTATTACCAGAACAACATTCATTCGTCCTGCTGTATACTGAGCTTTCTAACGCCTATAATGTTACACTTCTTCCCAGAGTAAAACCACAGTCAACCCTGGATCCTTAGATAAGAAAATCATGCTGTACACTTCACACTGATAACATCTGCATGTGCCAAGGCTTAGCACTGATGGATAGATGTTAGCAGGTTAATATCAGGAACAGCTGATATCCCCCGCTAAGTACATTTCTTGCAAGCCAATCTCTTTCCCTGCCAGGAATGAAATTCTGGCTTGAAACCAGAACAATATTTACATGATGGTACCTCAGGAATTACACCATTCCAAAATGTTACTCTTGCTCTATGGACATTGTGCTAGCTTGATTCTAGAGTGTACAATTTATTATAATTCATGCTAACATTATGATTTTTAGTTGATTCCTCACTGGACTCGGTCTGCCATCAAAATATCTCAACCTTGGAATTCTATTATCTAACTTTAAAAGGCAGCCAAAAAACATTGAAACACCAAATTCATTTTAAATCATTTAGGCAGGTGTACAGTTTAAGTTTAGATCTTATTAAGATCAATTTCTGTTATGGAAAATTTATCACTAAAATGGTCTGTTGCCACCTCTGAAACACTGCAGTCTAATAATTTTTTTAATACTTGCAACATCTACTGGGAGCTCCATACCTTTCCACCCTACAATGTAAGTTAAGTATGTAATGTTTGCTGCAATTTAGATATCACTGTCTAATATAAATTACATGTCACACTTTTCAAGGTAGCATCAGTAGACAAAAGAGAGTTGTTGGCAACGTATGTGTGGTGGAGGTACGTTTATTCGAGATATTCAAAAGAAAATTGGATTGCAATATGAAAAGAATGTGTAAGATTGTCTGGATAAGGCAGGGAGTGGGGACGAGATGGAATGTTCTTTGAGAGCCTGTGCAGACTCAGTGGGCCAAGTGATCTCCTTAATTGTGATGTAGAAAATGTCTCCAGTAAAAAAAAAATTACCTGCGATACATTGGGCCAGATTTTACGAGAATAATAGCGAGATTACCAGTGCCTCTGTTAACATTGACTTCCAGTATATGCACGCTGTTGAAAACAAAGTTGCCCTGTGCTTTGACAGTAACTTACTAAGATGCAAACTGTTGAAATCCAGGTAAGCTCATGGAATTACGGTACATACTTGTCCACTAAATGTGCCAGAAGAAGTTAGCGTTGGTACATTCAAATGTGTGTGTTTCATGGCTTGTTAAGTCATAATTACTGTTAAACAATCTCTCTAGTCTTGACAATTTAACCTTAGAGTGGGGACTTATTCCTTCAAAATTTAAGAAGTTTTGGACATTTTACAAGTTATTTTTACTTCCTGTGTCTCTTTTATCTCTCCTTATCTTTCTTTTCCAATCTTTAGTTTGCTTTCTGATTTAAGTTTCATTTATTATTTCTGGTTGCACTTCATGACTTAGATTCCTGCAGTGAGGATTCTTAAATTTGAAGGGCCTTGCACAGCCCATACACTACAGATTCCCAGCAGAGGGCAACTATGCTGCATCAAGTACTTGACTAGAACAATTCTCTCCCTAAAAGTTTGAAAATATTCTGGACAGCTGTGTATGGCAAGTGTCATTCCTTTGCTGCTGATCAAAAAATCTGGCCCATTTTATGCTGTTAAATAATTTGGAATAATTGCAGTGTTTTCATTTCCAGCCGGAATAACTGTTAACCATTGAAAGAACTGAACCAGTATTTATTTAGTGTGAGTTGGATTTGGTGGCCTTGTTAAATGGAGGAGCGGTATAGAAACTTGAAGCAGTTGTAGGCTATTTGGCCTTTTGCGTCTGCTCTGCCGTTCACGTTGATCATGACTGATCATCACATTCAATATCCTGATGTTTTTCCTCGTCCTCTTTGTCCTCTCCCTCACACCCACACAAATATCCTTGGATCTGTTTAGCCTATAGAGCTACAGAGTGATGTGAATTCCACACATTTACCAACCTCTGGGTGAAGAAATTTCCCCTCAGTTCTAAAACTTTTGCTCCTTATACTCAAACTATAACCCCTAGTTCTGACTTTTTTTGTAGTCTCATTCAACCAGATAGGACTGCCTTTAAGCATAGTACATTTGCTTTGCATGGGTACACATTGGTGTATTGTGTTCAGAATCAGCTACTTAAAAGTTCTCTTTAGTTTTTTTTTCTCCATATTTAAAGTCCCAGACTGGTAAAAAGTATAAAGCTGATCCTTAAAATTTGACTGTTTTTATGATTATTCAAGCACTTGAAATTTCAAATATTATCTCATGATACTCGAAATCTGCTCCAGCTTTGTTTTCGAAATTTGATTGTCCCTTTTACTCATCAAAGAAGATTTTTCTCTCCTTGTTGGCTCATTTTACGAACTGTCATGAAACATTAATTCTGAATTTGCCGATGTCTTAATAGTAACACTGATTTTTGGCTGCCTTTGTAAGAGGCATTCCTTCTCTGTGAATCAGATTTTGTCTCACACTATGACCTCAGCATAGTTTTCTCTAATATATTGACTATATAAAAACTATTTCTTAATCTTTTGATTCATAGCTCATTGCTCACTAAATTGAGCCTTGAGTGGATTGACGCATATGGCGCTGTTTAGAATCTGGGCCTGGAAAGGAAACTTTTTAATGTGCAAATTATTCCAGTTTTGAAGTGGAAGCAAGTAAAAGATGAGCTGTAAAAACCTTTCCTTAAATTCCTTGAATTATCCTCTCATCCTGTTTTATTTTCTTCCTTTTTAAACCTTCTGTTTGCTCCTCCACTGAATTCCCATCCTCACCAAATTTGGCTTGAACAATATCAGATTATTTCAACAGCAGTGATCCCTGCCACCAAGAGCAACAACATTGTGGGAACACCATCACTTCCGAGTTACTCCTTATTATAATCTGGACATTTTTTTATCAGTCTTTTATTGTCATTTGTGGAATTGACACCTTCATGTTGCTGCAATACAGTTAGCACTCAGGTAGCAGTAGTTTAAGGAGAACAGCCTCCCAACACCTTCCCTGGGCAACTGGGAGAAGATAACAAATGTAAATTTATCACTGATGCCCTCATCCCACAAACAAAGTTTTTAGAAAGCTGAAGTCACTCGGCAAGATAGTAACCTGCAGTTCCAATATCTATCAGCCACATATTCTAACTAATGTAATTTAAAGTAATGGTGGTTACTCCAACTGTATTTTTTTAATTTTTATCTATCTTGGAATTTGAAAACAAAACTATTCTGGTGATCAGTGGCAGAATTCTGGAATAGCTAGAGATTTGGAGGGGATTTTGATTCACAAGTCCGAAATTAAACATCATTTTGAATCTTTTGGCAATGTTAAGTGCGATTGCAAAAATACTTGATTAAAAAAAGGAAAGATTCAAATGAGCTTAATCTATGGTTGAATGTTTTTTTGGCTTTTGTTAGGCAAAAGCACACCCTCAACAGATACAGCAAAGAGCTGCTCTTAATTATTGTGTGCAGCATTTTATTTATTTTTGGATGTGATGTGAAAGGAAAGCATATGTTTTCAAAGTTGCAGTGAGGAGATATATTTTTGATTGAAAAAAATGCTTCATTATATTTGTGGCAATGCCTCACAAATTAATTCTAAATTCTTTAGATATAAATGTGCAGCTTTCTCCACTGCAGCACCCCAGAATCATTTTGTAATGGTGTAGCCTCTGACCACAATGTAATGGAGTTTCCCTTTGCTCTGGAGTTCCCTCCATAAATAACTACTTATTTACCGCTTTGTCTTCCTTTCAAATGTTTCTTAAAACCCATTACTTGAGCTTTGTTTTTGTTATCTGATCTAATTTAGGTGTCAAATTTTGTCGGGTGATTGCTCCTGTGAAGTGCCTTGAAGCATTTTATTTTGTTAAAAATGCTTATATATGCACAAGTTGTTGTTGCTAATGGAAAATTGAAGGTTCCAAAATTCAGAGATCTTTGATATTCAATTAGTTTTGAAACCTGAGTAGTTTTGTAGCAGCCTAGTTTGAGGTAGTTTGCTCACTGAATGTTTGAAGCACTTCCCTGTTTCCAAACTAGATTTATTTCACCGCTACTTGTGTGCATAAAGTGGTTTTTATCAGTGCTGCATATTGCAGCATGACATGGAGGCCTTCCAGTAGGTTCCTCCTTGTTGCTTCATTTCCTTAAGTTCTTTTTGCCCTTTTTAGATATGGCATTAAACCACAATACTTTTACTGGACTTGCTGTGGTACTTCAAAGATCATTGTTAGAGAATGCTTCTGCTTTGAATACACTTTATCACTACCACAGAGCAGTATGCTAATTAACGCTTGTGCTGCCACCAGCTGACAGCTAAATTTAAACTTCCATATGCAGACAGCTGTTGCTATATTAATCACACTAATGCTTTCTCCTCACGGTCCACTAAAAATGAAACATTGGCAGTGATGTGTGTTTTAAAACACCATAAACTGTAGCTGTCTTGATAACTCAGCTAGTGAAGACAGTGATTGGCTTAACAATATATACAGATTGGGAAGATCCCATGTTTGATTTCTATTCTCTGCTGAATTAGGATGATTTTAGTCAGCGTTTTAATTAGGGTGCTACAATTGGCATCTGTGTTCCTAGGTTGGGGAAGAAAGGTTTTGACTTGATTTTCTGCACTGTTTAAAGCCTGGTGACTGCCGCAATTGTGAATATGTGGACAGGATGGGGCTTGACAGTTATGACCCGCATAGTTGACTGGACACCCATACTGTCTTGGTTCATAATGAAGAATGAATGCTTGGATGAAGTAGAGGAGGGTGATCTTCACATGTGGAACTCTACTGCAGTAATTAGTTAATCTCTTCAGGCGAAGAGTTGAACAGGTTGATGTTAACTCATCCATGGAATAATACTGTGGAGCAATTCAAATGGAAGTCTAAAATTAGTTAAATTTCTGCTAAGAACTTATCTTAAAGATGATAAATGGATATACATTTACAGAATTCAGAATCATAAATATTTTCATGTTTTTGGCATAAAGGAGAAGAGAAAAAGTGTGACGTGTCTATTCCTTTGTCAAAGGTTTAATATTTGAAGATATCAAAACAGAGTTATGATGCTGATTGCAACCAGCCTCAGGCCAAACCGTGGGGAAAGGAGTGCTCTGTGTATGTTTGGAAGTATTTACAGAGCACTTCTGACAATGTTGGAGAGGGCAAGAAGGGATTTGGACACTCTCTGAAATGTAGCTTCACGTTGGGACTTAAAGTACATGAGGCAAAGACCAAATAATATGAAACTGTCATGGATGTATTCCCACAATTCTTTCACATTGATTTAGCTGCTGAATTATATTGCCTTCTGGCATTGGTGCACATGCAAAAGGATTCCACATTGGCATGAAAATTGGAGAGCAATAAAATTTATACCTTCCTAACTTGCATAGTTTTGAATAGTAAGAAAAATCAAAGCAAAAATCAAAACGCCTGAAGCAGGCAAAAAGGAAAGTTAAAACAGCCACCAGTACAGATTTTTCCAACAGCTGGATAACTAATATTATTAGTTAATCAGTCAAAAATGTTGGCCAAGTAACAAAAATGTCTCAACTTCTATAATTTTTGCAAGAAGTTTAAGGCAAATCCTATCTGTGGAATCCCAGGCATTGCTCATAAATGCTTGTTGAGTAGTATAAAGTAGAACTGTGTTCCTGATAAAAGGAACAGCCCCTCACAGCTGTTGCAGCTAATAGATCTTGATGAGATACTGAATACTTTTTTGTAAACCAGACAAACAAATTGATAAGCAAATAATTTCTTCGCTTTTGTTAGGTGACAATGAGTAGTTACCAGGAAAACAATTCGAACACCAATGGCAACAATCTTTCAATTAAAATATTAGCATATTAAGAATATTGTTTTGGTGCAGAACCTCATGTTTTAGATTCAAGAGTCTGAAATGATCTAACAGATCAATTGATGAAAATATGAGCACTCAAAATGTAACTTTGCATATAGGTTTCGTGTTTTGTGATAGAATTCCCATAAAATACGTATTTTTCTCTGAAGCAGGTTAGCATTTTCAAAGTATATAGCTTTGTCTAATATTACATCACTAAGTACCAAAAACATTTGAATCTTTTCACTGCTCATCCAAAATATTATAGAATGTTATTGAATTCTAGTTAAGATGAGTTTAAGAAATACTTTGTTCTGTTTGTAAAGAAAAATAATGTCCCTTCAAAAACCTTAATGCTTTTATAAAAGCGATAGTTTTGTTATCCATACAGCAAATCTTGTGTTGGGCTTTTTTGTCTGTTGTATTGCTTTTGTGACATAATGTCCAATACATCCTGGAGCAACCCCAGGATAATAGGAAAGGCCAGGAATAGAGCAACATAAAAGCAGAAATCGGGAGTACAACAGAGTTGTGAAAAAGGAGAGGCAGGGAACAGAGTGGAGCAATGTAAAAGGGGAGGATGGGAACAAGCTGTCTCTTGCTGTAAGTCTGAACTAAACAAGAGGGGAAAAAGTGAGTGTTATCAAAGGACAAAGAGTCACATGGGTAAATATGCTGGTAAGCTTTTAATTTAATTTGAGTTAATCAACTATAAAGTAAAAAGTGCATTTAATTAGTATTATTAAAACCTAAAGACAATTTAATAATTTATAATTACAATGTATTCAATTAATTAGATTTGGGGGATAAAGTTAAAATTAAATAGCATGGGATACTAAAACTAAAGGAATTTGAATTCTTTGGTAAATTAAAATCTGAGAAATATGTAATAGGAGTTAATAAAAACATGTTAACCTCCTAAAAATAAAGTGGCATCAGCACAAAGTAAGAAATTGATTGGTATGTCTTTATTTATTTAAGTTGCTTTTTGTTAAGTCAGTTATAGTCTAATAATTATAGACAAGTGTAGAAATCTTTAATTTGATTGTTTCTTGTGCACTATAGAGACAAAGCATATCGTTCATAGAGAAGGAAACAAGAGAGCTCAGAATGTAGTGTTACAATCTTGGGTAGGGTGTAGAGAAAGATCAACTTAATGCGAGGTGAGTCCTTTCAAAAATCTGACAGCAGCAGGGAAGAAGCTGTTCTTGAGTCGGTTGGTATGTTTTCTCAGATTTTTGTATCTTTTTCCCAACGGAAGAAGATGGAAGAGAGAATGTCCGGGGTGTGTAGCGCCCTTAATTACGCTGGCTGCTTTGCCGAGGCAGCAGGAAGTATAGACAGAGTCAATGATGGGAGGCTGGTTTGCATGATAAATTGGACTACATTCATGATCTTTTGTAGTTTCTTGTGGTATTGGGCAAAGTAGGAGTCTAATGGAGAACCATGCCCCATGTGGGAATTCCAGGAAGCTTGACCACGTGCTATATAACACCATGTTTTGGACATGTTGTCAGCTGGGGCAACATGAACTGTAGGGTTTGGAGCTTGAATGACAGCTGTGGTTACTTTGGGCATTCATGAGGCTGAGAATTTTGTGGATAGCACATGTCTAGCTATGCTCACCCTGCAGCTTATGAGTATGTAAGCAGAATGGAAATAAGTGGCTGCCAGACAGCGAAGGAGGGCCAGTCAGGAGTGCAGGAGTCCCTGGAGTGCATCTCATCTCCAACTGGTACTGTTTTGATTACCGGTGGAGTGATGGTTCCTCTGAGGACTCCAGTCAGTGCAAAGTTGACACTGCCATGGCTAGTAAGAAGTCCAACAAGTTTATTTGGTAGCACAAACTTTCGGAGCACTGCCTTGTCATCAGGTGAGTGAAGAGTTGGGGCCACAAACAGACTATGTATAAACACAAACTCAGTTACAAGATAATGATTGGAATGCGAGTCTTAACATGTAATCAAGGCTTTGTTATTCATCCATCGTCATTGATGAGGGCCTTGACACCATTAGTCATTTTGAGGCTGGTTGCGGTGTGTCCAAAGATGACTGATCAGGCCAATTTGGGCATGGAATGCCCTGGCACATATTGGACAGACTTACATAGGCACTATAGTTGTTGTGCTGATGGCTCTGGACTTGCGCAGCTCACAGTTTTGAGTTGTGCTTCAGCAGTACACCTTGTTTCATAAGCTTGACATCCTTTGTGAATGAGGCAGCGCTAGGTAGGATAGGTTTTGTGCCAGCATTTCCCAGGTCATGTCTATGTCAGGTGGCAAGTTCAGGGTGGCCTTGAGTGTGTCTTTGAAATGTTTCTTCTGCCCTCCATGTGAGTGCCTTCCAGCAGAGAGTTCCCCAAAAAGGAGCTGCTTGGGTATGTGCTTGTCTGGCATATGGATGACGTGACCTGCCTATTGGGTCTGCGCTCTTATCAGCAGTGTGTGGACTCATGATAGAATTGCTGTAGGGAGAACTTCAGTGTCTGGTACCTTGACTTGCCATCGGATGCTTAATATTCTGTAAAGACAAGTCATGTGGAAATGATTGAGTTATTTTGCATGCCTTTGATACACAGTCCATGTTTCACAGGCATATAGGAAGGTAGTGAGTATCGCAATGCTGTAGACCTTCAGTTTTGTTGCTGGACTGATTTCTAGACGTTCTCATACAGTGGAGCACGGTCTACCAAAAAAGGAACTTGCCTTTGCTATTCTGCAGTTAATTTCTCTATTAATAGTCGCTGCTTGGGAGAGGGTGCTGCCAAGATAAGTGAATTAGTCCACTGCCTGTATTTTCTACCCTTTTGTGATTATAGGTTCTGTGTACGGTGCACGAGAAGCGGGCTGGTGCATGATTTCAGTTTTTTAATATTGATGGTGAGTCCGAAGTTATCACAAGCCGTGGAAAATTTGTCCATACTAACTTGTATCTCTGGCTCTGAGCCAGTGAACACAGTCAGCAGCAAAGAGGAAGTCTCTCAGAACAGTCTCCTTCACTTTGATAATAGTTGAAGTCTTCTCGGGTTGAAGAGTTTCTTATCCACTCTGTACTTGAAGCTGATTCCAGCAACACTGTCGTGTAAGACGTTATTCGGCATGGCAGTAAACATCGTGCTGAATATGTGGGTATGAGCACACAGCCCTGTTTGATGCCATTGTTGATGGGAATGCCTCAGAGGATTCTCTGCCATCCAGTACTCTAGATATCATGCCATCATGGAACTGGCCTACCATCTGAATGATTTAGGGGGGCAGCCAAACTTTGACATGATCCTCTGCAGACTTTCGGCTTAATGTCGAAGGCTTTTGCGAGGTCAACAAAGGTTGTGTAGAGCTCGCGATTCTGCTCCTGACACTTCTGAAATTAGTGCACAGCAAAAATCATGTCAGTAATCATTTGACCTTTGCGGAAGCCACATTGTGACTCTGGAAGCAGGCCCAGCTCCAGATGAGTGACCAGACAATTTAGCAGGACTCTTGCGTTGGTTTTCCTGTGATGGAGAGCAGCGACATTCCTCTATGGTTGGCGCATATTGCTGACTGCTCTTCCTCTTATAGAGATGTACAATGGAAGCATCTTTAAGTTCTTGAGGAATGGATCCTTGCTTTCAAAAGGACTGGAACAACTGAGTGAGCTTCTTGATAAGTACAGGACCAGCAGCTTTGTAGGTCTCTGTGGATGTGGCATTTGACTCTGAAGCTTTGCCGCTGGATAGCCGGTTGACAGCTTTCGTGAATTCAGCTACTACTGGTGGGTCATCCCATGGTGCTGTTGATATCAACCTGGGGAATCCTGATTATTGCCTCATTGTTAATAGATGACAGTTGATTGAGGTTGGCTTCAGAGTGTTCTGCCCATCTCTGCAGGATCTGAGCCCTCTCTGTAATGAGAGTTGTACCATCTGTACTCAGGAATGGGGAGCTCTCCGTAGAGAGTGTTGAGAGCTTCGTAAAACCGTTTCGTTTCTGTGAGAGTATCCCTGTACTTCATCTGCCTTGGTGCTCATTCAGGCATCCTGCATTTTACACAGTTATTCTGGACTGTCCCACAAGCACTGGTAAAAGCATTTTTCTTGCCAACTGATGATGGGTCATTCTGACAGGCCCGATGAAGACCGTGTTTCTCAATAAGTAGAGCCTGTATCTCATCATCATTCTTATTGAACCAGTGATGCTGCTTATGGGTAGAGGGCCCGAGCATTTCGGTGCAGATGAAGGGATAGCATTCCTCAGTGCTGCCTGTGAGGTGTAGGTCAGTATGCTTAATTTCAAAGTTTTCAGCCAGTGCTGAAGCTATGCTGATGTTCTTTAGCTTGGCTGCATTGATTCTTTTCATAACCTTGCTTCCTTGTGGTTGCCTCTTGGGTCTGATGCAGAGCCTCATGTTGGAGACAATGAGCCTATGATCTGCCAGCGTAGAAACATAGAAACCTGATAGAAGTGTATAAGATGATGAGAGGTATTGATCGAGTGGATTCTCAGAGGCTTTTTCCCAGGACTGTTGCCACAAGACGGCACAAGTTTAGGGTGCTGGAGATTAGGTACAGAGGAGATGTCGGGGTAAATTTTTCACTGAGGGTGGGGGGTGCATGGAATCAGCTGCCAGCTGTGATGGTGGAGGCAGGTCCAATAGGGTCTTTTAAGAAACTTTTGGATAAGTACATGGAACTTAGTAAGATAGAAGGTTATAGGCATTAAGATAGAGGGTTATAGGTATGCCTAATAAGTGGGACATGTTCGGCGCAACTTGTGGGCCAAAGGGCTTGTTTGTGCTGTAGTTTTTCTATGTTTCTATGAACCCAAGATCCCAGTTGAGGCCATCCTCATTTAGGGAACTTGGCTGTCAGTTTCTACTCAACGATTCTGTGTTGTCGTGTATCTTGAAGGTCACCTTGGAGAACGCTTATCCTAAGATCAGAGGCTGAGTGCCCTTGACTGCCGAAGTGTTGCCCGACAGGAAGGAAACGCTCCTGCCTGGTGATTGTCTAGCGGTGTCCATTCATCCATTGTCATAGTATCTGTGAAATTTCTTACTTGCCTATCCTAGTCCAACACCAACATCTCCACATCATGGCCACCACAACTGTGACTGGGGATGGTGCAAGTGGAAGAATGGGAACGGAATGGTGGCAGGCGATTCTATAGTTGGGGAAACAGACAACTGTTTCTGCAGCTACAGATATGAATCTATCATGGTATGTTGCCTGTCTGATACCAGGGGTTGCAAACCACTCTGGGTGAGAGTTAAATAGCTAGCACACAGTTCATACCAGTACCAGCTGTAGGTTTAAAAAAAAGGCATGTATTCCTACAGACAGATTGTAGGGAATTGAGGAAGAAACTAGCAAGCAGAACATTCAAAGGGAGTAATTGGAATGCTATGCCCTAGTGAGTACAGAAATAGAAATGCAGAGCAAATGAATGTACGGCTGCAGGGCTTTGGGATATTGGGACTGGTTTTGGGAGAGATGAAATCTGCACAAGCCAGACGAGTTACACGTGAACAGAAGCTGGCTAATATCATGGGGCACATTTGCCAGTGTTTTTAGGGCAGATTGCAACTAATTTGAACAGGAGATAACACTAGAGGAAAAGAAAAACAAGGTGCATGAAGAATTGGGAGAGGCAAATTGCACTAGAAAGAACTTGTAAGGGCTTAGGTGAAATAGTAAACAATGTAGTAAGATTTAAGGTCAAGTTCCTGTGTCTATGTGTATGTCTATATATATATTGTGGTGTATGAAATTGGTGAGCTGCAGGTGCAGATAGCCATTTGGAAATATGGTGAGTCAAGAATGGAGACTTGGCTTAAAGACAGGACTGGATGCTAAATTTTCCTGGATGATTAGCCTGCCAGCTAATGGACAAGATAGAATTATTATAATGAGGAACTTCAATTATCCCAAACAGATTGGAATATTAATTGTGTAAAAGGCAAAGTGGGGGAAGAATTACTGAAATGTGTTCAGGCAAATTTCCTGGCCTTTCAAAGAATAAGGTGTTGCTGGATCTGGTTCTGAGGAATGAAATAGAAAATCAAGTGACCGTCAGTTGGAGAACACATAGGGAACAGTGATCATTGTATCATATAGTTTAAGTTAGCAATAGAAAAGGGCAAGAGCAATCCAGAGTAAAAATAATTAATTGCAGACAGGCCAATTTCAAGGGGGTAAGGATCTATCTGGCCCATGCAAATTGAAATTAAGGCAAAACTGTAATAGAACCACAGATGCCTTTAAGAAGCCAATAATTCAGGTGTGGTTCAGGTACCCTTCTACAAGCAGGAAAAGTAGGATGAATAAAGCCAGAGTTCAGCTGAAGGTGAAAAAAGGAAAAATGTGACAGATGTCTTGTTGATAATCTAAGTGAGAACAGGTTGCATGTAGAAAATTCTGATCGGAAATGAAAACTGAGAACCAGACAGAACAAAAAGAGACTGACAGCTAACCTAGCAAGAGATCCAAAAATCTTCTGTAGGCATATAAATAGTAAAAAGCTGTTTAAGTTTTTTAGCTTAAGCTGGAGCTGGAACAGGGGCACAGTGGTTAGTACTGTTGCCGGAGACCTGGATTTGATTCCCGCCTTAGGTCACTGTCTCCCCGTGCCTGTGTGAGTTTCCTGCTACAGTCCAAAAGACATGCTGGTTAGGTGCACTGATTGCTAAATTCTCCCTCAGTGAATCCGAACAGGTGCTGGAGTTTGGTAATTAGGGGATTTTCACAGTAACTTCATTGCAGTATTAATGTAACATGAAATTAAATTAAATTAAATTTCTACTTGTGACATAAATAATAATAAAAGGAGGAATGAAACCAATTAGTTATTTAAAGTCATTTGCACCTGCTGGCAAAAAGCAAGACTGAGGTATTAAATGAGCTCTTTGTATCTTTCTTTACCAACGAGGAAGATGCTGCCTAAGTGATAGTGAAAGGAGAAGGCAATTGAGACACTTGATGGGCTGCTTCTCCTCCTTTAGTTCTCTGCCCAAAGGCAGGATTGACCACAGTGCGACAACATTCACCATAGTAGGACAAGGAGGCTGGACTGTTGGCACTCATCTGATTCACATTGGCTGTCCAGTGACAGCCAACTGGACCCACAAGGAGTCTGTTGTTGTAGCAGCATGCATGTTGTCGCCTGAGTTTATGGATCAGAATGATAGAGGCTCCAACATTCTTTCCATCACATGGCTGACTTGGAAAATCTCTCACTGCTTGCCATTAAGTATGCTGGAAAGGTATACAAGTTGTTACTCAAACTGTTTGGCCATGTTAAGAATGCATCTCCCTTTGGACATCAGGTCCTGAATTGACACTTGAACCCAGAGCCTCTGACTCAGCAGCAAGGACACTACCTACTGCAATGCAAGACCTTCCACTGGATAAACTGATAAAACAAGGGTAGTGGAAAGCCTGCCTGCACTTAAAAGTTGGTAAGTTACCAGGACCTGAAAAGATGCATCTGAGCATACTCATCAAAAAACTCAATCACAAGAGTTGATGAGGCTAACATGTTTGATATGGTGGAAATGGACTTCCAAAGTGGTGTAGATGGAAGTTGAATTGAGGAGTTCGATTTAGAGTATAAGTAACTGTGTTCCATGTGCATTTAATATCATTTAAGATAATGTTACGGATAAATGTTAATATTCATTTTTTTATTTGAATTATGCATCTTGTAACTTCATTCTTTTAATAAACACATGGGTTATTTGGTTCTAAAACAAAAAAAACACTTTTATTTATGGTTTAGATTAGCAGCAGAAAAGGGCCACTGAATCTACATGGGTAGAACTGAGAAATAAGAAGGGGGAAATCACTTTGATAGACTTGTACTGTAGGCCTCCAAATAGTCAGTGGGAAATTGAGGAGCAAATATGTAAGGAGATTACAGACAGCTCCAAGAAAAATAGGGTGGTAATAGTTAGAGATTTCAATTTTCCTAACATTGACTGGATCAGCCATAGTATTAGAGGATTGAATGGAGAGAAATTTGTTGAGTGTATTCAGGAGGAATTTCTCAATCAGTATGTGGATGGCCTGACTAGAGAGGGGGCAAAACTTGACCTCCTCTTGGAAAATAAGGAAGGGCAGGTGGCGCAAGTGTTAGTAAGGGATCACTTTGGGACCAGTGACTATAATTCTATCAGTTTTAAGATAGTGATGGAGAACAATAGGTCTGTCCCAAAAATTAATATTCTAAATTGGGGCAAGGCCAATTTTGATGGTATTAGGCAGGAACTTTCAAATGTTAATTGGAGGAGTCTTCGGGAAGGAAAAGAGGCGTCTGGTAAGTGGCATGCTTTCAAGTGTGTTAACCAGGGTCCAGGGTAAACACGTTCTTCTTAGTGAAGGGCAAGGCTGGCAGAAGTCGGGAACCCTTGATGACTCTGGATATTGAGACCCTGGTCAAGAAGAAGAAAGAGGTACATGATATGCATAAGCAGCTGGGATCAAGTGAATCACTGGAAGAGTTTAGCGGGTATAGGAGTAGATATAAGAAGTGGGAAATCAGGAGGGCAAAAAGGGGACACAACATTGTTTTGGCAGGTAAGGCAAAGGACAATCCAAAGAGCTTCTACAAATACATAAAGGGGCAAAAGAGTGACAAGGGAGACAGGAAGGCCTCTTAAGGATCAACAAGGTCATCTATGTGCGGATCCACAAGAGATCAGTGAGATCCTGAATGAATATTTCTCATCAGTATTTACTGTTGAGAAAAGCAAGGATGTTAGGGAACTTGGGAATTAAATATTGATGTCTTGAAAAGTATACATATTACAGAGGAGGAGGTGCTGAAAGTCTTAAAGAGCATTACGATAAATAAATCTGCAGGACCTGATGAGGTATATCCCAGGATGTTGTGGGAGGCTAGGGAAATTGAGTCCCCTAACTCAGATATTTGAATCATTGATAATCACAGGTGAGGTGCCTGAAGATTGGAGAGTGGCAAATGTGCCTTTGTTTAAAAAGGACTGCAGGGAAAAGCCTGCGAACAACAGGCCAGTTAGCCTCATATCTGTGGTGACTAAATTGTTGGAAGGTATTTTGAGAGACAGGATTTACAGGCATTTGGAGATACAAGGACTGATTAGGGACAGTCAGCATGGCTTTATGAGTGGAAAATCATGTCTCTCAAATTTGATTGAGTTTTTTGAAGAGGTAACCAAGAAGGTAGATGAGGGCAGTTGATATCTCCTTGGACTTTAGCGAGGCCTTTGACAAGGTACGACATGATAGCTTGTCGCATAAGGTTAAATTTCACAGAATCCAAGATGAGGTATCTAAATAGATACAAAATTGGCTTCTTGACAGGAGCCAGAGGGTGGTTTTAGAGAGTTATTTTTCAAACTGGAGACCTGTGACCAGCGATGTTCCTCAGGGATCAGTGCTGGGCATGGTTAATGAGTTTACAGATGACACCAAAATTGTGGCGTGGTGGACAATGAAGACAGTTATCTCAAATTGCAGCAGGATCTTGATCAGTTGGGCGAATGGGCTGACGAATGGCAGATGGAGTTTAGACAAATGCGAAGGGATGCATTTTGTAGATTGAACCAAGGCACAATTTACTCAGCTAATGGTAGGGCATTGGGGAGAGTCACAGAACAAAGAGATCTAGGAATACATGTTCAAAGCTCCTTGAAAGTGGAGTCACAGATGGACAGAGTGCTGAAGAAGGCATTTGGCATGCTTGGTTTCATTGGTCATAACTTTGAATACAGGAGTTGGGACATCTTGTTGAAGTTGTACAAGACATTGGTAAGGCCACACGTGAAATACGATGTCCAGTTCTGGTCACCCTATTATAGAAAAGATATTATTAAACTAGAAAGAGTGCAGAAAAGATTTACTAGGATACCACAGGAACTTGATGGATTGAGTTACAAGGAGAGGCTGAATAGACTGGGACATTTTCCTTTGGAGTGTAGGAGGCTGAAGAGACCTTATAGAAGTCAATAAAATAATGACGGGCATAGACAAGTTTGATAATCAATATCTTATCCCAAAGGTAGGGGAGTCTAAAACTAGAGGGCATAGGTGGAAGATGAGAGGGGAGAGATACAAAAGTGTCCAGAGGGGATTTTTTTTCAGGCAGAGGGTGGTGAGTGTCTGGAACATGCTGCCAGAAGTAGTAGTCAAGGCGGGTACAATTTTATCTTTTAAAAAGCATATAGATAGTTACGTGTGTACAATAGGTGTAGAGGGATATGGGAAAAATGCGGGCAATTGGGATTAGTTTAGGGGTTTGAAAAAAAGAGTGGTATGGACAAGTTATTGCCGAAGAGACTGTTTGTGTTGTAAATCTCTGTGACTATAACATTATTCATCTCCACTGAGATGATAAAAGTGGCAGATTAAATTTAATGCAGAGGATGTCATGAGATGCATTGTAACAGGAAAGTGAGCAGAGGTTGTATAAAATAATGGATTCAATTCTAAAGGAGGTGTAGAAGCAGAGGGATCAGGGGGTATATGTGCATAAACTTTTAAAGGATGGAAAGGCAGGTTGGGAAAGTGATTTAAAACACAAGAGTTGCTGGGTTTTATGAAAAACAAGAATACAAAAGCATGAAAGTTATGGTGGACATTCATAAAATACTAGCTGAATCTCAACAAGAATATAATGCTGATTCTGGGTACTACCCTTCAGGAAGGATATGAAAGCATTAGAGCGGGTGCAAACAAGATTTATAGGACAAAGGACTTGTGGATAAATTTGAAAAGCTGAGGTTCTTGTCCTTGGAGAAGAAAAGGTCGAAAGGTGACTTGGAGATATTTAAAATCATGAGGGGTCTGTACAGAGTAGACAGGGAGGAACTTTCCATTGCCAGAAGATTCAAGAACCGGGGACACTGATATCAGATGAGGGCAGAAGAACCAAAAGTGATTGAAAGCCTTATTTACAGAGCGATTAGGCTGTGGAATGCACTGCCAAACTCTATGATGGAGACAGATTTAATTGTTACTTTCAAAAAAGTACTGGACAATTGTTTAAAGGAAAAAATGCAGAGCTGCAAAGAAAAGATGGGGAGAGTCAAACTAACTTTATTACTCTTTCAGAGAATAACATGGCCCAAATAACCTCCTCCTTTGCTGTAACTATTCTATAAAACAAACCAGGACTATGTTGTCAGACTGACATAATAGAAGTCATTTGAGCCTGTTCTGCCATTCACTGACTGTGGCTGATCCTCGATTTCGAAGCCATCCTCCCATATTCTGTACATACCACTTATGCCTTTAAAGTCTTAAATATATCTATTTTCATAAATATATTCAGTGATTTGGTCTTCATAGTCTTCCGTGCTGGAAAATTCCATGTGTTTACCACCTTCTTGAGAGAAGAAGTTTCTCCTCAACTCAATCCTAAATAGTTTACCTGAGACTGTGACCCATTTTTCTGGATCCCTGGCCAGAGGAAACAACATTCCTGCATTCAGTCTGTCCAGCCCTCTCAGAATTTTATACCCTTCAATGAGATCCTCTCTCATTCTAAATTCCATTGAATATATTTCCCATCAACCCAAATTCTCCTTGTATGACAACCCTGCAGTCCCAGGAATCAGGACTTGAATATTGTGGAATCACATGACCCTTAGCATATTACAGGGCAGGAAATTTTGGGCAACATTATAGGATTCACACTGGCTCATAGTAGAGAGAGAAATCTGAACCGAAATTAATAATATAAATAGAAGTTCATATTTTCCTCTGAAGACAAAAATGGCATTATGGAATGGAAACGCATTATTTTGATTAAGTACTTTTATAGATATATAGCATAGCAATACATAAATAATGCAAATTCTAAATGGTATTTTGATGTTGCCTTTCCAGTCAATCTAACAATTCTGACAAAATGGAAGAGAATGGTGCTAATATGGGAATTGATGAACACACCATGACAGGAAAGAACAGACTAAAAATCCAAGAATACATCAAGTAAGGCTAAATGCTACAAAAATATTAGAAGGACAAAACTAAAGGAATGTAGCATTTGAAACAAAGCAGATGAGTGAGAGTGCAAATAGAAATAAAGTACAGTCGGATATAGAGATATGGCTACTGGGTAACACGATTGGGACCTGAATATTGATGAGTATATGACATTTAGGAAGGACAGGAAGTTAAAAAAGGTGGTTGGTTGGCTCTTAATTAATGATGATGTTAGCACATTGGAGGGAGGACCTAAGTTCAGGAAACTAAGATGCAGAAGCTGTTTGGGTCAAAATGAAAAATGGTAAAGAAGTCACTTGTGGGAGCGCAAGGGCCTTGATTGTAACTGCACAGTAGGACAAGAGTATGAAAGAAGAAATAATGGAAGTTTGTTCCAAAAGTACGGCGATAATCGTGGACACTATGTATAGATTGGAAAAATCAGATGGGCACAGGAATGTAGATGATGAATTTATAATGTTTTTGGAATAATTTCTTGGATTAGGATGTTCTGGAGCCAGCCAGAGCACAGGTTATACTAGACCTGGTAATGTGTAATGAGATGGGATTAATTGATAACCTCATAATGAAGGCACCTCTCAGAAGCAGCGATCGTAATCTGATTGAATTTTACATTCGGATTGAAGGAGGGAAGAATGTGTTCAAGACTAACATTTTAAACTTAAGGGCAATTATGAGGGTATGAAAGTGGAATGTCAACTAGCAAATGTGCTTAGGGATAGATCAATGGAGGTTAACTGGCAGATGTTTAAAGGGATATTTCAGAATAGAAACATTCCAATAAAAATTCTAAAGGGAAGGCCCATCATCTGTGGTTAAAGAAAGTATTAAACTTAAAGAAAAAGCATATATTTGTGCAAAAATGAATGGCAGGTCAGAAGATTGGAAGACTATAAACAACTTCAAAGAATGACAACAAGATTAATAAGGGGGAAAAACTTTTCCATATATCGTATATCATTTAAAAAAATGAAGTGATTAGTATTTGGATAAAGGAAAAACTAGTAGGAGGCATTGCCAAATATGCAAGTTCCGTGAATGAGAAAATACAGGCTATGTTACAGTAGATGAAATGTATTTTAAAATGTATTTTATGCCTATTGATATTTAAAATGAAAAAATTGCTAAAATTAAAATATTTTACCAAATAAGCAAATTGTTTGAGCATTTCTGAATCATGTACCATAAATTCATATTTTTTAATAGCACAATGTGGAACTTACTCAGCTACAGAGTAAAAATATTTCCACTAAGTAGACATTGGAAATTCCCAAAAAAATCCAACTTTGTTTGGCGAGCTGAGTTAAATGAACTCTCACCACTCTGTGCAACACAGAGGCCATCAGGAAAATCATGCTAGTAGGGAGGGGCAGCACCTAATTCTGCATGAGAGGCTGGCAGTGGAATGCTGAGGGAGCTACTACATGTATTGGGAGATTAGTTGGCATGCAACCCCCTTCCCCAACATTGCTGGCCCCATATTAGCCCCCACCCCTGATGCTGAGCCCCCCTTTCCCCCCTCTTCCACTTCTTCACTCCACCCTCTCAGACTTGCCCCATTAGTACTGCCAGGGTGCCCTAGCTGACAATGCTAGGCTAGTACTGCCCCACCTGCCCAGACCTCCTGGGGGGGGTCTTAATGCTTTCTGGTCCCATCAGTGAGGCCATCAGGTCTGGATTGCTGGAGACCATACATGATCTCTGCTGATGTGGACCTCCACTGGCAAAGTCAGAAACATAGGTGAGCCTGGACAGTTTGCGTCCCGGACTCGCTAAATAGATTGAAATGATCTCATGAATATTGTAATCAGCCTGGTGTCATTCTCCAGCACGAGACTGATTACATCAGTCAAAATGACCAGGGCGATTCCTGTTTTTGTTCTCCAGTTTTAATTTCTTGCCCCACTATGCTGCTCAACCAGTGTAATGGGGTGGGAAAATAGCACGCAATGTTTTAATATGTCCTCTTAGTAAACGAAAATGTATGATTCTTCCAAGCTCCGGGAAACATGACATATTGCATTTCTGGCTCTTTGATAAGCTTATTCAGCTGGAATGAAATATGTGTTGGGAAGTCGGCTTGTCCTTTGGATTTAGCACAGAGCAGTATTCTTTGTTTGGTGTTTCTAAGAAATGTCAAGCTAGAAAATATTGGGACCAACTTCTTATTGAAAAAGAATCCTTTTCTCACCCCATCAATGAATGAAGTTAAAGAGAAATAAAAAATGGTAACCAGCTGAATTAGAAGTGCCAGGACACAGGTAGTTTTGATAAATCTATATTTGTAATCATGAGAATTAGAAAGAAGTTATAGATTTAGTTAAGTTTAATTTTGTGTTTGCGTAAGAAAGGATTAAAACAGCTAGCTTCATGTTAAACTAAGGTGCCCATGTTTCTGTGGGTTCAATTTTATTCAAACTGTGCCTGCATTATAATTAAAGGTTTACAGCGTTAAAAACAATCTTTGAGGTAAAGAAATTAAGCTGCACATTAAAAAGCATAAGCACTTGTGATTTAGTTGGAACCAGGCATCTGAGAAGAGAACAGCTTCCACAGAAACTGCCAGCAAAAGCAGTATAATTGAGTAATGGGCAAAAGAAAGTCCTAGAATCTTAAAAAAACAAAGTTCTAAGAACATAGGAACAGGACTCGGCCATCTAGCCCTTCGAGCCTGCCCCGCCATTCAATAAGATCGTGGCTGATCTGAAGTGAATCAGTTCCACTTTATCGTTTTCTCCCCATAACCCTTAATTCCCTTGTCTACCAGAAATCTATCTAACCGTGACTTAAATATATTCAACAAGGTAGCCTCCACCACTTCAATGGGCAGAGAATTCCAGAGATTCACCACTGTTTGAGTGAAGAAGTTCCTCCTCAACTCTGTTCTAAAATGCTCCCCACACCCTTATTTTGAGACTGTGTCCTCTGGTTCTGCTATCCTTTCTAAGTGGGAAGAAGCTCTCTACCTCTACCCTATCTAGCCCCTTCATTGTCTTGTAAGTCTCAATAAGATCCCCCCCTCAGCCTTCTAAACTCCAAGTACAGACCCAGTTTATTCAATCTCTCTTCATAAGCTAACCCCCTCATTTCTGGTATCAGCCTGGTGAACCTTTTCTGTATTTCCTCCAAGGCCAATATATTCTTTCCCGAATACGGGGACCAAAACTGCACACAGTACTCCAGTTGCAGCTTCACCAGTGCCCTGTACAGTTGTAGCAAGACTTTCCTACTTTTATATTCTATCTCCCTCGCTTTAAAAGCCAACATTCCATTCGTCTTTTTGATCATCTGCTGCACCTGCAGACTGGGTTTTTGCGATTTGTGCACAAGGACCCCCAGGTCCCTCTGCACTGTAGCAAGCTGCAGTTTTCACCCTTTAATTAATAATCCCTCCTTCTATTATTTCTACCAAAGCGGATAACCTCACATTAGCAAATGTTATACTCCATTCTAGAAACCAGGGAGTGAAAAGAGAAGTCCCAGGGAAAATTGAAGTCAAAGGGACAAAGAACTTGAACCAGAAGAAGATTATCAACCATTAACCACTCAAGTAAAAACAGTCGAACGAGGAACAGGAGTAGGCCATTTAGCCCCTTGAACCTGCTCTGCCATTTAATAAGATCATGGCTGAACTGATGGTGACCTCAAATCAGCATCCTATCAACCATCATAGCTAATCTAATAGTAACCTCAAATCTTCATGCTGCTTACCCCTGACCATCTATCACCCCCTTGCTTACCAAAAATCTATCCACCTTTGCCTTAAAAATATTCAAAGACTCTGCTTCCACTGCCTTTTCATGAAGAGATTTCCAAAGTTGCACAACCCTTTCAGAGAAAGAAATTCACCTCATCTCTGTTTTAAATGGGCAACCACTTTATTTTTAAACAGTGGTCCCTGCTTCTAGATTCTCCCACAAGTAGAAACATCCTCTCCACATCCAACCTATCAAGTCCTCGCAAGATCTTGCATGTTTCAACCAAAATTGCCTCTTGCTCTTCTAAACTTCAGCAAATGCAAGACTAGCCTTACTGTCCATCCTTACTTCATAAGGCAATCTGCCCATTCCAGGTATTAATCTGGTAAACCTTCCTCTGAACCGCTTCCAGCACATACGTTTTTCCTTAAATAAGGTGACTAATACTGTATACAGTAATCCAGATGTGGGCTCACTATAATACTGTAATACTGTATACTCAGTATTTTCTTATCTGCTGTACCATGGCTATCTCGTTTCATGGTATTGAGTGACAGTTCAGTATAAGCTGAGAACCTACTTCTTTGCAATGAATTCCCTTTCTTTATGTCACAATTTATTATTGGATCTTAAACTTGAGAAAAGGAAGCCTTTTTGTAAAACATGCCTAGATATTCATTTAGCCGTGTGCCTTACATTGTACAAGCAGAGCCCAGAAAAATAAAATCTCTCTTCATTCTTCTCTGCATGATCCTGAAGAAATTGTTCAAACTAAAGTTGGCTCCATTACAAACCTCATAGCCCTCAGGGACTGATAATGAATCACTAATTGGGACAGAGATCATTTGTACCTTACAATCAGTATTTTCATCCCTTCATTGAGACCTATAAAGCTCACAAGTCTGCCAACAACGCACTATCATCTGAAAAAAATGCTGTAATTC
The DNA here is from genome assembly GCA_024679065.1 of Sphyrna mokarran. Taxonomy (NCBI): domain Eukaryota; kingdom Metazoa; phylum Chordata; class Chondrichthyes; order Carcharhiniformes; family Carcharhinidae; genus Sphyrna; species Sphyrna mokarran. Next base: position 21,172,151 of record JAGIQG010000027.1, on the reverse strand, counting down.
TTTCAGAAGTGGCTGGAGCTGGTGATCTGTGACTGCCCTTTTTTGGAATGCTATCCAACATATTAATGACATTGAATAAGCATGTATGTGTGACATTGAATGACTTTGTTTTGCTTTCTGTTTTGAGAGAAATGGATTTAGTAAGCTTCCTATCTATGTCAAATCTTGAAACTGTAATTTATATCCTGGATGAAAAGCCAGATTTTCCACAGTTTTCAGTTTCTCTGAGGGCTGAACAAGGCACTGGGTTGCGTAATTTATAAAAATGTAATTGGGTTTCTCCTGAGATTTGCAATGTATAAAGCTATATTCTGCCCAACACATTCACAAAGTAACCCAAACCAAGCATCAGTGAGCAGGTTACTACTGAGTAAGTGCCACTTGAAAGCACAGTTGTGACACCTTCCATTACTTTGCTGATGACTGAGTGGAGACTGATGGGGCAATAATTAGCTGGGTTAGATTTGTCCTGCTTTTTGTGGACAGGACCCTAGCTGGGCAATTTTCCACATTACTGGGTGGATGCTAGCACTGTAGCTGTACTGGCCAGTTGTGGAACATAAAACTAGTACTATTGCCAGAATGTTGTCAGGACTCATAATCTTTGGAGAATTGAGTGCCTTCATCCTATTGTTGATATCGTGTCCAGTGAATTGAATTGGCTGAAGACTGATATCTGTGCTCAGGTCATCAGGAGGAGGCCAAAATGGATCATCCAGTCAGTACTTCTGGCTGGAGATAGGACAGAAGCATTTACAGCTATCTTCTATACTTCGCAATGGGCTTCATTTAAGGTGGGGATATTTGTGGAGCCTCCTCATTGTTTAATTGTCCACCACCTTCACAACTGGATGTAGTAAGACTGCAGGACCTACTCAGTTAATGGTAGTGTGTTGAGGAGAGTTGTAGAACAGAGATATAGGAGTACAGGTTCATAGCTCTTTGAAAGTGGAGTCACAGGAGGACATGGTGGTGAAGAAGGCATTCAGCATTCTTGGTTTCATTGGTCAAAGCACTGAATACAGGAGTTGGGACGTCTTGAAGTTGTACAGACATATTAGTAAGGCCATGCTTGGAATACTGTGTACAGTTTGGCTTACCCTACTATAGAAAGGATACTATTAAACTAGTATGTTACCGGGAGTTATACCGGGAGTTATAAGGAGAGGCTGGATAGACTGGGATTTTTCCCTAGAGCATTGGAGGCTTAGTTGTGATTTTAGAGAGGCCTGTAAAGTAATGCGGGACGTAGATGAGATACATAGTCAACATCTTACCCCAAAGGTAGGTGAGTCTGAAACTAGAGGGCATAGGTTTAAGATGAGAGGGGAGAAATATAAAACGGTCCGGGGACAGTTACTCGACTGAGGATGGTGAGTGTCTGGAACAAGCTGCCAGATGTTGTAGTAGAAATGGGATCAATTTTGTCTTTTAAAAAGTATTTAGAAGTTTCATGGGTAAAATGGATACAGAGGGATACGGGCCAAATGTGGCAAATGGGACTAGTTTAGTAGTAAAACCTGGGCAGCATGGATTAGTTGGGCCAGAGGCCCATGGAATTTGTTTCCATGCTGTAAACTATGACTCTATGTATGTAAAACACAAAATGTGAAATAATTTTTTTCCAATTTTGTTATGATAACTAATTCCAGTAAGGGAGTTTGTTCATATATTACAAGGTGGATGTTTGTGTTTGGAATAAATTTTAGCATTTGGATTTTACAGTATATTTTAAGCACTATATGAATCTCTCTGATGTAACATTGATCCTTATGCAACTTGGCTAGTTCAAATGCTTTAGGAAAGTGTATCCCTTCAGATGACATATGCAAGTCTCCTGTAAGCTGACATGAACTATTGTCTGATAGATATTATAGAATCCAATGCAAATTGAAAACCTAGAGTCATGTTCCACCACCATTGGAACATGGCACTTTTAGCTTGATTCTTAACTGAAGTTATTTTTGAGGCATTGATGTAGGCATGGAAGAATCAGGCAGGGAAATTCTCTGTTTTAAATGTAAAATTTAAATGCTAGTTCCAAAGTGGACTTCAATGGGAGTTCCCAATCAGACTCTGTCAAAGGGGGCATGGTTAGGATTCTCCTGGATTGCGCTCGTTCTGCAACAATGGCTTCACTGAAGATTTTTCAAGGCAACCCAAAAGCTGCCCAAAAATTTCTTGTATTTCTGGTGGACTGCAGCTGTTTGCTAACAATCAGAGGTTTTGGTTCATAATCCCTATTCCTGATGCAAGCTTTCTTATTCCAGACTTATTAATTGAATTTAAATTCCACCAACTCCATGGTGGGATCAAAATCCATGTTTCTGCTGCATTATCCTGGGCCCTGGGTGACATTACCATGATGCTACCAACTCTCCAAATTCTTGGAGACACACCTTGAGTGCTGCATTCAATACAGAAACCATCAATGATGAGGAAGCAATACTTGAAAACGAGAAGCAAATTGTGAACTACAATAGATTCGATATTAACAATCTGAACAATGCCAGCCCTGTTCTTGGAGCCAGGTTAGATAATGATGGCATCAATGTATGTTTGAATATCAACCCTCAAGATGATGATGTGATGAAATGTTGGTCAAAATAATTCACCCAAACTCAGAAGATCTTCAACAATTTGAAGAGGTTGATAATGGTGTTCGCAAAACTAAGACTGACTCCCAACCATCTCTGTAATTCTTCTGAATAGTTAAGGATGGCAGCAGTTCAATGAAACAACTGCTGTTAAGTTTGATGCAACTTCAGAATATCTTGCATCTAGCAGAGGCAAAGAATAAATGTATTTATTTAGAATTTGCTAACTTCTTCAACACCTGTCAATCTGTTCAGCAATGGCTGATTTGTCCAGTTTAATATTCACATTCCGATCATCAGAACAAAAGCAACATTTAATTTAGTTCATTTAATAGATTGCGTTCATTTTGTTTATTGTTCTAGCTACTGATTTGTTGATCTTGAAAGGACCTTGTTATGATGTCTGTCAAAAAACACAACCTTGAGTAATAGATCACATTTAGCTGTGGATAAACTAGTATGATATATTGTGGAATCTAATTTCTGCCAGTGATCTGGTTCATTTCTGCTTTTCATTTGTTCCATTATTATTTCACAGTTGCAAGCAATGGGGTCTTTTTGCAAAATTTATCAGAACCTACTGTTTAAAATGCTATCTCTAGACTCTGGATACTCTTCAATTGTATGCCATTGGCAGGAGCTTAGATGAATCTTTACAATTGTTATGGTTCAGGTTAGAAACGCCAAAGTGTTTTATGAAGCCTGTCTGAACCATAAGTTTTGCATCTTGAATTTGGCTAGGATAAGCATAAAATGTTTCATTTCAGGTATAATTCAAGTAACCTACTAGGGAGTTTTTATGAAACAAAGTCCCTTTAAGAGTTCAGTTAACATGTATAGTTAGAAAATTAGCAAGAACTTTTATCAATTACAAACGAAAAACAACCACATTAATATAGAACTCTTAGCCATTATGTGTTCCAATCAAAACCAATGCCCAATAAACAAAACCCTTTAAACAGATTTATCATTGCATAGGTTAAAGCTCAACACTAGAATCTAATTCCCTGGGTTGAATGCTGATTTCAAATGATGTTGAAAACTCAGAGCAGCTTGTAGTCAGCAGCTCTCCGGAAATACGAAAACATGGATGTTTTACTGCAGGATGGCAATAAACTGTAGAACATAAAATGTTACAGTGCAGTACATGCCTTCTGGCCTGATGGTTTCACAGTTCAGTGCAACAATCTGAAGTCCATCTAGCCTACACTATTCCAATATCATCCGTATGTTTATCCAATGACCATTTAAATGCCCTTAATGTTGGCGAGTCCACTACTGTTATAGGTAGAGCATTCCATGCCCTTATTACTCTGAGAAAAGAACCTACCTCTGACATCTATCCTGTATCTGTCATCCCTCAATTTAAAGCTATGTCTCCTCGTGCTAGCCATCTCCATCCGAGGAAAAAGGCTCTCACTGTCTACCCTATCTAATCCTCCTGATCATCTTATATGCCTCTTTTAAGTCACCTCTTAACACCTTCTCTCTAATGAAAACAGCTCAAGTCCTTCAGCCTTTCCCCATAAGACCTTCCCACCATACCAGGCAACATCCTGGCAAATCTCCTCTGCACCCTTTCTAATGCGTCCACATCCTCTAATGCAGCGATCAGAACTGTATGCAGTACTCCGAGTGTGGCCAGGGTTTTGTACAGCTGCAACGTGACTTCATAGCTCCAAAATTCAATTCCTCTACCAATAAAAGCTAACACACCGTATACCCTCTTAACAACTCTATCAACTTGGATGCCAACTTTCAGGGATCTATGCACACAGATACCTAATCTCCCTGCTCATCCACACTAAGTATCTTACCATTAGCTCAGTATTCTTATTCCTGTTACTCCTTCCAAAGTGAATCACTTCACACTTTTCCGCGTTAAACTCCATTTGCCACCTCTCAGCCCAGCTCTGCAGCTTATCTATGTCCCTCTGTAACGTGCAACATTCTTCCACTCTGTTCTGAATTCCACCGACTTTAGTGTCATCTGCAAATTTCCTAACCCCTCCTTCTAAGCCCTCATCCAGGTCATTTATAAAAATGACAAATAGTAGTAGCCCCAAAACAGATCGTTGTGGTACACTACTAGTAAATGAACTCCAGGATGAACATTTACCATTAACCACCACCCTCTGTCACCTTATAGCTAGCCAATTTCTGATCCAAATGTTAACTCACCCTCAACCCCATGCCTCCATATCTTCTGCAATAGCGTACTATGGGGCAACCTTATCAAATACTTTACTGAAATCTGTGTACGTCACATCAACTGCTTTACCCTCATCCACCCCTTTGGTCACCTTCTCAAAGAACTCAGTAAGATTTGTGAGGCATGACCTACCGTTCACAAAAGTATTGATTGCCCCTAGTCAAATTATTCCTTTTTAGATGATTATAAATCCTAATCCTTTCCAAAACTTTGCCCATAACAGAAGTAAGGTTCACTGGTCTATAATTACCAGGGTTGACTTTACTCCCCTTCTTGAACAAGAGGACAACATTTGCTATCCTCTAGTCTTCTGGCACTATCCCTGTAGACAATGATGACCTAAGGATCAAAGCCAAAGGGTCTGCAATCTCCTCCGTAGACTCCTAGAAAATCTTAGGATATGTCCATCTGGCCCAGGGGACTTATCTATTTTCATGCTTTCCAGAATTGCTCATGCCTCCTCCTCATGAACCTCAATCCCTTCTAGTCTAATAGCCTGTATCTCAGTATTGTCATCGACAACACGGTCTTTGTCTTTTTCCTGCGTGAATACTGACAAAAAATATTCATTTAGCATCTCTCCTACCTCTTCGGACAGCTTCCCTTTACTGTCCTTGATTGGCCCTAACCTTATTTAGTCATTCTTTTATTCCTGTCATACCTATAGAAAGCCTGTACTTTCAGCTAACTGGTAAAACTTTCAAAATAAAAATACAGAGGCTTATTTCAGCTATGCTTCTAACCGTGCAGCCAAAATGAAACTTAAAGACAATCTTTGTCACCTGATTGGCACAGTTTTTTTTAGTTCTGCTCCCACCAATGACCTCACTTGAAGCAGTGACTATGACTTTAAAAAACAACTTTCTTTAGGGACATTAATATCACACAATCGTGATTAATTTTAACTAACGGAAACTGATATATAGTAGCTTTGTGTAATTACAAGCATTTGTTAAAGAGTGTGCAACTCTTGTGATCCTGCTTCATCTTCCCATTGTACCTTTTGTGACCCAGTGCATACACAATTTATCTTTATAACAGTTCTCATTTGCCATGAATGACCACAATAAATATTGCACTATAGACCCTCTATATAAAGTACTTCACCACTGACAAATCTTTACACACGAAATTGTGCTTTACAAAAATTGTGCTTACCTGACATAAAACTTGAAGTTTTAAAATCATAGAATAATACAGCAAAAAAGGAGGTTGTTTAGCCATTGCAGCTGTGCCATTTGTGCCACTGTATGATTTGGCAACATTGTTTCTTTCCTTCTTATTTCTTCTCACTTAATTTAGATTGCTGCACTCCACAGTGCACGTACCATTTAGCCTAAAATGGATGAATTGAAGACAGCTAAGTTTGCATTAATATTCAAAGCTGGGGCAAGCAGTTAAATTTTTTGTCAGTGATATCTCAAAAATGTACTTTATTGATCATGACTTTGACCACTCTTCCATCTTTCACTATTGCTCTGTCTGTTGTCAATATTTGTGTGGGACTTTGCAAAGCCTTGTAATGCCAAAAGTGAAATGGAAGTGTGAGTTGTTGTTGCTGTAATGGCTATTTCGAATAATGTAGCTATGTTGTGAAAAGAATTCATACTTAGCAATACTTTTTTTTAATAAATCCAACAGTGCCTCTTGATTGACAGTTTATATGCTGATGCACAGTTCCACTGGGGAAGTAGCTCTCATTATTGTATGCACTAGTCATTCTCCATTTTTGAAAATGAACAGCAAGTGTTGGCAGGCTTAAAAGGCAGGAGTGTCCAGCTGTGATCTTGTCCTTGCCTGATGTTCATATGTACGCAAGGGTTCATTAGCTGTGAGTAAGAATCAGAGCTCTGGTTGAAAATGAAAAATGAAGTCTGTGACCTTCTTCATTTGACTTCTTGCGTAGGATATTTTGCAGTGAGTTTTTGTATGTTAACAATCACCTATAATGTTGCTATCAATTAGTAAGAGGGTAAGTGAGCAAGTAAGAATATTGTATATGATGTGTAAAGATCATGTTTTTCAGACCAAATTTTAGTCAAAAAGAAAGGTTTTTTTTACAAGAGCAGTCGTTTCACAGGGTTAAAATCCACTCTCTGATCATTTCACGATTGCAATATGCAATTAAGAGCTTCTTTATCAGTTTGCAAGAAATGGCTAAAAAAGTAGTTTGCATTTGGGATGAGACCTTATCTTTAAACAACATTATGGACTAATTTAACTAATTAACCAAATTTAGAGAACAGAACATCTGCATTAGAAGAAAACCCAAGATGTAATATCATGTTCCATTGGGAGAGTTGTGAAATCTTGGCCTTTTGTCACAATGCAAAATTGTTTCTCTGCATATATCTTGTGCACCATCTGGGGCTGGAATTGAAATCTGGAAAGCCTCATTTTCTTGCTTGTCTCAGGGTAAAGATTTGGATAGACCCATGAGAAAATGATTTTTATAGATATATTTTGCAGCTTCAGTTTCCAACTGCAGCCAGATCTTAGGCTTTCCTCTGCTTGCACATTTGTTCCAGAACATCTGTTGTAGCTGTATAGAGAGCTTCTTTCAATCTCTAACGTTCTTCAATATCTAGAATTCTCTGCCTACTGCAGAATGATTTGCCTTTTCTGCAGTCTCAAGTTTACATTTGGACAAGGCTGTCTATCTGCTGCTCCTTCTTGATACCATGTTACCATATTAGAGGCTGGGATTGGTGAGAATGCAGTGCACACAAGTGAGTTGGTGGCCTTCACATCTCACATTGCCATATGCAGACACGAGAAGCAGGAGAGCCTTCTTCAATATTGTACTATTTTATGATTCTTTCAGTTAATAGGTTTGCACTAGTGTGAGTTTGACTTCAGTGGTGAGTGGGTGGGAAGTACAAAGAACTTGAATTCATTTTTGGTCAAAATTTGAGAGTTGACTTATATACATGATGAACCACTTCTTGAGTATGTACAGTATGTATTAAATGTATGGTGGAGCAAATTCTCTTGAAGTAGAAGGTGCACCATTGAATACATATGCAAGGTTTTTTTAGTATGTTCCTCTTTGTTGCATGGGTAGAATCAGATGAATTCTGTGCCACTGAATGGCATTGAAGTATATGGGATGATTCCACCAAAATCAGTAGATTCATTTCCATTTTAAATGATGTAAAATTAAGGCGTCATTTGATTTTATCTTATTTATAACTCAGTAGTGTCTGCCTGGGTTTTCTCTGGGTGCTCTGGTTTCCTCCCACAGGCCAAAAGGCATGCTGATTAGTTGTCTTGGTCGTGTTAGATTCTCCCTCAGTGTACCTGAACATTGGAGTATGGTGATTTTCACAGTAATTTCATTGCAGTGTTAACGTAAGCCAATGTGTAACACTAATGAATAAACTTTAGAAAAATGGAGCAGCGGGAGCAGAGATTTTTACTGGTACTCGACCGCCTGGCCACGGAATCGGAGTGGACGAGGGACGTACAGTGGAACTGTCCAATGATCTTGGGTGGAGCTAGGCTGTAAAATCCTGCTTGTAGTGTTGGTTGGGTTCAAGGAGTTTATTTGCAATAAAAGTTGAAGGGTAAGCAAATGCAATGCTATCAAATTAAAGTGTCGCTGTTGATTCTGATATAGCGTGTTTGCATAGTTACTTCCATTATTGGATAAAGGAATATATGAAGAAAAATGAAGCTATGTGCATGTAGATGGAGATTTTATTATATAGATCACAACATTTAAAATCATATTATGTAGCATATAGTAAAAGGCACGTTGGACACTTACTTAAATGAAAATAATCCTTGTGTTTTACGAATTGAAATTAAAGTTTATATATTAGTTACAAGTAAAGCTTACATTAACACTGCAATAAAGTTACTGTGAAATTCCCTGTGAAATAAAATTTATCTCAAAAAGATAACTGTAAATTATTTCATGCATCTACAAAATCTAAATGCAAATACCAGGCAAAATATACTAATATTTTTGTTTCTCTTTTGATATGCAGCACCACGCTTGGGAAGAATATTTTGTGCCTGACGCAGGAAGCGATGCCAGTCTAATGTAGAAAAGCAATAGTATCTGCACTATCTTCAATCTCAGCAGGATCTATTGGTTTGTGTGTTGTAAACAGACATTGTGTGGCAGGTGCTTCCAGTGAGACCAGGTGAATCATGAGCTCTCCAGATAACACAGGTAATATTTTCAGTGCCTTTCTTTCTTAGAATTTTCATTCATTATTCGAATGATTGATTAATGACGAAATTGAGTGAACATCAACAATAGGGATTTCTAACCTCCAAATTGAAGAGCAGATATTAATCGCTTTATATTATCATGCACAAGTATGATGCTTATGTCAAAATTTGTCTCTGATGTGTTTTGAAAATAAAATCAAATTATTTCATACTGATTTGCTTTTTTCTCCTTTTATTCAAAGTTAATGTTCTGCTAAAACATATGTGGTCTTGGCGTAAAAACGCAATAATAAATCTTCCCAATAACATAAAATATCCAAAATGCAGTTATATTCTTCAAAAGTTGAGAATACATCATATGTTCTGAGTTTCTACAGCCTTGCTGATTGGTCCATGCTAATCACATAATTAAAGTTAGCTAATAAAAACAATTTCTATCCTGATGATCAGTTGCACAAACACAAAACAACTCTTTTTAATTTTTACCCTTCCCTTTGTTAAACCCTGTTTTATTTTAGCATTTTATTTATAACTGCTTCAATATTTTTAGTAATCACTTTTTGAAAAATATGCTTCTCTCAATATCCTAGTTGAGTTGTAAGCTATTCATTTTACTGCTATATGCCAACACATGCATCTCAACTGGCCAAATGTAGTGGTCCTGGCTCATTCAGTGAGGCTGTGAAACGGAAAGATACAGACACACCAATTATAGCAAGTGTGTTAGAGTCAAGCTGGAAGGTAGACAGTGAGGCAGATGAGCGATTGTGGAGAAGGAGCCAAGCACATTATTTTCTTCTGTCAGGAAGAGATATGCTTATTTTTTGTTCTGCAGTTCTAAAAGTGATTTTTTAATCTAAATTTTAGAAATGAGGCATTGATAGCAAGTCAATGCTAAATAATTAGTTTTGATTTTACGTCAATTAATCCAACATTTTCCCGTTATGTTGGGAGGTGGCATGCAAATTAAGCTTTAGGAAGGTTTTTTATAATTGATTATATGAGCTAATGGAGTCTGATAAAGAAGTGATATGGATCGTTAAGAGGGTGATGAGAAAATTGAATGATGGCGCTTCCAGAAAGGATAGCGCAAAGAGAGAATATCTGTGTAAGCTTTCATTAAATGTGAGAAAACGAAATGCAGTATGTTTTAAAAAAATAAACTTGCCTTTCAAGAGGCAATATTATCGTATGGGTGTTCAACAGTCTGATTTCTGTGTTTTCATTTGTCATTGCATGTTCCAGATGCTGACATCCCCATTTAATTTGTATTAATTTTTCAGTCCAGTCCTTTTCCTACACCTAGTGGCGTGCTGAGGCAGACTTTCATCTGTTTCCATAGCTAGTAATTCCCAGAACAGCTCGCTAGTCTCTCTGTAGGAGCTTACAGCTTGAAGGATACCAGTCCACGTGAAGCGTGGCTGATCAGGAATCTCTCCCATTCTTACCATCAACCATTGGCTGATTAGGAAGGATTTACAGGTTGATGCAGTCAACCTGTTTGATTGTGCTATGACCACATCTTCTTTGGCCATCAAATCCTGAGGTTGAACTTGAACTTGGAGTTTCTGGCTCAGAGACAGGAGCATGACACGTGTCACAAGATCCTTACAAATGTTATTTTCCGTGTAATGGTAGGTCCTCTGGTTAGAACTGTTACAAGATGGGGAATTTTAAACTATGTGTTATAATAAGGAATCTCCCACTTCATTGTACTGTATTTTATCAGGAAAGGCCTTGTTACTGAAAATTCTTTCTTACAAAAGTAATATGCACTAACATTATTACCGAAAGCTTTGAAGTCACAGAGTGCTTGCCTTCTGTGGTGTGTTCTTCCTGAATTTTCTATCATGTCTTGAAAGAAGTAATTCCTCAGTTTGCACACTGGATCTTTACTGGTTCTCTATGGCAGCATACATTGTCTTTTTAGTGCAATATCAGTTTGTTGATATAGGAGCTCAATTAAAGGTTCAATTGATTAAACTAGGTTGATGGTTTGCGTTAGTCTTTGATTGGGCGGGGATACTACATTCACACTGACTTTTAAGAACATAAACCAAAACCAACTATGATATCTTTTGACCACAATTAAATTAAATTTAATGTGAGGGGGACCACAGGCGTTGTATCTCAGTGCACGGACTTGAGACTTTGAAAACTGGAGAAAGGCACATACTTTGTCCCTTCTGCTCATTACCTGATGCAAGTTTTAAGGATATTTGCTTAATAAATTTAGAATAATGTATGCAGTTTGATGTTACCTTGGTCTTTTCCTCAGAGATATTTCAAAAGCTTAAAATCCTCTGTTCTCTCTCTTTCCTCAAACTGAGCATCTCTATAATCCAGCGTAAAAAGAATGGGAACCCAAATCTTAAGTACGTCGTTTGTTAGCAAAATAGTAATACACTTCAAAACACTTTTACATTTTATTTTTAAACAAAAGAGCCACGTATTGCATAATTTTTTGTGTTTCTCTAGTAATTTTCCTTTTCTGTTTTGAATGTCAACCAGTCAAGATAATCATTTTGTACCAAAAATAGATTCCAAACGACAATTGCCATTACATATTTGCAGTTGACTAAATTGTTGCAATGCCATACCTGGGCCACAATCAACAAAAGAAAATAGGTGCACTATGGTTCTGCAGACTTTGACTGAGAGGGGATGGAATACTTCTGGTTGTATGTTTCCATTGGGACAACCATTGCAGTACCATCTTCTTGCTTTCTGATAAGCATTTTCTAAAATGAGACAGCATTTTTTTCAATAGTGTTCGCTTCACTAATATTTAGCTTTGTTTGGAACACCAATGAAAGTTGCTATGAGGGTTAAGGGAGATCAGTTCACAAATATAATGGAGAATGTATAGATCCATTTAATGTAAGTTGCATAAATATGACATACAACCACACAATGTTATTCTAGTTTCTCCCATTATCGAGCTCTTTGGGATTACCATCACTTGGTTCAACTCAAATCTGTCTGATTGCAACATGGGCATATCCTACAATGTCTTCTCCTCTTCCCCCATACAATTACTTCAGATTTTCACAAGGATCTTTCTTGACACCCTCCTCTTCCAAAAATCACGTCAATAATGTGTTGGTGCCTTTCTGAAATGTGAGTAGTTAATGCATGGATGGATAGCTCTTGCTACTTGGAGATTAATGAAGGAAAAGAAAAATAGATTATTAGTCCTTAATGTGTAATATTTCTTATTCTTCATGCTTCATTCAGACTTCAGTTTCCTCCTGGGCCTTTGTGGACCTTTCTATGCAATGCATTTGAATCTCTTCTGTCTGGATTCTTTGTGTTATGTAGCAACAGCATAGAGGAAAAAAAAAGTAATTAGCAAAATCTTAAGTTTGTTACAAATCAAACTTCTCCGGGATTCCTTGCGTAAACACACATTATTTACTTTCTGTGGTGATGGAGTAGAGCTAAAAACCAAATTGGGGCCTTTATTTATTAGTGTCACAAATAGGCTTACATTAAAATTGCAATGAAGTTACTGGGAAAATCCCCTAGTTGCCATACTCTGGCATTTGTTTGGATACACTGAAGGAGAATTTAGCACGGCCAGTGCATCTAACCAGCACATCTTTTAGACTGTGGGAGGAAACCTACACTGACACACGAACAACATGCAGACTTCACACAGACAGTGACCTAAGCCAGGAATCGAACCCAGGTCCCAGGCGTGTGAGGCAACACTATGGGACACTATCTGTGCCACCCATGAAAGATCTGATTTTGGTCAATCATATAGTGCAAATTCAATTACAAGAACAGACATTGCCAGTAATTCCCACCTTGGATTCAATTTGTTTTATTTGCAATAGATTGTAATAGTGGAGGTTAACATTTTAAAAATAAAGAAAAAATGTGAATGTAATTCTTTTCTTTTTGTTGAATTTTAGTTGTTACATGTTTCATTCTATTGTTATCTTTGAGGTACAATATTTATCTTTCATTTTTGAACTGCCCAATCTTAAGGGGACATATTTAGCAAACTAACAAGGAAGTTTTGTTAATCTGAAGAGAATGGTTTCAGTTTTATTCTCTTTTTACAAGCAAATAAATTTAATTTCAGATGCAATATTAATCAGATAGCTAACCAATACTGCATACACATCTTAAACTGCTGCATACATGTCTAGAGGTTAATTGCAGCTGATTTTCTCTATCCTATTTCTTGAGTGTTAATTTGGCTCAATTAATAACATTCTTTCTTCAGAGGTTTACCAAGATTTCAGCACATTATCTAAGATGACATTTCAGTGTAGTTTTGATGTAGCACTCCATTTTGCAGAGCCATGATGGGCAACATCCTACACAGGTACTTTAGCATAGCAGTTAATTTATTGGACTGGTAATCAGGGGGTCTGGATAATAATACAGAGGCATGAATTCAAACCCCATTGTAGCAGCTGGGGAATAGGTTATAGACATTTACATTGAGTTACATTGAGACATTGAGTTATAGACATTTACAGCATGGAAACAGGCTCTTCAGCCCAAGTTGTTCATGCTGTTCAGATTTTAACCAGTTAAATTAGCCCCATTTGCCCTTGTTTGGCACATATCCTTCTATACCCATCTTTTACCCATGTAGCTGTCTAAATGCTTTTTAAAAGGCAAAATTGTACCCACCTCAACTATTACATCTGCAGCTTGTTCCAGACACTTATCACTGTTAATGGAAAAAATTGCCCTTTTGGATCATTTTGTATCTTTCATCTTAAACATATGCCCTCTAGCTTTAGACCCTCCTACCTTTGGGAAAGATGTTAACTGTCTACCTCGTCTATGCCCATCATTATTTTATAGACCCCTGTAAGATTACCCCTTCTACGTTCTTGGGAAATAAGTCCCAGCCTATCCAGCCTCTCCTTTATAACTCAAGCCATCAATCCCAGTAGCACCCTAATAAATTTTTTCTGCACTTTTTCTGGTTTAATAACATCCTTTTTATAATAGGGTGATCAGAATTGTACACAGTATTCCAAGTGTGATTGTGCCAACGTCTTATACAATTTCAACAAGATGTCCCAATTCCTGTATTTAATGTTCTGACGACAAAACCAAGCATGCTGAATGCTGCCTTCACCCCTCTATCTACCTGTGACTTCACTTCAAGGAGCTATGAACCTATACCCTGAGATCTTTGTTCTATAATTCTCACCAAAGCTCTACCATGAACTGAGCAAGTCCTGCCCCAATTCGATCTACCAAAATGTATCACGTTGCATTTATCCAAATTAAACTTCATCTACCATTCATCAAACCGCTGGCCCAGTTGATCAAGATCCCATTGCAATTCTTGATAATCTTCGTCACTGTTCACTATGCCGCCAATCTTGATGTTATCTGCAAACATATTAACCATGCCTCCTAAATGCTCATCCAAATCATTAATATAAATGACAAATAATAGTGGACCTAGCACCAATCCCTGAGACACATGCACAGGCCTCCAGTTTGAAAAATAACCCTCTACAATTACCCTCTGTCTTCTGTTATCAAGCCGATTTTGTATCTAATTGGCTACCTCACCCCGGATTCTGTGCGATTTAACCTTATGCAACAACTTATTGCAACGACCAATTTAACAGAGATCGAACAGTTCAAAACTGAGTATCAATAAGATGCTGTGGGTCAGCTGCAGAAACATTGTAGCCTACCACAGTCTAAACTCAATATACTATTGCCATCAAGCTAAAGGATCAACCCTGGATCAATGATGTATATAGATGAGCATGCAAGGTGCAATATCAGACCACCTTTGAAAAAAGGTGCCAACCTATTTTTGCTACAATATAGGACTACATGAATGCTAACCAATTACAGAAACACCCTGTAGACTAAAGCTAAGCAATCCCAAAATCAACAAATCAGATTAAAACCATGCAATAATATCCCTTCCATTTATGAATGGTGTTGGACAATTAAATAACCAATTTGAGGGGAAAGCCCTCATGAATATTCCCATCTTCAATTATAGTGGGATCCTTAAAAAGGTTGAAGCATTTGCATCTTTGACAAGAAGTGGCTGAGTGGATGATTCAGTTTCCTTGAAGGTTCTTCTAGTCTTCAGCCAATTCAATTCACTGCATACGCTATCACCAGCAAAGGCGATGAACCTGTAAAATTTGTGCTCCAGGACTATTCAGATCCTAATTAAGCTGTTCCAGTTCAGTTACAACATTGGCATCCACCTAATAAAAGTGGAAAATTACCCAGGTAAGTCCTGCTCACAAAAAGCAAGATCAGTCCAGTCCTTCCATTTGCCACTGTCTGCCCTCATTCATCACAAAAGTGATGGAAGGTGTTTCTGGTTATGCTATTAAGCAACACCTACTCATCATTAATGTTCAGTTTGGGTTCTACCCGGACCTCTGCTGCAGACCTCAAGCATGAATAAAAACTGAATTCCTGAGGTGAGCGAAAGTGACTGCCCTCGGCATCAAGCAGCCCAATAAAATTGAAGTCGGCAGCAATGGGGGGTGCATGGGGTAGGAAACATCCCTTGAATGAATTCAAAACAAAATCCTTGTTCAGGCAAACCTAACAAAAGAATAACACTGAAAAAAACAAGATACTGCAGAACAATAAATCTGAAAATAGCATATTCTGTTTTCATTATAGAAAAGAATTTTCAGTTGACTAATGCTTTGCTCTCTTTTTGTGTTACATTACAATGCAACATTTATGCATAAATGTGTATTTCTACACAACAGTAGGAGTTAAACAATAACTTAGTAGGGGTGCAGTCTGGCTGCAATTGATGTTGAAAAGTTGGGCAGTGTGTATTAAAGGTGCTGATTCACTGTCCAGCTTGTTGCAATGTTCCAGTGAAGCCCAATGCTGACTGGAGAAACAGCACCTCATTTTTTGATTAGGCACATTACTAGTGGCTTCTGGACTTAACATTGAGTTCAATAAATTCAGATTGTGAACTCTCTCCTCTGCCTTCATCCTGATTTCATTTCTATAAGTTTATTTCCATTTCTTCCATTGAATCATTTTCCATCCACCCACCAGGGCCATCTGTTCCACGTTATCCTTTGTCATAGGGCTGCCATCAACACGTTCTGATCTGTTAATGTGCCATTACTAGCACCCTTCTTAGCCATGGTCACCACCATATTTTCATCCATGACATTTTAGTCAGTGCTTCCCTAGCCTACACCTATCACTGCCCTTCTATCCAGCCCCTACAAGCTCCACACCACACCCCTTCTCCCCCCCACCAATAATATAAATCTCACCCTATTTCCAGTTCTTCCCAGCTCTGACAAAGAGTCAACCAGACTTGAAAAGTTAGCACCTGTGGAGAGAGAATAAAGCTATCAGACCTGGTTAGATTATCCAGCATTTTCTGTTTTTGCTGATTCACTAGGATTACTGTGCACCCCCTCTGAAGTTGAATATTAAACACTTCAGAATGTCCTCATAATGCATTAATGTGTTCTGCCCCACCATTCAATAAGATCATGATTGATCTGTAGTGGCTCAGTACCACTTTCCTGCTTTCTCCCTGTAACCCTTAATTCACTTGTCAATTAAAAAACCTATCCACTCTTGACTTGAACATATTCAGCGAGGAAGCCTCCGCCACCTCATCAGGTAGACAATTCCAAAGATTCACCACCCTTTGCATGAAGAAACTCCTCCGCAACTCTGATCTGAACCGCCCTCCCCTAATCTTGAGGCTGTGCCCTCTAGTCCTTCTATCTTTGCTAAGCAGGAAGAGTCTCTCAACCTCTACCCTATCCATCCCCTTCATTATCTTATACGTCCCTGTAAGATTCTCTCTCATCCTTCTAACCTCAAGCGTACTAACCTAGCCCATTCAGTCTCTCCTCATAATCCAACACCCTCATCTCCGATATCAGCCTACTAAACCTTCTCTGCACCTCCTCCAAAGCCAATATATCCTTCCTCGAATGCTGCGACCAAAACTGCACACAGTACTCCAGCTGCGGCCTCACCAGCACCCTATACAGCTGCAACAGAATCTCCTTACTTTTATATTCTATCCCCCTAGCTATAAAGGCCAACATTGCAGTCACCTTCTTAATCACCTGCATACTTTTTTTTTGCGATTTGTGCACAAGGACCCCCAGGTCCTGCTGCACCTTTTCGCCATTTAAATAATAATCCTTCCTACCATTATTCTTACCAAAGTGGATAACCTCACACTTGCTAACATTATACTTCATCTGCCAGGTCCTCGCCCACTCACTCAACCTATCCAGATCCCTCTGCAGGCTTTCCACACCCTCCACGCAATTTGCTTTTCCACTCATCTTCGTGTCATTAGCAAATTTCGTCACCCTGCACTCAGCCCCTTCCTCCAAATCATCTATGTAAATGGTAAATAGTTGCAGCCCCAACACTGAATCCTGGGGCACTCCACTAGTCACCAGTTGCCAATCAGAATAGCACCCATTAATACCTACTCTCTTCCTATTAGACAACCAATCCTCTATCCAGTCTAACACCCTACTCCTGACTCCCTGCACCTTAACCTTCCGCAGCAATCTAGATGAAGATCTAGTTTTGTGATCTAAACTTTCTTTGACTGTTTTCCCATTAACATCTGTGCCTTCAGTTAAGAAGATCAGTGCTCAAATGTGTTAAAGAGAGTAGTTTAAGCAACATATCAAGGAACTTATTTTGCACCTTGTTAATGAGAAAGACAGACCTTAAAGGCAGGTGTAATTTTTATCTACAAAATGTATATGCAACATTATTTATTTGAATAAAATGAATGATCTACAGTGAAATTTTTTATTTTGTCCTTTCCAATTCAGTCCAATCAAAGTTCAATTCAAAGTCTCAACAAGTGAGACATTCCAGATCCAAGCTGACAAGATAGGCAAGCCTCTTCCTGTCTTGGTCTTACCTACATGATCCAAGCTGATTGAGCCTTGGAGGTACAATATGTGCTCCAATCTCATTTGCATCTTGACCAAAAGGCCTAGGTGCTGCTTTAAAAAAAATTGCTTCAAATGAAACCTTAGTGTAACCTTGTGACTTCAACCAAGTGCAGGATGCCAATATTAGACTTGACCTTAGCCATAAGGCCAAGTTTTTATTCCAATTCAATCAAATCAAATCCAATTCAGAGTCTCAACAAGTTGGGACATTCCCGATTCAAGCTGAAAAGACAGGGCTCTCACCTCCTGTCCTGGGCTTGATCTACATGATCCAAGCTGATTGGAGTAGGCATAGTTCTTTCTCCAAGGCTTGATCTCATTTGCATCTTAGAAAGGCCGAGATGTCGCTTTTAAAAATTGCTTCAAATGAAGCTGAAATGTAACCTAATGACTTCAACCAAGAACAGCATGTCGAGACTACACTTGATCTTAGCCAAAAGGCCAAAGTCCCAGAAGAGCTTTTCCTCAGAGGAGGAGTTGACATCAGTGTTCCTTTCTTAAATTTACGGGCCTTGTACACAGTGTTTTCTTTGTTAGACTTAGCCCACTAATAGGAGTGATATTTTGTAACAATGCCAATTTTGTAATACCAGGCAAGTTTTAATGGAGCAGATAAACATTTATCTGCTCACACCATCATCTTTAAAACATTGAGGTTTCTGATCATTTGTTTTGTACATGCTAATTCTTTTATTTCACAGGTAACGCAGCACCCAGTACATGAGTTAATATGATCATGTTATCTTAGCCAGCCCAAACCATTTAGATCTAACACCTCTTAAATGATTTAGTTCTGTAGTAAAGTTGTGTTGATTCCATTAAAAAGAACTGGGCTGAAGAGTAACAACAAGTCGCGCAATTTAAGTTGACCAGGATTTGCATGAGTAAACCTATCCATCTAAGTGTAAAATTTAACCACAGATGCACGAAGACATATACTATCTTTGTGGTTAATTTTTATTAATTTCACCCATTGGGTGCTGTGACCTTCTGTGAATTAGAACATTTGCACAAATATGACAAATAATCTATGGATGAAATAGAAATAAAACTGTGAAGAAAAGCATAAAAATCTTAAAAGCTAATGGGATAATCCATTCCCTGATATCTTTATGATATATCTTCATTTATACCTCAGTACTTTTATGCATAGAATTGCAGAGTACAGCACCGAGAGTGGCTTCTCAATCCATCAAATCTGTGCCAGATCTTTTAAAGAAAGATCCAGTTTGTTACGTACCTCTTATTTTTCTCCATATCCCTGCATTTTTTCTTCCTTCAAATATTTCTCCAATTTGCTTTTGAAGGTTACTATTGAATCTATTCATTATTTCTGCATGTCAGATCTACAGCATCAGATTAATAATATTCCTACTTCTCTACATTGTTTGATTTTGAAACAAGAGCATAGACAGATTACTGCAAGTTGGCCAGAAAATGTTTATGAAGTTGAGAAAAGCCCATGCATCAGCCCATCTACTAATGAAGTCCTCAGCTTTGACCGTTCCAACTGGTTGATGATACCATCCAGCTCTAATGCATCTCTACTGTCATCCAGCTGAGTGGAACCGCATTTGCCTTGTTTATTCTTGACTATCTATTTATAGCTAAAGAATCAGCCACAATGGCTTCTTATCCTCTCCTATATTTCTATGCCTTGTATTCCCCAAGGATCTATATTTGGCCACCTCCTAATCCTCTGAAAACACAGCACAAGTTTCCACGTGTATGCTGACAAAGCTCAGCTCTACCTCATCACCGATCTTCTGAAGCCCACCACTGATTCTAAATTATCAGATTACTTGTCTGACTTCCGGTACTAAATGAGCAGGGATTTCCTCCAGTTATATATTGGGAAGACAAAACCATTGGTTCTCATGACAAATTCTTTTCTCTGGACATTGATTTTGTCACTCTCTTGTAACTGAGATTGAAACAAAATAGTTTGCAATCTTGGTATTACACGTGACCCAAGATGAACTTCCAACCATATATCCGTGACATTACTAAGACTACATAGCCCACGTCTGTCAAATCACTGGACTCTCTTCTTGCCTCAGTTCAATCTGCTGCTGTAACCTTCATATGTGCCTTTGTTGACTCTCATGTCTGTGACCTAACCTGTACCAATGCCATTAACCATAACATCTACTCTCTAACCTAAAGCTTGCCTCAGTCTCAGTCCCAGTCAAGTTCAGGACCTGAGCGCACAAAATGAAGCTGGCACTCTGGTACTGAGTGGGTTTTGCATAGTCAATGTTAAATCCCATCTGCTCTCTCAAGATGATTCCCTTTTACTATTTGGAAAAAACATAAGTGAGTTATCCATAATATCCTGGCCATTTCTCAGTTGAACCAAATTTTCTGGTAATCTGGTCCACAGCTGATGTAGTTAATTATACGCATTTTGGTTGTGGATTAAAAGCAAAATACTGTGGATGCTGGAATCTGAAATTAAAACAAAAAATGCTGAAAAAGGTCTGACGGCATCTATGGAGAGAGAATAGAGCCAGTGTTTCGAATCTAGATGACCCATTCAGCATTTCCAGAATTTTTCCAGCTGACTAAGGATCATCTACACTCAATGTTGGCTCTGTTCTCTCTCCACAGATGTTGTCAGATCTGCTGAAATTTTCCAAAATATTCAGTTTTTGTTGGCTTTGGATTTCTTGATCAATGCAGTGACTACATTTCTAAAGTACTTAATGGACTGAAAAATGCTTTGGAACGTCCAGAAGTCATGAGAGGCACTATATTAAATGCACTTCTTTACTTTCATGGGTGGCCATACCTGTGGCTACCTGAAATTCTATCCTTAAACTTTTCCACCTCTCTTCCGTTTCCTCCATAAAACACTTCTTAATCCTACCATTTTGACCAAGCTTTAGGTCATCAGTCCTAAAATCATTATGTGTAGCTCAGTGTCAAATTTTGCTTTATAATACTGCCAAGCACTTTGGGGTGTTACAATGCATTTAAACTCCTCTATGAGTACAATTTGTTGTTGAGGAGGAGAATAAGTGAGTGAAGCAGCTGATGGCTCAACTTCAGGTGATAAGGGTAAAGAAAGAGGAAAATGCATGGCAGTCCAGCAACTGAATGCTAAAAGATGTTGACAATGACAAGACTGGGAACAACTGCATTCACACTGCAGCTTCTAAAATGATCTGAAATTGAGAATTTTTAATTAGGTTTATGGGAAGACAAGAAGCCAGCTGAGCTCTATGAATGGGACGACACAATCGCACAGTGGTTAGCACTGCTGCCTTGCAGTGCCAAGGCCCTTGGTTACTCCCCAGCTTGAGTCACTGTCTGGAGTTTGCATGTTTTCCCTGTGTGTGCATAGGTTTCCTTCGGATGCTCCAGTTTCTTCCCACAGTCCAAAGATGTGCGGGTTAGGTGGATTAGCC
The DNA here is from genome assembly GCA_024679065.1 of Sphyrna mokarran. Taxonomy (NCBI): domain Eukaryota; kingdom Metazoa; phylum Chordata; class Chondrichthyes; order Carcharhiniformes; family Carcharhinidae; genus Sphyrna; species Sphyrna mokarran. The sequence continues at coordinate 21,150,805 of JAGIQG010000027.1, read as the reverse complement.
ATGTGAAAATTGCCCTTTAGTGTCAGAGGAACTACCTGGGGTAAATGCATGGGGTTATGTGGTTAGGCCTGGGTGGGATTATGATCACTGCAGACCCAATGGGCTGAATGGGCTCCTTTTGCACTGGAGGATTCTACGATCTATTCTGAGGACGAGAAGGGAACATCGAGGATGTTGTCAAAATCATTACTAGATTTACCAGAACGTTAACACGGCTTCAAGGTTTAGATTATCTGAAGACTGTGTGAACTAGGCTTGCATTGCTGTAATCTGGAAGATTAAGGGTTTTTTTTATGTTTTCAAGATTTTGAAAATAATTAGCTTTTGATAAACTTTTTCTGGTTGGGATTCTTGGAGATAACTTTAAATTTAGAGCCAAGGACATAACCTTAAACTCACAGCTCATAAACTTAAACTTGGCTATTCCAGGGAGAAGTTACAACTATTACTTTCATGCAAGAAGTGTGGAGTACTTTCACATGAAAAGATGGTGGCTCAACTAATAATTTTAAATCTGACATTGATCATTCTTTTTCTTTACTAACCATGAGGTTAAAAGGATATGGAATTAGAATCCAGATCAGCATGATCTTGTCAAATGGCAGAACAGGCTCAATGGGTTGAATGCTTTGCTCATTGCTTTGTTTCCAAAATTCAGATGAGAGGTTCTTTTGACTGGAGATGAAATAGAAGCAGAGTTGGGCAAATTTATGGAAAGAGGAGTAGGCCACTGATAGTGTGAGTTTTTGAAGCCAGATCTGATGTGAACAAGATAGTAAAAATTTCACATGGTTCAATTCAGCTTGAGCAATTGGACAAAGGCTGGAATTAGTGGCAAGTGAGTGAAATACATAGAAAGTAGAAGTGGGATTTATCTTATTAATGCTTGGCTGGGGGTAAGTTTAATTACCTGTAACTCAAACAAAGGCTCCTGACATTGCAGAAGTGGCTGTGGAATGAAAGGTACTCATGAGAAGCAAACTGGGTATCAAAATAGTTATGAAAACTGTCCTTATTACAACTGATGTGACAGAAGGGCAGCAAGCATATTTATGTGTACACAGAAATGAAATCTACAGTAATTTGTCCTAAGTAATTGTATTTGCAGTAGGATTTAACTATATAAATCAACAGTACTTCAAAATAATTCAGTTTACTTTGAGATATTTTTTGAGATAAGTAACAAGGCCTTATGTAAGTTTTTAAGATTTGCTTTAACCTTCATAGTTCAATCCAGTATTTTGAGTTGAGAATATTGTTGTAGTATTTAGGAGGATTTGGTACAGTATACTTTAAAAATGTCAATTGTTGTACATCTGCCTGTAATATCAGTGGTGTAGACTTGAAGAGTTTCAGCTGAATTAGAATACTGCAGATTTAAAAGTCTCAACACACAGGACAGAATGGAAGTTTTCCTATGGATGCATGATATTTCATGATTCTTGCAATCTGAGGAATGGTATAATGATATAACTGACTATAATTTTATTTAATGAGTCAACTTAATTTAGTAGTATTACAGGATGAAGGACAAATCAAGTCTTTCACTTTGCAGTAGGAAAAAATAATAAAATCAACCTTCAATAAGAACATTTGGTTGCTGTGAGGTAATAACAGTGTATATCATAAACGTGTTAAAATAATGCTGTGCTTGAAAATGTTATTTAATGCACAACCAAGAAGGTCAGCGTTTGTTAGATCTGTCAATATTAACTGAATGGATTGAGATGAATGTAGAGATAATGTGTCCAAAGCTAAAATAAAGAAAATAATTTGCAAATGACTAATTAGTGGTTGAAAGAAATATTCCAGTATGATTAATGTAAATAACATGTTTAGTCATATATAATGAATATTAAATGGATATTATTATGTCTCTGGTACTGTATTCGAAGGAATTTTAATGTATTCGATTTTCGTTTTTCTACGTGGAGGAAAATAGCAAAATAATATAACAGTGTGACTAAGATGATTTCGGGTTTAAATTCAATTGCTATGAAGTTGAAATAAAGAGGCTGGGATTGATATTATGTAAGCCTGAATTTTGCAGTAGTAATGGTTGAATGTTGACAATTTCATAATGTCACTACTCAAATTTTGAAACCTGCACATGCACAGTTAAGTACTGAAATCCAGAAATTGATGTCAAGTGACTCTATAATATTGAGGTCTCCAGATACAGTCAATTAGAAATCATGGAACTGATGAAAGCTTTCATTCTTACGTCCTTTTTCTTGCTGTCAATACCTGTGGAAGAAATTTGTCTGACTTTTTTTTTCACAGTTTCTGCTCCACTCGAAGCCTCCACTCCTGTATCTGTCTCTCTTTTCACTTTATTTTCCATGTGTTTTTTTTTTGTAGAAAAACTCTGTTAACTTTTTATGATATGGCCTAAGATAGGAAGCAGTACTCGGAAGTTGAGTAGTGGGAATGGCCAGAGAAAGACAGAAATGCAGCAGTATGTTTACATGAGGTTTCACTTGGGGCTTCTGAAATTTTGAGAGTCCAATAGGAGGGTCCAGAGTCAAAGGAAATGGGATTGTAGGATTGGCCTCGAAAGCTGGAGGATATCACAGCCTGGGAAAGGATCATGAGCAATTGTGAAAGATGATATCTGGACCAGTTAGGGTCAGGAAAACTCACTGGGAGAATTTTAGAGAAGGTTGGAAGAACTTGCGCCATTTTGAGGAGGGGATCCTGGGATATGTTAGCACTCTTGTGATGGAATGGAATAACTGCAGATGATTGTGCCTGAAAGTAATCTGAGAATGCTGGAATATTAAGTTTGTTAACTAACAAAACACCATGTCTACTTAAAGAAATTGGGATTGTTTTAGTGACCAAATTGGCCAATTTTGAGGAAAATGCAGGATTTATTTTGTTTTTATGTGGATTACCTGTTTAAAACCAATGTTTTATGGAAAATGATAAATGTATGCTAGGCTTCAAAATACACTTTTTGATGAGAAGCAACTTGAAGCACGTAGAAATTGTATTAATTAGCATTCATTGCTGTAACTGAGGCAAATTCTGGATTTGAGCTGGCTTATCAGTTGTTACAACATTCTATTACTCTGACAATAATACAGCTGAATGTAACCAGTGAGGGCAGAGGTAGGTGGGTACAAGAGGACTGAACAATCAGCAGTGCACAGTAATTTGGGGACTTGCCCTGTCAAAGTGGTGCACTCTGTGATATCAAATAACTGAGGTTGCATTATGCAGATAATTCAAATGTATCAAATGTAAATTATAGCTTGAATCAAAAGGCTTGAGTTTCTTTCTCACTGCATGATTCATTATGGTATAACCCCTTGAGAGCATGGGAAGTTCCCGTAATATAAACGGATAGAGAAATCAGTTCCAATCCCACTGCATGCGTACCCTGGTTGCATAACTGAACAGTTTGCTGCAGAGCTGCCTGTGCCTGCATGTTCTTCAACAAGGTAGCTAAGCGGGAATAACTTCCCATCTCAGGTAGGTGCTCCCAGGACATTTGTTCTTTTTAAATTGGATAATGTTATTGAAAAAATTGCATGATAGAAACCAACAAAGCTCAAATTTAATAGATTATCTGTTGAATGAATGCTTGTTATTTCTTCCTTTTCAAAAACGAGAACACTTGCCTTTTCTTCTCCTTTCTTTGCCCTTGTTTCTTTTCTCGTTAGTAATCTGTCCTATTTACAGGTAAGTAATGCTGCATTTATAATAACCCAATTTGCTGTTTTATTTGTCCAGCATTTCGGTGTACTAAAATTAAAAATTATACATTCTCTACACAGTTTAATGAGACTCAATCTTTTCACGGGACTGCATTAAAAATTAGAGTTAAACTGGTACTAATTTCCTCTCTGGAGTTATTTTTCTGTCATCCTTTGTCTTTTTTATTTATCGTTGTATAGAATGTTGCAATGATTAATAAAGGATTCCGTGTGCTGGAGTTGGCAGAAATTATTCCCTCTGAGGATTAGAATAGATTTATTCAGCTTCCATACAATTATGCAATAATTTATTTGTAACTAGGAATTTTATCCATGCACGTACAAGGAAAATGGAAAGCATCTGAATTACTACTTTCTGCAAAAGGACCTGAGGGGGAAAAAAAGTCAGATGAGGAGCAGATATTTTTGACTTACTGAGCATTTAATCAAGTCATTGTTTGGAAGGGAGGGGATGAAGGTGCGTGATTCAAAATTTACAGTTTTTGTATTCCTTAGAATGAAGAATATCAGTGTTGTGAAAGGAACGTTTGAGTTTATGAATCCAGCAATCTTGTTCGTTGCCTTTGGCAAGTTTTTTAATCAAAATAGAATATTTCTTGTACTCAGTTACAGCAGTGTGTGTCAAGTCAAATCTCAGAAGAGTAGTCCTGCTTGCAGCAACTGTACGAAGTTTGCCATTTTTTCTAATACTTGTTGCCAGACTGATAGCCAGTTCTGTATTATAGGCTGATTGTCACTAGGAACTAGATTAAATTTGATCAAACTTCTTTAATTACCTTTCAAAATGAACACAAGAAAAGTTGCAGCTGGATTCAAGACCCATGACCCAATGTTAAAGGTCATTAAAATTCAGCGTTAATTTTTTTTAGGTTGTTCATTGATTTTCATTTCTGTAACTTGAAGGCTTTAAGTTTCAGATAAATGTCAAAAGTGACTTCCTGTTGTCACTTTTTTTCCCTGGTAGTTATAGATGAAAAAGTTCTGAGCATTTTTTTGATATACTGCATATCAATCTCCCTTTTATGGAAGTGCATTTTCTACAGTTGTAATTTTATCTTTCATTTCATTGGTTCAGATTTAATGCAACTCAAAGCACTATATTTCTCTCTGTCATTTAACATTTTATGAAAATTAAAATACCGTCATCCTTGAGAGGAAAATCACTCTTTGCTATCCTGAAAGAAAGCTGATACCTGGACTGCCAAATGGTCTTCTCTCCATTCTGCTGTATATAAGGCTTAAGTGTGTACCATCTACAAGATGCACAGCAACAGCTCACCAATAGCAGCACCTTCAAAACCTGTGACATCCATCACAAGGGCTCCAGATGCATAGGAAAATACCATTTGCAAGTTCCCCTCCAAGCTATGTATGTCCTAACTTTGAATTGTGTCTCCATTCCTTCATTGTCGCTGTGTTAAAATATGGAACTCTCTCCTAACTGCACTCTCGGGGTACTGTAGTTGTTCAAGAAGGTGGCTGATCAACATGGATTGTAGTTGTTTAAGAAGGTGGCTCACCAATTGGGGATGGACAATAAATGCTAGTTTGTCAATTGCACACACATCTTGTGAAGGAATAAGCTAAAATAAAAATTGTAAATGTGCTTTTACTTTTTTCATCTGTAATTATTTTTCATGTCAGAAAATCTATGGTAATTATTCTGTGAAGTTTTCCTTTTTTATTCTCAATGTACGAGTAGAGAAGATTGATTTAATTGACCCTGGCCATTTTCACATGGTTACATGCTAGCCCCTTGCTTTAAAATTGTAGGGATCATTTTCAGCGCATAGTACCTATCACCTCATTCTGAAGTGGGACTTGTTTTTCACTTTGCACAAGGGTTGGTCATAACTAACATATTTCAATAAAAGGCAGTCTGGCAACATGAATATGGAAACCTTTTCTTTGTTTTCTTTTTATTCATTCATGGAATGTAGGTATTGCTGGTTGGGCCAGCATTTATTGCCAATCCCGAATTGCCCTTGCACTGAGTGTTTTGCTAGGCCATTTCAGAAGACATTTAAGTGTCAAGCACATTGCTGTGGATCTGGGTTCTTGCATAGACCAGATCAGGTAAGGATGTCAGATTTCCTTCTCTAAAAGGTCATTTTGAACCAGACAAGTTTTTTGCGACAATTGACAATGCTTTACATTAGACTTTTAATTCCAGATTTTCATTAAATTTAAATTTCACCATCTGCTGTGGTGGGATTTGAATCAGGGTACTCAATGTTGTACGCTGAGTCTCTGGAGTACTAGTCCAATGACAACACCACTCTGTCACTTGTACACAAATGTTAAAGACCAGCTTGGCATAAAGGCAATTTTTTCATTCCCAGACATCAAGTGGAGTTTGAGAAAGACTATTTACAAACTCTCTTCCTTAATAATATTTCCAGTCAATTTTTATGTAGCATACCGAAGGAGTTGAGGGGTGTGCTGTGAGCAGCCATATACAAGCTGGCCTAATGTTGTCCAAAATTGTCACAATATAATTTTTAATTAAAATTATGTCAGTGTCTTTTTGTTTTACTACACTAGGCCTCCAGATCAGCACAGTTGGTATGCTGCTAAGTCCAAACTTTTCATGTGTAAATTGTCTCTAGGCCAATACAGCCATAGTAAGTGGGACATTTTTGGAGCAGGCAAATGATTTGTCACACAATATACCTCAATCAGATACAACAGAGCCAAAATCCTAGACTGATTATGTTCATCTTTCGTGGTCAAAAACAACCATGACATCCACTGAAATTAATTGAGTTAAGTGCAATCTGTTTGAAGATAGTTAATCAGACCAATTTGAGTGCAAAAATATCTATTGCATGTTGGACACACACGTATTGTTGGTGTTCAAGAGTTGCTTGTGACTCTGACTTACAGTCAATGCGTCAATCACAGGAGATGCTACTTTTGTTGATCAGATTGTACCGTATGGAGTGATCCCTTGTGTAACCTTCGGGGTGTTGCTGAAGTGCTTTATCTGGTCTCTACTTGAATGTTTCCTTTCAGTTAACTTGCTGCAGAAAAGATTTTTGGCAAGCACTCATCAGGCATTCTGAAAACTGCCCTGCTGATCTAATCTGAACTCCTTTGAGAAGAGCATGGATGTTTGGCATGCAGGTCAGGGAGAGAATCTCAGTGTTAAGAACCTTGCTTTGCCATCTAATCTTGAGAGCAGGTCATGTGAAGGTGGTGCAATGTCTCATCCTGACCATGTCTCACAACATGCAAGGAAATGGGAAGAACAGCTGCTCTCTGTATCTTTTATCTTTGTCAAGGAGTTAATTCCTCTTTGCCCTCAGACAACTTTTTGTAGTTTACCAAAGACAATTCTGGCATTGACTTTGACATCAATGTAAATTAGTCCGGAAGGGGTGCTGCCAAGGTGGATAAATGTATCAAATATTTCAAGCCTTTGATGACTGAGTATAACAGGCTTCATGTATCAACCTGTCCCACAAAAGCAGTATGTGACTTCACCCTTTTTGATACTGATGCTGAGACTGAAATTATCCAGCATTTTCCATTTTAAGGTTGCACAATGTTGGCGTTATCTTCAGTTTAGGTGTTAAGTCAATCCTTACTGCTTCTCCCAATGCAAACAATCTGTTGCTGGTGAAACAGGACTGCAACCTTGTTTTTTTGACACTGATGAATACATGGAAAATGAATAAAAGATTGTGGAATTGAATTTAGTGTCGTTTATACATTTCAGGCAGCCACAAGGTAAAAATTCTGCAAAAAGGAACATTTTAAGGGCTTATTTTGTACTGAAAGAGAAACCACAGATTGGGTAAAAAATTTTCCATTGGTAGTAGGCCTCATATTACTTAACCACCAACCCCCACCAGGAAATCACTTTTATCATAATCTCCCATCTTTCAGATCTGTGTGGTAGTGCAGGACCAATGTTGCTGTATGAGCATCATGTTTGGGAATCTGTTGATGTATTTTCCATAGAAAACTAGTAGTTACATGTATCCAAACGCGGGAATCTGCCCTCTACAAGAAAAAGGAATATGTCCAGACATACCACCTTGTTTTTGAATAAGCAACTGCATGGGGACAATAGCTACCTGGTATATTTGCCGTGGCAACATCCTCAACCAATCAGCACCCCAATTCTCATGAATTATAAATTATTCCCTTTGAAATTTAGCATTTTTGCATTTGTCATGATGAGGGTACGATGAAAAGCTTTGACAGCGTGTCTTTTTTTTTAGTAGTGCTCAATTTTGTCAGAAACAGATAGTTTTAAATAATCTATACTTGTATTTGGGGATATTAGAAACAAAGTATAACTTTAATTTTGGGTTTCTATATTTGAAAGAGTTGATGACTTCAGTTTGGTTTAGAAACACGTATAGTAATGGATTGATGATGTCAATGCAGACATTAAGACTTAAAGAAAAATTAGATTGTTACTTAGCAACCAAAGTCCATCCTGAAACAGAAAGAAGTTGTAACCTGGTGCTAGAAGAAGCTGGATAGGACAGGGGAGTTGCAGATAGAAGACAACCCCAAAATAAAGTTCAGAAACCAGTGAGTTGGGCAAAAATATGTCTCAGGCAGACCAATTAATGAAACAAAGAACATTTGAAATTGAACAAGGTCCTATTCAGAGAATTTGTGTTAAAGGTAGAGAAATTGCTCAAGTTAAAGAGACCATAGCAAGAACCAAACATGAAGTCAGCTAGGTGTGAAAGCAGACATCCAAAGGAAATCAAAATTTTGGTGATACCTTAATACAGTTTGTGAAGTAATATTGTCTTGTTGGCATGGCTGGGTACCTGAAAGATTGTGTGGAAGCTTCAATGTGCATGGAAATCTAAAATAGAGGAATACGAAAAGGAGAGGTTAAAATCCTGGAGCTGAATCCTTGATGAAGGCATTCAAGAGAAAATATTGTTTGGGAGAAGATTGTAAAGCATGTCTTTTTAAGAGTGAAGTTTGATAACTGGAGTTCCTGTGAGACCAGCTGGCTAGCAGAGTGGCAAACATCTGGAAGGGATTTTACGAGAGATCCGCTGCAGTCGAATTAGGTGTATCTGGAACTTTTTGACTACAGGTGGTTTGTCTGACTACATTTCACCTATTGGTTTACATGGGCTGCATACTTACAATATATATCTTGTATTTTAATGTTCTAACTTGTATAATCCCCATAAATCTATACATACCTCTAAAGTTATGGGGTGGTAAAGGAGTAGTGTATTACAATTAATCTTTTCTTATTGACTAAATACTTTATTGTTTAGTTAACAGTTAATAACAGTCCTTTGACTCTGTTTATCCACATCTCTAAACAAAAAAATAAAAGTTAGGATCTATCGAGCCAGGTTTCCATTCTGGGACTTGAGTGTTCAGCAGCAACATCAACTGGTAGTACAACAGTGTAATGGTACATCCTGGTATAATCTTAATAAAGTGTGAACAGCTCAACTAGTGAATGATTTTTGACAGATTTCTGATCTACAAGGAAGTTCAAAGTTATAAGGGGCAGGCGTGAAAATAGAGTGAAGGTCAGTCAGTCACATTGAGATCAGATTGAATGGCGAGCAGGCTTTGGTGACCAAATATTCCTGCTTCAATTTCTTATGATTGGAGAAGCTCACATGAGGAGCAGATGTCCAGTTCAGTTGTCAAGGGGAATACATTGCTCCTCTTGGATATGGTGTCATCAAATAGATATTAGGCAGCACTAGTCAACAGCAAAATTTAAGGGATGTTAGATCTGTTTATGAGAGGAATTGATTCTACTGAACCTGAGACATTATTAAAGAAAACCCAAATTTGTAATGATGAATGATTGATTTAGCCTTCAGCTGCCTTGGCCTTAAGCTCTGAAATTCCTTCCCTAAATCCAATGCGCATTACGGCCTCCTCAGTGTTTTTCTTAGTGACAGGAGGTGACGTGGTGTTCGCTGGTGACGTGCCATTTGCTGGTGGTGAGTTCTGTTTGAACCAACCTTGTGCTGTCTTAATCATCTCTATATAAAAAAAAACAGGTTCTGACTTGTAATTGCATTCCTTTACCCATCATTTACTTAACGGAAGTTATACCTTGTGACCTCAAAGGAGCGTAGCTTCATCTTAGCAGCAGAGTAAAACATTATGCATGATATGGTACAGCGTTCCTGCCTTAAAACAGCATGTCATCTGACTGACTGAGAGCATTGTCATGCAATATCTGGTTAATGTTTGCGCAGCTGTCTGTGCCCAGTCTTGTCCAAGATACTTTGGAACACAGTTGTAAGTCTTTTTTGCGCTTTCCTTAAACAGTGACAAGTGACCACTGAGCAGGTGAGGAAGGTGTATAGCAAGCAAGACAAAAATAATCAAATGTTAAGTTCAGATAAACAAGAATGACAAATTGGCGGTTAACAGATATCAATTACATAAAGCAAAAGGAAGTAAAATTGCTTCAAATTTAGGGTGGCACAGTGGTTAGCACTGCTGCCTCACAGTACTAGGGATCCAGGTTCAATTCTGGCCTTGGGTGACTGTTTATCTGGAGTTTGTCTGTTTGGGTTTCTTTCAGGTTCTCTAGTTTTCTTTCTCAATCCAACGATGTGCAGGTTAGGTGGATTGGCCATAATAGATTGTCCCTTAGTGTCAGGGGGATTTTCAGGGTTAAAAATATGGGGTTACAGAGATAGGGTCTGGATGGGATTGTTGTCAGTGCAGGCTTGATGGATCAAATGGCTTCCTTCTGCACTGTAGGGATTCTATGATTCAAATATAGTTTGAGAATTATTACTTACTCCACTAGGTTTGACAACTTATAAAGGGAAATTAAATCTGTAATTTATAACAGACATAAAAGAAATGTTTCCCTAGAACATCAGGAATAAGACTGCTGATTTAATAGAGTGAACACCAGTGTGTGGCCTGAGGATAATGTTTTGAAACATTCATGGAAATACTATAATTTAATTGTATTTAAAAGATATTCTTTAACTGTGTCTTCATTGTCTTGAAGATCATTTACAATAAATTTCATATCTTTTTATTGGTATCAAAGTGGTCACTTTGAGTTTACTTTTTATGGCTTTAGCACCTTGACTTAGCAGTTCATTTTGTTCAAAGGTGGACATGTTGTAATAATATCATTGGGAAAATTCACCAATCATAATTTAAATGAATACATTGTCCGCTGGAACCTTTCTTTGCCACTTGATGGTACCAGTGTGCTTTGAATACATCATACCTGAAAATACTCAAGGCGTACTAATGATAGAAAATTACTATTTCATGATCAGAAAGGTTGTAGGGACACAGAAAAATTTGGAGTTAGGATTTCAAATTGTATTTTGCTCATTTAAACTCTCTATAATGCACTGTATTTGATTTACATTTTTCACATTCATTTTGTGTTACTCAAATGCATAATGCAGTGTTCCAGTTAGGCATGTTTCAAAACCAAAAAGGCTTATAACTATGACTTGAATCCATAATTACAGGATCACAATTTGAGCACCATAACTGCAGCAGTGCAAATTTCTTGTTTTGTTAGAATAAAAAATAAATGAACCATGAGGATTTTTTTGTCCTCTCGATCATATTTATCTAGTTGAATATAACTATTAAATTTCTCTGTATGGCAATCATTTGGCTTGCTTTTCCATAATGTTGCATGGCTTTATGTTTCAACCTTAATCTATCAAAAGCTGAAACCTGTATCATGGCTCATATCACCTCCAGACTGGACGATGCCTCTGATTCTCCGCCTGTTATGAATCTCAACTTAATTTCACTTTTCCACAAGTACCTTTCTCCAGATTAATCCTGTTCCTTCACAACTCATCTTCACTGACATATACAAGCTCTTGATTTGTACACTACTTTGTCAATTAACCATCTATGGCTTTTCTCCATTTTATTTCTGAAACCTCTTCAAGCTGTACAACCTTTCTGTTGTTCTGACACAACAGATACTGTTGTTCTGACACTAGGCTTTTTCAGACCCTCCCTTTAGTTTATTACTGGTGGCAGTGCTTATCATGTCAGCGCTTACATTTGATGATGGTAGTCTTTGAAGTTTCCTTCCTAAGCCTGTCCATCCCTGATTCATTCTTTAATAGCCTCTTGAAGATGCATTTCTTTGAGCTTTTGACATTTCTCTTAAGTTCCCTCTTTCTCGCTCGGTGATAGTTTTCATGTGCCTAATTAAGATCATATGAAATAGGAAGGGGGCATAAACCACATGGCTCATTGAGCCTGCTCTGTCATTTGATAATACCTTGATCTTTGACTTAAAATCCACCTCCCATGTGATCCCCATATCTCAATTATTTATCTATCTTCGCATTTAATATACCCAACAACTGACCAACTGACCAAAAAAACCTTAGGAATAGAGAAAGACTTGTAGTGAAGAAATTCATTTGTCTTAGTCTTAAATAAGTTACCCTTTACCCAAAGACTATGCTCCCTAGACTCTGCAGTCGGAAGAAACAACCTCTCAGCATCAGATTCCCTAACCCTCATTTTTTAAACTCCAGACAAAATTGGCCCATTCTACTGTCATCAAAGGTGTCATCTCGACATTTAATTCCAGGAATCAACCTAGTGAATGTTTCTGCATTTTGTGAGATCTAACCTAAATTGTAGGGGCACAAAAAAATTTGCAGTTAAGATTTCAAGTTGTATTTTTGCTCATTTAGAATCACTTAGCGCACTATGTTTGAATTATATTTTGCTCATTCAATTTGTGTTATTCAAATACATAATGCAGGGTCCCAGTTAAGAGTGTTTCGGGAAGGCTTATAACTGTTCCTTGAATGCATAATTACAGGATCACAATTTGAACACCATAACTGCATGTTTCTTTAAAGTGCCATAAAAATGCAAGCTGTCAAAATAAGGGCACTAGTTTTGTTGAAATGAACTGTTTCTTTTGTTGCGATTTCAATCATTTTGGTTTCAAATTATCACATAATGTAACAAAGTTACTACTTTACATATCGGGAAAATGTTATTGTGTATGAAACCTGGCGGAAATTGCAGTTAGTCTGTTGGAGGGAACCATATAGAGTAAATGGAGTTTTAAAAATGAACCTGAAAACTGTTTCTTAAAACATCTGCAGACAGTATTATCCACAGAAAAATTGGACTGACATTGACCAAAAGCTTAGAAGCAAACATTGAACACAGAGGCAATGAACATTATTGTTAAAATCTGATGAGCATGTATTCAATTAACTTGAGGCTAAATATAATTGCTTAAATGTATGGCACAAAAACAGCTGTTTGGCCCAAGCAATCCATGGTGATATTTATGCTCTTCTCAAGCCTCCTTTAACCCATTTTTTTCTCATCAAAGATGACCACCTATTTATTCTTTTCTCTCTCAAGCTTAACTATTTTTCCTTGAAGGCATCTATATTATTCACTTCAACCACTCTATTGAGTTTCACGTTCTTGCCTCTCTTTGAATGACAAAGGTTCTTTAGAATTCCTATTAGATTTATTTGTGGTTATCTTACATTGGCGGCCTCTTGTTTTGCTCTTCACCACAAAAGAAAATATTCTCTCTCCATCCATTCTATCAAAGCCTTTTATAATTTTAAAGACCTCTTTTTGGTCAACTCTCAGCTGTCTTTTTTCAGAAGAAAAATGACCCAGCCAATTGATCCCTCTCTGATCTTTATACCCACGCATCTCTGGTAGCATCCTTGGTATTCTGTGCTTTATCCTCTCCACTGTCTCTCCATCATCCTTATGTGGTCTAACCGAGGTTTATCAATAAGGTTTAGCATAACTTCTATCCATTTCAATTCTATCTTCCAAATTTTTGTTTAAAGGAAGAAGTGTGGGGGGGCGGGGAGCAGTTTAAAACAGAGTTGAGGAGGAATTTCTCCTCCCAGAGGGTGGTGAATCTCTGGAATTCTCTGCCCATTGAAGTGGTGGAGGCTACCTTGTTGAATATGTTTTAAGTCACGGGTACATAGATTTCTGATCGATAAGGAAATTAAGGGTATGGGGAGCAGGCGGGTAAGTGAAACTGATCCACTTCAGATCAGCCATGATCTTATTGAACGGCAGGGCAGGCTCGAAGGGCTGGATGGCCTACTCCTGCTCCTATTTCTTATGTTCTTATGAAATCTGTTAATTATATTTTTAAGATATACACGTAAAGGGCATTGTTTAATTAAGTGCTGTTACAGCAATGTTGATGGTAAATGCTGAGCTGTTCAAATCCCAGAAGTTAAACTTGAAACAGTTGCCTCATGTTTTTTTGCAATATGTATAGAATGAGGAAATATGAAGAAAGGATTTGAAATCTGGAAATGATATCCCTGAGTACCTTGCGATGATTTTATAGTAGAGTGAATGTTTATCAAGAAATAGCAAAAAAAAGTACACACAAACGCAAAAATAGCTTTACACAGTGTCAATACTTGAAAATAGTTCTAAACAATCGTAACTACCGACAGAACCATCCTTCCACATATTTGTTCAACAACTTTTTATAGATTTTAAAATCTACAAAAGTCCAGTAATTTTTATCACCAATGCCCTTAATTTCTCTTAAGGTGTCCTTGGAGGTTAACCACAACTGTTTTAAAGATCTAGCTGCATCCGCACTTCTTGCTGGAAGTTAACCAACTATTCTTTCTGTCTGCTAAGGTTTAAAACAACTACGCTGATAGACTTCAGTATCTCCTTAAGTATATTCTTTCCTTCTGATCTCTCCACTGTCTCACCTAGTTTCTTTACAAATGCTCGTGACTAAAATTAATTAACTTTATTTCTTTATTTTAGTTGTTAGAATATAAAAAAAAACTCACTCTATCCATACTTTACCAGTGACACCTTTGTTTTACATTCTGTATATCTTCTCCTTTGAACCACAACCATCCCATTCAAATCTAGTCCTGTTTTGTAAACATTCATATAAAATCACCTTATGCAAACATTTGTTTGAAGTACTTCTAGGCTCATTGCCATATCAAATCCACAGTTTAGATGCACAAAATTACTCCATCCCTTTTTTTAATTGCCATTCACTTACCCCAACGGTTTAAAAATAATGACAAAAATATTATAATTTCTTGAGATAACCCTTTTTTAAATGAACATTTGGATTTCAAAAAGATGATTTCATTTTCTCGAGCTTTTCTTGTTACTCCCTACTTATCTTTAGCTTATATGCTATTACATTGTAAGCTACGTGCATTAACATAATATACCCAAAGCTTTAACAAAGATAACCACATCAGCCACAAGCTCCAAATGTCCATTCTTCTTTACACCTTGAACTCTTGATAGTGAATTCACAGTTTTGTTTTCTCTTCCAGCCACATGCATAGTTTTTAAGTTAAATGGTTGTATTGATGGAGTCAACCAAAACAGCCTGATATTCTGGTCTCAAAGCGTTTTTAAAATCAAAAAGGTCAGTGTAAGTGATGATTTTGTTCCATTATTGATAGCATAAATCTCAATGTTTCAGTGCCAATGTCACATTCAATGGATGCGATTTTCTGGCCTCCTCTCAGCACTTTTCCCAGCAGCGCACCATTCACTTATGGTGGGATTCTCTGGTCTCTCCACTATCAATGGGAAACCCATGGCAAGGTGAGCACCACTGGCAGGACCAGAGAATCCCACCAGCATGAATAGCTAGAGAATTCTGGCCACTGTTTTCTTCTTGGTGTTAGAGGATTTCTTATTGATGAATATTTAGCTTTCTTATTAAAAGAATTCCACAATTTTTAATATTGGCCTTGTGTTCTTGCAATAACACAGTATCGATAACCAATTTAAACTATTTGGCATTATTTGATGTCATTAAAACTGGCACTGTAGCCAACACAGTTCCTAGATTTCTGAATATATTTTGGCACTAATGTCCAATAAGTTGAACTTATTGGTCTTTTTTTAGGAGTTGAATTAATTGAGCAACGATATGTATAAAATTAAGTACTCTAGGGGTCTCTCATGCTCAGAAATCGTAGAGCTTTCTTTTGCCTTGTAGGCATCAGAAATTCAGTAATTGTCCATATTTTTATGTCCCGTAAGGGACATGCCATGTCCCAGTATTATAGTCTACATATACAACTTGTTCTTTTGCACCTTAACTTTTAACCAAGTTGGTCACCAATTTAGTGCCTCATAGGCGACTGAATAGTTATTTCTGATGCTGTAATTGCTTCTCCCAACTTCGAATGAATACCACCAAAATATCAATATACCCAAGGCAGTGACACAGTCCAGTTATGATATTTTTTGTCAATCTTTGAAAAGTTACTAGTGCATTTTTTATCCCATATAGTATGCCTTTGAACTGATGAAGCCCATTCATTTTACAAAAACTGGACCCTTTTTCACCCTTTTCAATAAGAGTACTTGTTGATACCTTTTTGACAAGTCTACCTTTGTAAAGAACATCGTCCCACTTTCTTAGTGCAGTCTTCCAAATGTGGAATAGGGTAAAAATCAGTTTTCATCATTACATTTACCTTTCAGTAGTTCACGCATAATATGTGTTCCATCTGACTCCAATTATGCAACTCAATTCAACAATATAAAAGCATAGATTCAAATTCTTCTTGCACTTAGCATTGCTTGATTGGAACAGAATTTCCCACATCTATGTTATGTTTGGCCACATTCATTTTTTCCAAATTTATCCCCACAGATAGTTCTATGCAACAGCAATAGCTCTCTCAACTCAAATTGGTTCTTATCTGGAAGGTAACTCAGAATTTCTTTCCTTTTTTAAGCACTTCTTCATTATCAAATGAATTTGAGGAAAGTCACTTTCAGAATCTTTCAATGTTTCTTCCTTTTCCTAATTCATCATGACCACTACTCGTTTTTGGTTATTTACCTTATTGAAGTACTTCTTGAGCACTTTAATGTGACATATTCACTGACGTTTTCTTCTGTCTGGAGCTCTCATCAAATAATTCACTTCAGTTAGTTTTTTTTCAAGACATACAAAACTTTGGTTAAAGGATTGACCAGCTCTGGCATCTCTTAAGATTAGAATATCTTTGCTACTTCCATCTTATACCCATGAAAAAGCTTTCTCCCTATAGATAAAATCTTTAAATGGCAATCTGCCATTCAACATGAATAGGCACTGAACATGTTTTCAATCCTTTGGGCAATATTTGTGCATGCTTGCTTGCTTAACTTGAACAAATCTTATTTATCTTGTTCTCCATTCTCTGATTTCCTAACATCCTTCTTAGTCCTTGCTAGGCCAACAAGTTTGCCACATAATCCCCAGCACATTGACTTTGTGTGGCCAGTAGAGTGAAAACATTTAAACTTTTTTGTTTCCTCCATCCTTAGCAGGTTCTTTCCTAGTCTGAGGTGAAATCTCCTCAGAATATTCAGCTGTCCTTTCCTCCTTGACTGCCTACCTTCCTCTCTCCATCCCAATTTCTGTCCTTCGCAGACTTAAAAGGATGTTCACGGAAAGGTTTTGATCTATTGGCCAACTCATAAAGCATCTGCCAACTCTGTTGCCTGCTTGGCTGTTTTAACCCTTTGTTATTCTGCATGACTTTTTAATCACTGAAGCCAGTGAATCTTGAAATTCTTCCAAAATAATCACTTCTTTAAGGGCTTTCTGGTTTCCGCTGTTTTAAATGGCATTATCTACCTGTATATTATCATGTTTTTTGAGTCTTTCAAATTCAATACAAGTCTGTCCAGCCTATTTTCTCACATTTCAGAATTTCTGTCTGTATGCCTCTGACATTAATTACATAGTAACAATAGCTTTCTTCACAGCATTATGTCCCCCAGTTGTTTCTTCTGGCAAAGAAGCATGTACTTCATGACCTCTGCTTACTAATCTGCTCTCTAATAGTGATGTCCAGATCTCTTTTGGTCACCTTATTTGTTTATCTAAAAGCAAAATATTTAAGATGCTGGAATCTGAAACAAAAACAGAAAATGCATGAAAATCTTAACAGGTCTGATAGCATCTTTGGGGAGACAATAGGGTCGATAACATGACCTTTCGTTGAAGAGGACAAAGCTCTAATGAAGGGTCATCTAGACTCGAAACGTCGGCTCTATTCTCTCTCCACAGATGCTGTCACATCTAAGGAGATTTTTCAGCTTTTTCTCTCATCTGTTTAGCTATCTTCCCAAATGCTTCAAATCTTTTTCTTCAAATTTTGGAGGTGTTTGTATAAAATCAAACATTTTCCCAATGGGTTTCAATCTGGAAATTAGTCCCTTCTCACCTTCTGGTGTCGCTTTGTTTTTTAACTGCTAATTTTGTAAGTTGGAATTCTCTGAATCAAGACTGTCATTAAGAAGTGTCACGTAAAAAGAAGAGCATGAGCGGGGTCAAAAATTGATCTTTGGGTTTCTGAGAAGATTGATGGGGTGGAAAGACAAATTATAAAGACAAAAGCTTGCTACTTTTTTTATTCATTTTTGGGACATAGTTGGCTGGCTGGCTGGCCAGCACTTATTGCCCCATCCCTACTTGCCCTTGAGAAGGTGGTGGAGTGCTGCCTTCTTGAATCATTGCTGTCCATGTTCTGTGGGTTGACCTACAATGCCATTTGAGATGGAATTCCAGGATTTTGACCCAGCAATTGTGAAGGAACGCCGATACATTTCCAAGTCAGGATGGTGATTAGCTTGGAGGGGGACTTGAAGTTGGTGGTGTTCCCAATTATCTGCTATCCTTGCCTTTCTAGATGGAAGTGGTCATGACCTTTGGTGAATTGCTGCAGTGCATTGTAAGTAGTACACACTGCTGCTACTGAATGTTTGTGGTGGAGGGGTTGAATGTTTGTAAATATGGTGCCAATCAAGCGGCTGCTTCGTGCTGGATGGTGTCAAGCTTCTTGAGTGTTGTTGGAACTGCACGAATCCAGCCAAATTGGGAGTATTCCATTACACTCCTGAGTTGTGCGTTGTAGATAGTGGATAGGCTCTGGGGAGTCAGGGGATGAGTTACTTGCCATAGTATTCTTAGCCTTTGACTTGCTCTTGTAGTCACTGTATTTATGTGGTGAGTCCAGTTGAGTTTCTGGTCAGTGGTAACTCCAAGGATGTTGCCACTGGAGGATTCAGTGAAGGTTACATCATTGATTGTCAAGAGGCTACTATTCAATAGGTGGGAATTAAAACAAATTAGGTAGGTTCAATGAGTTGGACAGTTGAGCAGAGATATTGGAAGAGAATGCTGCAGTAAAAAGATTAATGAACAATATTGAATTATGGTTACAATCACAGTGAATATTTTTATGACTTTGTATTGGGCTGTTTGGCTGGAATTACTGTGCAAAATTAATTTCATGTCCATTGCTATTCATTTCACCACAGTCAGCTTCCCTGATTCTACTATTTTCTACAGAATCTAGGCCCGAATTTTCTGGTATTAATGACAGTGAAACTGTCAAAGTTTGCCATCGTTACTCTGAAACTGACAGAAACGTATGTTTCTATAAGTTGTACTTAAATACAAAAAATGGATCGGAGAATCTGGAAGTGGGGTTGCTGTTTTAAAAATAAGGGGTCATTCATTTAATATAGCGATGGGACAGAGTTGTTTCTCTGAGGGTCATGAGTCTCTGGAACTTGCTTCCTCAAAAGGCTATGGAAGCCAAATTTTAGAATATTTTTATGGCAGAGCCAGATAGATTCTTGATTAATAAGGGAATGAAAAGTTATTGGGGGTGGGCAGGAACGTGGGATTGAACATGCAGTCAGATCAACCATGATCTTATTAAATGGTAAAGCAAACGCGAGAGGTTGATTGGCCCTACTCCTCCCACTTTGCATGTTTGTATGCTCAATTAACATCATAAAAAGCCGATTAACAGGTCACTGTTATTTTGCTGCCTCTAGAAACTTGCTGGCACAAATTAGCTGCTGTGTTTACTAGATTGCAATAGTAACTACATTTCAAATAAGGTACTTCATTAGTTAGCGAACAATTTGAGCCGCCTTGAGTTAGTGAAAGGTGCAATGTGAATGTAAGTCTTTCTTTTAATTAAATCTTAGGTTCATGTTATCATGGAAAACTGTATGTCAGTAGAACTCAAACTGAGGTCTACAGATACTTTTGAGACTGTTTGTGAAGTAATGGAGGAGCAGGTGGTTTTGGATCAAGTGTAAGCTGTAAGAGTAGTGTGCGCTACTTCAGTTTGGAAACTTCTGTTCTACAGGTCTTTACAGATATTAGAAAAAAATCAATACTTTTCTCCCCAGTGCATGGTGTAGGATGTCACAGTGGTTAGCCATTGCTGCCTCTCAGCGCCAGGGACCCAGGTTCGATTCCCACCTTGGGCTACTGGCTGTGGAGAGTCTGTGCATTCTCCCTGTATCTGTGGATTTCCTCCAGGTGCTATGGTTTCTTCCCACAGTCTAAAAGATGTGTTGGTTAGGTGCATTGACTTTGCTAAATTCTCCTTCAGTGTACCTGAACAAGTGTCGGAGTGTGGCGACTAGGGAATTTTCATAGTAATTTCGCTGTGGGTTTTAATGTAAGCCTACTTGTGACACTAATAAATAAACTTTAAGTGTGTGAATGGGAGTTGGGTAACTTATGATCATTGTATATTATGTTTAGAAATGTCTGTTGCTTGTTGTGGATATCTCACTATGTATTGTTGATCATTGCATGTGTAAGGGATATAAAACCATTGCATTAAAAAAGCAGTGTGTGTTTTTCTAAAAGCTGGAACCCTGAATTAACCCTGAATCTCCCCGTTTGTTTGATATTGGACTAGAGAGGTTCAGTCTGGCTCCATTATGAGAACTGACTACATTGGTTGGTGGTTGTCAATCTGGTAAACATAGAAACTTTCCAAGGTGTTTGTAAAATAATTAAGTGGCAACTAGTGTGGCCTCTAGGCAGGAATAAAGTGTGGCTGCCACATATACAGAACATAGCTTAGTGATTTCAACAAGGAGGGGAGTGCTGATAGTGGTACAAAAATCACCATCTAGACCTGCAGTTACTTGGCATTAGAGGGTGGCATGGTGGCAAGCACTGTTGCCTCACTGTGCCAGGACCTGTGTTCAATTCCGGCCATGGATGACTCGTGGAGTTTGCACATTTTCTCAGTACCCGAATGGATTTCCTCTGGGTGCTCCGGTTTCCTTTTACAGTCTAAAGATGTGCAGGTTAGGTGGATTGGCCATGCTAAATTGATCCTTACTGTTAGGAGAATTAGCAAGGTAAAGATGTGAGGTTACAGAGTTAAGGCCTGGGTGGGATTGTTCTTAGTGCAAGCTTGATAGGCCAAGTGGCCTCTTTCTGCGCTTTAGGATTTCCGTGATTTTCTGATTAGGTGCCAGTATTTTTTTTTAATTCATTTCTTCATTCTTGGCATGTGGGTGCTCCTGGCAAGTCCAGCATTTGTTGCCTATTCCTAATTGCCTTTGAACTGAATGGCTTGCTTGGTCATTTCAGAGGGCAGTTAAGAGTCATCCATTTTACAATGCATCTGGAGTCTTAGGTAGACCACACCAGGTAAGGAAGGCAGTTAAGTGAATATAATGGGTAAAACCTTATCATGGGCAAGGTTCCCAAAACAGAGATTTCCATTTTCCTCGGGTGGGATTTTACAATCTCGCCTGAGCAAGGCTGTAAAATCCTGCCCGATGGGTTTTTACAACAATCACTAATCTCAGTAATGGTGAACATGAAACGAGATTTGATGTCCAGATTTTTTTCTTAATAATTGAATTTAAATTGCAAAACTACTGTGGTGGGAATAGAACCCATGTCGTTGTGGCATTAGCCTAGGTCTCTGGATTACTTGTCCAGTGACATTACCATTGTCACCCCACCTTGCGTGCAATGGAAGCAGGCACCCTGTCTCACTGATACCTGTAAGTAAATGCCATTTTAATTAAAAGCATTAAACACTTTGCATATAGCATTTTCATATCATGAAAATTCTGGTATTATAATTTAGCTGGTGCTCTCTGATTACTGATCATTGAAGAGAGACCGTTCAATCAAAAAAGTTTGCACACAATTATGTGTGGCTTATTTATGCTTCAGTTCCTATCAATGGTGACACTTTGGTGCCTCAGTTTTGAATGTTCCAGTTGCACTTTAATCTCCAGTGCTCTGACTGCTAGATATTAGAAACAATATAAAATTGAGGCATTATTTTAAAGGAATGTATGACTATAAAATGAACACAATTTTATTTTTTCAAGCTAGTTCTTCCAACTTTTTAACCCACTTTGTCTGAAAATTGGCCTTAATTTTCCAATATTGAAAGCCCTGTATCCATCAGTCATTCCTATGATATTTCCTATAACAAGGTTTTTTAATTTTACATTTAAATTACCTACATGAACATTTATAGAAATTTTTAGTCCAGTCACTTATGGTTGCAATGACATGTCAGCCACCACAGATGGTACTGTGATACCTTGTTATCTCTCAGCTACTCGCCACTTTGGGCTTCTCAGCCTCTAGCTCTGCTCCTTGACGTGGTGCCCAATACCTGGCCTGCTTTCTTTCACCCTTACCTTGATTATTCCTGGTGCTGATCATTCAAGGTCCTGAGCGAGTCACTCTGTCTGGCTCACCCAATTAAAGCATTCCCTGATCCCACTGCACAGGACATGGACTATCCAAGGGTGAAGAGAGAGGCTGGGAAACAAGTGGAATGAGAAATAGAAGGCAAAATATGCAGGTAAGGGAAAAGAAGCAGAGAAGGATTGGGCAAAGAAAGAATGATCAAAATAAAATAATGTTTAATGAGAACAGAGCGATAGATAAAAGATTGCAGAGAGGAGAATGGGTAGAATTGATTTCAAAGAGAAACTGAGCAATGTTGCTAGTGGAGGGGAGAAAATGCTTACTGACATGCTTCAAATCCCATATTCTATCAGTTACCTCATACTTGTGTGATGCATATTATTTTTGAAATCTTCATGCTTTCCTCATTAGCTTAAGGTTTGACTTATCCAAATTGTTCTCTTGAGTACTTCACAATATAAACTCCAACTTGCTTAAGGATTCATTACCTACCTCCTAATCTGCCCCTGCTCTCGTAATATCTTCTCATCGATTTTATTGATAAGATTGCTGAGTGGGATGGGAAGAGCAAAAGCGGGGAAGAAAATCCGATCTGCTCATCCTGTATCTCTAAATCTACTGGAAGTATGTGTATGAAGTGAAAAACAGCCTGTAGCATTCTGGCATTGTGAACACTCTTGTGGACTGTTCATGAACTGACAGAATTGATTAATAAATGTCCATTGATGCTGATATTTAATTTTAGGCCCTCTTGAATAAAAGTGGAGCTGCTGAATGACCCAGGAATAAGCACATAAAAGTAATGGAGAAAAAAAACTAAACCACATTTCACCTATTCCTTGCTTTGCAAGTCATTTTTAATCCTGAGTTTATTTTGAGGAGCTATTCCTGCATGCAGTAGATGGCAAAAATACATTCCACTTGGGAGATATTTAGGTGTTCCTGTGTGCCGCTGATGTGGGCCTATTGCGTATACTGATGAGGCATTCAGCCTGTTTCAGCATCCCCTCAGAATTTTGAGAGTACGGGCATGCTTCTTTTAGTTTTTCAGATTTCATTTTCTGTTTGGCTGCTGGCTTCACTTTAGTTTGGAAGGGAGTGGACATCAGACTGAAAGCAGTGTTTTTCTCTCTCTCTCTCTCTCTCCCTGATATTGAAAATGTTGCTGGTTAGCAGAAAGCAAGGCTTCTTGCCTTCCTGGAGTGGAAAATCTGCCTATGGTGGTTGGCTTGCCTGGAATCTCGACAACGTCAGCTGAATTTTCCAGTATCTTAATGCTAAAATGCTTCTAGTTGGTCAGGTGAACTAATTACAGGCTACAATCCCTCATTCCTGAGCTGCCCCAGACTATTGCAGCATCTTGGACCTCCCTTAAGGCTGCAGGTCAGTAGTCAATATGCTGAATACTGGTTAGCTGCTTTTAGACAACTGATGAGCATTGAAAGCTCAGAAAAATTAAAAGTATTACGTCTTTGAACACAATGATCCATTTGGACTTAAACTGCCCTAACCAAATGGTTATCTCAACTGGAAACTTTAAGACAACATATTACCTGTGACTACAGAAGAAACACAAAGTAATACTTTTAATTTAAAAAAGTAATCATTTCACCCTAAATGAGTGATTCAGCTGTAGTGTTTTGCATATTCCATTATTCTGTGATTTCATTGCAAAAGCTCATGATTCCAAAAAAAAACCTATTGGACTTTTACATGGTGTTGTGAGACTTGTTACTGTGCCCGCCTCAGTCCAGCACTAGCATCTCCATATCATTGCAAATACTTTAGTATGGGTGGGTATCATTTAGTTTATAAACCAGACATCGTTTAATTTTTGCAAATTCAAATTCTTATTGTAATAGAAGCCCACTTTTAAAAGTTCTAGAAAGAATTGATTCAAATTGTGATTTGCATAATTATTGATTAGTGTATTCATTGCTTTTTGACATATTTTGAAGTAGAGGCATGTTAAAAGATGTGAAGAATACACTGCTTCCATGCTATCCAGTTGTTGAAGCAAACACATTTTATTAATAATTCTCCTGATATTAATGAAAATATGGTTCTCCAAAAAGAAGAAATGGCTGGAAGTGAGTTTCAAGAATATAGCAAATGGAGCTGTTCGGCTAAATGAAACCCCAAGTTAGAATTAGGAATAGATATGATTGGAAACCTGGAAAAGTGTAGAATTTATTCCTAAGTAGCTTAAGTATTGCTGAAAAGAGAGACATGTTGCTTAAACTTTTCATCTTGCACTCATCAAACTATCACATTGTTATGTTTGGCATTCTTACGTTTGTTCCAGTGAGTATAGGAGGAAAAAACTTAAGCAACATGTCTCTTTTTCAGCAATGTTTAAGTTCTGTATTACCAAGTGACTGTTGCAGAGTGGTAGTCATTTTCTCACCAATGTTCTTTCCTTCTCTTTGAAGCATTCACATCTTGCTGGAATACAATTCTATGTGAATTGAGTACCCTCTTGTATTTTACACACATTCTTATTCCTGGGAAAGGCTTCAGGATGAACCTTTCAGCCAGGTGTGATCCTAACCATACCTGTCACCCATATATGTGCATACGAACTGAAGCCAATTAAGATGTTGCTACTGCCTCCCTAACTCTGATCAGCTAGCTTAGAACCAACGAGGATCAATATAGCACAGCTTCTCATTGCATGAACTCACTGGCTATAGAAAAGAATTGACATCTTTTATTTATGTTAATAGATACATCTTATAGGATGCAAAGTTTGTTTTTGTGATGATATGCTGTTGTTGGTGATATCTACCATCACCAATATCTACTTTACTTGTAGCATATGCATTCTGAGTTTTGTGATATTACTTTCTGGAACATAATGGAAACAACTTTTATTTATTTTTAAAACAACCTGAGGACTGATAGGGAATCAAAGATGTTATAACAGCTGACAAATACATCTTAGGACTGTTCGGGAATATATTTATACAGATATATATGTATATATGAAATTTTTACCTGCAAATGTAAGAGTTTGCTGTCCCATTTGTAAAATATTGTGCCATGATTTATTTTTATCTAATATCAATAGAATATCTAGTTCTTCATAAAATCAGCATGGGTCGAACATATTGGTAAGGAAGGGTATCAAGCGATATGGAGCTAAGGTTGGTTAGTGGAGCTGAGACATGGCAGTAATCTCATTGAATGGGAAAGCAGACTTTAGGTGCTGACTTTGATCCAAACAGCAAAATCAAAACAGGAGTTCTCACTTTAATGTAAACAGTCCAGGATGATATGCTATATGATTTGGTCTACAAATTAAAAAAAAGTTGATTTATTGGGGAGGTCTACCTTTATTAAAGTATATCCTTTTGATTCTCACCATTCTTATCAGCATTGTTACAATAAGATTCCTCAGCAAGATTTCTACCTGCCTCCTGGCTGGCGGGTTTTGAGCCAGGTGTTTTGGGTGGGGTGGAGGGTAGGGGTGATTTTATGGTGCAGCATACAAGGATCTTGGGTGGAAAGCCTGCCTGTGCCCCATTTAGGGCCCATTGATATGCCACTTAATGGCCTTTCTTTAATATTTAGGCTGGCAGGGATCCAGTGACTGACGGTGGGAAACTGAAAATGTTCTCACTCTTGATCTTGGATGGGAAGAAGGGCTGTTATGTTGTGCCCCTACTGTGGAAGGCTCTTTCAGACTTGAGGCATCCTTCTCACATGGATCGGAGACCTCAGTTCCCTCCTCCATCCCCCTACCCCAACAGCAAGATGGTTCCCCTCATAACCTACAGGATATCCTGTAGTGTCCTCTCCTCCCCTTCCTGGAACCTCTTGTACTTACCAGCACTGCAGTTCCCAGGACCTGGTATTAGGCATGGTACTGTCGTGTTGTGCCTAGATGGGCTGTAAAGCTGTAGCCAATCTGACTGGCAGACTTCTCTCCAAGGCGGAACTTCTGTCCAAATGAGGATGGAAGTCCCACCTGCTGCCAATCAACAGTCAAAGTGTGAAACAGCAGGTGCCTGTTAAACTTGACAGGGATGCGTTCCCCATTGCCTCACTGGATGATGGGTGTCAAGCCCTTGCCATTCTGAAAATTCAAGCAGGCATTTTGTTTCTTTGCTGCAACTCTCTTCTGAAATATCAACAATGAAAATCTGTAGATTGAAGTAAGAAATTTAAATGACGAATGTGATGTTGGTGTACCTTTAAGAGTTTTTTTTAAAAATCATGTTCTCTGCAGCTGTAAACAAATCTTTTCTTTTTTTTTGCTTATTATTGCTTGGCTGTCTGGAGGAATCCTTTTATTGCTACTTCAATGGTTTAAATGGGATTTTGTTTACTTTTATTATGGGCCTCAGGCACTTTCTGGGATTGTTTTATCACCCGGTAATGTTAGGAGGAAAACTGGTTGTCAAGTCATATGTTTTAGACAGTTTTTTCTAGTGAATATAAGGTTTCATTTTCTCTTTGGCTGCAGTCTTCAGTTTAGTTTAGAAGGGAATAGATATTAGATTGAAAGGAGTATTTCTCTCTCTCTCTCTGGTATTGGAAATTTTGCTTGTTAGCTGAGAGCAAAGGCTTCTTGCTTCCTGAAGTGGAAAATCTGTGTTGGTGGTTGGCTTGCCGAGGGTGTCTCTCTCTTTCTCATGTTCTGGGAAGGGTTCTGATTTCAAACTGTTCTGGGTGTATCCAGAGGGCTGCTAAGAAGTCAGGGTTTCAATTCTCCAACTAAAGGATTCAGTTCCAGTATCACGTCAGTATTAGTCTTTGCTGTGTTAAACGTATTGTAAAAGTTTTGTTTATGGGATTTGCCTCATTGGAGTGCTGTTTTGCTGTTATTGTTTATGCAGTATCATGGCTGTTTTGTTTTGTTTGTAATTGGTAAAGGGAATTGATCATTTCCTTTCTGTACATGTTAACTGTATTCTTAAATCAACGTTGTTTGATAAAAGCTCCCTAGTGGGTCATTTGAATCATATCTGAAGTGAAATATCTCATACTTAATCTAGCCAAATTCAAAGTGCAAAACTTATGATTCGGGCGAGCTTCATAAAACACTTTGGAGCTTCAGCCTTAAATTATAACATGAGATAGTCAATTACTTTTCTATAAAATGCCATTGATTATCTGTTTAATATTATTGTGCTAATGTGGTGGTCTCTTAATGGCTCTCTTTACTGGTTCGACAAGGCATTCAGTTGAACCAAGCCAACAGCTTTTGGGGAAAAAGATTCACCATCACTGTCTTAGGACAATGAGGGTAGGCAATATATACTGACCTTGATATTGGTGTCCTCGTCCTGAGAATGAATTTTTAGAAGAAAAAAACACTTAAAAACTCATAAAAATGGTAATTTTATTTTTGATTGGCTTGAAGAATTTAGTGAGAATCATTTTTGGCTGTTTAGAGCAGGATAGAGTTAATTTGAACAGAGGAGTTCTACTGCATTTTTTTTATGGCCAGTAATGCTGGCACAAGGTTTTGCTGTTTGTTGCCTAATGGAGTCCTTGACATTAACTCTGAGGGATCAACTGTGCAAACAAGTCATGGCTGTCCGCCTGTTCTCATTTAAAAATAGCTATACCACGTCAGCTACAAAAGTACACACTGTATAAATAGCTTGTGCACAAAAAAATTAAAAGGGGAATTCTATACATTTTAAAATACTGTTTTCTTATTGCAATCAAAATAAACTGATCTGTATACCACAATCTTGTTTGTAGCATTGATTTTGTTTTCATCCTCTGGGCAATGCCATTGAGTTTTTGTGTTCTCTATTTTAGGAAGGATGACATCACTTGGTTGGATGGTTTTCTGTACTTGTACCACAGAAACATCTCTGGGTTTTTGCACATAAAAATTAATGGCTTGACTTTTGTTTAAATGTACAGGTTCTCTAAACGGTATTAAAGTATCAAAAATATATGTGGACTTTAAACTTAACGAAGTGATTATTTGACACATATATCTATGTACAATGTATAAATAGTGTGTGTGTACGTATTTTATGTGTGTATATATATATATATATATGCTATATATATAAAAAATATGTACTATAAGAGTTCTGAAGAATTAGAATGTAATCTTATCTAAAACTAGAACCTTTAATAGGTTTGGTAACATTATCTCTTGGGGTTTCTAAACCATATGCTACTGTGTTCTATAGAAATCCAGTTTGCAGTGTTGGATCAGGAAAGCTGTTTTCACATTCTGCAATGAATTATGGATAGGATGACATCATTTTGCACTGATTCCCATACAGGCACTCTTATATAACTTTGCATAAAATTTGGATATCAAATCCAAATGACCCACTATATTAAAAGTAAAGTACCCCAAAATGAAATAAAACTTAAATAAAAATCAGTAATTTGCTTAAACATAAACCCCTGTTACATGCTACATGACGAATTTAACTTCATGCACCACTGGATTTTCTTTATACAATGAATTAGGGCACGTATGCTCTTGCTATAACTAGTTTGTTCCACGAAGTTGCACCTTAAAGGCCAAAGTGCTGGAAAGTTTAAGCATTTTTTGAAATAAACCAAATTTCTGCAAAAGGTTTAGGTAAGTTAATTTTGTCCTTTCTCCTATAATCTTAAAGCTTATAAAATCTAGTATTGGCTGATGTACGAGAGATGAATGATTACTCTCTTTCACTGCAGTAATATAGTGTTATCTATACCACATTTCACCACAAGAAGCATATAGTTCTTTTGGCAGTGAAGTTCATTTGACAGTTTAAAAAAAAGTATGCCTATTTTGAAATAGGAATCTCAGAATTTCTTTAATATTTTGTTATCTGTATTCATCTAATTCCCGCACTTTTATGTTTTATTTCCAGTTTTGATCATGTTGTTACTTGTTATGATATGAGATTTCCATGCTAGTGAATAGATTAATAAAAATAAATTTTGTGCCCATTAGTATTGGAACATCTAATGTTAAGTAACGAGGATGTACCAGGTTGCACACAGTTGCGTAGCTGCGTGATATTATGAATAGTGTCTTCGGCAATTAGCACTACAATCAATTCCACTTAGATAACTAATAAAAGAATAAAAATGTTTAAGAGAATAAAATCTCTGTATTAATTCTCTTTCCTATTTCATTGCCACGACAGCTGTTGCTGGAGCATAGTGATAATGTTACTGGATAATTATCCAGAGATCTGGAGTATTACACCAAGCGTATGAGATCAAATCTCACCATAGTGCCTATAGAATCACAGAATCTTACAGTGTAGAAGGAAGCCATTTGACCCATTGAATCTGCACCGATCACAATCCCACCCAGGCCCTATCTGCATAACTCCATGCATTTACCCTAGCTAGTCCCCCTGATACTAAGGGGCAATTTAAATGGGCCAGTCCACCTAACCCACACATCTTTGGACTGTGGGAGGAAACCAGAGCATCCGGAGGAAACCCATGCACACATGAGGAGAATGTGTAAATTCCACACATACAGTGAGGCAGCAGTGCTAATCACTGTGCTGCCCTCTCCATTGAGAAATTTAAATGTAAGAAATAAATCTGGAATTATATGTTAGTCTCATTAATGATGATCATGAAACTGTTGGATGGCCATCATAGAACATTACAGCGCAGAACAGGCCCTTCGGCCTTCGATGTTGCGCCGACCAATTAGGAAAAAGCAATGACCCTCTAACCTAAACCATTCCCTTTTCATCCATAAACTTATCTACTAACCTCTTAAACGCCACCAAACTTGGCGCATCTACAACTGCAGCAGGCAGGGCATTCCATACCCTTACCACCCTCTGGGTAAAGAACCTACCTCTGACATCCGTCCTAAAACCACCACCCCTTAATTTAAAGCTATGTCCCCTCGTGCTAGCTTTCTCCATCCTAGGAAAAAGGCTATCACTGTCCACCCTATCTAAACCTCTAATCATTTGCTTATCAGAACTTATCTAGCTCACTATTGTCCTTTAGAGAAGAAAATATGAAGTATGAGCAGAAGTAGGTATTTTAGCCTCTCATGCCTGCTCTGTATTCAGTAAGATCACGGTGGATCTGTTTACATTGAGTTCCATCCTATGTTCCGCTGATAACCCTTGATTCCTTTGCCCAAAATTGTCATCTTTACCCAGTTAGGGTTACATGTGACTCCAGATCCACAGCAATTTTGTTGACACTTAACAATGCTCTGAATTGACATTAGCCATTTAATTCTATTAAACCGCTGCAGATCAAAACACTGTTGATGTGCCTTAACAGACTGTAGTGGTTCTAGAAGGCTGCTCACTATACCTTCTCAAAGGCAATTTGAGATGGGTAGTAAATGCTGACCTTGCCAGAAATGTTCACTCCCCAGGAACAAATAAAACAACCTGTTAAGTGATTACAGTGTTTCAAAATGAATTGCAAATGTCAGGATTTATTCAATTAAGCAAAAGCAAAGTACTATGGATGCTGGGTATCTGAAATAAAAATAGGAATGCTGCAATAGGGAACAGGTCAGTCAGTATCTTGTGGAGAAAGAAACTTCATAGCTCAGTGACCTTGCACATAAATGAGAGAAGTTAATTATGTCCTGGTCTCTAAACAGATATAGAGGTAGGGAAAAGGGGGTGAGGAAGAGGAAAGAAGGTGGGAGGCAGAAGTGACTAATTGATAATAAAAAATTATTGCACAAGACATTACGGGTTGGTAATGGGACAAGTAAAGAAACATAAAATGGTTCCAGAGATGCTGGATGGTCTCCTTCCAGGAGAAACAATGGTTTATTTATCTTTCAATTTAGCATATCATCTTCACTACTCATGATATGATCTCTTCTACATTAGGAGACCAAATACAAATTGAGTGATTGCTTTATTGAACCCCTTCGTTAATTCTGTAAATGTGACTGAGCTTTGGCCACTTTCCCGTTGATTCATCCTCTCATTCCCACACTGACCTCTGTCTTTGATCTTTCACGTTACTCCATTGAAACTCAATTAAAGCTAGAGGAGTAACATCCCATTGTTCAAAGAAACAGTTAACAACCTTCCATGCTCATCTTTGAGCTCAACAATTTCAAACCATAACCGTTGTTTCTATTTTCCAAACAGTAGGTGCTGGGCAATGTTGCCATTTCCCTGCCTCCATAGACCTATCTTTTGTTTCTTTTCTTGACCCAGTATTGTCCCACTGCCTTACACCAACATACCTTTTGTCATTTATTTACTCCTATCTCCCATCATAGTCATTCCCTTTTTTATTCTTTCTCCCAGCCTTTTGCTGCTTTCTTAAACTATTGCATTGTTAACTTTAAGTTCTGATGAAAGGTCAACAAGCTGAAAAACTGGACTTGGATTTTATGTGCTCCCACTGAGTGTGTTTTCTGTTGGGGAGGAGTGGTGGGGGGGAGGGGGCACATAAAATTGACAGGTACCCAGCCACTGTCTTTCCACTCTTGCATAACATGGCTGGTGGGTGGGTGGTGCCAAAATAATTAAGTCAGTTGAGCTTGTTAACTAGCCCTCAACAATATGCTGCCCACACCATAACATGATGTCGTGGGTAGGCTGACAGGTTGGACTGCAGGTGGGTAAGAAGATTGAAGAGTACTATTTTAGTGAGCATATCCCCAATGACCCTGCTCTTTCAAAAACTTATTTTATAAAAGTGGTCTGTCCACTCCTGTCAGCCTACCCACAACATCATGTTATGATATGCTGCCCACACCATAACATGATGTCGTGGGTAGGCTGACAGGAGTGGACAGACCACTTTTTTAAAATAAGTTTTTGAAAGAGCAGGCTCATTGGGGATATGCTCACTAAAATAGTACTCTTCAATCTTCTTACCCACCTGCAGTCCAACCCCACACCCCCTAAAGTGTAGCCCATCAAGTTTGTATCTCATTTATTCAGCAAAATTGACTGTATTACCATGTGACTTGAAGTGTTTTAAGACTTCACAAGAGTAATGTGAGTGGCAAGGCATTATGTAAATGCAAGTTCTTTCATTACTTTCACTGTTTAAGAATAGTGCTTTTTTATAGCTCGTGAGAAAAATTATTGATCAGATCACTAATGATATAATGCAGTATTGCTTGAAATTGCTTTCAATTCACTTTTCTGCTGGAACAGTGTGGGCAAAATGCTTTTAGTTATGTGCAGTTGGAGCATCTACATTACATTGTAAAAGATAGAACTGAAATGGATGAACAAGATGTCTGCTTTTGATGCCAATTAGTCACCGATTTCTTGACCAAACTTTCATTTTGAACCAGTCTGATTTAATTCATTATGATCATTGTAATGTGATGGGAAGAATCAGAGATTTGGGTGGAGATGTTATATAAGGGATTAATTTTAACTAATATGCTAATAAGACAGAATACATAATCAGATGTGATATCATATGATCTTGATTTCTCATGTGGGCCACCTGGTAAAGAAACCACAATAAGAGATATTTCAATAAATATTTTCTTGAAAGTGATAACTTTCTCATGGTTGCTATATGTGTCAAGTATTAACTAGTTTATGTTAAAATTGGAAAGAAATATAAAACTGAAATCATTATATGAACAAAATATTAAGGTAGCTATGGAATACTATCTTTAGAGGACATGGTCATTGTTTATAGATTTTGTCGTCTTTCTCTTTGCATGACAAAAATGAAATTACACAATTATCCAGTGAATATATTTTGGTTATATTTGCTGGATCTGCCTCCCCCAGAAAAGCCCCTCTGCCTGTCCCCACACTCTGGGCAAAGTTTTTCTGGAAATCAGCAAAGGCCAATGGGAGGTGGGAAAAACGACTTTGAGTCCCATTGGTGGCAGTGGTGGTTTTTCCTGACGTACAGTATGGCACTTAATGCCAAAGATTTTCATGAACAGGTTCCAGGCCATATCTGAATTGTCTACCTCATCATCACCTCAGCACTGAAACCATTAGGACATTGCATTTAAAAGTTCCCCAGCGCACAGCACTTTGTAGGTTGCTTGGAGATGATGGCTGCCAAGAAATCTGATGCCAAATTTTCAAACACTTAGATGAGGCCTGATGTGATACCCTCTAGCCATGTACAAGAAGAGAACATGCCAAGATAATCCACTATGAGAGGCAGTGATCAGCTCTAACAGCCTGCAGAAGAGGCCAGTCATCTACTGGAGAAAGAGGACAAATGATCTTGATTCTGCCAAGGTAAATTACACTTATCATCACTCTCAATTCACACACTTGCACCCCATCACGCATCTTTAAACATCTCTCATGCTGCCAGTTCAAGGGACATTACCACTTGCTCTCCCATGCACCTCTTCATCTCTCCTGTGGATTGTATTCTCGTCACCTCACAGGCCCCACTCATTATCCACACATGCCAAGTATCCTTATAATCTGCATTGGCAGGTGTCCTGCTATTCTCTCCATCTGTATTTGTGCAGGAAAAGTTGGCTCAAACAAGGAAGAGATATTCCAGATGAATTGAGGGATATCAGAGTTGAAGGGCTCAAGGACTTTGAAGACAAAGCTATCCAGCTGTGGGGGGAGGACATTGACCACTTATGCTGATGGTGAGGTCATGGCAATAAACCAAGTGAGGATCCTACACTGCATCATCTATCAGATTACAATACTGAGAGTCATATCTCCTGTTTCTAAAGACCAATACTATGCCCTAATGATTTCGCCTTGCTGTGCAGGCATATCTAGGAAGCAGCCCAGGGAATCCACCAGGTTCTCAGCTCCAGACCCAAGGGCAGTGCAGAAGAAGAATTGAAGTTCTGCCACAGAAATCATCCACACTTTCCACCACCATAGCGCATACTTCAATGGGGTCTAGTTTTAGGGCAGTCTTGGGGTCACAGTTTGGTGAACACATCATGCTTCTAGATCCACAGCAGGCAGAGACAGGTTCATAGAGGATTGCTGGAGGCTAGAAACCTGCTGAGTCCCAGTCGGATATCATAACTCTGGACTAAGTCATGCCTCAGTTGCTGGAGCTCCAAAGATAAACTTGAGAAAACCAGGAAGGGATGCCTCTTACATTGCTCTTATTGAAAGGCTGCGTGGAGGATTCCGTCCAGCTTGTGTCTGAGATGATCATACCAAAATATCAGCACGACAGTGTCAACACAAATAGGATGGAGATCAGTATGGAAATTGTGGTGCAAAATCTTTGTCCTGTACTGTTGCAGGACTTGCGCTCCAGGGTGCAGACACCTGCTAGGATTTATGAGTGCCAATAACAGAGGATGGTGGGGCTTCTTGAGCTCCTTTAATCCCATGGAGGAAGCCAGGGGCCCCAGAGGATCAATTGTTGCACGGAGAGTGGCCAGTGGCTCCAGGAGCATCCTGCCCATCTGAATTCTCTCTTCCTGTGACTGCTTCAACTCCATCTCCACAGACTGAGGAGGGTGGCACTGTCATACAGCAGGACCACGAAAAGAAGCTGAGGCCCTCCAGCTCTCTGCTGTCAGAGGGCATCTGCCAAAGTCATTGCAGACAACTATGGCATGGCAGACAGGGTGCCTCCACGTCTGCTGTAGATAGATGCAGTGGCAAGATTAGAAAGGTTAAGAAGGTCTAGTTGCACAGTGTGGTTTTAAAATTCCCATCCCTTTGTTTACACAATTAAACTTTCAGTTATCCGTGCAGGGCTTGATGTCCTTCGTGAAAAGCTTTGCCATGTTGCTGGTTTCCACGAAGTGCTTATTTAGCTACCAGTTATTGCTGCTTTTATTGTCATTTTGACACTCAGAATTAAATTGCATTATTTTGAATTTATGGGTTAATGTAGAGCACGTTAGTTACAAACTGCAAAAAGAAAATGCTTTCACTTCAAAACATTTTTGTCAGAGGATTTAAAATGTTGTGACAAAAATTAAAGTAATTGTGTAGCTTATCTGCTCATAAAAGATTATGTGCCGAAAGAATCTCATTTGTATACGCTGCTCTTAATTTGGACTAGCTTGAGTTATTCATTTCCACTATATTGCACTGGGAGTTAAGGTGTGTGTTAGCACATAGGTAAATTAACCCAGTTGCTCTGTGCAACTTCTGGCCTTTAGTTTCATACATGTGCCTTAAGCCACGAATGATGCACGGCCTCAAGAAGAAACGAAAGTGAAATTGTTGAGAGCCTCAACTAACCTAATGTCATTTGGGGGTATGAAAATTGTGAAGCGCACAGAGGGTGCAAAATTCTTGAACTGTAACTAGGAGAAGTTATTTTAGCCAGTATGTTACAAGCCATGTGAATGTGTGAGATTCTAGATTTAGTCTTGAGAAATAGAGCTGGGCAAGTGGATGAAGTAGCATGGGGTCCATTTTAGAGATAGTGATTATAATATAATAATATTTAGCATAATTGTGGAAAAGGGCAAAGAACAGGCATGAAAGTTATAAATTGCAAGATAAATTTTTGAAAGCTGAGATGAATGGCAAGAGTGGGCTGGATACAGCTATTAAGTAGGAAAAGCTATCTCAAGTTAGGAGGAAGAGTTCAAGCGGTGGGGTGGCATGATGGCGCAATGATTAGCACTGCTGACTCTCAGTGCCAGGGACCTGGGTTCAATTTCCAGATTGGATCACTCTGTGTGGAATTTGCATGTTCTCCCCATGTCTGTATGGGTTTCCTCCAGGTGCCCAGTTTCTTCTGACAAACCGAAAGACTTGCTTGTTAGTTGCATTGACCTGAACAGGTACCAGAGCGTGACAACTGCGGGGATTTCACTGTAACTTCATTGCAGTGTTAATATAAGCCTACTTGTGACTCGTAACTAAATAAACTTTAAACTTTAATAAACAAAGGTGAAATCCTATGGGTACGGTGTAGACATGTCCCCACAAAAAAAAAAGGGTGGTACTGTCAAACCTAGAGCTCCCTGGTTATCCAGAAGGGCAGTAAGAAATCTCTCAATACCAGGTTGAAGTCCAAAATGTTTGTATACCTGTTGGACTTTAACCTGCTGTTGTGAGACTTCTTACTGTGTTTTGCTTAGTCAAACACCGACACCTCCACATCATGGCTTTCTGGAAGGATACAGGTCAAGGTAAAGCAGGAGAAGTAAGCTTATGACAGTCACGGAAGATGTAATACTGTTGTAAGCCAGAGGCGTGTAGAAAACACAGTAAAAGTGGAAGCTTGGAAAGCAAAGAGAGGATACTAAAAAAAGTAAAGTTTAATTACTAGTTACAAGTAGGCTTACATTTACACTGTAATGAAGTTACTGTGAAAATCCCCAGGCTAAATCAAAGAAAATCCCAAGATCTTTTCCCAATACATTAGGAGTGAGAGAATAACTAAGGAAAAGATAAGGCCTGTCTGAGATAACACATGGTTGCTTGTAGGTTGATTCAGAAAATGTAGGCAGGGTTCTCAATGAGTGCTGTTTTTGTCTTCACTAA
This sequence comes from Sphyrna mokarran, assembly GCA_024679065.1. Classification (NCBI taxonomy): domain Eukaryota; kingdom Metazoa; phylum Chordata; class Chondrichthyes; order Carcharhiniformes; family Carcharhinidae; genus Sphyrna; species Sphyrna mokarran. The sequence continues at coordinate 21,114,215 of JAGIQG010000027.1, read as the reverse complement.
GGAGAGCGATGATTCAGATATTCTAGTTCGAGGAGGAGTGTGAAATATTAGATACAATAAGAATATAAAGAGAGAAAGTACTAGAGGAAAAGTGGCAGGTTGGATTCAAAATTGGCTGTGTGATAGTAAACAGGGTAATGATTGATGGATGTTTTGGTGAATGGTGAATGGAGTTTCCAGTGGTGTTCTACAGGGAACAGTCTTGGGGCCCTTGTAGTCTGTTGTATATACTAATGATGTAAGCATAAATGTGGTGATATGATTGGCAAATTTGCAAATGACATAAGTTGACTGTGTAGTGGACAGTGAAGAGGTTAGCTGTTGACCCCAGAATGAAGTTGTTTGCAAGTAGAATTCAGTCCAGAAAAGTGTGAGGTAATTAATTTGGGGAGAGCAAACAAAGCAAGGAAATACCAGATGAAAGGAAAAATATTGAGTGTTGAGAAAGAGAGAGGCCTTGCTGTGCATGTCCGTGCGTCTTTTGAAAGTGGCAGAATAGGTGGACAAGATAAAATTCTGGCTTCGACCTTGATCATCACGTTACAGGAAGAACATAATTGTTCTGGAAAACATGCTGAAGATATTTGCAACAATATTGCCAGGGCTTGAAAATTACAACTGAGAGGAGAAATTGGATAGGCTAGAGTTGTTTTCCTTAGAACAGAGGCGGCCAAGGGGTAACCTAATTGAGGCATTCAAAATTATGAAGAGCCTAGGCAGGATAGACTGGAAACCCTTGTTGCTCCTAGCTAAAGGGTCAATTATAGGGGCATGGATTTAAGATGATTGGTAAAAGGATTGTAGAGTTCATATAAAAAAATCTTTTCATCCTGAGGGTGGTGAGTGTCTTGAATTCACTGCCTAACCTAGTGGTTGAGGCTGAAATGCCCAACTCATTTAAAAAGTAATTGGATCTGCATCTGAAGTGCTGTAAACTGCAAGGCTACAAAGCAGGTGCGAGAAACGAATTAAAGTGAGCAGTCGTATATTTTTTTCTCTTTTCTTTGGTTGGTGCAAACATGGTGGGCTGAATGGTTGCTTTATGTTCTGCAACTTTTATTTTACTCTAAAGAGCTGTGAATTCTGGAGATTCTCTATCCCAGGGGGCTGTGGAAACTCAGTCATTGAGTATATTTAATAAAGCGATTAACAGATTTTTAAATTTTAGTGACTCAAGGGGATATAGGGAAATAATATGAGAATAAGGTATTGAATTGGATAATCGCCTTGATCATTTTGAATGGCGGAGCAGACTCAATGTGTTGAATGACCTATTCCTGCTCCTATGTTCCCATGAAGGACAGGTTCTATTTTAATGCTTTAAAGGTGCTTATGCAAATATAAGCTATTCCTACATTTTTGAAATAGGCATTTGCCTTTTGCTGTCTTGGTATTAGATTTGATTAAAGATTGAACTGATCAAAACTGATATTGAATATCCAACCACATGCTGTGCAAAGTTAATTTTACTGCCTAGTCAGTAACTTGATGGGTTTGAGGTGAGATTGAGGTGAAATGTATATATGGTGAATTAGCAAATTCAACCAGACTGTGTTGGAGCAGGTGCTGTGTGTGGAATAGGTCTCTCTCAATGGGAAATAACAGTGTAAGCTAAGCAGTGGTCTGTCACCTCTGCTTCTCACATATCCTAATAGTCAGTTCATAATTGGAAGATCTTTTTCTTGCTTCTTCTGTTGCTTAGGGAATGATAAATGGCGCACAAGGACCAAAGGGAGAGCTGCAATCAGACTTCTGAATGGACCTACCATGTATAAAGCTGATCTTTCTTTGTACCCCATCTGTGACTGCAACACTATATTCTGCACCTTCTCTTTTCCTTCTCCCCAGTGTACTCTATGAACAGTATGCTTTGGATAGCGTACAAGAAACGATTTTCACTCTATCCCCAATACATGTGACAATCAAAGTAACTTCAACAAAAGGGGAAATAATCAATGTCTTGTGTACACTTACTAGATTTGTCTGTTTTCTTGGGAAAGAGAAAAATATTTATTGAAAAAAAGAGATCCAGTTTTAAGATGTTTCAAACTCATCTGCAATTGTGAGGAGTTAGAATGTTTTGAATTAAAATTGTTCAACTGACCAAGCAAATTGCGAAATCAGTGACTGAACTGCGTTCCACTCTTTTGGTGTTAAATCAACTTCCTGAGAGGGGAGTTCTAAATATAGAGTGCACAATCTCTCTCCCTGATTTCACCCACCCCCGCCAACAACAAAACTGCTGTATCTTTCTGATTTTCTTCATTTTAATCTGCTTCGTTTCTCCTAGATGCTCGCTATTTCAGTTCAGGTTTCATTTGGGAGCCATAGACTAATCTGTCAGAAGGTGGCGCTGTACGAAATGAAGTTGTTTGAAAATGGTGCTGCCCAATCACGCAACCGTTAAAATTTCTTCTCCATCCCCAATTTCTTGACGTTTACGTACTTATTGTCATACATTATAGTGGTGAGAGCTAAAGAGACAAGTTTATCCTTTATTGATCCTGAGTCACAGGCATTGAATTTGTTTAAATGCTTGGTACTAGTGTCACTGAATTTTGCTGGGAAAAAGTGAAGAAATGGCTTTTGCCATTCACTTCACATATAGTTGCCCACAGATTTTTAGTAGGTTTGCCAGCAGAGACTATTTCTGGTGTAATTTTGAATTTGGTGCCCTCTGCAGGTGACCTGTGGCATCTGTAATCAGGGCAACCAACAGGGAAACAATGCAACCAATCAAATGGAAGGAATCTTGACAACCGAGCAGGAATTAAATACAGTAAATATAAATTACATACAACTCATCGTGAAATAAAGATTAGAACAGACAATGGGATTGAGAAATAAGAGCTAGGGAACTAGACTTATCTCCTAGCCTGACTGTGTGGACTTTGCAGTCTCCCCACGTCTGTATGTTTTTACTCCTGTTGCTCTGGTTTCCTTCCACAGTTCAAAGATGTGCAGTTAGGCGCATTGGACATGGTAAATTGCCCCTTAATGTCTCAAGATGTGTAAGTTAGATGTATTACAGGGAATAGGGCAAGGGAGGTATCTGGGTAAGACACTCTGTCAGACAATCATTGTAGATTTAATGGACCGAATGACCTCCTGCATGGGTTCTATGATTCTGAAGGGTTGAGTCCACACTTACCACATTAATCTTTCAAAAGAGGGTTTGTTCAGTAATTGTTACCTATATTGTTTTAAAACTGCCATTGCAGATTGAAAAAGCTCTCACTTTCAAAAAATCTTTTTTTGAAGTGAGAGTAGTGGGCAATTAGTCCAAATCTATGTTGTGACGGTCATCTTTGAGCTGATTTCACCAGCAAAGCCTGCGACAATACAGTCTGTAGAGAAATATTCACTGACTGCAACTTGAGGATTTCTGTGTTTAACTGCGCACGTATGAAATCTGGGAGTTGCTGTTAGTTTCACCTAATATGATGTCAGTACAGCAAAATCCACACTATTAATTTCAACAGTAGACAACCATAGCACAAAAATTAAATTTATGTACTGTCCATAATATAAAGAAAATCCACAAAAAATTGCCTTTAAGAAGGTGGGAAGGGGAGAAGTGTAATGGGAAGCTGAATGGATGAATTTTATTTTGAGCAAATTCAAAGTTCTTTGCAGTTATTAGAGGTGGAGTGAAATGGACAAAAGAAAGACATTTAAGGCAGTTGATAGTGGAGAAAATATGATGGGAGTTGCCTTTTATTTTCCTGAATAATCCTCAAGTAACAGGTAGTTTTGGTGAAAGACAATGAGTCTCAGTATTCTAGATAAAAAGGACTTGCGTCTGTTATTATCAAGATTGCGTCAGTGGTATAAAGGCCAAAGAAATTACTGGCCTAGTTTCCTTCGTACTATATGATTCTGTGGTCAAAAGCAATGCAACTTAAATGGTGCTTGGAGCAGTATCATGTTTTGCTAGGGGTTGGGAGTAAAATAGTATAGAGACCCTAGCTAATAATGTAAAGGATGTAGCTAGCAAATATCAAGACATGAGGGACAAAATTCAGGGAAGTGCTTGAAAAAGAGGTGTGACAGGCTGTTCAATATTTTCATTACATCTGAATGTACAATATTTGTATTAAATTGAGCTTTTAAGTACTCTTTAAAAATAAATAGATTTTATTACTGCGGAAGATTATTTTGTGATATTGGGGTTGACTAAACACTTTTTCTTTGTATTTTCTGTGTTTTCATTAATGTTTTCAATCTTGAGTGGGTGTAAAATAGTCTGGGAGAGTTAGTTTTACATGCAGCAATATTTAATTTAACTGTGCATATGTGGGAGACATTGTCTGATTTGATTTGGTGACTTGCGAGTAGTTAACTGAAAGGTCCAGTGATTCTGGGGAGCGTTTTTAATTTTTAAACAACAGGGGACTTCAAACATCACAGCAGTGATGTTTTCATATCCACAAAGAGCTTTTTAGTAAACGCAACAGGACGGTGTAAGAAGGTGTTAATAACAGGGAATAAAGCTATGTATAATTTTCCTTGCAGAAGAGGCATTTACTGTAGTTATTTGTAGTCCAATGTGGGTGTAGCACTGACAAAAATGATTGGGCCCATGTCATCCACGTGCTGCCAGAAGGCACTTATTACAGTGTTTATACACGTTCTTGAACAATACTTTTACAGTATTTTTCCATTTTGGAAATATTCTTGAGCTTTTTATAGTTCAAGTTAATACCACCCACTCTAATTAGTGGAATCACTGTTATGTAAGGTAGATACTAATGGAGGAGGTGCGTTATAATTTTATGTTGTATATAGTCTCAGGTGCACTTCAACAGCAGTGTGACTGAGGAGCTGTGGTTATGTTGTCTGCTTTCATCAGGGTAAGACTGGGGAATATAAAGCTCCACGTCAATGTTCTTGAATTCAGGAATTAGTGCAGCTCTTTGGTGCCTGTGATTTTTATGGATCGAAAACAGCTGAACGTAGAAAGGTGGAAGCTTTCAGTTGTTAAAATTTTAAGTGATTACACAATAAATTGCCAGAGCCTTTCAGGTGATCTTACAACCATTGCATGTTTATGCATTTATTTGTACTATATATCAGAGTGATCTACTGAGGGTTAGTGCTCAAGAGAATAGAATACAGTGCTTAACACTAATATTAAAGCAGCATATTCTAAAAATTGACCAATCAGTCTGTGCATCAATCTATTAGGAATGCACTTCCAAAAATAGGGGACAAGAGAACCCACGTCAGAGACACTTTGCTGCATGCTTTGTCAACTTCAGTACAAATATTTGGTTCCCTTGGATTCACACACTTTGTTAATTTCAAAATTGTATGCATACCTTCAATCAGGTGATAAGTAAGATGACCAAGTGTGAACTAGCTACCTGACCCAAAATATTGCAGATATTAATTCATAATGTAAGAAAAGGAGATGCTGTTTACCTCCTGGAGCTGTTGCTTTCTCTGATTCGGTCAGGCAATCTTCCAAAACTTACTATGAATAAATGCTTTTTAAAAAATTCATTTGTGACATGTTAGCAGCACCAAGCCAGCATTCATTGCCCATTCCTAATTGTCATTGAGTAGATAGTGGTGTACTGCTTTTTGAACTTCTGCAGTCCATGTCAAGCAGGAATACATGCTGAAAGGAAGTGAGCTCTAGGAATTTGACCCAGCGATATTGAAAAGAAGGCAATATATTTCCAAGTCAGGATGGCATATGACTTGGAGGGGAACTTCCAGGTGGCGCTGTTCTCATTTATTTGCTGCAGCTGTCCTTGGTGGGAGAGGTTGGTGGGTTTGGAAGGTGCTGTGAAAGAAGACTTGGTGATGGACTGCAGTGCATCTTGTAGATGGTACATAATGCTGACACTGCATTTAATAGAGAAGGGAGTCTTTTGTGGTTGACTGCTTTGACCTGGATGGTGTCCAGTTTCTTGAGCTGCACTCAGCCAGGCAATTGGAGAGTATTCTGCCATGCTCATGTCCATTGTAGATGGTAGACAGGCTCTGGGGAATTGGGCAGTAAATACTCTCGCAGAATTCCCAGCCTCTGATCTGCTTTTGTGGGTTTATATTTGGCTGGTCCATTTCAGTTTCAAATGAATGGTGAATGTTGATAGTAGGGGAATTCTGCTTTGGTAATGCAATTGAATGTCAAGGGGCTATGATTAGATTCTCTCTTGTTGGAGATGGTCATTGCCTGGTACTTGTGTGGCAAGAATGTTACTTATCAGCTAAGCCTGAATATTTTCCAGCTCTTGTTGCATCTGCGCACAGACTGAGGAGCTGCACATCATGTAGGAACATGGTGCAATTGTCCCAGAAATCCCCACTTCTGACCTTCATAATAGTGGGAAGGTTGTTGATCAACAGCTGAAAATGTTTGGGTTTAGGACACTACCTTCACAATATCCCGGGACTAAGATGATTGACCTCCAACAGACACAACCATCTTCGTTTGTGTTAGGCATGAGACTAATCAGTGGAGAGTTTTCCCTGATTTCCGTTTTGTTTGGACTCCTAGATGTCTCACTCAGTTACGTGCTGCCTTGATGTCAAGGTTACACATAAATTGTATACAATTCTGCTGCTATTGATGTCCCACAGTGGCTTAAAGATGCTCAGTTTTGAGTTGCTGTATCTATTCAAAATCTATCCCACTTAACAAAATGGTAGTGCCATACAACATGATGAAAAGCATCCTCAATGTAAAGACAGGGTTTTGCTTTTGCCTGTCTGCAGGACACTCCTACTAATGGGCAGATGCATCTGCAACAGATAGTTTGGTGAGGGTAAGGTCAAGTAGGTTTTTCCCTGTTTGGTTCCTCACCGCCTACAAAACATCCAGCCTAGCATCTATATCCTTTAGGAGTTGGCTAGAGGTATGATCTAGCCATTCTAGATGATGGACGTTGAAATTCCTCCATATCAAATATATTCTGTGACTTTGCCACTCCTCCAAGGGGTACTCAACATGGAGGAATACTGATCTTTTCAGTATTGAGCTGAAAGTAATACATAGCAAACAGCAGAAAATTTCCTTGTCAAAGTTTGACTCTGGTGCAATGAAACTTCATGGGATCCAGACTCAATATTAAAGACTCCCAGGTCAATATTAAAGACTCCCAGGAATCCCTGCTGAATGTATACCATTGTGCTGTTCCTCTGGTGAGTCTGTTCTGTCAATGATACAGGATGTTCTCAGGGATGGTGATGATGGTGTCTGAGACATTATCTCTAAGGTATGAATCCAAAAATATGATTATGCCAGGCTCTTGCTTGGCACAATCTCCAGATGTCAGTAAGGAGAATTTTGCAGGGTCGACTGGGCAGAATGTGTTGTGTCTTTTCCAGTCCGTAGGTCAATGCTGGCTGATCCATCTAGTTTCATTGTTTTTTTTTTGAACTTTGTAGTGATTTAATACAACTTAGTGACTTGCTAGATCATTTTATTGTGCATTTAAGTGTCAGCCGCATTGCTGCGGGGCTGGAATCGCATGTAAGCCAGACCAGGTAAGAACAACAGATTTCCTTTTCTGTAGCACAACCAGTACTTTGTCTTTTGACAACCAACATTTTTTGTGGTCACCATTAGACTTGGCTATTTTTGATCGGAGATACTTAATGAATTCTCAACAAATGAACAGTCGTTAGGCCGTTCACTGGACTAGTAAGTCAGAGCCTCGGGTTATTGCCTCTGGGGCCCAGGTTTGAATCCCACCATAGCAGATGGTGGAACTTGAATTCAATAAAGAAAATCTGGGATTAAAAGTCTAATGATGACCATGAAACAGTTGTCGATTGTTATAAAAACTAATGTCCCTTAAAGAAGGAAATCTGCTATCCTTACCTGGCCTGACTGCCATGTGACTCCAGATCCACTGCAGTAACTGAAATGGGCTAGTAAGCCTCTTAATCCAGGGCAATTAGGGATGGGTCATGAATTCTGGTCCAGCCAGTGGCACTTGCATAAATGATTTTAAAAATTCAGATTGATAGAATCAAGCAAGAAAATGTTGACACCCAATTGTATGTTTGGAAGGAAGGTTAATTGCATTGTAGTTTGGTGGTTGAATAAATTGAAATTAATTGGGGACTTTTGAAATGAGTTGACTTCAGTCAAATAGTGCACTTGTTGAATCAAAATGCTTCTTTTAAAATTATGGTAATTATGGTAAATGACTATCTTTATCCTTCAGTTGCTAAGAGAAAATGTCCTTTTTTTGATTAACACTATAGGATAGATTTTAAAATAATTTAAATGCTTTCAAATAAAGGATCTTGCACATTAGGCTGGGTACAGATTTTCACCCTTCAAGAATGCTTGTCTTGTCAATTGTAATATATCTGAGCCAAATGCATGGGTATGCAATTTGGTTCTTATTTCTTTTTCTTGTGAATTTAGTAGTTGCTCACTTTTATGAAAACCACGAAAGAAATTTTGCAACTTTTTTAAACTGTCAAAAGTATTTGAGGTTTTGTCATTTCAGTAAATCCCCCAAAGCAATAGCTTCTGTTCAAGATGTGATATGAGATTTGTTGCAAAACCTTGTCTCAAATTATGAGCTTTAAATGTTATTTCAGAAAGATTGATTGAATCTGACTTATTTTAAAAGAATATGTTTTTGATGATTTATACGTAAAAATATAATGTCATATATGACTTTTCAAAAGTCTTTTTGAAAGCTTTGATGTTGTACTTGGCATTTGAGAATTTATTGATCTGTTATGGTTTGTGTACCTTTGTTATCTCATTGCATTTAAGCTGAATATACAGTAGCAATTAGCTACTTACTCTTGGCAGCAACATTCATGGAGTTAAAATGTGCACGAGCTAGGAAATGATATTTTAAAGCTGCTGATTGGTTGTCTATGTTTGTATGAATGTTCCTCGTTCCCAGAGCTTGCATGACCTATTTATAGTTGGCTCCTCCTATCATTCTATTTCAGTCTGCTTCAGGCTGTATTATTGTTGACTTGTATGTAAATGTGCTAGCTTTTATTGCAGTAGGCAGCTTGTAAGGTTGCTTACTTTTGTTGCCAGTGACAGGATTAATATTTTCCTACTGAACTGTGCTTGTCAGTATATTTAAGGTTGCTATTCGGTAAAGGACTTTCCCTATCTAGCCACAATGTTGCATGTTGTCTGACTTATCTCTTGCTAAAAGGAAGATGACTGAATGTTTGCTGTAGCGGTTGGATTGAAAATCCCAACGTTAATTAAGGATGTTTGTTCCACTGTGCATTTCACCAGGCTTGACTGTGTTTAAAAGGAACTGGGAATTTTGTACACTGCTTTCAGCAGCAACATTTAAAGGATAAGACGATACTCAACATCTTAGAAGTTTAAAAAACATTATTTGTAAAAGAAGATTTGAAAATTATTCAGTGCTTGATGACTTTGTCATGTTACTGAAGCCCAAAGTGCCTGGACTAAAAAAGATGTTACAGACTATTTATGAAACTGAATCGTGTTTCTCCTCAGATGGTGTATCTGGACGAGAGCAGCCTCTAGAATTGTTGCCACAAAGTCGGATGCACACAATGCCAACCTCAGGTAAGCAGAATAATTCACTTGATGTCATTAATGCCCCTAGCATCTGCAAAATATTTCACATGCAATTTTGTTTGAACTGTGTTATGTTATTGATCCTGTCTTAGTTTGTATATCAAAGATTATTTACATCATGAAATACATAGTGTATATAAAGTACCTCGATGAAAAACTCCACAAGTATTTATGAAGTATAATTTTTAATGCAAGTTCAAGTATCTTAGAAGCACAACTACTTATTTTAATGACTTGATATTGCTCACATTTGTTGATTCATCTCTTTTTAAAAGAGGCATTGCAAAAGATTGATGCTTAGTTGTGTCCATTGGTTTTCAGCACTTCAATATTGGTGTGATTTTTAAATAGCTCTAACCTTAAATTTTTGAACGTGGTTATTTCTGGAACCTGTTTATTCAGCACGTGGTAGTTATCTGTCAGCACTAGATAGCTATGTGATACCATACTTATTTTTGAGGTATGCCAAAGCTAAGAATATTGATATATTTTTAGCTATGGAAACTTAAGCTTCTTAATGTTGCCAGTAGAGCTTTAGCAGTTTAAAACAAATAGTTGGTTAATCCAGCTTCCATCATTTTAATTTACTGTCATTATGTTTAGCATGTTAAATGGGTTGTCTTATGTTTTTCAGACTTAAAACATTGTGTCAAGGCCCTAGGGTAATACTTACATTGTTGTAACAAGCAGGACCATAATATTTAAGGTTACTGTGTTGATATTTTGCATTTAGTATTATTTCAGAATACTGATGATGTGTAATGACTCTCCCTTCCTCCATATTCTAATAAGGTTGAAAATGTCTGATTGGGAGGCTTTACTTGGATTAAATCTGAAGTTCAGAATGCAATCTTACTTTATGCTTCTGGGAGTAACAGCATTTCCTGTTAACACTTTTATAGCTAGAGTCAACATTAATTTCTTAATGGCACAGAAGGATAATATGAAATAAGCCATGTGATTGTTTCCGATCTTCATGTAAATAAGTGAGTTTATTTAATTAAAGGGACTTTCAACTACATGTCGACTCTGGCTGTAATTTTCACTGTTCTAAGTGGTACTTCTATCACAACTTTTTTTCATTTGCTAATAATGGCATATGATTTAAAACTGTTAAACAAAATTCAGGTGTTGAACGCATTCAAGTCTTGTGTTGCTCTTAAAAGCAGGTAACATTTCAGGTCTGTGAGAAAAACATCAGAGTTTCAAAAATGTGAATCAAACAACTTAATCCATGTACTAATTAATGAAAATGATCAAGATAGAAATTTAAATTTTTTATTAGTGATAGATGCTATTACTATTATATTAAAAGTAAAATATCTGTAGTTATTTTAAATATTCCTTGAATTACTAAATTCAGTGCTATATAAATTGTGACATATTCTGTGTAAACTAAAGACTATTTCAATTTCTAAACATGACTAAACTATAAGTTATCCAAATGTTATTAGGAGGTCATATTGCTTCTCTATTCATTAACAGTACTAAAAGCTTGTTTAAACGTCTGTCGCCTTTTTTCACTCAGAATTTATTTCTGTCAAGTCTCTCACGCATTCACTGAGGTACAGCATCCTATTTATCACCAAATGACTTTAGATGTGTTGTTTTTCTTTGGTACGCTCATTTGTTCCACAACCAAGTAGATAACCTATTCTAATCTAAACAGGAAGTCTGAGAGATGTCGTAATTCAGCTGTTTTGTGCATGGCACATTAATTTGCTTGTCATGGCAACTAGAGTTCTGCAGATCTTGTCAAGTCTTTGAGTTTTTATTGCAGAACATATACCCTTGAGCAAAATTGAGAAAACACATTTTTAAAAGCACTTCACCTTCTTGTATAATAGATTCTCACATACTGTAGTACTTCACTCTTGTTGACTTACCGATTCTGTGCTATTCCTGCTGATTGTATTATTATTTATTAGTTTTGATATGTTATTTGCAAGGTATTTGCCAAAATTACCAACTATTTGATATGAGGATGTCAAATTTAATGGCATTTCAACACAATTTTGTGGAGAGAGAGAAAAGACTTTGAACTAATGATTCAACTATATATACGTATGGTAACTGAATTCAAAACACCAATATATAAAAAGACGTGCTGAGGAATGAATCTCCGACATTTTATACAGTGTAATCTCGCGTTCCCATAATATTGCTAACTTTAGATAACTTATGCCGAAGTTTAAGTTGCTGTTTAATAATTCTAGTTTCTGTCCCACTGTGCCTCATGGAACACAGAGGCTTCTATGCAATGTTAAGGAGATGACACGGTGTAAACATGTGAAGATGTTAAACATGATTTTCTTATCTGCTTACCAGTGAATATATTTTTTAATTACTTATATGCATTTGTAACAGATTTTAGATTGCACTGGCCAATTGCATTGCATGTTTAAATTGTGCCTTTTAAAAATTATATTTCAATAAACAACAAAACATTCAACTTGCATTTTCAAACTTGATTTACTTCCTAATTTCTGTTCTCTTCAAATTTTCTTTCTATCTTATCATTCTCTTTCATTTATGCAGTTTGCCCAATGTTCATTCATCTATTCCATCATACCATTCCCTTTTCTTCCTTTCACTGATGTTTTTCTTTCATCTCTTAATAGCAATTATTTTTGTTGATGGTGCTATGAATAGGACAGTTTTTTCTGCCAAGAATGTAGGACCAACATTTTTTACTTTGGATATAGAGCATGTTGTTCCAATTGAAGTAGTTCCACTAACAACTATGGTGAAGGTCTATTATCACTTTGACTAGCATTCTGCAAGCATTTTTTTAAAAATTCATGTCCCCTTCACCTGTCTGCTCTGGTTAAACATAATGCTATTTAGTTTGCAACAAACTACTTGCATGTTGATCATGTAAAATCCACAAACCTAGATGTCATAACACAATGAAATGCAAAACTTAATCTTGAATTGAAGTTGCTACTCATGTAAAGATATTGATCTTTCTTTCAATTTTCTATAGGTTTACAAAGTTGTGATTTTTATGCCAATAACTATGAGATCATAAAGTAACTCATCACTTTTGTAGATATTTTATATTTGTATGAACATCATTTTATTTGAATGAACTGCTCTTTGCTCTATTGCAAAGATTACTTAGTTCTCCAGCAGCCCATAACCATTTGCTGTTTTCTACAATTCATTCTGTAAACTGATATGATAATTTCATAATCCAGAGTTGATATTTCATAACATTTGAAGAAGTTGGTACGAGAACTGTTGTGTTTTAATCAGTGACAATCTGTTGTACTTCAGTTTGTTGAGCTATATTCTAGTCAATCTTCCAGATGCAAGGGAGGCCATTATGTTTCCATCTTGGTCATAGCTCCAACTAGGAAAAGTAAGAAAATCATAAGAGTAAATGTGTTGGAAGTGGAAAAGATTATAGTGTATGGGGAAACATTTAACAAGGTGTAATTAGAATTTCAAGATATGTTCAGAAAGAGCTTGGAAGCACAATATTAGGAAAATGTATATAGCTAAAAACCAAATTAAAATTAATTAATAAAAATTCAGAGCAATCTGTGTGTTTGGTAGAGGTATCCAGCCTCTAAGATTATTTGTATTCTAGGATTTTGAACCCCTGAACCTGTATAATGATGATTTTGCAGTAGTTAAGTGGAGCTTTTGAAGCTCCATCCAGAGGTGGATTGGAACTGCAAAATCAACTATGACACAACTACTAGTGTATCTGTTCACTTAATAAAATTCCTAGAGAGGCACCAGGTAGAAGTATTACGAAAAACTCATGCAGTAAAAAAGAGCATGTGAAGATTGGTCAAAGTCAGAATTATATATTGTAAACCATTTGTGCATTGAGGGCCTCAAATCATAATCATAAGAGTAAACTTGTATGAACCTAGAATCTAAGTTACAAAAATCAAGATGACTTTTGGGCCCTTCAGTTCACTCTTACGATTGTGCTTGCTTTTCCCAGTTAGAACTATGACCACAGTAGAAGCAAGTTGTAACGACCACCTCTGTATGTGGAGTTTCTGTGAAGTAATTGACTTTCATAATGCATATAAAAATCTGATGTAACATTTCAAACTACACGTTTCCTACATGGAAAAGAAAGACTTGTTTTTGTATAGTGCTTTTATGATCAAAGGATGACCCAATGCACTTTACAGCAAATAAAGTACTTTTTGAAGCGGAGTCACAATTTTAATTTGGAAAACATGGTAATCAGTTTACGCAATGCAAGCTCCACAAACACAAACCTGGTGTAACTTGCTATATTATCTATTTGCAATGTATTAAAAAATATCTGTGGGTTGTGACTGTTGACTTTTGTCATAAGTTTATTTGTTCACATTTATATTGGAAACTGTTAAAATAAACATGTCACACTACAATAACACTCCCAAATAATGGATGGACACCATTGGGAGGATGCAATTGTAGGTTAACAACTTTATATGGGTAGTTATTGTCATAAATGTGGATGTTCAAATTTATAATGAACACAAGAACAAAAATAGAACATCCTAGAAATATGGACTGAATTATGGCTTGTGCCCTGTCTAAATGAGATTTGCAATTTCTATTGACTACCACTATTTAAACAGTGTCATGGATTTCTCTCTCATTGCTTTGACGTTGAGCATTCTTAATTTATGATAGAATGATATTGTAATCATTTAGAATATATGCTTGTTGTAGAAGTTATAGGTTATACTTATTATCTGGATCAGTGTAAATGTAAAACTTCTCTAATTTTGTCAATCATTGTAATTATCTTGGGTCAAATATAACTCGGCAAAATGCCTTAAACACATCACCAGAAAAGCTAATAAAACTACACCACAGTGAAGTTTTCCATTTCTAGCACCACTGAGGTCAATGAAGTTACATGTTATGAGCAATTTCCTGTTTTAGGATCAGTGTGAGAACTCAGATACCAGGCGGGTATCTGAAGGATAGAACATTGGAACCAAGTCTTAATGCAATTAAAAGTTTTTATTTACAGATGCATGGTACACATTACATGTCTTCAACCGCAACAACTTGTTTCGACCTACTCTGTCTTTTTCTGTGTGTGTGGTGATGTGCCTGAGCCACAGTGAATTGTTTAAAAATGCAAAGCCGCCTTCCATGGTGATGGTGAGAAACAAACAAACCAACCAAGGATCATGTGAAGAGAAAGATATTTTCTATAATCCTATAAACTCATCGAAGTTCCTAAATGTCTAAGAAAGAAACACAAAAAAAATGCAAAATACTAGCTAGTGAAACAATGACACATTCAAGGTCTCTTAGAAATACGCGATGTGTGAAGAATTTCGAGGCAAGGCTGCCCATCCACAAGAGAATGATTGCAAGTCTTCAGCAGAGGAAGCAGGCTGATGGCTGCTCTCTTCCCCCTTTCTTTGGTTGCCTGGTTCAAGAAGCCAATCTATTAGAAAGTTTCCAGAGAACCACTATCTCGCATTTGTTGCAACATCATCTACATCTGAAACCAGCTGACCCAAATCAGCCACAGTGTTTAAAGCATACACCTTAAGGATAATCAAAGAACACTGAACCATATATTCTTTTCCTTTTTTATTGGACTTGAACATCCCATTTTTGTACGTGCGCGTATGTGTGTGATCAACTGCATTAGGGCTGAATGCTTATTTTGTATAATGGTTAATAAGTTTGCTCGTTCTTTGACTCCAGAAAATCTTGTTTGACTTGCTCTTTATTGCTCCCAGCTTAAATAGTTAAATACATTCTGATTTGGAAAAGGCATGCCCTAGTGAAAAGGAAACTTTTGTTGGGTTAAACTTAGGAGGTTGAATAGAGGGAAGCAGCTCACACCTTCTCTCCTGGTCATAATGACACGCAATTAACATTCACCACCAATTTGAGACTGCACAAACTAATTTTGGATAAAACTTCCATGATCAGCAGACAGAGTTTTTATTTCATCAGTTAGATTACATTTAAACTTTGTGCAAGCACAAAGTCATTATTTAAACCATTGTAACATATAGCCCCGAATGCTCTTGTTTCTTTGTATATTTCTTAGTATCCACCAAAAATATATATACTATGTTCACATTGCATTTAATTTTAAATCAGTAATTATTGTAAAGACGTTAGAAAGTTAGATGGTGAATATTGTAACAGACTGTAAAGTCAGTTTTTTTAATATAAACTTAGTGACTTCAATTTCACCAAGCCTTGAATAACAAAAGGACATAGGTTTAAGGTGCTTTGAGAGGCCACAGGTTTAAGATGCTGGGGAGTAGGTACAGAGGAGACGTCAGGGGTAAGTTTTTCACTCAGAGGGTATTGAGTGAGTGGAATCGGCTGCCGTCTGGTGATGGAGGCGAACTCACTGGGGCCTTTTAAGAGACTTATGGATGAGTACATGGGATTTAATGGCATTGAGGGTTATAGATAGGCCCGGTAGGAAGGGATACAATTGGCGCGACTTGTGGGTCGAAGAGCCTGTTTGTGCTGTAGTGTTCGATGTTCTAACATTGATTTTGGTCACTGAGGAATATTATGGAAGTGAATCTCATTGTCAGCTACATTGTTCATTTTGGTTCAAGCATGTGTATTTCTAACGTGGATTAGTGTTCACTGGTACAATGGTAGGTTTACCTGGAACTTGTGTTTGGTAAATAGTTTTGCTCTTTCTATTATGGCTCGGCAAACCCCTTGTATTCCAGCCAGCTCATTGCAGTCTGGATCATCCAGGAGATGATGTTGCATTCATTGCAATGGTCAGTTGGAAGCCAGAAATGAAAAACACTTCAAAAAATGTTCATCAAGGAGTCCATGATCCCCGTGGCACTGGAAGAGATACAGATGTCAAGTGAATATTCTTCAATACTCTGTAGATGCAGTAACTCACTTTTCTCAACCTTTTCCACTTTTTGCTACTCACTGGTAGTGCTTTTTTCAAGGCTTGTTTTGCATCATTCTTGTGAGGTTTCTTCTCTGACATTTTCCAAGTCCGTTTCAGACACAGATTTGATACTAATCTTGCTCAGACTGACAAATCCAAATGCTTGTTGGCTTATTCATCAGTACCATTTGCTGTGTTCCTTCATGTTTTTAATTTGACGTCATTGCCCTGTTTGTTTCTATGAGTGTTACTTTTTGGGGTAAGAAGAGAGAAAATTATAGGGATAATAATGGATAACATAATGATAGTGGATACAATAAATAATGTTCAGTACAGCACCAGAATTGTGATACTTTAAATTAAAAGGTAAGTCCTGTAGCTGAAGAAATAAGCAAGCTTTGATTCATAACATTTCCTTGCTACTAGCCTTCAAATTACACCCTTTCAGATATTAAGCACCTTCTTATGTCATATTAGTTCGAAACTCAGAAGTACTGACTGAGCATAATTCTTGTCTCAGTAAGACTGACACTGCACATGAGATGTTAATTCGCTGGTTAAAAGGAAAAAGGAGGCTTATGACAGGATGAGGCTTGAAGGCTCAGTTAGTGCAATGGATAGCTATAGATTAGCCAGGAGGGAGCTAAAGAATGAGTTGAGGAGAGCTAAAAGGGGACACGAGAAGACTTTGGCTGATAGGATCAAGGAGAATCCTAAAGCTTTCTTTAGATATGTTAAGAATAGAAGATTGGTTAGGGCAAGATTAGGGCCAGTCATAGACAGCAGTGGGAAGTTGTGCGTGGAGCCTGAAGAGATTGGAGAGGCACTGAATAAATATTTCTCTTCGGTATTCACGCAGGGTGATGTAAATGTAGTTATGGAGAACACTGAGGTACAGGGTTGCAAACTGGAAAGTATTGAAGTAGATAGGGAGGATGTGCTAGATATTCTCGAGGGTTTGAAGTTGGATAAGTCCCCTGGGCCGGACGGGATTTACCCTAGGATTCTCTGGGAGGCAAGAGAGGAGATTGCAGAGCCTCTGGCTCTGATCTTCAGGTCGTCGTTGGTTACGGGTGTGGTTCCGGAGGACTGGAGGATAGCGAATGTGGTCCCGTTGTTCAAGAAGGGAAGAGAGACCTTCCAGGGAATTATAGGCCAGTGAGTCTTACTTCTGTTGTGGGCAAAGTATTGGAGAGAATTATTAGGGATAGGATTTATAGTTATTTAGAGAGAAATGAATTGATTGGGGATAGTCAGCATGGTTTTGTGAAGGGTAGGTCGTGCCTTACTAACCTTATTGAGTTTTTTGAAAAAGTGGCCAAAGAGGTGGATGGGGGTAAGGCAGTTGATGTGGTATATATGGACTTTAGTAAGGCGTTTGATAAGGTGGCCCATGGAAGACTTCTGCAGAAAATGCAGATGTATGGGATTGAGGGTGATTTAGCTAATTGGATTAGGAATTGGCTAGCAGATAGAAGACAGAGGGTGGTGGTTGATGGGAGATATTCATCGTGGAGTTCGGTTACAAGTGGTGTACCTCAGGGATCTGTTTTGGGGCCCCTGCTGTTTGTAATTTTTATAAATGATCTGGATGAGGGTATTGAAGGATGGATTAGTAAATTTGCAGATGACACTAAAGTCGGTGGAGTGGTAGATAGTGAAGAGGGGTGTTATAGTTTGCAGAGAGACTTGGACAAGTTGCAGAGCTGGGCCGAGAGGTGGCAAATGGAGTTTAATGTGGAAAAGTGTGAGGTAATTCACTTTGGCAGGAATAACAAATGTGTAGAGTATAGGGCTAATGGTAGGACTCTTAATAGTGTTGATGAACAGAGGGATCTTGGTGTATATGTGCATAGATCCCTGAAAGTTGGCAATCAAGTCGATAAGGTTGTTAAGAAGGCATATGGAGTCTTAGCTTTTATTGGTAGGGGGATTGAATTTCGGAGCCGCAACGTCATGTTGCAACTGTACAAAACTCTAGTGCGGCCGCACTTGGAGTATTGTGTGCAGTTCTGGTCCCCACATTATAAGAAAGATGTGGAGGCATTGGAGAGGGTACAGAGGAGGTTTACCAGGATGTTGCCTGGTATGGAGGGCAGGTCTTATGAGGAGAGGCTGAGGGATTTGAGGTTGTTTTCGTTAGAAAGAAGGCGGCTAAGAGGAGACCTTATTGAAACATATAAGATGATTAGAGGTTTAGATAGGGTGGACAGTGATAGCCTTTTTCCTAGGATGGAGAAAGCTAGCACGAGGGGACATAGCTTTAAATTAAGGGGTGGTGGTTTTAGGACGGATATCAGAGGTAGGTTCTTTACCCAGAGGGTGGTAAGGGTATGGAATGCCCTGCCTGCGGCAGTTGTAGATGCGCCAAGTTTGGTGGCGTTTAAGAGGTTAGTAGATAAGTTTATGGATGAAAAGGGAATGGTCTAGGTTAGAGGGTCACTGCTTGTTCCTAATTGGTCGGCGCAACATCGAAGGCCGAAGGGCCTGTTCTGCGCTATAATGTTCTATGTTCTATGTTTTATTCTGAATCATTCAAAATGCATTTCGAGAAGAACTATTTTGGTAGATGACCAAGTACTTGCCAGATACATAAAATATTGTGCAGTGCTCAACTTTGTAGACCACACAAAAATGGTAATATGGCTGAAGCCATATTAATCTGGTTAGCAACCTGAAATAATCAGGAAAAATGCATCCAGTTGCTGGAAGATATGTTTCAAAGATGTGGATCGTAATTTTTCAGACCTATCATGGTGGGCCCTGCTGAGCCATGTGTCCATTGACGATGCCAGTGGAAAGCAGGATCATAAAGTCCCACCCCTAGTTTTTTTTGATTTGTCAGATTGTGCTGAATATATTTTGATGACGTATATAAGTGCTGCAGTGTGTATAATCTAGACGGCAATTTTGTTTTTGAAGTTCTGATGGCTGAGGGAGAAAAATGAACATAGTGTTTACACTTGTGTGAATACATCAGTTGAAGTCACAGTATATGTACAGTGAGTGCTTTCAGTTAAACTGGACATTGTTCATCGTGCCCCCCAAATACTGACAATTTACCAATTAATTCATTGAACAACATTGGTGTCAGAAGTTGTGGGGCACATGGTATGAAGGCTTTAAGCAAAATTGGAAAAGATTGTGAAACAAGAAGTAATATGCATCCTACTAAAAGAAAGGAAACCCATACTAGATATGTAACCATTGACCAAGATGATGTTGCACAAAATTTTAGCTGAAACATATAGTATTACAATGCTTAACATTCAAATGAGATTATTTTAAACACGAAATATTCATATTATTATATTACTTAACTTCAAATTACTAAATTCATTTTTTTTAAAAATGGCCTGAATTTTAGAAGTAGACTCTAATTGACCTATCCAAAAACAAATAAATTATTTGTGCTTGCATTTGAATTTTAAAATCTGCCTTCTATCAATTAGTGGTTTTATAGCTCAGTTCATTCCAAGGTTTTTAAGATTTTAGAGATCTGTCAAGAAAAAGTGATATATTAAGACTGGAAAAAATAGGAGTGACATTAGCAGAAGTTTATGATACTTAAGTTTTGAAGAGGAAGTTATAAGAGTATTTCTTCTTTTACCCTATTTCACAATTGAGGCTAAAGTGATGTTATTTTAAAGGGAATTGAGTAAGTATTTGAAAAAAAACAAAAGGGAAAGGGAAATGGGATCAGACCAGTCCATCAAAATTACCACAAGCCACATAGGATGAATAGTATTCTTCTATGCAGTAATTTCTAATACTAAAATGGATTTTATTACAGAAAATAAATATAAATTCTGAGGTGAATGAAGATATTAAACTTCAAGGAACAAAATAACAGACTGTGTACCTGGACAAGCCTTTAATTCAATTTAGAAAAGAAATAACACACTTGCCTTTCTTATCCAGAAGAATGCCCCAAGACATTTTATGAGTCAAGCAACTGCCTTTGAAATGTAGACACTGTTGTTTTGTTGGCACAAATGGCAGTTACGTTGTATGCAAGCTGAAATAGACCAACCAGGGTCTCTACAAGCCTAGGAATTGATTTATGAGAATGGGATGGTGAAGGGACACATTTGTTTGCATACTCGATTCATTTTAAAATATTTTTTATTTATTTATAGAAATAGCTTCGCTTGCTTTATGTTGCTTAGAATGAACCTTTTGTATCCAACAACATAAGTCAGTTATGCCGATCATGAACTGTTGGAGAGGTGGGGTGAGTGGTGGTTGGTGGGACGTTGGTGTGAGCACAAAGTTCTCAGTTTATTCCAGAAAATTTAATTAACTGCTGATTTCATTTCTAGAGGCAACAGAATAGTGGTTTAGAGTTATTCTTCAGGCGTATTGTCCAATATGTATTCCATAGATTCTCTCAACATTGCAAGCTAAAGAATCTAATAAAGTTTCCCACAGGCAGTCTTTGAATGGGTAATGTGACACTAGATTATCATAAAAGAATGGGATTAAATTGCAGCCTGCTTTCATAAAGTTCTTCCAGATTTTAAAAATATCTATGCTGCAAGTGAGTGCCTTATGACCTTTAATAAAGTGTATCATGGAAGTACAGAAATAGCTGTTTAAACATCTTAAGTTATCAACCAGAACTGGATTTTAGTTTAGCACTGGAAATAACTTTCCAGTTAAGCAAGTCAAATATTGGATAAGGCCAAGTGGTTAAATACTGAAAGATAACCATTCTCCGTAACAAATTTATTGCGCATATAGACATTAGACTTAATGGGATAGAACTTTCTGTCAAAATAACAGCAAGTTTAATATGCATTTCATTATTGTGTAAGTTGGCCAGCAACATGAAGCCATGAATTCTAATTGTCATAAGTGGAAGGTTTTTCCCCTATCTGCCATTGAGCTCAAGGAAAAAAGCAAGTTGCCCACAACTTTCCAGTGAAACTGCAGAATTTGCACATTGATTGTCAATTAAACGAACTGCAGAAGATTAAAGCTGGTATTTAACAGCGAAAATATCTTTTTAAACCTTAAATCTATTCTTTCTATGCCACTGGACCTCTTTGGTTCAAGGGGTTCATGATCTTCATGGAACAGGAGGAGATTCTGATGTCAGCTTCATCACTCTGTAGCTGTAGATGCAGTAACTCTCAATCTTCCCTTTTTTGTCACTAGTGCTTTATTCAAGACTTTGATCGTGTCCTCCTTGGGAGCTTTCTTCTCTGACATTTTTAAAGTCAGTTGTAAACACAGAGCTAATATTGCTTTTGAAATGCATTTAATTTAGCCTCAGTGATACTTTCAGTCCACTTCCCAGTTTTAGCTTTTACATAGAACATAGAACATTACAGCGCAGAACAGGCCCTTCGGCCTTCGATGTTGCGCCGACCAATTAGGAAAAAGTAATGACCCTCTAACCTAAACCGTTCCCTTTTCATCCATAAACTTATCTATTAACCTCTTAAACGCCACCAAACTTGGCGCATCTACAACTGCAGCAGGCAGGGCATTCCATACCCTTACCACCCTCTGGGTAAAGAACCTACCTCTGACATCCGTCCTATAACTACCACCCATTAATTTAAAGCTATGTCCCCTCGTGCTAGCTTTCTCCATCCTAGGAAAAAGGCTATCACTGTCCACCCTATCTAAACCTCTAATCATCTTATATGTTTCAATAAGGTCTCCTCTTAGCCGCCTTCTTTCTAACGAAAACAACCTCAAATCCCTCAGCCTCTCTTCATAAGACCTGCCCTCCATACCAGGCAACATCCTGGTAAACCTCCGCTGTACCCTCTCCAATGCCTCCACATCTTTCTTATAATGCGGGGACCAAAACTGCACACAATACTCCAAGTGCGGCCGCACTAGAGTTTTGTACAGTTGCAACATGACGTTGCGGCTCCGAAATTCAATCCCCCTACCAATAAAAGCTAAGACTCCGTATGCCTTCTTAACAACCTTATCGACTTGATTGCCAACTTTCAGGGATCTATGCACACATACACCAAGATCCCTCTGTTCATCAACACTATTAAGAGTCCTACCATTAGCCCTATACTCTACACATTTGTTATTCCTGCCAAAGTGAATTACCTCACACTTTTCCACATTAAACTCCATTTGCCACCTCTCGGCCCAGCTCTGCAACTTGTCCAAGTCTCTCTGCAAACTAGAACACCCCTCTTCACTATCTACCACTCCTCCGACTTTGGTGTCATCTGCAAATTTACTAATCCATCCTTCAATACCCTCATCCAGATCATTTATAAAAATTACAAACAGCAGGGGCCCCAAAACAGATCCCTGAGGTACACCACTTGTAACCGAACTCCACGATGAATATCTCCCATCAACCACCACCCTCTGTCTTCTATCTGCTAGCCAATTCCTAATCCAATTAGCTATCACCCTCTATCCCATACATCTGCATTTTCTGCAGAAGTCTTCCATGGGCCACCTTATCAAACGCCTTACTAAAGTCCATATATACCACATCAACCGCCTTACCCCCATCCACCTCTTTGGTCACTTTTTCAAAAAACTCAATAAGGTTAGTAAGGCACGACCTACCCTTCACAAAACCATGCTGACTATCCCCAATCAATTCATTTCTCTCTAAATAACTATAAATCCTATCCCTAATAATTCTCTCCAATACTTTGCCCACAACAGAAGTAAGACTCACTGGCCTATAATTCCCTGGAAAGTCTCTCTTCCCCTTCTTGAACAATGGGACCACATTCGCTATCCTCCAGTCTTCCGGCACTATACCCGTAACCAACGACGACCTGAAGATTAGAGCCAGAGGCTCTGCAATCGCTTCTCTCGCCTCCCAGAGAATCCTAGGGTAAATCCCGTCCGGCCCAGGGGACTTATCTAACTTCAAACCCTCAAGAATATCTAGCACATCCTCCTTATCTACTCAAATACTTTCCAGTTTGCAACCCTGTATCCCAGTGTTCTCCACAACTATATTTACATCTCCCTGCGTGAATACCGAAGAGAAATATTTGTTCAGTGCTTCTCCAATCTCTTCAGACTCCACGCACAACTTCCCACTGCCGTCTCTGACTGGCCCTAATCTTGCCCTAACCAATCTTCTATTCTTAACATATCTAAAGAAAGCTTTAGGATTCTCCTTGATCCTATTAGCCAAAGTCTTCTTGTGTCCCCTTTTAGCTCTCCTCAACTCACTCTTCAGCTCCCTCATGGCTAATCTATAGCTATCCAGTGCACTAACTGAGCCTTCAAGCCTCATCCTGACATAAGCCTCCTTTTTCCTTTTAACCAGCGAATTAACTTTTTTAGTACACCAGGGTTCCCTTATTTGACCATTTCCTCCTTGCCTGACAGGGACATACTTATCAAGGACTCACAGTAGCTGCTCCTTGAATAAGCTCCACATTTCAGATGTTCCCAGTCCCTGTGGTTTCCTAGTCCAACCTATGCATCCTAATTCCCTCCTTATGGCCTCGTAATTACCATTCCCCCAGCTATAACTACTGCCCCCAGCTTCATGCCTATCCCTATCCATCACTAAGGTGAATGTAACCGAATTGTGGTCACTATCACCAAAATGTTCACCAACTTCCAAGTCTAACACCTGGTCTGGCTCATTGCCCAGCACTAAATCCAATGTAGCCTCACCTCTAATTGGCCTATCTACATACTGAGTCAAAAAACCTTCCTGCACACTTTGTACAAAAACTGACCCCTCTAACGAGCTAGAGCTGTAGCTATTCCAATCAATATTAGTAAAGTTAAAGTCCCCTATAACAATTACCCTATTACTTTCACTCCTGAGCAGGATCGACTTTGCAATCATAGAACATAGAACAATACAGCACAAACAGGCCCTTCGGCCCACAAGTTGCGCCGATCACATCTACCAATCCACAGACCTGTCTATATCCCCCTATCCTATTCTTTTCCATATACTCATCCAGAAGTCTCTTAAAAGACCCCAGTGAGTTTGCCTCAACAACATCTGACGGCAGTCGGTTCCATTCACTCACCACCCTCTGAGTGAAAAATCTACTCCTGACATCTCCTTTGTATTTGCTTCCCTGCACCTTAAATCTGTGTCCCCTCGTAGTGACCATTTCCGCTCGGGGAAATAGTCTCTGAGAGTCCACCCTATCTATTCCTCTCAACATTTTATAAACCTAATCCTTTCCTCTACCTCTCTAGAACTTTTAGGAGGTCTATAAAAGACTCCCAACAGGGTGACCTCTCCTCTCCTGTTTCTAATCTCAGCCCATACTACCTCAACAGACAAGTCCTGATCAAACTTCCTTTCTGTCACTGTGATACAGTCTTTGACTAATAATGCCACTCCTCCCCCCGCCTTCTACCTTCTCCTCTACTCCGACTGAAGCATTTGAACCCCGGAACCTGCAACAACTATTCCTGTCCCTGCTCTATCCATGTCTCTGAAATGGCCACAACATCGAAGTTCCAGGTACTGATCCACACTGCAAATTCCTCCACCTTATTGCGAATACTTCTTGCATTAAAGTATACGCATTTCAAACCATGCCCTACTCCACCTTTACGCTGCTGTGCTTTACAGTTCTCATTTATGACCCCCCTATTCTCGTCCCTCTTAACATCCAAGGCATACTTCATTCAATGCAGTTTTTATAGCAGACGTGATGTGAGAATTTATTGCCCATCTTAATTGCTCTTCAGAAAATAGTGATGAGCCACTTCTCTGTTCAAAACCATATCCTGCTGTAAGATTTATTCAGATATGCTGAAGTTTTTTTAATTAAACAATCTATTTCCCATTTGGGAGGGCATCCCTTTGCATGCAGTGCTGCAAGTATGCTCTAACCAAGAAAGATAAAAGTTTGTAAACTATTGGATGTAGGAGGTTGGGGAGGAGGGATGGGGGCATGAAGAAGAAAGGCCAAGGTCTGTGATGAAGTGGAGGACAGGATATTTGCATAATAATAAAACATTTCTTGATGCAACAGGCCAAAGATAGTGGTTATCTATAAGGTAAAGAAGTAAATAAGTGCCAATAAGAAATAGGAGCAAGAGTAGACCACACAGCTCAACGAGCTTGGACTGCTATGGTTGACTTTGGGCTTCAATGCCATTTTCCAAATTGCTGCTCATGTCCTGTAATTGCTTAAGACACCAAAAATGTACCTATCCTAGCCTTAAATGTGCTCAAAGATGGAGCATCTACAATCCTCTGGGGTAGAGAATTCCAAAGGTCCTCAGTCCTTGAGTGAAGATATTTCTCCATCTCAGTTCTAAATGATTGGCTCCTTACCCTAAGACTGTGCTCCTGTGTTTTAGATTACCTGACCGATCGAAACACTGTCGCGGCATTCACCCTGTCGAAATCTTTCAGAATTTTATAGGTTACAATGAATTATATATCATTCTCCTAAAGAGAATATAGGCCCAATTTACTTAGCCCTCATCCCAGGAACCAATTTGCCAACTTTTACTGTAATGCTCTTAAATTGTATGTACTATTCCAGGTGTGGTTTCTCCAAAATCCCATACATCTATAATGAGATTTATTTATTCTTGTACTCAGTTCTCTCGCAATAAAGGGCAGCGTACCATTTGCCTTCCTCATTGCTTGTTGCACCTGCATGCTAACTCTCTGCCTACCTTTTATACATATACCCAAGTCTCTTTGAACATCAACACTTGTAAGTTTCTCACCTTTTAAAAAGTATTCTATTTTTATATTCTTAGGACGAAAGTGAATAATTTCACACTTCACTTAGACTCCATCTGTGTTGTGTTGCCCACACTCATAACCTGTATAGGTCTCTTTGCAGCTCCTATGTGTCCGTGGCACAGCTTACCTTTCCACCTAGCTTGGCAACATGAGCAAACTTAGATACGTTATTCTCTGTCTATTTATTAAACTCAGTATAGATTATACACAGCTGAGGCCTCAGCAATGATCCTTGCGGCACTCCACTATTCAGTGTCTGCCAACATGCAAAAGCCCTGTTAGTGTTTTCTATCTGCTAACCAATCCTTTATCCATGCTAACATATTATTCCCAATTCTATAAGCTTGTATTTTGCTAATTAATCTTCTGTGTGGCTCCTTATCTAATGCCTCTTCGAAATCCAGGTATACACTATCCCCTAGTTGTTTTTATCTACCTTACTAGTACATCCTCAGGAAACACCAATAATCCTATAGTTCATTGTTTCTCTCGCCCTCCTTTCTTGAAAAGTGGCACATTTGCCAACTTCCAATCTGTTGGAACCTTCTGAGGAATCTGAGGAATTTTGGAAAATCATAGCTAACACATTGCTATTTTTGTAGTTTTCTCTTTTAGAACCTTAGAATGTAGTCCTTGTGGTCCTGGATAATTTGTCAGATTTTAGTTCTTTGAATTTCTCTGGTATAATGAGCAGAATTTTACCGGCACATCCATCCGATTCGTATGATTCCACCCAAGGACGATGGAGAATGCTATTCCCTGAGCCTCGTCTATCTCCGGAATCAGGGCAAGCGCACCAGTAAAATTCCAGCCTTTATCTCTGTTGATACTAATCTCCCTAAGTCTCTCGTTCTTTTTAGCCCCTAGGTTATTGCCTCCTTCTAGTATGGAACATATGTCTACCTGCACAATAGGAAACACATGATATTTGTTCAAAGCCTCCATCATTTCCTCCTTCCCCATGATAATAATTCCTGTCCCCTTTTACTTTAGCTACTCTATTCCTTTTTATACATTATTAAAAGCTGTTACAATCTGTTTTTATATTTCTGGTTAGTTTCCTCTCATTCTTCCAGCTAGGCACTTTACAGCCCTCCCGTTTCTACATTGAATTCAACAACTTCAGGTGATTTGCTTGATCCTATCTTCATTTCTTTGTTTTTTTTTCTATTTTGTGTAATTTTTTACTGTTTTCTAACTTTTATTTCTTGCATGTCTGCCTTCGTTTTTCTTCCCCCTACATTATCCCCTTCTCTTACCTTTTTTCCCCTTTGCTTCCCCTTTCCTAAATTTTACTTCTGTCCCATCCATTTCGCCCACCCACCACCACCACCAACTCCACCGCTAATCACCCCACCTACCCCAATAACATTTTCATCTGTCACAGCTTAACATCTCATTTTAGCTTCTCTGCCTTTTAGCCATTGCACCCTTATTCTGTCTGTGGACATCCAGTAGCAGTCTTTTCCCCTAGTTTCTGAGTTTATGACACATCTTTCATTTCCTCACCTTTGTAGTATAAATATCTCCCATTTTCTATGCCTTTTAGCTTTGACAATGGGTCATCTGGACTCACAACATTAGTTTTTTTCTCTTCTTACTTTTGTGGCCAGACCTGCTGAGATTTTCCAGCAATTTCTGTTTTGGTTACTCATTCTATTTTTTTTCCCCTTCACATCAACTTTGTGGTGGCCGTTTGCAGTTTCTAAAACACTCCCAATCCTCGTACTGGTTACTGTTTTTTGCAACATTATAAGTCTTTTAATCTAATACTTTCCATAACTTCCTGAATGAGCCGTGGATGAGTTTTTCTTGATGAGTTTTTATTCTTCAATATAATGTATTTTTATTCAAGATTTTGAATTGTTTATTTAAATGTGTCCCACTGTTCGTTTACTTTTTAATCCATTCACTTAATTAGCATTGACCAGTTCTCACCTCATACCTATTTAATTGGCTGTGTTTAAGTTTAAGATTTTTGTTCATGACCAATTCCAAAATTGACATGGAATTGGATCGTTATGACCATAACCATAAACAGGTTATGGTCCCTGTTTTCCAATGAATATTTTATTTTGATATTACTAATTAACCTTGCTCCATTATTCATTATTAGATCTAAAATAGCTTTATCCTTAGACATTCAATATGAATACATGAAATAGGCAAAGATGTTGGCTGTTAAGCCTCTCAAACATGCTCTGCTATTTGCTAACATCATGGTTGATCTATTTGTACAATGTACTGATCCAAGAAACTAGCACAAAAGCATTCTGCAAACTCATCTTCTACTCAATTTGTTTCAATTTAATTGGCCCAGCCTATATGAAATTTAAAGTTCCCCACAATTGCTACATTTCCTTTGTTATAGTCTCCAATACATGCTTGCTTAATTGTGTCTTTATATCATAAGACACACAACATCTTGCAGTTTTTTTTCTTTCCATACAGATAACAAAAACCTCATACTTGTTGAATAATCCCAGCAGTTGAAGCTTTTCCATCACTACATGCTGGGTCTCCAAACCTGCCTGACCTGCAGTTTTACCCTCCTCTCTTTGACCATTGGCCAACTGTAAAGTTCTACCTAAATTAAGGGGTGTGAATATCTCCTTGAATAACTTCCCCCTCCCTGATATATTGCAATGTCTACAGTTCGGCTTCCAGTTCAGTGACTCAGAACCAAGGCTCCTCGAATCACAGGATTCCCAACACATCTCCTGCCCTGCTATCTTTATTATGTATTGCTTAATTAATTATTTTCCTCAATTATTTCATAATAAACTGCTCGTAGACTTTACTATTATCAACAAAATCTTACAATTATGAATAAATTACTCATATTTCGCTGTGATCATAGAAGTTGATTATTACTCATAGTGCTTGCTATTTTCAATCTCTTGCTGCTCCCTTCTTTCTCGCCAGTGTTTTAATATGGCCTCTCACCTCTCGTGTTGTGTCCAAACGAGGCATAAGTGAATAGATAGCAAACATCTACATGCAACGTGATGGGATAAAGAATGAAACAGAACAAGGGAAAAGAGAACAACATGGAAATAGAGGTTATGGTTTAATGTTGTTGGACTTGATGTTGAGTCCAAAAGATCATAGACAGCTAAGTCAGAAAATAAGGTGCTGTTCCTTGAGCTTTCATTGAGCCTCACTGGCACATTGTAGCATGTCGTGGGTCAGAAAGATGAGATTGGAGCCAGCTGGAGAATTAAAATGACAAGCGATCAAAGATCCTGGTCATGCATATGGAATGTACATATTGCACAAAGCAGTCACTCAGTTGCATTTAGTTTCCTCAATGTAGAGGAGACCAGATCATGAACAGCAGATACAATGTGCAAAATTGAAAGAAATACAAGTAAATTACTGAGATACTTGTAAAGTGTGTTTGCAGCGTTGGTAGTGAGAAGGGGGGAAGGGAATGGGTAGATGTTGTCTCTCCCGTATTTTCATGGAAAGGTGCACAGGTAAAGAAGTTTTTGAGCAATGACTGGAAAGTGGCCTGAAATATTGTTGATAGAATGGTTCCTTTGAAATGCTAAAAGGGCAGAACAGAGAATGATATGTTTACTGATTGCATCACACTGGAGCTGTTGGAAACGGTGGGTGATGATCCGTTGAAAAGACAGCACAGTGGATGTTACTGCTGCCTCACAGTAGTAGGGACCCGAGTTCGATCCTGGCCTTGGGTGACTGTATGGCGTTTACACATTCTCCTTTGTCTGTGTGGGGTTTCCTCCGGGTGCTCAGGTTTCCTCCAATAGTCCAAAGATGTGCAGGTTATTAGGATTGTCCATGCTAAATTTCCCCTTAGTACCCAAAGAGGGGTGGAAGGGAGAAGCTGGATAAGGTGCTCTTCTGGAGAGTTGATGCAAACTCGTCGGTTTCTTTCTGCACCGCAGGATTCCATGGAATACGGAAGGTTTGATGTGAAAAGGGAGGACAAGGGGAACATTATCATGATTTTGGGAGTGAGGGGAAGGCTAAAAACACAAGTGTATGAAACATATTGGACATAGTGGAGGGCTTTGTCAATCATGCTGGATGAAAAGCCTTGATTAAAGGAAAAGGAAGACATGTCAGAAGCATAGGTGTAGAGGCTTGTATCATCAGAACAGATGCAATACAAAAACAATGAGACGTGTTGCTGTGGATACCTGCATAGTTCCCAGCTATGCCTTGCTCTTTGTGTAATTTGTGGAACATTCATTATTCCAG
The DNA here is from genome assembly GCA_024679065.1 of Sphyrna mokarran. Lineage (NCBI taxonomy): Eukaryota > Metazoa > Chordata > Chondrichthyes > Carcharhiniformes > Carcharhinidae > Sphyrna > Sphyrna mokarran. The sequence goes on along the minus strand of JAGIQG010000027.1, from coordinate 21,083,870 downwards.
TCCAACTGAAGCACGCTCCCTCATCTCTCTTTCAAGTACATTGATGATAGACTTGGTTCTCCCTCCTGCTCTCCTCATGAACTGGAAAACTTCATTAACTTTATTTCCAGTTTCTGCCTTTCCCTTGCCTTCACCTGATCCATCTGTGACTTTTCCCTCCGTTTCCTCCACTCCTTTGCCTCCATTTCTGGAGATAGGCTATTATTTAACATTCAATACAAACTGACAAATTCCCACTGCTACCTTGACGACACTACATCACACCCTGCTCCCTGTAAGGACTTTATTCCATTCTCCCAGTTTCTTTGTCTCCATCACATCTGTTCTGACGATGGTTTGGGGGCGAGACAGCAGAGCACAATAAACATTTTACTTTGTCTCCTGTGAATCACCTATTGCTTTAGGAGTTAATTGTTAAATGTGTCACACAAATATGGCATATGAGATCACAGATTTTGAATCACAAGAGATTCAATATCTGTTATTGAAATTGCCTTTTAACAATGAAAAGAAGATAACTTTTACTTTGAGAAATAGGCCAAGTCACAACAAGGAGGTTTACAATGTATGCCTCCAAAAGTTTACACATTCCATATTCTGCCTCCTTTCTGTGCCAATTTCCTCCCTCCTTCCCCTTCCTGAAGAAATTGACATGTTCAAGAACCCATTTCTGGTGCTAGAAATTAGCTGCACAGTATAGCAGTCAAGTGTTATCCTTTCCTTGTGTGACATCCATATTCATGTTCATCTTGAAGGATCATTTGATGGAATTAAATGTACTGGGTAGTTTTCTTTATCCATTGTAACAATTCCCATCTCCTGGACATAGCAGCAAACTGCACATGAGTAGCTGGGGATTGAACTGAGGTTCTCTCTGACCTCAAAGACTTGTTGCTCACTAAGTCTGTAGGCCATTGGCAAGCTGGCACAAAGATATTTGTCTATGTAAACTTCTAATGTTTTTTTTAAACGTTATGTGTCAGTAGATGTTGGAAAACCAATGTTTTCTAACATTGTAAACAGTGTGAAATAGCTGCCACAAAGCTCCAGTTTTCAAGTTATTCTAGTTTTTACTGAAAAGTGTGGTTTGCAGTAGCCTTTTGTATATTAACACTTAGCTGGAAATAATCAATAAGTGTTCCTAAGATGCATTACACTTAGCATTAACAATGTGATGCAAATTTGAGAATTTGTCACGGCAAAGTGAGCTGAAATAGATTTTTGGATTGTTTCTTATTGATTTTCATTCATGTTCTTTGTTTTTTTTTCCTTGTGGCTAAATTCACCAGCTCATAGAGCCAACCCATTACAATGGTGTTAATTGAAATATACCAAATATCTTCCTCCTTCCTAGGCTATACCTTATTTCCACTTAAGCTCAATGTGCAATCTGCAGATTCTGCCACATATGTGCGATGCTTGAAGGTGGTGCTTGAAGGGCTATGTAGATGAGTTGCTTGAAGATTATGTACTCTTTGATGTACAGACTGGCACCCCTGTGGCACCCCAAAAAAGTTTTTTTAATGTGTTCGGTGCCTTCTCAAATGAATCTTTTCCATTTTGGTTGGTAATGGGTGGGTGACTCTTATGAGTTGGCAGAGCTGAAGCATTTCAGTTTTCCTTCTGGGAGCCTCCAGTCATTACCAAATTTTGTTTAGAACAATTGCTGCAGGGTCTGGTATTAGATATTTGAACAGATTGACCTGCCCAGCAGAGCTGTTTTTGAGTGATCCATGCCTCTATTTTGCATGTGCTGTTCTGGGTAAGAACATTACTCTTGGATCGCCTTTGTTGCCACTGGATTTGAAGATTCTTGTGAAAGCACTACTGGCAGTACTTCTCCAGTGTTTTGAGATACCTACTCTAGAGCGTGAGGATCACTGCTACCTGATAAACCATGACCTTGTTCTCGAGTTTGAGATCCCGATCCTCAAATACTCTTCAGTCAGCTGAAGTCAGAGCTGGCACATTGGCGGTAATGATGAATTTCAATGTCTGACAACTTTTTTCGGGAAGAGACTCCCAAGATATGGAAAATGTTCCACATTTTCTGGATCTCACCATTAAACTTAATCAGTTGGAGGTATTGATCTGTGGAAAAAGTTTGGAAGAGGACCATAGCTTTCTGGGTGTTCAGTAAACGGTTCGTTTTCTCATGTACTTTAGAGCAGGTGGCAGCAATGACACAAAACTCAATTTCAGATTGGATGCACACACAAGCATCATCTACATACTGGAGCTCAGTGACTGAATTTGGAGTGATTTTTGTATTAAGACTGCAAATTACAATGCAAGATGAATGGAACTTTTGTATATGCTACAGGCCAATTGTTTCAGAGCTAATACATTGCTTGATTCTTGTGTAGTATGTTAACAGCCTAAATACACTTACGTTATTTTAGCCATTGTCGCCTGGATTTGGCTAGTCACTAATCAGTCTGAAAATTCTAGGTATTCTATTTAAGATTATTTTCCAGTTCATTATATTTAGATTTTCTGAAATATTAATCAACATTTTTCAACTTGCTATTAAATATAACAATTTACGGCGTTTTAATAGTTTGGTTAAATTGAACAATCTTTTATTACAATGAAGATAAACTTCTAAATTGCCTTTAAGTGGAACTGGGAATTCTAATTTGAAGAGAGGGACAGCAATTTTTTTAAAAAAACTTATATAGTTTCTTATTTCACTGTGATTGCAAAATATCTCAAAGCATTTCACTGAAATTACTTATTAAGTACAGTCAATGTTATGTAGACAACTGCTGCAACAAATTGTTTACAGCAAGATTGCAAGTACTCTTGCTTGGAAAACCAGTTAATCCATTTTTATGATATTGGTTGATGGTCAATTGTTAGCTAAGACACTGGGAAAAAAGTTTTTACCTAAAAGATTGAATTTCTAACAGTGCAGCAGTATACATCATCAAGTTGTGAAATGTCATTTTATATTATGTACTCAAATCCTGGTATGGGTTTAAGCCTCTTTTGGCAGAGAGGCAAAACTACTGCTAACTGAACCAAGCTGACCAGCAATAAGCCAAAAGGTTTCGAGCCTGGATGACCCAGGCTCTATTCCCTCTGCACAGATGCTGTCAGATCTGCTGAGTTTCTCCAGCATTTTCTATTTCTGTTTCAGATTCCAGAATCCGCAGCATTTTGCTTTTATCTTAATTATGTTGCAGTCTGATCTGCTGTTTCAGACTTAATTCCAGAAACAGTATTTGCAGGCTAAGGGTGCAAAGAACATATGATGCTGGGAAATTATGGAATAATATCAGATTTGAATTATGATTTTTATTTGGAGAAATAACTTAACCAATATTATACAAAACAATATGTTACAGTGGTGCTTCACTTTTACTTTCTACTTGAATCAGAAAACTGTTACCAGTATGTTGACCCTTTTGTCTTCATTTTATGACTGCTGTCCGATTAAAAATGATCCGTTTGATATTGATAAATTTTGACATGGAACCTTTACATTTCTGTGGTTCTCAATATCCTATGTTTTTCAAAAAAATCATCAAAATAATTAATTTATTTAAATGTATTAGGAATAGACCTCAAATTGTAGAATATTACAGTAGAAAGAGAGGCCATTCAGCCTGTTATTCTTGGACCAGCTTTTTGAACGAAATTTTTGGGTTAATTCCAAAACTCTGCAAGTTAGTCTTCAACAACAAATTGCTTTTGAAATTTGAAACTTTGAAAGTTCCTGTAGAATCTGTTCCTGTAGAATCTCCTTTTTGCCACACTCTTAGTTCATGTGTTCCTGATCTTACCAGCCCCCTCTGTGGGGAAAGAAATGTTCACCTCAATTCTTTTGCAAAGTTATTAGCAAGCAGTGACTTCTGGATAACTACCCAGCCTTCAGGAGAACAGTGAGCATCACGCCACACAACCCTGCCACAGCAACCTTTGCAAGATATACCGGATCATCAACATGGATACCGTCATCTCGCATGAAAACACCATCTACCAGGTACATGTCACATACTCTTGCAACTCGGCCAACGTTGTCTACCTAATACGCTGCAGGAAAGGATATCCCTAAGTATGGTACATTGGGGAGACCATGTGGAAGCTACGACAATGGATGAATGAACACCGCTCAACAATTACTACAAGACTGTTCCTTCCTGTTGGTGAACACTTCAGCGGTCGTGGGCATTCAGCCTCTGATCTTCAGGTAAACATTCTAAAAGGCGACCATCACGACACACGACAGTGGAGAGTTGCTGAGCAGACACTGATAGCCAAGGTCCGCACACATGAGGACGGCCTCAACCGGGATCTTGGGTACACTATCTGTAACCCCCATGACTTGCCTATACTTGCAACATTTCACTTACTGTCCTGTCTGGAGACAGTACACATCTCTTTAATCTATGCTGAATGGTATCTCCACTCTCATTGTTTGCACCTTTGAGACTTGAATAGCAGATTATCTGTAAAGGCTCACATTCTAATCAATATTCTGTAAACTCTGTGTGCCTTTATATGCCCTCTTTCTGAACAGAAGTCTCCACTCAGCTGACGAATGAACAGTGTGTTCCGAAAGATGGTGGTGTTTACTATCAAATAAACCTGTTGGACTTTAACCTGGTGTTGTGAGACTTCTTGTTGTACTGACCCACTTGCCAGAGGAATATATTTTTGAAAACTATAAGGAGAGTCAATCCAAGTTCTTCAGTTTATCCACATTATGGAAGTCCCTCATTCCTGGTAACATCCTCTCTTAAGACCTTGACATCTTTCCTAACATTTGGTGCCAAGGATTACACAAAGTACTCTAATTGAAGCCTAACCAATGATTTATAAAGGCTTAGTATAATTTGCTTTTTTTTATATTTACAAAGCCAAGTATCCCATATATTTTCTTTGAGTTAACTTTCCCTGCCACTTGTAAAGGTTTAGGTTTCACTGTTTTTTCATTCCCTCAAAATTGTATCGTTTTGATTATACTGCCTATCTATGTTGTTCCTCACAAAGTGCATAACTTCACACTTCTCTGCATTAAACTGAATTTGTATATTTCTGCTCATTTCACCCATCTGTTTGTACCCTCTTGAAGTCTTTTACTCTCCTGGTCACTATTTACAGGGATGCTGTCTCAAAACTGGCAACCTGGGACAGAAGCCATGCCAGGTTTTGGATCTTGCTGGATTTCGGGTTGGGAGGTTGAGGCCATGGTGTTTAGGTCAAGCTAGGTCAGGTGGTGTCAAGGGTTGTTTGGAGCGTGCAAATAAACTGGCAAACGAAGTGGCACTCAGGCCCCACATCATGCCAATGCAGTGCCTAGCTGAATTGTCCAGATAAGTTATATTCTTCACTTAAAATCGATACCTGGCACATGATTAAAAAGTCCAGTTTTTGGATAGATATGAGATATACTATACTATATTGCTAAGTTTCGTATTGTCTGCAAACTTAAAAATGATACTCCCTGCTGTATTCCCTATACCCAAGTTTAGCTCATTTCATGTAATAAATAAAACAGTGGCCCTAATAACCAGTGACCCCACTGCATACTTATCTCCAGTTTAAAAAAAATCCATTCACCACTACTGTCAGCCTCTTATTTCTGAAGCTTCAGGATTTAAACATTTTATGATGCATTTATGCTTCCGCTGGAGTCCATTTACACTGCCTAGAAAGGAGCTTTTTATCTTTGTGGCTACGATTAGAAGCATTAGTTAAAATTTAAATGATTAGTGCATGTGGTTTGCAGTATCACTACTCTATAAATGTTTTAATTAATTCAAGATGATTTTAAAAAGTATCCAGGCCATGCAATTGGAACTCTTCTTAAAGTAGTTCAGCATCTCACTGCAGTTATATTGCATGCAGTATCAAAACCAAGTGGTATGAGATTGCCTTTTCCAGGGCCTGTTTCTTTCCTAGAATTGGGATGGATTGGTAGCCATGCCTTCAGCTATCTAGGCATTGAGGTCTGGATTCCCTCCCTATATCTTACTTGCTTTTCATCCTTCTTCTAAGATTCACCTTAGAACCCACTCCTTCAGTCACTCTTTCTAATTTCAACGCCTTTGGTATCAACCTTTGATTCCTATATTAAAGATGCTGCGAATGCATCAGTTATTTAGGATACTGTTCTTCTTAGTGAATCTTTAACTTTGAAAATGTATGCCATTACTACAGTTTGCACAATTTGAAATCCTTTAAAATGCAAATATAAGACAGTTCTTCAGCTGAGATCCCCAACTATTTGAGTTGTAGTACAAAATATTATTGTAAAAAAAAAGTTACGTTGAAATACAGTCATGTCTCACTTATTTAGTTGAATATCCTATGACTTAATGTGTAATCTTTTGATAATCATGCTGTCTGAGCATGTAAATATTGCAGTGTTAGCTATTTTCAGATTCTTCCAAAGTTAAAATCATATTGTGTTTTGTAATAAAATGTGAAGTGAATAATGCCTCATGGTAACCTGGAGAGCAAATTATGTACGCTTAATATGTATGGCCCAGAGCACAGTGGTTATTATATTGCTGACGTGGAACAAAGAATGTATGCCACGTTTGTCAGGTAATCTGGTTAGAACTAATTGCCTGTGAGCGACTGACAATTGAAAACAAAAACAAGATGACACATACTTGCTTTGCCAATAGTTAGTGTCATCTACAGTTGTAGCAACTGCCTTGCAGAGCAAATAAATGAGCATTCTGAGGAAAGGCCTCTTGCAAAGCAGGGATTCTGTGAATATTTTAATCTATGAATGAGCAGTATGAGATAGCATGGCATAGTTGACGCACAAATAAAATTCAAACAATTCATACTAACCTTAAAATTAATATCAGTTGTAAAAAATTCTTTAAAAATAAAAGCTATGGAAATCTTCAACTAGAGTCCTGTACCTATTTCTGGTCAGTACACTTCAGGAGGATTTAAGGGTGCAGAGAAAATTTACCGTCAGGGATGAAGGGTTTCAGTCTCTAGGTTGCACTGAGAAAGCTGGGGTTGTTTTCCTTGAAGCAAAGGAAATTGAAGGGAGATTTGATAGAGGTGTATAAGACTATGATAGGTTTAAATCGAGTAGACAAGAACTTTTTTTTTCCCATTAGCAAATGGTCCAAGATCCAGGGGACACAGTTAAGATCTTGATCAGGAAATGCAAGAGGGATATGAAGCAAAACCTCTCAAACAGCAAGTGGTAATGATTTGGAACTCTTTGCCCACAGGGATAGTGGAATCGGAAACAATCAATGATTTCAAAAGGATCTTGAAGGAAATAGGTTGCAAGGCTACAGGGAATGAGTGAGATTGACTGAACAGCACCAAGGGCAGCCAGCATGGAGTCATTGGCCAAATAGACTCCTTCTGTTGTGAAAAAGATTTTTTGACTTTATGATGTTACATCTTTGCATTTTTAGTCCATATAATTAACTCTAGTTTAGCACCTTGGCATACTTCCATGAAAGCTGATGAAGAACATAAGAGCTAGGAGCAGGAATAGGCAATGTAGCCCTTCGAGCCTGCTCCACCATTTAATATGATCTTGCTCAGCCTCAACCCTACTTTCCTGCCTGTTCTCCATAACCCTTCAACCCATTACTAATTAAAAATCTGTCTACCTCAAATTTACTCAATATCTTGGCATCCTGTACACTTTGAATTCAGTAAAGTTTTACAACACCAATTTTAAATCCAACCAATTTATTTGATAGTAAATCCGCGAGCTTTCGACACTATGTTGTGCCTTCGTCAGGCAAATGCAGTGTTCTTATCTGCAGAGGCACTCATATCCACACAGACAGTTACAGATTGCTGATTAGAATGCGAATCCTTACATCTAACCTGCTATTCAAGTGTTAAAGTGGCTAACAATGTGTGTGAAGGGAATCCTGAGCATTGGTTAGAGAATTGTGTTTTTTCTCCAGACAGCACAGTAAGTGAGGTTTTTTGCTAATCCAGGCAAGTTACGGGGGTTACAGATAGTGTGACATGAAGCCAAGATCCCTGTCCTCATGTGTGCAGAACTTGGCTATCAGTCTCTGCTCAGCAACTGTGCGCTGTCGTGTGTCACAAAGGTTCCCTTGAAGAATATTTACCCGCAGGTCGGAGGCCGAATGCCCATGACTGCTGAAGTGTTCGCCCACAGGAAGGGAACTGTTTTGCGTGGTGATTGTTGAGCGATGCTCATTCATCCGCTGTTGTGGTGTCTGCATGGTCTCCCCAATGAACCATGCTTCGGGACATCCTTTCTTGCAACGTATTAGGTAGACAACATTGGCCGAGTTGCAAGAGTATGTACCGTGCACCTGGTGAATGGTATCCTCACGTTTGATGATGTCGTCCATGTCTATGATCTGGCATGTCTTGCAGAGGTTGCTGTTCGTCTTCTGAGGAGTCCTCAGAAGACGAACACGGGACAAGGTGGACAGAGTACCATTTGTTGTCCAGTACTTCCCCGGAGCAGAGAAGCTACGACATCTTCTTCGGAGTCTTCAACATGTCATTGATGACGGTGAACATCTCGCTAGGGCCATCCCCACCCCCCCACTTCTTGCTTTCAGACAACCGCACAACCTTAAACAGATCATTGTTCGCAGCAAACTACCCAACCTTGAGGAGAACAGTGACCACAATACCACACAACCCTGCCACAGCAACCTCTGCAAGACATGCCAGATCAACGTTGTCTACCTGATACGTTGCAAGAAAGGATGTCCTGAAGCATGGTACGTTGGGGAGACCATGCAGACACTACGACAGCGGATGAATGAGCATCGCTCAACAATCACCACGCAAAACAGTTCCCTTCCTGTGGGCGAACACTTCAGCAGTCATGGGCATTCGGCCTCCGACCTGCGGGTAAATGGTCTTCAAGGGGGCTTTCGTGATACATGACAGCGCAGAGTCGCTGAACAGAGACTGATAGCCAAGCTCCGCACACATGAGGACGGTCTTAACAGGGATCTTGGCTTCATGACACACTATCTGTAAACCCCGTAACTTGCCTGGGTTAGCAAAAAACCTCACTTACTGTGCTGTCTGGAGAAAATACACAATTCTCTCACCAATGCTCAGGATTCCCTTCACACACATTGTTAGCCACTTTAACACTTGAATAGCAGGTTAGATGTAAGGATTCGCTTTCTAATCAGCAATCTGTAACTGTCTGTGTGGATATGAGTGCCTCTGCAGATCAGAACACTGCATTTGCCTGACGAAGGCACATAGTGTCGAAAGCTCGCGGATTTACTATCAAATAAATTGGTTGGATTTAAAATTGGTGTTGTAAAACGTTACTGAGTTTACCCCAGTCCAACGCCGGCATCTCTACAGTTTGAACTCCACAGATTCACAAGCTTTTGAAGGAAGTAATTTTTGTTCACCTCTATTTTAAATCTGCTTCCCCCTATCCTAAAACTATGACGTAGATTGCCTAGACAGGAAACATCACCTCTACATCTACCTTGTCAATCCCCTTTAGCATCTTATATACCTCAGTTAGATCTCCTCTCATTCTTCTGAACTCTAGAGAGTATTTTTTTTTTTTCATTCACTTATTTTCATGGTCATCAGTAGATTCTTAATTCTAGATACTTTTTAGTGAATTCAAATTCCACCATCTGATGCAGTGAGATTCGAACCTGGAACCCCAGAACATTAGCTGAGTTTCTGGATTAATATTCTAGCGATAATACCAATAGGCTGTTGCCTCCCCTTATGTGTAAAAACATAAATACAGATAGGAGTAGGCCCTTCAGCCTGGCTCCACCATCAATTAAATTTATTAATTAAAGAAGGAGCGTGTGTGTATGAAGAGAACGAGAGGGAGCGTGTGTGTATGGAGAAAGCAAGAGGGAGCATGTGTGTATGGAGAGAGTGAGAGGGAGAGTTCCTTGTCACCCTTTCTGAAAATCAGCAAATGAACATCTAGTTTTAAAAATCCTAACTTCAGAAAGCTGTTAAAAATAAGGACACAAGCTTACAAATCTCACCAGACCTAAACCTGATCTATTTTGACCTTAATTCTATCTAAGATACCTTCTACTTTTATTGTTAATACTCTCAATTCTTTTATTTACAGCGTAACACATTGGGAATATCCACAGGAGTGTAGACAGATTCGAAGTAATCATTGAATATCTACCCTGACCATAGCATGGTTTTATAAGACTTGGATGATTCCTGAGATGATCGTCAGTAGACCTGAACAACCTTTAATGATCCTCTGATTCTCCATTATTCATGAAACTATCAATGATCTTTTCCATTTTTTTTAACCGCTTTAATAGTCGTTTTCATTATGCTTAATTGTCAGGCTGTTTATCTCTCAAATTGCTTTCCTTTAATCTGCAGAAATATTCTGTCTCATTTTTGCTTGTGCTTTTTAACTCGCCATTTTGGTTTATTTTTTCCATGCATCCTTTAGTAACCATTGGTTACACATGGTGCTTTTTGTTTGAGAATTTTTTTTGTAAACACATTTATTCCCAGTACCAATCTTCAAGCAAAGTTGATCGAATAATTCAGAACTTGGCTTTTATTTTGTTTAATTTTTTTTGAAGTCTTCAGCCAGTTTATTAAATGAATCTGTTGAAGTCAGGAATTAGCTTACAATTGTTACAAGCCTTGACTGCTTACTAGCCTTTAATGAGATTAAATCTAATTATTGCATAATTACAGAATTGTTACTGTGCAGAAAGAGGCCACTTGGACCAGAAACCAGATTGGCCGACAGCTCTCCAAGGTAGACTTCTGTCCAAGTGAGGATGAAAGTCCTGCCTTTTGCCAGCCAATGCTCATTTGAGCGTAAAAAGGCAGCAGGCCCGTCAGATTGCCTACAGACTCTCCAGCTGACAGACACCAAGCACATGCCATCCTGAAAAATCCAGCCATTAGTTTCTGAAGGAATATCATCAAAATAAAGTTCAAATAAATAAAAACCTATATAACTAATGTTCATTGTTCTTTGTATTTGCCTCTATTCCCTTTTTAAGTCTAGAATTGAAAGATTATAGCTCAGCTAGCTTGTAATAGTTATATATTTATCAGAACAATAACTTTGGATTCTATTCACACCATGCCATAATTAGTCTCTTTGATGAGACATGCAGCTAAAATTGTTTATGCATTTGGAAGCTTATGTGGGTGGATAAATGTCATTCAGAGCAAAGCAACTTAGCTGAAATTTTGGAAGGTTGCCTTGGGATTTCCCTCAGTCCTAGCTTTGTTGTTTGATGATCAGAGTTAAACTGATATTTGCATCTACCTATAATAAATGTCAGCCAAACTAGATTTACTAAAAGCAGATCAAGTTTGACAAACCTGACTGAATCCTTTAGTGAATTAGCAGAGTGGGTTAATGAAGTTTGTGAAATTTATGTTGTGCACATGGATTTTAAGAGGTGTTTATAAAGGTAACACAAAATGATATTTGTTAGCAAAATTCAAGCCCATAGGATTAAAGGGCATGGGTAGAAGATTGGCTAAGAGATAGAGAGTCATTATAAATTTGTATTTTCCAGACTGAAAGAAAGTCTACATTTGTCTGTCCTAGGGCTGGATATGAAGATCGTTGCTCTTTCTGATGATATGACCATGACCTGATGGTCTTGAGGGCATCATTTCTTAAGTTTACAGCTGATTGGAAATGTAGTAACAATAAGGAGGATACTAATAGATTTCAGGAGGATGGGAGGTGTGACAGATGAAATGGGAGGTGTGACAGATGAAATATACTGCAGAAAAATGTGAAGAGATGTACGAAGAATGAGGAGAGGCAATATAGCTAAATTAGTACCATTTTGAAGAATAGGAACTTTCATGTGCATAATTCTTGAATGATGGCAGGTTGAGTTGAAAAGACTGTTAAAGTGTTAGAGATCATTATTTTTACAAACATAAATCAAGCATGAAAGCAAGAAAGAAGGCTAGGCTTCAAATGAAGTATTGTGTTCAATTCAGGGAGTCACCATTTAGCAATAATGTCAGAGTTTTGTACAGGGTGCTGAGGAAATTTGCCAAAGTAATGCCAATGATTAGAGGCTTCAGTTACAGAGACTCGAAAAGCTTACAGCAGAAACAGTTTAGGGAAGTTTTGAATAGAAGCATTCAACATTGAGGGGTTTGATTGATTAAAAAAGGAGAAACTGTTTCCATTGGCAGGAAAATCAGTAACCAGAGTAGACAGACTTAAGTTAATTAGCAAAACTACCAGAGGGGAAATGAGTTCTTTTTGCACCATGAGATGATGTGATCTGGAATTCACTTCCTAAAAGGGTGATGGAAGCAGAATCAATAGTAACTTTGAGAAGGGAATTGAATATATACTTAAGAAAAGATTTGCAGGTTATGGGTTAAGAATAGAGGAGTGAGACTAATTGGATGATTCTGTCATAATGCCCTGCTGTTGTAAGATGCATAAATTATTCAATTTTTTTTGTAATTTTGTTGCAGACTACTCTTCAGTTTTTAAAAAAAGTTGGTCTAATTGGGGAAAAATGGAGCTGGTACTTTTCAACATTGCATATTCTTGTGTAATTGTTGCCATTAAATAATTTGTATTTTGTCAAATAATGCACATAAATGATGCCATGTGTTATGGTGATTGCACATTTTTCTCTGCCATGTTGTCTGGCTTTGCCTTTGCTGACATTTAATTCTTCTGCTTCACATCTTGTTATTTCTGACAAAAATTATTTTTCCCCAGTTTTCTTCTCTCTTTTCCCAATGAATGCGATGTGGACATATTCATTTATGTAGCTGTTCATTATTGAGCTTAAACAGTAAGGCTCCTGGAGAACATTGCAGCTAAGTTATCACTTGGCATCTACATAGGCACCTATGACAGAAATCATGCCGATGATGATTAACCATATCGTGATTGATTCATTCTTCTCTAATTTAGGGTAGTTATAGCTTCCCAACTCCTGCACCTTATGAAATTTCTCAATTCCTGGAGTGCATAATAACTGTGACATGTCTATGTAATCATTGTACATATTTTAAAAGGAGAATCTCACCATTGAACCTCCTAAAAGTCAAAATATTACACAAGGTTTTGGTTTTTTGCATTTCCTTCAATTTTCTGTTGAGTATTTCAATTTATGTACAGTGACTGGTCATGACATAATTGGGAAGTACAAACTAATTTTTATTCTCAAACACAGGTAACTAATTTAGAATGCATAAATTTCTTGGGTTAATGAATAGAAGTAGTACGTGATTTAGCCATCGTGATACAGGCACACAGGCAAAATTCGCCATAAAATTTACGAAAAGAACAATTTTATTACTTGATACATTATATTGATGGCAGTTGAGTTATACTGCATTCTAATATAAAATAAACAGCCAGCATAATGGAATTGGAATTTTGAGTTTGTTTCACATCTCTGGTAGTCTCACAAATTGTTTCTACTCATTTTGTATTTTACCTATTTGTTTCAGTCGTGAAAATAATATGCTTCTTTGACACCATATCCAAAACCTTTGACCAGTGTTCGCTCTAAGCTACATAACTGCATAGTAACCTGAAAGTTCACATGCAGGCTGTACACAAGTAGACCTCTGTAAAACAAATTGCCCAGACACTTCAAAAAAGAAAATTGAAGGATATTTGCCTGTGACTTTCGCCACAGCGAAGGACAAAGACAGCAGGTACATCAGAATAATCTCATCTCCAGCCTCCTCTCCATTTTGATATATATCCTTATTTCTTCAGTAGCAAGTCAACTTCAATATCAAGTCAAAATCTTTAAACTCTTGAACGTTACTTCACCACATGAACTGCAGCAGTTTGTAAAGAATATCTACCATGGCCTGTTCAAAGGCAACTAAGGATGGGCATAATTGCTGCGTTGTTGCTGATAACCCCACCCACACACAATATATTTAAAGAAAAAGATCTCAGTGGTCGTGGTAATTTATCTCGTTCATTCAGTTTTGTCTTGCTTTGTTCCCTGAAAATCCAAGCCTTTTGATAGCTCATGAAGGTAATTACTGGAATGAAATGTTTGGATGTTTTATCATCGAAAATCACCCTGGCCACCATTACTGTCCCTTATGGTCTTTGTAAGCGCCCAGAATATTTTTTATTAACGGTTCAAGTTTTGCAGTAGACGTAATGGTGAGGTTATCAGTGGGTCTACTGATATTATACAGTAAATTGGACAGCAAAATTTACTGGAACATGGTTCACAGTTAAATTCAGAAATTGGGACTTTACTTTTCAATTTGCTATTTTCCTCCTCAGACTTCACTTCACCGGTACTCACGAAGAGACAGCATGTTCTCAACAGCAATTAGAAATGGATAATAAATGCTGGCCTAGCCAGTGACACCTACACCCTGTGAAATTATTTTTTAAGAAGACTGAACTAAGGCAAGCAAAGGTGTGATACTTACCCTCTAGATACCCAAAAACTCAAATTTAGAGCTTGTCCATTCAAACGTAAGAGTTTTTTTATACTTTAATTACTACCAAGCAACCTCTCTGGCATAGAAAATCTATTTTTACGAGTGGAGTGTCCGAACTTTTCAGATTTTAATCACTGTCGGAAATGCTAAAAATTCAGAGGGTTTTTTTTGCCCAGCAATAATGGAAGAATGATGATATATGACCTAGTCAGCAGAACATACAGCTTGGAGGTGAGCTCAAAGGTATTCCGTTACTTTTTTCTTGCTGCTCTCGTTCTTCATGGTGATAGAGGTCACAGAGCCATGAGAAGGTTAGCTTGGCGAGTTGCTGCAATGCATATAGATGGTACATACTGCAACTGCAGTGTGCTGCAGGGATAGCTATTCGGACCAATGACAAGGGTGCCAATCAGAAAGCCAATTCTATCATAAACAGAATTTAGCTCTTTGAGTCCTGTAATGTTTTTCTTACCTTTAATTGAATGATGAAATTTACAGACAACCTGAAAACCAGCCCTTGTTTTTTAAAAAATAATCTCTCTCTTCATTCAGATAATTCATTCCATAGAGTTGCTTCTAACCAAGGATTTGAGATTCTCATAAGAATTGCAGCTTTTCTTTACAATGATTTTTATTCAACATATCTGTATTAACTGCGACAAGATTTTACAGTGACTTCAAGATCATAAATTTTAACTTTAAATATGCCAGCAGTATAATCATAGGAGTAACAAAAGAACTTGCTTATAATTAACTTTGCTGCATACTTTATGCTATTTCATGGATTAATTATTAACAATTACATTATGTCAGCCACCATCTTTTCTAAAATAGCAATCTTGCCGCTGGTCATGATGAAATAGAAAATTGTTTTAAAAGGTGAGCAAGACTTGCCAGGTAAGAAGGTTGTAAGATCTGGGGCAGAATTCTCCCATTTTGAGACTAAGTTCTCCTGCAGACAGAAAAATTGGAGTGATTCGAGCTCCTGCTACCAACGGTGTTCACAAATCATCCTGCCAATTTAAATGGATTAGCCTATCCCACATTTGAAAGACAGGGGTCTCCAACTCCTGCACTGGCTGATTTGCTGGAGTCAAAAATCACCTGAACGAGCAGCAAGTGGGAGTAAGTTAGAAGTGGCCCCTGCACACCCCCTCAGTCGCATCACCAGGGAAGATGGCCAGAAGGAGACCATTTTGTGCTTCCTGGATGTGGATGTTGACCAGACATTGGATGCCATCAAGGAGAGGGGCACCATTCTGTTCCCCAAAGTAGGCAGGGGACTACCTGCTAACGTGGTGGCTGAGGCTGTCAGCAGCAGGAGTTTGACCCAGAGCACAGTCACTCAGTCAGGAAAAGAAAATGAATAGTCTGCTTAAAGCTGCAAGAACTTTGTCTGTTCTGCCATCATTCCCAACACTAAGACAGCCATGTTAAAATGAGCACTTCCAACCTTCAACCAGTTAGACTACCAGCACCCCCTCAACCGCCTATTCCTTTCTCACCCCTGAATGATCTCCATCAATCTCACCCTTCCCACCCCATCAAGATTAATCCCAGGTTTGCCCTGGATCCTTCACGTGGCACTGATGTAAAGTCCCCAGATTCACCAGTTGGACATGTGGACCTCTTGGGGAGGTTGTGGTAGACTCAAACGACATTAGTACTGGTTTGAATCTGAGCTTCCATTGCATTCTTTGGTGAGACGCAGCAGGTTTCCACAAACGTTGCTGTTATCCAGTGGGATAAGGATGAGACATGAGGGAGCAGCTGACATGCAGGGGTAGCGAACATCATCCTTTATGAAGTTTCTCCTGTGTGTCTCAGCCCTGCGGCTGTTTCTTTCAGTTGCTACTGAGGCACCTGATCCTTGTGTGCATTTACCTTTCCGATTCCTCTCCCTGATCTGTTGTGAGACTATGAATGAAGGAAATTCCGTGAAGTGTGCCAACATTCAGCACTCATGTAAGGTTTGAAGGAAGAGGTCCTGGGTTGGTGACATTTGCTTTGTATGAAGGGAGTTAGGACAGGGCTGGCCTGAGTTAGGGGTTTCTGCATAAAGACAGGTCTGTGCCAAACTGTGAGGTTAACGGTCTAGATATGCAATATTCTATATATCATTGGTGCACAGTTCCCGTGGAGCCAGTGGTTGGAGCTATGATCAGACACAGGAGGGAACCAACAGTTTTGAAATGCAGGTGTCTGCAGCTGATATGGATTGTGTTATCTGCAACACTTCAAAGAGTCACTAGAAGCAGTCAGGCAAGACCTCCCCAAACCAGAAATCCCCTATCCTCCAACCAAGCCCCTAATTGCCCCCATTATGTCATACATACTCCAAGCAAGACAAAAAAATTTAAAAATCTCTAACCTATTACACACTAACTCATCTGGTTATGCACGGTAATTGATCTTAGCACCTTTGGGCCTAGAAAGGAAAAATCAACTAAGTTTCTATTTTTCAAGGCAATCCAGTGACCAGATCAGAAATGTGCATGTGTATACACACCAGGTGATACATCATTAGATTTAACTGTACTGTCTTTACAGTTGACCGACTACTGTTCAGCTCTGCATATGAAAAATGTTCACTTCAGCGTGGTGCTGCAGGTCTACTCATATTTGCAAATCACTAAACAACAACTTGTATTTATATAACACATTTAACATAATAATGCTTCACAGAGACATAATAAAATAAAACATCAAGTTACATTATGAGATATTAGGGCTGATGACCAAAAAGCTTGACAAAGAGGTAGGTTTTAAGAGTGTTTAGGAAGAAAGTGAGATAGCAAGGCAGAGAGATTTATGAAGAGAATGTCAGAGCTTGAGGCATAGGCAGCAGCACCTGAAGGCAAGGCCATCAATGGTGGAGCAATTAAAATTGCTTTACGAAGAGTAGAATGTGAAAGGCCGACCTGGTTTATTATGATAGTCAAATCTGGGGGTAACAAACAATAGGGTTTCAGCAACAGAAGAACTGAAGCAGGGACAGAGATGGGCAGTGTTAAGAAGATGGTCTGAGTGGTAATGTAGATTTGTGGTTGAAAGTTCATCTCAGGATTATATGATGGAGGTTGAAAACTGTCTGATTTGGTTCATAAATTTCCTGGGATGGGGATGGAATTGGTGACAAAGGAACAGAATTTGTGTCAGAGACCAAAGGCAATGGTTTCAATCTTCCCAAAGTTTATTGGGAAAATTGAAGCCATTGCTGATCATCCACACTCCAAATTGTGCTCCCTTGCTACTGACTCCATCTCTCTGCCTGCAGCGGTCTGAGATTAAGATAGTGTCTTCACCTTGGTGTCACAGTTCACCCAAGATGAGCTTCTGGCTTTGTATTTCTGCCATCGTTAGAGCTGTCTATTTCCAACTCTAACATTGCTCAACCTCGCCTGTCTCAGTTCATTTACAGCTAAAATTCTCATTCAAGCCTTCATTAACCTCTAGATTTGACAATTCCAATGCATTCCTGGCTGGTGTCCCACATTCTACTTTCCGTAAACTTGAAGTCATCCAAAATGCTGCAGCTGGTGTCTTAATTGGTGTCTTTGTTTCGCCTCGTTAAGCAATATCTTGATTTTTAAATTCTCATTCTTGTTTTCAAATCCTTCCATGACCTTGCTCTCCTATCTATAATCTCTCGACCCTCCAAAATATCTGTTCTTTTTTAATTCTGGCCCCGTGGGTATCCTTGATTTTAGTTGCTCCATTATTGCTGATTGCACCTGCCTAAAGCTCCAGAATACCCATGGATTCATACGTGGAGTTTGGGAAAGATGGGAGGAACAACATGTTCACAGGCTTTACAGAGGAATGGAAGGTTGAAGATGGAGTCGTACTGGGCTGTTATTAAGGAGAGAAGTGATGGTCAGCAGATTTGAAGGAGTGAGGGGCTGAACTGGAAGAGAACTGTTAATAATGTCAGCCAACATGTTATGGCTGATAACTAACAGTCAAGTCTAACTCCTGAACAGAAACACTTTTAAATGGAAAGCTTGTCAGTAAGGCTTGGAACATGGTGTATAGGAACTGGAAGTTGAAACTAAGGATTTGAGTCATATTCCATCCCATTATATGCCACGCAATTTTTTTTTCTGGTAATTCTTAAAATTCGTGAAATTCCTGGCACTTAGCATGTTATGTTGATGCGCTCAGAAGCTTGACTGCTTTGTTGTAGCAAAAATGCAGGATATTGTTGTTTCTGTCCTTTACTGTGATAAAGTAATTACAGTTCAATTAGCCCAATTCACCCAAATGCAGACAGTTAAATCCCCAGCAGCAAGAGCACTGTGTGGGAGTCACCCACACCAAAGTATTAGTAGCAGCTGCATTGGATAAATATACTTCATTTTGTGATAAATTATTGAACTGAAAGGGTCACCTGTCTCACTGTTGGCCCTTTGACGTCAGAATGCCAACATAGTTGCCATGGCATAGGCAGATCACAAACTTGAGCAGAGCTACCTATCGAGGCCAGACTGTTTGTATTCATG
This sequence comes from Sphyrna mokarran, assembly GCA_024679065.1. NCBI lineage: Eukaryota > Metazoa > Chordata > Chondrichthyes > Carcharhiniformes > Carcharhinidae > Sphyrna > Sphyrna mokarran. The sequence continues at coordinate 21,064,968 of JAGIQG010000027.1, read as the reverse complement.
GATAGTAACCCTGATAAGATTTGACTGTAATGTTTATTGAATTGTGAAATGAGTCAATCCTACGTTGCCATCATCTGCTGATGTAAACACTATTTTTGTAGTGATAACCCATCTCCATCAACAGCTGCTGAATATATTCTATATATAGCATAGCTTTTTAAGAGATTACAATTGTACTAAAGTAGATAATCCCTGTGTTATGGTAATAATCCTGCTCTGACAATTACATGTATTCAGAACAGTAATCCTTGCCTTTTCCACAGTTGTACTGTATTTTGTTAGTCTTTCAAATATGCGCAACAAGCACAAAACATGAAACAAAAACAAAGTGCTGGAAATACTAAGCAAATCTGGCAACATCCTTGGAGAGGGAAACAGTTAATGTTTCGCGTTGTTGATTATTTCTTCTGGACTGAAGGAAGATAGCAATGTGAAAGGCTTTATGTTTTGAAAGATGAGGGGAAGGAAGAACAAAAGAGGCGGTCTGGCACAAGATAGAGGGCCTGGGAGATAAACGACAAGGTGTCATGGAGGTAAAGAAAGAGAATTGAAATAATGTAGTAAAGAAACTAAAGGTGGGACCCAATTCACCTTTGGGTGAGAGGGATAGAGATTCTGGGCAGGTCTGAGAGGGAGACCTGGGCAGATGTTGAGGGCAGGTGGATGACTTGAGCAGACTTGGGGTGGTGTGTGTGTGTGTGTGTGTGTGTGTTGGGCAGGAGCAGGGAGAATGTGGCTGAGGGACCAGCAATCCAGGAGAGGAGGTACAGGCAGACTGCTCCTCTGATTTTGTCAGCATCACCCTTTGATCTCAGGCCCTATCAGATAAACCTTCCTTCCCTATTCCCATAGCACTATTAGCATTCCCTCCCAAGCCCCACCAACCCTGTCTGTCCTTATGTTTTTCCCCTAGAGTTAGTCATCCTGGAGAGTGGAGGTAAAAAGGCAGGTGTCACACCTCCTGTGATTGCAAGGTGTTGGAGATAGTTGAGAGGGTGTCCTGGAGGGAACAATCCTGTTGGAATACTTGGAGGAGGAGAAGATATATTTGATGGTGTCATTTGGTGATCCTTTGAGTGTGGAGGCTGATGGATAGAAGGTGAAGATATTGAGAACTCTATCACTATGATATCGTCTATAGTATTTTGCTTTTACTTAAGCATGCAGCATTCATTTATGTCTCCTGCTTGTTTTATAGTATTTCCCTCTTCATTAAATTTGTGTTTTGCATCATGGCAGAGAGAAATTAGCCCTCAAGTATAAAATTAACATGTCAACACTTCACAGATAGAAACCTGCAACCAGTAAATACCACCATTCCCATTTTCTTTTCCTTTGCAATATGCCACCCATCTTGGTGTATCCTTTAGATTCTAGAGTTGGATGGAATATAAGTTTTATATAGCCTTTAATGGTAGCCCTCAGGGTCCATGAAGTTCAAGACCTGAATGCTGTTAATATCACAATGTTAATCCCCTTTATAATGTTACATTTAGTCGGTGCCAAGAGTCGAACACGCATACTATCAATGTTATCATTGCTGTCACTGAATCAAGTTCTTTATAAATATTTGAAAAGTTCAGCTGTTCTTACAGGACTTCTTGATTATAAATATAAATACCATGTACAATTTTGTTACAGATGTTTGAAACCGTTGTGTAGCTCCAAAACATAAAATCTAAGGTCAATATAGCAAGACAAAATAAAAAACCGTGTCTAATTCCAAGTCTTAATTCATAATATTTCTCCGTAAATATTAGCTGGGAAGAAAATATAATGTAATTAGATATGAAGATTAAAATTTTGAAATTACTTGAGCCAAAACAGGATTAGATTTCATCAAATCAAGATTAATTCTTCTCAAATTATTTTTTGTTGGAACATAGAATTCAACAGCTTGTCATGTTGTAAAATGGTTATAGCAGTTACTGATTTCGCATAATTTACATTGTTTATGTATATTAGATTTAATTTTTTGTATCTACTGTGCACATTTTCTCTTGGCAGAGCGTATGTTTTTGGCATCAGGTATTATGTGGTAATCAATTACGCTTAACTGGCAGAATTGAGTATTGTCAGAAGTATAAAAACTCAAACTTGCTGATTCATGATTGTGTTCACTTTTCTTGCACTTGGGTAGCAATTTTACAGGTACAAGTCCAAAAGAACTAATCCAGATTCAATGTAATACTGTCTGCAACTATGAGTTAAACAATTTTTAGTGAAGATATTTTGTTTTCTCTTTACAAAACAGTGTTAGTGTAGAGAAATCATTGTGAAGAGCACTCAAAGGATCATTGTGATTTCAGAAATTGCTGTACTTAACAGTAGACTTCCAAACATCGGCCAGGGCTGGGATTTAGATTAAATTACCAGTGGTTCAAAATAAAAGACAGGTAAGTTTGCAAAGCCAAGTGCGTTCCAACTTCTATATTAAGCTGCAGGAAGATAGCTATCTCAGCAATAAATCTTCTGTTCTGATTCGCAACATAGAGCTTCCTGTGATTTGAACGCAGTGATTTCCAAGTGATTGAAATCATTTTGCGGGGGCGGCATGATGGCACAATGGTTAACACTGCTGCCTCACAGCGCCAGGGACCTGGGTTCAATTCCGGCCTCGGTTCAATCTGTGTGGAATTTGCACATTCTCCCCGTGTCTGCCTTTGTTTCCTTCGGGTGCACCAGTTTCCTCCCACAGTCTAAAAATGAGCGGGTTAGATTGATTGGCCATGCTAAATTGACCCTAGTATCAGAGGGATGAACAGAATAAATATGTGGGGTTGCAGGAGTGGGGTCTGGGTAGGATTATGGTCGATGCAAATTCAATGGGATGAATGGCTTCCTTCTGCAATGTAGGGATTCTATGAAATTTTCTCCAGTAACAGATCACGGCAAATTTAGATGCCTCCCCTAGAAAAGCACAATATTTAAAAATGTTTATATACATTGGACAACATTAGTGGAACTCAGATACATTTTACCGAAACTATACTGCATTCACCACATCAATTGTATTTGTGCTTGGTATCTCATACTTGCCGGCTTGAGCTTTTTGACATTCATATGCATATAGGTTTAAAAAGACCTATTCTTAACAATGTTGCATCAGTAGCAGGTAATATCTAATTCGGAATAGTTGGATTTACTTGAGATACATTCACTGAGAACGTTGAATTAAATTTCCAATGAATCTCTGTGGTGCCTAAAGAGCCAATAATGATGGTAAACTGAAACATTATTGAGATACAAGTTATTCTTGCGCGTCAACATGAGGTCGACATTTCCTGTTATAATTTCTCATGATACCATTTTTGTAGTCAACGCTGATTATCGTAAACTGTTACCCAAACATTTCCCAATACAATATTATTTAGATCCTAAGAATATTGTTAATGTGCATAGCTAGGCAATGAAAGATAGAACAAGAGCCTTATAGAGTCATACAATTCCTCCAATGCTGAAGGGGACTATTAAGTACATTGAATCTGCACTGACTCTCCAACAGAGTATCTCACCCAGGCCGTATCCCTGTAACTCCGCATATTTATCCCATTAATCCCCCTAACCGACACATCCTGGGACACTAATGAGCAATTCAGCATTGCCAAACCTGCCACCTATCCTGCACATCGTTGGATTGTAGGAGGAAACCCACCCAAACATAGGGAGAATGTGCAAGTTCCACACATCAGAGTCATCCAAGACTGGAATTGAACCTGGGTCCCTCGTGCTTTGAGGCACCTGTGCTAACACACTTACAAGTGTTTATTTACTCACTGTGTCTCCTGCCAACACAAGATGGCCACTGATACCCCTCTGAACATGCACAGAAATTAAGTGGTGTCACTCTGCTGCATCCAGTGCACCAGTGCCCTCTGTGTATGCGCCAATGATGTCACCACACATATACACCATCTAACTGTTTTTAACTGCTTGAAGTGAGAGAGAAAGATGTGGCAGTCACCACATTTGTTGCCCCTGTTCTGTTCCTTCTGATCAGTTTTTAAATTATAGTCATATCCGATGATTCAAGATTGAAGTGCTACTTTTCTCAATAATGGACACAACCTTAACAAGTATTACCACATATTTATCAATGAATTTCTACCATTTCAATGTGGCTTAAAGACAACCGAGAGGCTACATCAAATCGAGATCATATTGACATGCGCCATTAAAAGACAGGTGTCTTCTGAGCTCAGATTCATCATTTAAGAAACAGTTGTACAACTCTTTTGAATTTGTAGCTGGGAATTCTAACTGACATCGGCTGCTGTAGAAAAGATTAGGACATTCTGTTTTCTTTGGTTGTAGGTTAGCATCAAACATATTGCTTACTATTATCCTATCCAACATACAAAATTAACTACAGTAAAATATATTTTGAATTCTGTGCAGGTGATATAATTGTCTGTATCATAATTTTTAATCATTGTGCTGGTCCTGTATATGAAATAATTGTGTAATTCTTGTAACATAATTTCCAATGTGAACATTAATTGTCAAATCCTGTGTTCGATATCAGTGTGCATGGTTTTATCTGGTGGATCTATCGCATCATTTTCCCTATTTAAATTTTTTAAAAAGAATTCCAATGTTGTATTTAGATTCCAGAAATGAAACACAATGCTATGGTTCATTTGGTATGAAGGCCAATAGTGGGGAAGTAACACATTTGGAAGATAAATCCATGCTACAAATCAGTTTAAAATAGTTAAGTACAATTCTCAGTGAAATATTGATGCAATTCCTGAATTTTATAAATACACATTCAGACAATTGCTGAGTATTTCTTTAGTGTGAAATAACAGTATTTTGGGCATTTACAGAACCTTTTCTCTTTTTCCCTCATAATTCTGTCCAGCAATAACTTATGTTAATTCACCAAACAGAAAAAAAGTCCCAAGAGACTGTACCTGCCTTGGTGTCTTGTTCTATCATTGACTTTTTTAGAATAGTTGTTTTTCAAGAACAATAAATCAAAAGCGTGATAAATGAGGATGGAAACTGATAGACCAAAAACACACTGCGGCATCTTAGAATAATCATATAATCTCATAATCAGTGTTACTGAATACTAATAGGGTATGCCTGAATCTTGGAGGTATTTGGGTTTCTTCAATCCACAAAGTCTTCATATTATATAGATTCATTTCTACCTTATATCATCTATTGCAGTGCCAAATCTGTAACCCATTTTCTACTGAGTGTTATAACTTAAATATAATTCTCTACTGCTTTCAGTTTTACATAGAAGTGATGATAAATCTGTGTAAATGGTTCTCCTGTCGGATAATACATATATCATAACCAATACACAGCCAGCAAATCGATCAGGTTGTGTGTGGGCATCTGTGTGCTATAAGGAAGTAAGCTCCACAGATCAGGAGAAATTCCCTGCCGTTATTCACATGTTTATGATATATTAGTAAACTGAATGAACTAATTAGCTGCCTAAAACACGGCTGTGATGATTTGAACAGTGCCATCTTAACTTCTGGCCACTGCCAAGTTGCTCACAATGAGAATGTGAATACTAGGATCTGGAGTAAGTCATCCGGTTCCTCAAACCTGCTGCACCATTCAATAAGATTGTAGCTGATCTTTTTGTGGACTCAGCTCCACTTACCCGCCTGCTTACCGTAACCCTAAATTCCTTTACTTTTCAAAAATGTATCTGTCCTTGCCTTAAAAACATTCAATGAGATAGCCTCAACTGCTGCCGTGGGCAGGGATTTCCACAAATTCACAACCCTTTGTATGAAAAAGTTCCTTCTCAACTCAGTCCTAAATCTGCTTCCGCTTATTTTGAGACTGTACCCCATAGTTCTAGTTTCACCCACCAGTAGAAACAACTTTCCTGCTTCTATCTTATCTATTCCCTTTATAATCTTAACTGTTTCTATTAGATCTCCCTTCATTCTTCTGAATTTCAATGAGTATAGCCCCAATCTACTCAGTGTCTCCTCATAAGCCAACCCTCTCAACTCCAGAATTAATCTAGTGAATCTCCTCTGCACCCCCTCCAGTGCCAATATATCCTTTCTCAAGTAAGGAGACGAAAACTGGACACACTACTCCAGATGTGGCTTCACCAGCACCTTATACAGCTGCAACATAATCTGGCTATTTTTAAACTTTATTCTTCTGGCAATGAAGGACAAAATTCCATTTGCCTTCTTAGTTACCTGATGCACCTGCAAACCAACTCTTTGAGACTCCTGCACAAGGACACCCAGATCCCTCTGCACTGCAGCATGCTGCAATCTTTTATTATTTAAATAATAGTCCATTTTGCTGTTATTACTACCAAAGTGGATGACTTCACATTTACCAATATTGTACTCCATCTGCCAGACCTTCGCCCACTAGATTATCTATATCCCCTTGCAGACTTTCAGCGTCTTCTGCACACTTTGCTCTTCACCCATCTTTGTGTCATCTGCGAATTTTGACACACTACACTTGGTCCTCAACTCCAAATCATCTATGTAAATCGTAAATAATTGCAGTCCCAACATTGATTCCTGAGGCACACCACTAGTCACATCACCATCCAGAAAAACACCCACTTACCCCCATTCTTTGCTTTCTGTTAATTAACCAATCCTCTATCCATGCTAATACATTACCCATAACTCCATGCACCTTTATCTTATGTAGCAGCCTTTTTTATAGCACCTTGTCAAATGCCTTCTGGAAATCCAGATATGCCATATCCACAAGTTTCCCATTGTCCATTGCACATATAATGTTCTCAAAGAATTCCATTAAATTAGTCAAACATGACCTATCCTTCATGAACCCATGCTGCGTCTTACCAATGGGACAGTTTATATCTAGATGTCTCGCTATTTCTTCCTTGATGATAGATTCAAGCATTTTCTTACTCCAAAAGTTAAGCTAGCCAGCCTATAGTTACCTGCCTTTTGTCTACCTCCTTTTTTAAACAGTGGCATCAGATTCTCTGTTTTCCAATATGTTGGAACTACCCCAGAGTCCAATGAATTTTAGTAAATTACCATTAGTGCACTTGCTATTTCCTGCCATCTCTTTTAGTACCTTGGATGCATTCCATCAGGACCAGGAGACTTATCTACTTTTAGCCCCATTCACTTGCCCAACACTGCCTCTTTCATGATAATAGTTTCTAGGTTCTCACCTGCCTTGGCCTTCTTATCATCAATTTTTGGCATGTTATTTGTGTCTTTCATTGTGAAGACTGACACAAAATACCTGTTCAATGCCTCAGCCATTTTCTCATTTCAGTTATTACAGCCCCCTTCTCGTCTCTAAAGGACCAATATTTACTTTCACCACTCGTTTTTCTTTTATATATTTGGAGAAATTTTTGCTATCTGTTCTTGTATTCTGAGCTAGTTTACTCTATAATCTATTTTACCTTTCTTTATTGCTATGGCATAACACTGTAGAACAGTACTACTGTGCAAGCATAGAGCTGGTAGCAAAATGCAGCCTGATTTGCAGAGACATACATTAAGTATCAAATACTTCCAAACCAACAACAATCAGTTTCAGCTTGCTCCAAATATGAGCATGAATGAACCCCAATTAATTCCTACCACCTGAATACTTGAAACTTAATTAACAGTAGCCCTATCATCACTACAGCATCTCAGATTCCCTTCCCTCAGCTCTGGGGATGAGCAATGTAGCACTCTTGTCCCCTTTATTATATCTGTTTAAACTTTCAGAAATACTTTGCTGACCCGCTTGTTTTCTTTGGCCTTGTGATGTCCTTGTTCAAACCCCCAGTCCTCCTTGCCTGCTTTTTGTTAACGTAGCCTTAAGCATTTGCTACAAAAATAGCTCTCCTGCTCTTTAGGCTTTCCAGCTGTTCCATGCCTCTTGTAGGAATCATTCCTCTCTCTTTTCCCGTCACTCCACCAAAGAAAATATTAGTTTAAATTTATAGCAACTTCCTACCCCTGCATTTTGCTACCAACACTATGCTTGCACTGTTGTAATGAAAACTGTTACGCCGTAGCTATAAGGACTGGGAGTTTGAACAAGGACAACACAAGGCTTTTCTCCAATTTTTGGCACTGTTCTTCAGGTCCCTTCCTGAAGTCAGTCTACATCAAGCTGCTGGAGGTAAAATAGTGGGCCAGGGAGAAAATACAACAAATGAGTAATGAGATGGGCAGACAAGGGGAGGAAGAAAACTGAACAGGTTGAGGAAGGGGACAGTGTGAACAGGTGACAAAAGGGATGGATGAAGGCAATAGAAAGAATATGGGAATGATGGAGTGTGGATGGGACAAGGGGCAGTGATCACATCTGAATAGAACAGAACAAATAGACCTCCAAAGGTGACAATTTATATTAATATGGTTAATAAAAATCTGATGACTGCACAGTATACAAAATCTCAATTTCCTTTTTCATATTTTATACTTGGATATCATCTTTGGCTCAGTGGAATTACTCATTTCTTGAGTCAGAAGTTCGTGGGTACAAGCCTACTCCAAAAATTTGAGCACATAATCTAGGCTGCCAAGTCAGTGAAATACTGAGACATCAGAATGTTGCATCTCTGAAGGTGCCAACTTTCAAATGAGATATTACAATGAAGGCCCCAACTACTGTTTCAAGTGTTTGTTTAAAATTTCCCTGAGAGTAAAAGAGGAGGGCAGTTTTCCTCATTCTTTGGACCAGTATTTTGTCCAAGAATCAAAACCGCTCAAAAACTCACCTTAGTGGTCAACCTCAAAGTTCCACCTAACAAATATATGTTTTACTTATAACCAGACACAAGCAATCAAGCAGATGATACGGACTGTGTTACAAAGATGTGTGGGAGTTTCAGATGTACCCGCCTCTTTGCATTGGATACTGATAACATTTCAACATGGTGAATATCAACATCAGTGGTTTACTTTAATGCTTGATGTACAAGTCACCTTTGTTTTTTGGGAGATTTTCATTTTCAAGGTTTCAAAGGTTGATTTGTATGGTAACGTCAATGATAAGATATAATGTTACATTTCACTTGTCACACAATCCTGGGTGTTTTCCAGATGCTGCTTATGTTTCATTAGTGGAGTTATGAGCATTGGTTTCATCTGAGTACACCCTCACTGCTGATCCTATGATGGAAGTAAATCAGTCAACCCAAGCCACTTTCTGAGGAACCCTTGGCAATAGAGGTCTTTGATGAAACATTTGAATCTCCAGCACCACAACCATCTTTCTTTGTAAGAGATATGATCCCTTCCACTGGGTGATTCCCTATTTGCTAGGTGGTGGAAGAATTGTTATGAAGTAATGAGATCTTAGAATAAATGAAGGGATATGACAGAGACATCCATAGATGGATGGAGGGTGAGAAGGTTAGGTGGTTCAGGATACTACCTGCTTACCAAGATATCAAGTTGATGATGAGAAATGACAATCTTCAGAGAATACAGTGAGATCAAAGTGATGGAAGTGATTGGAACCAGAATGTGAGAATTAGAATTGTTACAACACAGAAGAAGGCCATTTGGCCTGCTATGTCTGCACCAGCTCTCTGAATAAGCAATTCATCTAGTGCTATTCTCCGTGTAACCCCACACGTGCTTCCTTTTCAGATAGCAGTCTAAATCTTTTTTGAATGCTTTGGTTGAATCTACCTCTACCACATTCTCAGACTATGCATTCCTGGACTTAACATTTGCTGCATGAGAAACCTTTTCTTATATCCCTTTGCTGCTTTTGCCAATTATTTTAGGTCTGTGTCCCCTCATTCTTAATCCTTTCACAAATAGAGACAGTTTCTCCCTATGTCCAGACTCTTCATATTCTTGAATTACTTCTATCAAATCTCCTGTATAGTATTTGGGTTTGTATGGGTTAATGTGTAGGACTGTGTAAATACCATCTCCCATAAGGATTTAGGAGAACACATGATTAAGAGAGGGGAAATGTTTATCATTTCAGCAGTGTAATATCTAGTCGTAGATATCTGTACATAGTTCAGCTGTATAAAATAAACCAGTTGCTTTTTGAACCTACAAGTATTTCAAAATCATTTTGAAGCTAGACTAATCAACATACAACACCTTTTCTCTAAGTCCAAATCACTCCAATCTATCTTCACAACTGAAGTTTCTGAACCCTGGAAATATTCGTGTGACTCTCTTTTGCACTCTTTACTCATTGCCTTCCAGCTTCCTAAAGTATGGCACTCAGAACTTGGCTCAATACTGCAATTGATGCCAAATTAGTGTCTTTTGCAAGTTCAACATAACCTCTTTGCTGCTGTACTCTGTGCCTTGGATAAAGCCTCGGCAGCTGTATGTTTTATTAACTGCTCACTCAACTTTTCCTGTTGCCTTCAATTGCTCATGTACATGTACAGTCAGATCCCATTGCTCCTGTACCCCTTTTAGAATTGCATCCTTTATTTTATATTCTCTTTCCATGTTCTACTTGCCAAAATGAATCACTTCACATCTCAGCATCGAACTTCATCTGCCACTGGTATGCCCTTTTCACCAAATTATCTATGTCCATTTGTACTTTGTTGTGCTTCTCACAGTCCACAATGCTTCCAAGTTTTGTATCATCTGGAAGTTTGTGCGCCCATATGTTAATGTACATACATACAGACATATACTTCAGGAAAGCCAAGAGGCCCAACACTGATCCCTGGGGAATTCCATAGCGCACCTTCCTCCAGTGCAAACAACATCCATTAACCAGTGCTCTATTTCCTGTCATTCAGCCAATTTTGTACCTATTTTGCTATGGTCTTTTTTATCTCATGTACTATAACTTTGCTCATACATCTGTTGTGCAGCACTGTATTAGATACCTTTGGAAGTAGATGTACAGTACATCAACAGTATTGTCCTCATCAACATCTATTATTTCTTAAGACAGGGTTAGTTAATACAGTTTTCCCTTGAAAAATCTGTGTCGACTTTCCTTAATTACCATTAATCAGTTGTCCATGTGACTATTAATTATGTCATGAATTATTTTTTTTCCAAGAATTTCCCCACCACTGAAGCTAAACTGACTGGCATGAAGTTGCTTATCTTTACACTACTTTTTAAATCAGGGTATAAATGTGCAATTCTTCAATCCTCTGGAACAATATCTCCGGATAAAGAAAACTGGAAAATTATGGGTAGTGCCTCCACAATTTCCAATCTCACCTATCCTAGTGTCCTTGGATGTATCTCCTCTGGTTCATTGCCTTTCTAACTTTAAGTACTGATAGCCCATTGAATACCACTGTCTGAATGGCCTTCTGCATGTCGTTCCTATTCCTTTTTAATTGCCTGGTGATAATCCATTCCTTCCTGCAATCATTTAAGCATTTATAACTGTGCTATCCATGAAGCTCTCAGTCTCATGGATATACTGCAGTGACGCCAGCCACCACTTAGATTATGAAACTTGAAGCTTAAGATGCTGCAATTGGTAACACTTTACTGTACAATTGGTTATCCAAGACATGGGAAGAGTCCTGGAGCTCCCACATTGTATAGAATGTGCATTCTAGAGATTGGCATAGCCCTGCCATTTTTCTATTTATCAGTTAACCTTGCTTCTATTAATAATACTAAGACTAATAAACCTTCCCATTCTGACGATTCTTACTATTATCAATAAATCTTACCAATGCTGATAAATCTGCTAATGTTTAACACACATTACTGGGAGTAATGTACCTTACTAGCAGTAATAAACTTGACTTAATAAAAGATAAGACTCATCAACTACTTACTTGTTAGTAATAACGTTTTTATTATTTTCAATCTGCCAGTTGTTTAGACTCAGTCCTTAAACAATAGTACCCATCAGCTATTCAACTTGTGCCCTCCTTGTGATGTCACAGCTTGTTATTTGTTTCTGAAAGTGGCTCTGAAGCCACAAAATGCCTGTCCAGAGTTAAGTTATAAGGGAGGTTGTTTAACCAGGCTTGCATTTCCTGGAATGTCAGAGTTTAATGGTTAATTTAATTGTGATATTTAAGATGATTGAAGGAATTGTGAAGGTAGATAGGAGGAGCCATTTCCTCTAGTGGGAAAATCAGAATGAAAGGCAAAACCTTAAAATTAGAGAAACCATTCAGAGGTGAAGACAGAAAGCACCTCTTCACCAAAAGAATAGTGGAAATCTGGAACACTTATTCTAGAGTCTCGATCAGTTGAAATAGATTTTTATCAGGTAAAAGTATTAAAGGTTATAGAACCAAGGTCGATGGAGTTAAGATATAGATTAACCATAATCTTATTGAATGACAGAAAAGTTTCAAATAATTGAATGAGCTACTCTTGTTCCTATGTTTTTGTTTCCTTTTCCGTCTTATGAAAGGATTGACATTATTTCTGAAATTAAAGTACACTTCAAAACTCTGATTTGAAGAATTATTGGATTTGTGGAAATGCCCTCAAGGTAAATAAGGTGAAATGTTTCTCATCAATACTTGTAGCTATTATCATGGCAGTGACGGCCCTGTTTCCATTGAGTGATTCTGAAATAGCCTGAAAGCGAGTAGTCTTAATCACTGACTTTTTTTTGCCTGAAAAACATAATTATGCACTTACAGTCTACGTCGCGTTTGAATTCAAATATTTCTAAATTTAGAGATGTCAGATATTTGTGGTAGTGATGAAATTTTATCTACTTTATTGAAAATTGAGATAGGTAAGAATCTATATTATTTCCTTTAATTATTTTGCATAACTAGTTTTTCAACAGTCGGTGCAGCTTTACACATTAGCACCCATTCATCACTTCTTGCTTGGAGTACGGCTTAGGATCCCAGTGAATTTGATGCTCTTTAACCACTTGTCACGGGAGCCAGAAAGTAAGAGAATTAAAACCTGTACTTTTGCACCTTCTAGTGATGGGCATAAACAGCATTGGATAAGGCAACAAAACAGTTCATCTAACTGCCATCTTGCCCAGGAAATTTGGAAGTTATATAAAACAATACTTGATACATTTTTGCATGAGCTATCCACTGACATCAGTGTTTATTTTACATAACACTGCAGAGCCTTTAAGTTCCTGTATCTGAGTTATTGATGCATATTGTAGTTTTTGGATATCTCATATATCAGCTGCAATATTCTGAAGTGTGAAAGAGGACCCCAATTACTGTCAAAATTCAAATATTGAAGTGATTTCTATCCCAACTAAAAATTAGCTAGCGCAGAGATCCTGATTTAGTCCTATGTGTGGTCTAGCTTTCTAAATATTTTCCATTTAACTTAAGCCATGAGGTACAATTTTTATCCGTGTCATGCTGTATATGTTGCCAGTTTTCTTAAAATGTAATCATTGCTAAATATATAGTTCCATTATTAAAATAATGTATCTGGAGTTGAATACAAATTGGTGTTCAAATAATCTTGAAGGATCACAGAAATTTTGTTTGTCTAAACCTTATGAAGTGCGGATCCATTGTTATACTGTTCACCTATTATGTCACTTGTCTTTTCATTATTATTTGTATTTATTTGAGTTTTATAAAAAAAAAACTGTAAAAGTGTAAATATTAATCATAAAGACATTGCTGAGTTGTCAAGTTCAGCTATTAGCAGTTGTGTCTTTAACTTGGATTCATTGAGCTCACAACCTTAATTGTCACAATGGAGACTCGTAGATCATTGCGTGAAACACCAGCACAGTATGTTTTTTTTGTTGGCCAAAGTTAAAATATTATAATATAGTGCTTTCATTAGTACTGGTTCAGTAGTGATCTGCTGTAGTGCTTGTTGTCCTGTTTTATCTGCAGATATATATAGACCTGTGTATATTATATGTTCATTTGTACATTCAAGTCTATATTTTCTACTTCTGAAGTGCAGGACACTATTTTTATGCACATTTCTTCCTGCAAGAGAGAATACTGATTTTAAAAATATACTTTGGCACTCATATAATCACAGGCTTGACTTCATCTATAGTTCTGCCAGTACACATGGAAGGAGTTTCATATCTTCTGTTTAAATATTCCTAATTTTCATATGAAATAAATGATCAAAATTACAGAGGCCACTTGAATAAAAGGGAATTGTTTTGCCTGTAAATTTATGTATGGAGTTCTCCTGTACCCGGGTAACTGAAACATTTCAAACATCAACCTCGCCAGAATCTTTTGAGTATAATTCTGCTAATGGGTGGTTCATTCAGCAGGTTCATTCAGAGTGCTTCCCCTGATATTTCTGAGTCTCCATCCCACTGACATTTATTTGCCTTATGCCCTGAGAAATCTTTACCATTTCTTGACCAGGAAGTGAACAGAGCTTGACAGCTGACAGTTTATAAATCATCCAAGACATACTGCATGCTGCAGGTAGATTATTGCTGATATCAAAGGACATAATCTGACTCTCCAGTGTAAAAGTAAAATTGAAACATATTGCGTCGGGCGTATACACTGTGTATGCTGCTATACAGCGCTGAACAATCGTTGTGTAACTTCCCATGGGGAATGCTGGGTTTTATTTCACTCCCATACTCAGTAGTTCTCCATCTACTTCAACTTTTAAAAATGCTAAAGGCACTCACATAATGAAATGATTCACAGAATCACAGAATGCAGAAAAGGCCGCATAGCCCTTTGAGTCTGCACCACCATGTGAGAAACACCTAACCTACCTACCTAATCCCATTTACCAGCACTTGGTCCATAGCCTTGAATGTTATGATGTGCCAAGTGTTCATTCAGCTCCTCCTTAAAGATGTGAAGCAATCTGTCTCCCCCACTGTCCTAGGCAGTGCATTCCAGACCATCACTGCCCTTTGGGTAAAACAGTTTTTTCCTCACATTCCCTCCTAAGCTTCAGTTTGAACTTGTGTCCCCTCATGACTGACTCTTCAACTAAGGTGAACGGCTGCTCCCTGTCCATCCTGTCCATGCCCCTCATAATCTTTGTGTGTCTCAGTCAGTTGACCCTTCAGTCTTCTCTGCTGCAACGAAAACAATCCAAGTCTTTCTGGCCTCTTTTCAAAACTTAAATGTTCCTTCCTAGATGTTCCTTCCTAGGCATCATTCTGGTGAATCTCCTCTGCAGCCCCTCCAATGAAATCACATTCTCCCTATAATATGGTGACCAGAGCTGCATGAACAGCTCCAGCTATCGCTTCAACCAAAGTTCTATACAGCTCCAACATGACCCCACCCCTGCTTTTGTAATTTTTGCCACGATTGATAAAAGCAAGACTCTCGTATGCTTTTGTCACTGCCCCACTAATATGCCCTTCCACCTTCAGAGATCTATGAACAAACGCCAGAGTCCCCTTGTTGCTCAGAACTTCAGGCCATTCATTGAATATTTTTATGTCAAATTACTCTCTCCAAGGTGTATCATCTCACACTTTTCAAGGCTAAATTCCATCTGCCACTTATGTGCCCATCTGACCATCCCATCTATAACATCATGTAACCAAGACACTCAATCCTACTGTTAACCACCTGGCTAATCTTTCTATCATCTGAAAGTTGCAACTCTCCCCGCCCCCCAACCCCAAACACACCCACACCCACACACACACCCACACACACACATTCTTGAATCCACCTTATCAGATTATTCTGTATCCCATGTGCATTTGCCTTATTTAAAAGTCTCCTATGTGGGACCTTGTCAAAGACTTTGCCAAAATCCATATAGGCTACATCAACTGCACTACCTTCATCTACAACCTGGTCACCACTTTGAAAAATGCAATCTCATTTGTTGGGCAAAGCCATTCTGACTGTCTCTGATCGAACTATGCCCTTCCAAGTGGGAATTTTCTCCAATTATTTCTCTACCATTGAGAATCATTCGTCCATATTGCTTGGTTTATCTCGACAATCCTTTTTAAATAGCAGAGCCACATTAACATAGCAGACTTGTTTTTTTTTGTTTTGAAGGGCTCATGTCAATTGGCATGCTCTAGTGTTGTGATAAAGGTTTTTTAATGCATCGTGTACCATGTTTGAAAACAACTGGAAAAAACTTATCAACATTGCTACAGGGTATGCATTAAGAGTAGTTCCTGAATCTGCACCTGATGCAAAATTCCCCTGCTTGCAGCATATATTGGCAATCCAGGCATTGCTCACATTTTTCCAAATTTGTGGCTAAAAAATTGCGCCATACGTGTGTTTGAATATTTGGTAGATGCTACAAATGGATGAAATTCCTAATTGATTATTGAAAGATTACCTCTATAGTTCTTTCTCATCTATAGGAGTGCATTAGCATTGCCAGTTCAATATTTGTCATTGAAGGAAAAAACACATACTGTTTAATATTTGTTAATACCAGATTCAGAATAATGGGACATTGAAAGATGTTACAGCATGTATCAAAAGATCCAGCAAGCATCTGAGCCATTAAGACAAAAAGTAATGTGCATGTGATCTTTTATCTGTGCTGAATTGATTCATCTTAGTTAGATAGCAGTGAATTTGATTTAATTTATTATTGTCATATGTATTAGTATACTGTGAAAAGTATTGTTTCTTGCATGCTAAACAAACAAAGATTACTGTTCATAGAAATGGAAACAAGAGAGTGCAGAATGTAATGTTACAGTCATAGCTAAAGTTAGAGGAAGATCAACGTAATGCGAAGTAGGTCCATTCAAAAGTCTGAAGGTATTCTTGAATCATTTGGTACATGACCTCAAACTTTTGTCTGTTTTTCCTGATGGAAGATGGTAGAAGAAAGAACGTCTGGAGTGCATGGGGTCCTTAATTATGTGGCTGCTTTGCCGAGCCAGTAGCAAATATAGACAGAGTCAATGGATGGAAAGTTAGTTTGCATGATGGATTGGGCTACATTCATAACCTTTTGTAATTTCTTGCAGTCTTGGCAGAGCAGGAGCCATACCAAGCTAACCAGAAAGAACACTTTGTACAGTGCATCTGTAAAAGTTTGTGAGAGTCGTAGCTGACATGCCAAATTTCCTTAGTCTTCTAAGAAAATAGAGGTGTTAGTGGGCTTTCTTAACTGTAGTGTGAGCGTGGGGGGACTAGGACAGATTGCTGGTGATCTGGGCATCTAAAAACTTGAAGCTTTAAAGTCTCTGTCTTCTCTAATTTGGACAGAGAAAATCGACCATGTTTCTTGTTTCTGATTACTAACACCAACCCTTGCAAGTAAATAGATACTGCTTAAACACAGGTTTGGGGTTGACCATAAGGCTCTTGCCTGTCTTTCCATATTGTCAATTAGTTTTATGGTACGCAGTGTTGAGACTGACACAATAATATTAATTGGGTCGGCTGCCAGAGGGTGACCAGATGCCATTGAGTCAAACCACTGCAAGGACTTGATAACTTTAGAAAATGAAAAGAATTGAGAAAAAAATTGAGTTTTTTCTAAACAAGATTTTAAGTTAATTGCAGTACTTCAGTAAAGCAGTGCAGTTCAATCTAATCTGAAACTTTCCCGTTCTGGCACATTAGAAATGGGGAGGAATTGAATGCACAACTAATGATTTCAATGTGTTATCATGTACAGAAAACAAATGCATATATAATAGAAACCAGGTAAATTTTTGAAATGAACCGCAATGTATGTACTTGAACTTCTCTTTGTATTCTTGAGTTGAAACTACTAGATATGAAACCATGCTGTGAAGTTAATGGACAATATAGCAGTAATATTTGCACCACCTAACAATATAACTTGAATTTGTGTGTATTTGACAATCTTGAGATATCCCAAAGCACGCCATCATCGTTAAGTGCTACAGTTGTAAGCAAAAGTCACAGTCAATTTCTTGGGTGAGGGGTTAATTCTTGGTAGAACTTACAGAATAGAAACAAACCATTTGACTCGATATGTCTTTGGCATTATGCTGCATTTGAGCTACTTCCCTTCTTACTTCATCCCATCCTATCAACATAATCTATGCTTTTCTCTCTCATCTCTAAATAGCTTATGCTTGAAGGCGTTTATGCTGTTTGCCACATGTGACAGAGTTATATATTCTCACTAATCTGATTAAATTGCTTTCTACTGTGTTCTTTATTGAAGTTATTAAACCCCAAATTGTGGATCCTCAACACAAGGGGAAACGTCCTTTCTGCCATCCTTCCTGAGCCCTTCGTAATGTTAGAGACCTCCGTTGGACGACCTTTCCATCTTGTCTTTCCGAAGGAAAAGAGCCCATATATCATCTTTCCTGATAGTTGTAACATCTCTATCCTGATACCATTCTTTTTTTTGTGCTGTTCATATATTTCTCTACCCCCATATGCCTACATATTGTACCTACTAATCCCTCTAATCTACACATCCCAGGACACTAAGGTGCAATTGTAGCATTGCCAATCGACCTAACTTGCACATCTTTGGATTGTGGGAGGAAATCAGAGAACCCGGAGGAATCCCACACAGATATGAATAGAATGTGCAAACTCCACCCACACAGTGACCCAATTGAACCCAGATCCCTGGAGCTGTGAAGTAGCAGTGCGAACCACTGTGCTACCATGCTGCACAAAATCAGGTGGGAAGGCACAGGGTGGACAGTATGTCACATTCCTGATTCAATCCAATCAAGTAGAGACTTTCCTGCCTGGAATCCAGTTGAGGCCTTTAATTAGCAGTCCTGCAAAAGGAGCCCTCCTTCTCTTCATAACAGCCACTACCCCTGACCTGATGAGTCTGGATAGCCCAGGTGAGTCCGTTCATTCAGTGGCATTAACAGGACTGAAGAGTTCCCAACTGTCTGGCCAACATCTATTAGAGACAGGAGCTTCACCTTTAAAGGCACAGAAACCCCGACTTCAGACAGTTAATGCCTGATTCACGTTTAATAGCTTTGGAGATCCTGATCATACCTGGATGGGCTACCACCATGGTTATTATATTGAGTCCTTTGTATGCATTTCAGAGGGAAAAAAGTGATCCAATTCCAGAAATAACATTGTATTGATTGCAGATTCCTTGCTAACTTGTATTCAAATTCGAAACACTCTTGTCTGAAATTCTCTGGCCGTTCATAATCGTCGTTGCCTGTGAGAACGGAGAGTTTGACACTCAGCCAAATCTCTGCTGACTGCAGTGGGACCGGAGAATCTCAGCTGCAGGCAAGGCTGGAGAATTTAGTACTCTATCTTTTTGATGGATAACTTAGAGATTTCTTTATACTATTGCTGTGCATTTAAAAAAGTTTACTGAATAACCAAAAAAATTTGATAAAAGCTTTTTGTTTCAAAATAAATCTTCAAAAGCTGTGAGTCAGAAAGCAACTAAAATTGGTATTTCCCTATGATCCATTTATGTGGACGGTTTCAGTCCTGTTTTGGCCCAAAACTTCCAGGATCGTGTGGATAATGGAATAATAATATCAGAGCCTAATTTAAGTGTCACAATTCGGAATCAGGCAGACCCTCTGACACCACAGAAAAATCCAACCAAAAAATAATTGACAGTAATCTGGCATAAACAATTGAAACTCAGATTTCTAATCACGTGCAAACACTTTATACCCATTTATTGTGTATACCTCATTATCAAATCTGTGTGTCCAGAAATCGTGAAACGGTTGCTTTTTTTTCTAATATATGTTCTGTTTTTCACACAGCAGTTGACGTTAAATCCTCCCTGCCTGTGACTATGCAGACTGCTACCCCAGTTGACCTAAGGACAGACCCCAGAATCCCAATCCCAACTGTGGACCCTCTTCTTCGTGAGCAGCAATTGCAGCATGAACTGCTAATGCTCAAGCAGCAGCAACAGATCCAGAAGCAGCTATTATTTGCTGAGTTCCAGAAACAGCATGAACACCTGACAAGACAGCATGAGGTTCAGCTTCAGGAACACCTAAAGGTACTTCCCATCATCTTTCCATGGTTTGTGCACAAATATGAGATTAGAATCTTAAGAAACTCTGTTAAACTTCACCCTTCATGGAACACTGACTGATATGCACCCAGTTGGATGTTATTTTCTAGAATAATATGTGAAACACAGACAAGACAGTTCTGTATAATGTTTCCCATGCCACTCCTCATTTGTCTTGCACATAAAATGATTTAAATTGAGACTAATGAAGTATAGCGTAATAAATGTGGACCAAAGCTACTCTTGCAGGAAAAATTATATCACTATTTATTTTTTTCATCTTGCTTATTCTTGGATATGTTTTATTTGATTATCCTTCATCTCATTACCTTTATCAATTTGCTTTTTTTTTTACACAACATTATTTACTGGTGATTCAGATTCTAAAATTTCCTGCACTCCATTTACTTCACAGATTTAAGTATATAAATTCTCCAACAGAAAAAGTTAATCGTGCATTCATATTATCATTACATTGTATGTAATTGTACTTGAACATGTTTCTTAGGAATTGAAGCTCCACTTTTCAAGCGTATTCTTTGATAATGGAGCAACTTTCTTCCAGTCCTTTGGGAGTGATGAGATTTATTTTAGGATAGCTTTATTTTTATTGCTATTCTACATCAGGCAATTAGCATTTACCCTATTTAGGTTCTTGTACATTTCCTTGTACCAATCCAAAGTCTCCAGTAACCTCAGTATGATTTTTTAGAACATATTTTTATAAGTTTAAACTATAGCGATCCAAAATTCATTACTTTCATAACAATTCTTTGACTTCTCCATATAATAAAATATAAGCTTGCCCTGGAGGTATAGGAGCAGCTGTTTTCAGTGGTATTCTTTACATAATTAAATAGTTGGTCAATTGAACAGCTATATTTTAGATAGACATAAACCCAAATAAGAACTTTTGCATTTAGGCTGCTGTTAGTTTGAACTCTTGAATTAATGTATTTTGATAATGATAAATAATGTGCAGGGATTTATTTTTAAAGATCTGAATGCAGCCAGATATCACATTCTTTAGAAATCGAGATGTGCTCAATGGTGTGAGTAGTGGCAAAATAGGGAAACTACATTGTTGGTTGTGCCCAGAAGTACAAATATTAATATTTTAATATTTAGTCTTGTTTGTATAATAAGTATAATATCTTCCATAACACAAATATTCCTTGGCAGCAGTTGAGCTTTTCTGAGCACGCTATTCCAGAAATTGAGATAATGATGTTTAATTTAATTTTAATGTATTCTAAGTAAGTTGTTTTTGCTGTGAATGTCTGGAAACTTAATTGTATTGTTGATATATACTATACATGTAGCATTTTGTGAAGTATTATATGCTTTATATTTACATGGCCCTTTCTGTCATTTGTGTAAGCAACAACAGGAGATCCTAGCAGTGAAGCGTCAGCAAGAATTGGAACAACAACGTAAGCTTGAGCAGCAACGACATGAAGAGTTGGAGAAGCAGAGATTGGAGCAGCAATTGCTTATGCTTCGAAACAAAGAGAAAGGCAAGGAAAGTAAGGAAGCTATATGTGAATGTGAGCTTTTGTGAAATCAAAAGCTGCTCCCCCATTCAGCTCTTTCAATTCTAAGAGTTTGGGGTGGAAAATCTCTGAAAAGGACCTAATATTTGATGCAGCAAGACAGTTTACTTCTGAGACAGGTACTTCAATTGCACTGACGTGGCAGTCTAGGAAATGCATTACAGCTGATTTGAAGCTAATCAAGCCTTGGAGTATTTCATAATATACCACGGCAAAAAAAAGGGAATGTTGTTATTTCATACAACAAACCTCAAAGTGCGTACAAATATTTAACAACTGTAAAAGTAAATGCATTGTGTAATGTAATTTGACTGTCTTCGCTTAAAATTTATGTATTTTTCCTTCCTGTTCCCTAGCTTGGCAGTACAGTATTCTAGAGTGGTGTGGGAGATGGTGGTGGCATAGGATACATGGAGGAAGGAAAATAAGCCAACTAATTTCAGTACTTGGGTCCCACTTAATTTGGCAATGAGGATGTTCATAAGAGCAGCCTAAGATAACTTGCTCTAATTTATCCTTTGCTTCCATTTGCTCTGCACTTCCTCCTGGTTTGCAAATAAGATAATAAAGTTGCACTGGAAAAGACTACCTCTGAATTCATGAGAACTGGATTGCTGCATTGTATTAACATATACAGAGCTACTTAGTAAGGCTAGTTACATTTTATGCAATTCATGAAAGATCTGTTGGCCATTATGATGAATCATCATGAAGGAGTAAACTAAACTTCGGATATTTAAAATATTGAAACTTAAATTTGTAGTGCAATAATGGTTACCACTGCTGGATAATCTTATCCACAAAGAGCTAGCCATCAATCTAAATAGTTCTTGCAAATTAGTAGTTTCTTCATTATTAAATTATGAGTGAAATAAATTGTTTTTAACTGCAATTAATAATAGGGTTATAGTAAATTTTGGTGTACTATATATTATAATTATTCTTTGATAAAGAAAGATATTCCAGGTACATTACTGCAATAATGAACATAAAACATTACAGCGCAGTACAGGTCTTTTGGCCCTTGATGCTGCACCGACCTGTGAAACCAATCTAAAGCCAATCTAACCTACACTATTCCAATATCATCCATATGTTTATTCAATGATCATTTAAATACCCTTAATGTTGGCAAGTCCACTATTGTTGCAAGCAGGCCATTCCAAACCCTTACTACTCTCTGAATAAAGAACCTGCCTCTGACATATGTCCTATATCTATCACCCCTTAATTTAGAGCTATGTCCCCTCATGATAGCCATCTCCATCCGAGGAAAATGGCTCTCATTGTCCACTCTATCTAATCCTCTGATCATCTTATATGCCTCTTAAGTCATCTCTTAACCTCCTTCTCTCTAATGAAAACAGCCTGAAGTCCCTCAAACTTTCCTCATACGACCTTTCCACCACACCAGGCAACATCCTCTGCACCCTTTCCAATGCTTCCACATCCTTCCTATAATGCAACCAGAACTCTAGCTAATGTTGTACCGTTGTTTAAAAAGGGTAGTAGGGATAACCCTGGAAATTATAGGCTGGTGAGTTTGACGTCAGTGGTAGGGAAGTTGTTGGAGGGGATACTTAGAGATAGGATGTATAGTCACTTAGAGCGTTGCGATCTGATTAGGGATACGCAGCATGGCTTTGTTAAAGGGAGGTCGTGCCTTACAAATCTGGTAGAATTTTTTGAGGAGATGATGAAAACGGTCGACGAAGGGCGAGCCATTGATGTCGTCTATTTGGATTTCAGTAATGCGTTTGGCAAAATCCTTCATGGGAGATTAGTTGAAAAGTCGAGGCTAATGGGATACAAGGACAGGTAGCTAGATTGATAAGTAACTGGCTTGGTAATAGGAGACAGAGAGTAATAGTGGAAGGGTGTTTTTCTAGCTGGAGGTCGGTCACTAGTGGTGTGCTGCAGGGCTCGGTACTGGACATCTTTTATTTGTAATATATATAAATGACTTGGAAGAGGGAGTAAGTGATCAGTGTTGAACCATGAATCAAGCTAATGCAGATCCCAATTTCAGCCTTATGTCATATCTAGCAAGAAGGAAAAACAAAAATAGTATGTAGATCCGCTGAAGTGTTTTTTTATTAAATTTGATCAACATTGATCAATAAGAAGTTGCAATATTTACTGTGCCAGGAATATTTCAATTAACTAATAAATACCTTTCACAAAAATGATTCTAAGGATAAAGAACTGTAGCTGTGAAGGTTATTTGGAGAGGTTGGGACAGAAAGCTGAAAGGAGACTTGATAGAGATATTCAAGCTCGTGAAGAGTTTGAACAGAGTAAATAGTGAGAAACTGTTCCCATTCAAGAAAGCATCAAGAACTAGAGCACACAGATTTAAGATAATTGATAAAAAGGATTAAAAATTGTGTGAGGAAACATTTTTTTCACCCAGACATAGTTAAAATCTGGAACAAATTTCTTGTAAGGTTGTTGGAGACAAGTTCGATTGAGGTATTCAAAGGAGAATTGGATTGCTATCTGAAAAAAAGAATGTGCAAGTTTTTAAGGGATAAAGCAGGAGAGTGAGATTAGGAGGAATACTCTTTCAAAGAGCCAATGCAGATTTGTTGGGCCAAATGGGCATCTTTCCATGCTAAAGATTCTGTGATACTGCACACCAAAATGTATTTGTTGTAGATTCTGTATTCTCACATATGTCATCTTTCTACTTTTCAGGTGCAATAGCTAGTACAGAGGTCAAATTAAAACTTCAGGAGTTCCTATTAAGTAAAACTGCCTCGAAGGATTCTGTGACCAGTGGATTGAATCATTCCCTCCCTCAGCACACCAAAAGCTGGTACTATATGTGCATATTCATACCATAAGTTATGTCTTCTATACTGTAATAACTTAATAGATTTTATGCCTTCATGCTCTGTTTTTACACTGAATTTGAAAATGTTCTGGCAAAGATCTCAAGAAAGAATCTGTCTTCAATTCAACCATATATTTTCCGTTGAGATACATTAGGGATGGTATGATGGTCGAGTAGCTTTTCACATGCCAAGATAAGGAAATCTATTGCAACTGTAATCTAGTACAGCTGTGCCTGATATTTTTCTAAACATCACTTCTACATCCTTGGATCAATTTTCTCCATTTTTATTCTAAGAAATAAGTAAAAAGTTAAGTAACAGATTGACATGGTGACCACAAGACTAATGCTGATGAGAATGGCCATTCAATTCATCTTAGTACACCTGTCCAGCAAGACTCTGTAGTCCCTAGTTATCTAAACTGTTGAATGATTCCTGGGTTTTTGCCTCCACTATTTTACCTGAAGGTCTATTCTTATGTCAATTCCTTTTCTAATTAAGATTTCCTCACCTGAATTTGTCACCTCATCTTGTTCTATTTTTTTCTGTGCCATATGTTTTCTTTAAGATTCACTGCTCAAATACTAAAGTTTACATTATGGTATTAAAGCTGATTTATCTTTACAATATGGCAGAATATTTTTATATCCCAAACCTTTTTTTGAATATGTTAAAAAAATGAGTTGTAATGAAGTGTTTATAGTCACAGATCTTCAATCTGATGGAAATTTCTGTTGCTTATTCCTGTATATCTCATTTTGTATACGAAGTCCTCTTTGTCTCACCTATTTTTCTCTTATCAGTTTTCTGACAATTCCACATGCTTTTTCATACTTCATCAAATGACATTGATCTGCATGTTTTGATTTGAATGTGTGTGGACCATTTTAACTGCAGGAGTCATAGAAAGTGACTCCAACTCACGTCAAACGATGTTGATGGCTGTTGTAGTTTCTTTAATGATAGTCACGTTGATAATTGAACTGGGTATCTTCCTGCTCTCAGCAGCTATCGAGATGAGCTTGAGTTCCCATTTAAGATTGCACAGTGCACTTCTAATCGCCTACAACTTTGTGGTGAGCTGCCTTCCTGAACTGTTGCAAACCATCTGTTGTAGGCACATGAATAGTGCTATTGGAAAGGAAGCTCCAGGTTTGTGACCCAACAATAGTGAAGAAATGGTGATGTAGTCACAGAATATTGGGTAGCTTGGAGAGGAACTTGGCCCATGCATCTTGCCCTTAGCCTTCTGGATGGTAGAGGTCACAGGTTTGGAAGGTGTTGGTGAAGAAGGCTTTTCGAGTTGTTGCGGTGCATCTTCTATGTAGTACAATGGTGGTGGAGGATGTGAATGTTTAGGTTGGTGGATGGGGTGCTGATCAAGCTAAGCTTTCTTGAACCCTTGTCAGTAAAATTTTGCCTTGATATTAAACTCATTCTTGTCTTACCTTTGGCATTCAGCTCTTTTGTCCATATTTGGACCAAGGCTGTAATCAGGTCAAGAGCCAAGTGACCATAGCAGGATTCAAACTAATCATCATTGAGCAGCTTGCTGCTGAGCAAATGCCACTTCATAACACTTTTAATGACACTTTTATTAATGATTGAGAATAGACTGATAGGCATTAGTTATAAAGATTGGATTTGTCCTGCTTTTTGTGGACAGAACCTTGGCAATTTTCCACATTGCCCAGGTGGATGGAACAACTTGGCTTGGGATGCAACCAGCTCTGGAGTACAGGACTTCAGCACAACTGCCTTTTCTGTATTCAGTTTCTTCAGCTGTTTCTTGAAATCATGCGAAGTGAATCAAATTGGCTGATGACTAGCATCTGTGATGCTTAAACCTCTAGGAGGAGGCTGAGATGCATAAGCCACTCAACATTTATGGTTGAAAATGGTTGCAAATGTTTCAGTCTTGTCGTTCACACTGACATGCTAAGCTCCCTCACATTTTGAGAATGGGGATATTTGTGGAATCTTTTCCAGTTAGTTGGTTAATTGTCCACGACAATTCACAACCGGATTTGACAAAGCTATAGAGATTTGATATGATCCATTGTCAGATTGCTTTGCTCCGGTTCTTGCATATTGCCTCCACTATTTAGAATGCATGTTGTCCTCCATTATGGCTGCACTAGGCAAGCACCTCGTTTTTTAAGTGTGCCTGGTATTTCTGATATGCTCTTATGCATTTGTATTATATCAGAGTTGATTTCTTGTCTTTATGGTAATGGCAGAGTGAGGAGTATACTACATTATGACATTTCATGGGGTCCATAATTAATGTTGAGGAGCCCCAAGACAACTCCCTCCTAACTTATTGCATTGTACCCCACCTCTGTTGGGTATATCCTGCTGGTGGGACAGGACATACCCAGATGTGGTGCTGGTAGAGTCTTAAGACATTGCCTTGGGGAATGATTTGTTTGACCATGTGAAGCTGTAGCACGACTAGTCTGTGGAAGAGCTCTTCCAATTTTAACACAAGCCTCCAGATGTTAGTAAGGAGGATTTTGGCAGGTTGACTGCACAGTCCGTGCTGTAGTTGACTTGGGTGCTTAGGCTGTAGTTGGGTGGCCAGTCCAGTCTCATTCCTTCTCAACTCTTCTGTTGAGGTTTTGTACAACTGAATGCATTGTTAGGCTGTTACGGAGGGTAGCTAAAAGTAAAACTGTGGTTCTGGAATCACACACAATCTACGCCATATAGGGACAGAAGATTTCC
This sequence comes from Sphyrna mokarran, assembly GCA_024679065.1. NCBI lineage: Eukaryota > Metazoa > Chordata > Chondrichthyes > Carcharhiniformes > Carcharhinidae > Sphyrna > Sphyrna mokarran. Next base: position 21,038,034 of record JAGIQG010000027.1, on the reverse strand, counting down.
TTCCCTGAAGAACCAATAGGAGTTTTTTGACAATCTGATAATTTCATGGTCACCATTCCTGACCAGCTTTTACATTCTAGGTTAATACCAGCTGCTTTGGTGGCATATGTACCCTTGTCTCCAGAGCATTAACTTGGACCCCTGCATTTCTAATCCAGTAACATTGCCACTGCATCACTAACCCCTATGCTCCAGGATTTCCTTCTTTAACCTCCCCTTTCCTACTTAAGTTGCTCCTTAAAAATCTACCTCTTTCAGTTTTTTGCCATTTGCCCAAATGTTGCCCTGTGTGGTTCAGCTTCAAATTTTGTTCTATAATGCTGCTGTGAAGTGGCTTGAGATGTTCTATAACATAATAAATACGCAATGTTGTAATTTTTGCATTGTGAGTGAGGCCTGGAGAAATTTGGACTTTCCATCTTTTGGAGGAGACTTGTAAGAATGATTTTATTAAGCAAACTGCATGGAAAAGATATTTCTGAAAGGTCACGTTCTAGAAGTGAATGGCAAATTTTAGACTATTATCAGTAAGTTTTTATTCAGTCAGTGAGTACTCAACATATTGAATGAACTCTTGGATACAGTGGTGGAAGCAAAAAGCTTGGAATAATTTAGGGACTATTTAGATGCTGCACTGAATTTAGAATAATTCTGGATGGATAACCTAAAATGAGGAGGATGTCTTGTGGCACAGTAGGTAGTGTCACTGTCTCTGAATCTGAAGTTCTGTTTCAAGTCTCACTCTAGGGCTTGATGGCTAAGGAAGATGTGTTCATAACACAGCCAAACAGGCTGAATATTAATTTCAACATACACCAAGGTCAGGCGGGAGATATTCTTGTACAGCCGCGTGATAGAATAAAATTGGAGTTTCTATCATCACTATCCATTGCTCCAGGACCACAAAAAGTATGTAAGAGTGCTTGAATCTAAAGAAACATGAATTCTTTGGGGAGCTGATTACTTTAGTTGGCTATCCAGTCAGTGTGGATCAGATTAATGTTAACATTAGAGGTTTGGCCTCTCCAATCCATCTGGGGTGGATTCAGGACTTCCCTTCCTTGCCCTGCCTTTGGTGGAGATCATGGCATTGAGGCTTGGACAGAACTCAAAGAAAATAAAAATTGCCAAATAACTTCCCCTATCTATAATCGCCTTGTAAATTTAGCCCTTTTAAAATATATTATCTTGAAATTCATTTATGGAATAAATATGTTACTTAAGTACATTAGTAGCCTTTGTCTATTTCGATGTGCACATTGAATGTACTGTTGTAGATACAGCTGTATCAACATATTTTTCTCTTGATTCTACCAGGGGAGCCCACCATGCATCACTGGACCAGAGCTCCCCACCCCAGAGTACAACTCCTCCCACCTACAAAGTCCCACTGCTGGGATCATATGATGGAAAAGATGATTTTCCACTACGAAAAACTGGTGAGCAGTCAGCATATCCTGAGATTTATTTTTAAACTACTTGTAACAGCTGAAAAGTAAATGCCCAGCTAAAAAGAACCATGGGGAATAATGTTATAGTATGATGTTGAAACTCATGTCAAGTCTGAGTCAGCCAAAAGCCATAAACATCTTTTTTAATCCATTTTGGATTCAGTTGTTCTGTATCTATCCCTAAGTACAAATAAATAAATTATTTGATATTTTTACATCAATTTAATGATTTTTCTCAAGTGCAGGGAGGTATTATGCAGTGCCAAATTGTTCAGGAAGATGTATTATAATTAGCTGTGATGTCCAACAGAGGTAATCTATTGAATATATAGAAATGCATGCAAAAGACTCGTGTTTAAAAGTGCATATTGCCACTATTGTCAAGTGAAAATGCTGGTGTTGTTGCCCTATTTTTACTTGTAAACTAGGAAAATTGTATTTTTATAAATCAACGTCATAACAGATAAATGCTATTTTGACTGTTTCAAGAGGATTGTTGTGTCTGTTCCTAGAACTCAATATTTTTCATTCTACCTTAATATCGAATCCCAGATTCCCTTTTAACATGGTAATCTGATCATATTTCATCCTGGAATATTGAATTGGTTCTATTTTATTTTAATTCCATTCAGCATAATGTTTGTCTTTGGTTAAAATTCATTGGTCATAAAGATTAGAGGCCGTTAACAATTTTTTTGGTGAGCAATATCTACTCGCAACGAAATATTGGAACTATTGCTAAAGAAAAGAGATACGGTGGTCACATTAGGTAATTCGCGAGCAACGCATTATTGTTTCACTAGTTGTATTTTTGTTAAGGAAAGAAAGACATTGAAATATCCTGTCCATTTTAAAGAATCAGAAATGTTGATACTTTAATAGTTAACTAAGTAAGTAAACAAACACCATGTTGCGTCCCTATATATACAGTAAAAAGTTTCACAACACCAGGTTAAAGTCCAACACATTTATTTGATAGCACAAGCCACAAGCTTTCAGAGCACTGCTCCTTCATCAGGTGAGTGGGAGTTCTGTTCACAAACACTCAATTTATAAAAGTGGTTGGAATGCAGGTCTTTACAGGTAATCAAGTCTTAAAGGTACAGACTATGAGTGGAGAGAGGTTTAAGCACAGGTTAATGAAATGCGTATTGTCTCCAGCCAGGATAGTTACTGAGATTTTGTAAGCCCAGGCAAGTAATGGGGATTACACATAGTGCGATGTGAACCTAAGGTCCCGGTTGAGGTCGTCCTCATGGGTACAGAACGTGGCTCAGTTTCTGCTCAGTGATTCTGCATTGTCACGTGTCGTGAAGGCCACCTTGGAGAACACTTACCCGAAGATAAAATGCTGAATCCCATGACGGCTGAAATGTTCCCCAACAGGAAGAGAACGCTCCTGCCTGGTGATTATTGAGCGATGTTCATTCTTCCATTGTTGTAGCGTCTGCATGGTCTCCCCAATGTACCATGCCTCAGGACATCCTTTCCTGCAGTGTATCAGGTAAACAACGTTGGCTGAGTTGCAAGAATAAGTATTGTGCACCTGGTGGATGGTGTTCTCATCTGAGATGATGGCATCTGTGTCGATGATCTGGCATGTCTCGCAGAGGTTGCTGTGGCAGGGTTGTGTGGTGTCATGGTCACTGTTCTCTGGAAGGCTGGGTAGTTCGCTGCGGACAATGGTCTGTTTGAGTTGTGCGGTTGTTTGAAAGCAACAAGTGAGCATGGCCTTAGCATGACGTTCGTTTTCATCGTTGAAGGCTCCGGAGAAGATGTCATAGCTTCTCCGTTCCAGAGAAGTACTGGACGACAAAGGATACTCTGTCCGCCGTGACCCATGTTTGTCTTCTGAGGAGGTCGGTACAGTTTTTTACTGTGGCCCATCGGAACTATCAATCGATAAGTCGAACGCCATATTATGAGGGCATCTTTTAGCATCTGGAGATATCTGTTGCAATCCTCCTCATCTGAGCAAATGCTGTGTATATGGAGGGCTTGTCAACAGGAAATGGCTTCTTTAATGTGTTTAGGATGGAAGCTGGAGAAGTGGAACAGAAAAGCTACGACATCTTCTCAGAACATCTCACCAAGACTATCCCCACACCCCTCTCTCTTCTTGCCTTCAAGCAACCGCACAACCTCAGTCCACAGCAAACTACCCAGCCTTCAGGAGAGCAGTGACCACAACACCACACGACCCTGCCATAGCAACCTCTGCAAGAAGTGTCGGATCGTCAACACGGATGCCATCATCTCACGTGAGAACACAATCCACCAGGTACATGGTACGTACACTTGCAACTCGGTCAATGTTGTCTATCTGATATGCTGCAGGAAAGTATGTCCCAAGGCTTGCTACATTAGAGCAACTATGCAGATGCTACGATAACGGATGAATGAACGCCGCTTGGCAATCACCAGGCAGGAATGCTCCCTTCTTGTAGGGGAACACTTCAGCATTCAGCCTCTGATCTTTGGGTAAGTGTTCTCCAAGGCGGTCTTCGTGACACACAACAATGGAGAATCACTGAGCAAAGACTGATAGCCAAGATCCGCCTACATGAGGATGACCTCAACCAGGATCTTAGGTTCATGACACTCTATCTGTAACCCCTACGACTTGTTTGGCTTGCAAAATCTCACCAACTGTCCTGGCTGGAGATGATACACATCTCTTTAACCTGTGCTTAATCCTCTTTCCACTCGCATTGTCTGAACCTTTAAGACTTGATTATCTGTAAAGACTTGCATTCCAATTATTATTTTGTAAAATGAATTTTTGTCTTTGTGCCCTGTTGTGAACAGAATTCCCACTCACCTGCTGAAGGAGCAATGTCTGAAAGCTTGTGGCTTATGCTACCAAATAAACCTATTGGACTCTAATCTGGTGTTGTAGAACATAGAACATTACAGCACAGAACAGGCCCTTCGGCCTTCGATGTTGCGCCGACCAATATAAAAAGCAATGCCCCTCCAAACTAAACCATTCCCTTCTCTTCCATATACTTATCAACTAACCTCTTAAACGCCACCAAACTTGGCGCATCTACAACTGCTGCAGGCAGGGCATTCCACTCCCGAACCACCCTTTGGGTAAAGAACCTACCTCTGATATCCGTCCTATAACTATCACCCCTTAATTTAAAGCTGTGTCCCCTCGTGCTAGCTTTCTCCATCCTAGGAAAAAGGCTATCACTGTCCACCCTATCTAAACCTCTAATCATCTTATATGTTTCGATAAGGTCCCCTCTTAGCCGCCTCCTTTCTAACGAAAACAACCTCAAATCCCTCAGCCTCTCCTCATAAGACCTGCCCTCCATACCAGGCAACATCCTGGTAAACCTCCTCTGTACCCTCTCCAATGCCTCCACATCTTTCTTATAATGTGGGGACCAGAACTGCACACAATACTCCAAGTGCGGCCGCACTAGAGTTTTGTACAGTTGCAACATGACGTTGCGGCTCCGAAATTCAATCCCTCTACCAATAAAAGCCAAGACTCCATATGCCTTCCTAACAACCTTCTCGACCTGACTGCCTACTTTCAGGGATCTATGCACATACACACCAAGATCCCTCTGTTCATCTAGACTACTAAGAATCCTACCATTTGCCCTATACTCTACACATTTATTATTTCTGCCATAGTGCATTACCTCACACATAAATGAGTGAGTCTCATGGAAATTTATTGCATGGGAAGAGAGCATTCGGTCCATTATGTCTATCTCAGTTGGGAAAGGGCAATCTAGCCTAATCTCACTTTTCAACTCTTGATCTGTCATCTGATTGATTATAACACTTGAAGTACATGTCCAAATACTACTTAAATGCAATTTGTTGAGCATTTATTTTCTCACAATAAAGTGGAATTCACAATTTGTGAACATAAGCAGTAATAAAAATAGTACAATTATTTACCATTTGCTTAATTTAATTTTGTTTCATATAACACAGGATGTATTATTTGTTCCTATAGGAGTAGCATTCCTATTCATGTGCATTTAGAACTGTAAAATATATATATTTCTTCATCATGGATAAGGTTTTGGGATTATTTTGGCTACACTATGTAATATTCAAATTTTAAAATTGCCCTCGTGTTTATATGGAGACGCTTTATAATTAAAAGGAGCAGAAAGGCAAGATGTAAACAAGTGTGCAGTTCAAAATTTCACTACTTCTTTAATTCATTGCTGAGAAACCCATGATGCTGACACTGGAGAATAGGTTTATCCCCGTGTGCATTGTTGTTTTGTGTGATTCTTGTGTTTGTTTTCAGTATTGCATCAGTGTGAATAACATGGTATTCATGAAAATGACACGTCAGTACTTTATAGTTTCTGTTTTTCAATATTGGGTCCAACCTAGTAGTGGATAAAGATAATTGTAAGTTTGCAAAGGTGTGGCACTTGATGTGAGGGGATGAATATTAGTTGACCTACAGACTGAAAACAACTTTGGCCATCCGGTGGAAGTGCCAAAATAGTCATTAGTGTACTTATATACATTTGAATAGATCATTAAAAGTGCCAGCAAAGTTTGTAACTCTTGATGAAAGCAGAATTTTGGGGTTATAATCTGGCGTCATTCCATGAAAAGATAAGTCAGTGAGCCTTCATCCCTTCTTTATCCTAATGATGTTGGTGCTTGGTATTCAAGGCAAAAAAATTCTCAAAGCTAAAAACATTTTTCTTCAAATAATATACGCAGCTTCTGAACCCAATTTGAAGGTACGTTCCAGATTAAAACAGAAAGTGGCTGAGAGGAGAAGCAGCCCGTTATTGAGGAGGAAAGATGGCACAATAATTAGCACATTCAAGAAGAGAGCTATAGAAATCACAGGTAAGATTGTAGAATCAAACACTGTGTATGGTGCATCACATCAGAACCATTTATAATTGAAAACTTAAAGAAACCTAAGCTAGCAATGACTTTTGTGGACATGGATCTGTGGTATTCAATTTGTTGCACACTTGCTATTTTTAAAACTTTACCAATTTTCCCCATGTTAAAATGCTAACTGCCTACTGGAGCATAGTTCTGCAGGTGATAAAGGTTCTTCAATGTCTCACCTAAGAAGTCATATTCACAGACGGATCTGCAGATGAGTGCCACCAGGCTGTTTACTGTCATGCTTCAAAGGCAAATCCAATTCTGAACTTAACTGATATTAATAGAAGCACTCTATTTTAGCATTTCTTGAATTCACTGGATAGCAATCTGGTGTGGTAATCAGGATGATTTATTCCATTGGATTTCATCCAAGGATGGCAAGAATAAATCTGGGACATTGCTCCTTTATGTGGCTCATCTACACACTGGACAAACTTGCTGAGAATTTGATACTAAAGATGGAGAGTTAATTCTTTAATAGGACTAAATGATGGATTTTTTTAATACTATGAAAGTTCCAACATTCTTTTAACAGCTCCAAAACTATTACATCTATACATTTTATTTGAACAATTAATTAAATAATGAGTTCACATCTGCTGTGGTGTATACTTGGTTCATTAACATAATGCTTGGTGCATGGTATTTTCATTGTTGTGTTGTGCTACATCTCTGTATTAACGTTCAGATTTCAGGCTTATCATTTTTAGATTTAGTTCCATTTTTTCTGTATGTATATATAGTCCCAGCCTCCTTATCCAGCAGCCCAAAATCCAGAAGGACCCAAAAATCAGGTCCTGCTGTGGAAGTTACAATCCCCGTCAGGCATTGCACTCCATTATATCGAGGTCATGGTATACTCTGATCCATTGATACTTGGGTCTTGGATTAAAGGCAGAAACCTTTTCCCTTTTTTAGCTGCGTTCAGTCCAGCCTTAAATTACGTTATTCCTCTCAACCCAGGACACAAAATCCTGAAGATATTGTATTCAGTACAATACAGTCCTAAGCTTCCCAGATACATTTTTAAATCAGGCCATGTAAGTCCGTTCTAATTGGTTAGCAACAAATTCACGAGAATGGTAATTTTCTAAACCCAAAAATTTCAGTGTTGATCTGTGGCATAATTACTCTCAGCTATAGGTGCGGAATCATAAAGGTGTAGTAGGGACCATATAAATGCTGGAAATGCACATTAAAGGCTAACGAAATTCAAAGGGATGCAGATGTTCAAATAGAAGTGACAGAATAGAAGGTTATATCCTTCTATTATCTTTGGCAAATCCCCCTCCCTCAAACTTCAAGGGGAACTTGACCTTCCCTTGAGGCATTGAATAGAGATACTGCTTATGAGCTGATTTTGAGAACAGTTATTCTTGTCACTTTGTCATGCTAACCCCATAGATTAGAACTGCAGAATTCCTTAAAACTATGGGTGGCTTGTACTGTTGGCTGTGCCAGTCTTCCGTTGTAGGTTATCAGGATATGGCTTTGCAACAGATACATCTTCTCTGCATCTGGTTCTCTTCTGACCCAGACTCGGGGCAAGATATTTCCCCATAATCAATGATAGATAGATATGGCAATGTTTCCAGATAATATTTGGCACATGGAGATTAACTTAGTTTTAATGACTGAAGGTTCCTTTTTCATGCTAGACCATTGGAAACATGAATGATCTATTTGCCAGATGGTTAGTCTGACATTCACATTTCATATTACCATCAGCTCTGCTATCACAGCCTCCACTAGAAACTGAACATCCAGAGCATTGATTGCCAAAGTGATATATATGCATCTCTGTGTGCAGTTGCAAATGCCAGCAGATGGGCACAGGACTAGCAGCTTGGCTTAACTGATTCTTCCATTAGTCTTTCGCCTCTTCCTTCAAAAAATTGATTTGTGGATTTCCAATTGAAGCTGCACAAACAGAAAGAGCAGAAGAGTAATTAGTACAAGGGCTCATTATAGTCTATGGAAGCAGAACAGTAAGTAAATCAGGATAAAGTAGCTGTGACTTTGCTAAGTCAATCTTTGGGCTTTTAAATTTCTGCTCACGACTCAGTCCCGAGTGGCTATGGATGCTCATTATATAAGGAAACTATTGCAATCAGAGCTGCACTGGAAGAAGGGTTGGAAAATTCTGGACACAGTTTGCCATTATTTGCGCATCAATTTAAATACTATGAAGCATCCGTGACCCAACACAAAATCTATCCACAGTTCGATCAACACCATTGGGATTGATTTTGGACAATCAGTATATGTGTCTGAGTTGAAGCTAGGATCAATTATGATCAACCCGAAGGTACTTGATTAAATTTTTGTTCATGGGATGTGGGTGTTATTGGCTGGGCAATAACGCTATTTGCTCTTGAACTGAGTGGCTTGATAGGCCATTTAAGAGATAGTTAAAAGTCAACCACATTGCTATGAATCTGTACCAGGTAGAGATGGCAGATTACGTTCCCTAAAGGGCATTACTAATGGATTTTTACGACAAATGACAATGGTATTATTGTCACCATTAGATTTTTAATTCCAGATATTTATTGAATTCAGATTTCACGATTTGTCATGGTGGGAGCACTATTCTGCATCCCTGGAATACTAGTCCAGTGATGGTACCATTACACCACCTCTTCCCCATGTTATATGCTAAGTATCGTTGACATCTTACAAGAAAAGAAAATGTTTTTGGTCGAAGTACTTAACCTCTTTACAGAAGAACAACAATTGCTGGAATGTCTTTGACTTTTATTTGCAAAGCATAAATTATATTGATAATATAGATATCCTTGAGCAAGGCTTACCCCTTGTTGCTCCAGTAATGTCAGTGGTGAGCTGTTGATTCTGGAACAGTTCCATTCCAGGTATTGCAGATACAACTTCCGCTAAACTGACAAAACACTGCAAAGCTGCCTAACCTCAAACTGTGCTATATCTGAGAAATCTGCATTGTCCATCCATTATATTGCTTCCCAAGTTGAAGAGCTCTGGAATAATAATAGGAATAATTTGAAATGTCTACTGCCACAATTTGTTTTGGAGCCATAATTTTCATAATTAATGTGAGTGGAGTAATCTCATAAAGAGGAAATTCCTACACAGACTATTATAATGACAATAAAATTCATGTGATATTTTATGTGAGTTCAGACAAATTCTTTTAAAACTGTTCCTTTTATTAAACTGAAATGGCATATAAGTCAGGCTACCCCACCAGAATATTCTGCCATTCATGATGGGTTTTCAGACAAGTTCTAGAGTTTGAATAGCATGCTGTGAAAACTTTGCTGCTTTAAATTATTGACCATCCTAGAAAAGTTCACCTTGCGAAAGTGCTATTTGTTCCATTGCCACTTAATAGTGTAATTCTTATAGTAAATAAAACCAAGAAAAAATAGTTATGGCATCCACAATAGTTGTCATCAATAATATCATCATTGTATATAGGATTTTCTACCTCCACTTGGTAGACTTTCATTTCCTATCCATTAGTGAAAATGGTTGGAGAGTTGCTCTCTGGCAGTTGCATGAATGGAAAAGTCTGGCCAGTGAGTCAATCAAAGTTATGCACCTTCCTAAATTGAAAAATGGTGAACTGTCCCTTGATTTACTGTCCAAATATTGAATGTTTTTGTGGTGTGTTCTAACCTGTGCTGTTTGGTCTTGAACATTAAGCTAGAATGTGATAAGGCTGCTATTTCCTTAATGCTAGTTTCTTTGTTTTGATTGTTTCAGTTTCCTCAGTATGTAACAGTGCACCTGGGTCTGGCCCTAGCTCTCCGAACAGTTCAAACAATATTCCTGCAGAGAACGGAACAACCGGTTCTGTACCCAATATTCATGCTGAGGTAATAGTTTGTGCCTACCTTTAAATCTTGAAACTAGTTATTTCCAAAGTATAACTAGCTTTTACTTCAGCTCTCGCTGTAAAGTCTGCAGGCATTAAGTTTTTAGTATTGGCATTAAGTGTTCACATTAATTAAGTTATATCATTATAAGTGCTCCAGTTGAAAAGGATCTGTTGAGAGTCTGCTTTCAGGATTAGAAGATGGTAAGAGCTGCAAGAGTCATGTTAAGGTTCATTAAAACCTTGAAGATAACAGTTAAAAAAGCAAATATTCTGAATTATGCAGCACCAAGCTTCGGAATTATTCTGATTTTATCAACCATGTTTTTTAAAAAGGTTTTGAAGATGTTCAGTTTCTATTATAAGCAATTGTTTTAAAACTAAAATTCTATTCTGTCGCACCAATCTACATCAGCCCCAGCCACACCATTACTGGTTGTGCCAGTATATATTTTCAGTTTGCAGTAAACTATGCTTTGGGATAGTGTCCAATAGAAACTAAGTTAAGAATGGTCAAACCCATTTTGCAGAGGTTGTCTGGGCTGCATTTGGCAACATACTAATCCACTTCCCAGAGTCATCTATTTAATGTTTATGTGACATATCAGTCACTCAAGTTTAATTTGTACGGTCATATATTTAGAGAAAATGTTATAAAACAAAGCAAAAATGCAGCAGAATTTATGTTTAATTTGCCATGGATTATTGTCCCTAAATGAAATGTTACATGAGTAGTTGTGATCTTTCTTGAATACTATATAACTTGGAATAAAAATTATTTCAAAATTTTTCAATGCTGCTCTCTTCTACCATAGAACATAGAACATTACAGCGCAGTACAGGCCCTTTAGCCCTTGATGTTGCGCCAACCTGTGAAACCAATCTAAAGCCCATCTAATCTACACTATACCAAGAGCATAATCTAAATTTCAGATACACATTTTCTGATTTATGATCATTTTTTTTCGTGTTGTGATTGTGTTACTAGTTGTGTTCATACTTAATGTTTTGGCAATTGAAGTACCAAGTAGTAAATTATATCATGGTCAAACAAGCATTTTTCATTTGCCCCCAGCTTATCACCTATATCTGTTACACTGAACTGTTACAATGTTCAGCTCATTTATTTTGGACTGTTTACAAATAATTTAACCTTGAAACTACTGTAGAGAGCAAATGTTTAGAAAATGAAGGAATCTTTCTGAAATGTCAGGCATGCCATCATGCATTCTGACTAAGGATGACTCATTCTGATATCAAGAAAAACGATTTTATGCCATGGCTTGTCATTATTAAGTGTTTATGAAGGTTTCATTGCTGCAGGGGATTAAGCACTGAGATAGAAAAAAATGTCTAGAGGTCTTGTCAAAATCTTGTGAAAGTTGGTTTTGTTGCTTCCTGGAAAGGGACACTGGATAGATGAAAGCTGAACTGCAACCTAGGTGTGTATAAGCATAACAGTAGATCATAGAACCCTACAGTGCAGAAAGAGGCCCTTCGGCCCATCAAGTCTGCACTGAACACAATCCCACCCAGGCCCTACGCCCATATCCCTACATATTATACCCACTAATCCCTCTAACTTCCGCTACATAATACCATAAGAAATAGGAGCAGGAGTAGGCCATCTAGTCCTTTTAACCTGCCCGGCCATTCAATAAGATCATGACTGATCTGAAGTGGATCAGTTCCACTTTCCCACTTTCTCCCCATAACCTTTAATTCCCTTGTCTGTTAGAAATCTATCTACCCGCGACTTAAATATATTCAGCGAGGTAGCCTCCACTGCTTCAACGGACAGAGATTCATCACCCTTTGAGCTATCCTGGACGCTAAGAGGCAGTTTCTTTGCTTGGCCAATCAACCTAACCCACACATCTTTGGACTATGGGAGGAAACTAGAGCACCTGGAGGAAACCCACATAGATACGAGGAGAACGTGCAGTGACCCAAGCCGAGAATCGAACCCAGGACCCTGGAGCTGTGAAGCAGCAGCACTAACCATGGTGCTCCTGTGCCGTTGTTCTGAAGTTCTGCAAAAACTGATTTGAAGTTAAAATATAATGAAGCAATAGTCTTAGGCTCTTATATTCTGCAGCCGGGCACTACCAGCTACTCTTTTCCTTTAGTATGAAGTGGAGAGTTGTTCCAAGGGGTACTGTGTTGTTTATACAGCATGTTTACAGCATATTTTAGTCTGAATCTTTTTGGTCAAAGTTCAGAAAGTCTACTTCTTCCCAGAGCGCAATCATAATATTCTGTCTTCTAATGTAATGTGTATATCTGATTTATATAAAAAGCAGTATTGAGTCCTCTAAATAAACTTAAACTTTCCCGTGAAGTAAAGCTTAGCTTTACCCTTGAGTTTTCCAATGATTGCAACTGATAACATCTTTAGTCCTGTGCATTCTCTGACTTGGCAATAAGAATACCTCATGCAGCTCAATATACTTTAATTGTTGGTTGTGTTATTCGTTGGTATCTGAGTCAATTTAGTTCATCAATAAACAGAATCTCAAAAAATGTTTTTTTTATCCACAGCATATGCACCCACATCAGAAAGCAGTGAACACAGATGGGTCAGCAAGTCAGCTCAGCCTCTACACGTCCCCCTCACTGCCTAACATTTCCCTGGGGCTCCCAGCTACAGTCGCAGCATCCAATGCACAGATCAATGTAAGTAGACAATTTTATTGTGTTGAACCCTTCATCTCATTGGGTTTATTAAAGATTATCTCTTTTAGTTCATTCTGTTTGCTATAATTTTTAATCAAAATAATACTGTCAGGCCTTAATTTATTATTAAAAATTCTCTTTAAGTAACAGCAAACACCAAGAGCATTAAGTCTTTGTGGTAAATGAAATCAAGAAAAGCTGACTTCGCTACTTTGTGTTTCTGTGGTATCTTGCCTAGTTATTTGTGTGGATTGTGCACAGAATGAACCAGTACTAAGAGCTTAAACCAATGTAACAATATCCCATTTAAGTAATTGTCAAAAAAGTTAGTCAAATTGCAAGTTGTATTTCCTTTCCAATAAACCAATGCATTAAATTACACGTCTTTTGGAAGTACTTGATCATAAGAAATAGGAACAGCCCCTCGAGCTTACTCCTTCATTCAGTAGGATCATGACTGATCCAACATTCCTCATGTTCACTTTCCTGTCCTTTCCCTCTAACACTTGATTCCTTTACTGATAAAAGTCTATTTTTCAGCCTCGAATATACACAGGACTCTGCTCCCATAGCTCTCAGTGGCAAGGAGTTCCAAAGTGTCTCAGCCCTCAGCGAAGAAATTCCTCCTCAGCTCGGTCTTAAATTGGCACCTCTTTATTACAGACAGATCGCTGTCTGTTCCTAGACATTCTTATGAAATGAAACATTCTCTCATCATTTAACCCGTCAACCTCCTTAAGAATCTAATATGTTTCAATGAGATCTAAATTCCAATGAATAGAGTCCCAACCAGCTTAATCTTTCTTCATAAGACAATTCCTCCATAATGAGGATCGTCTAGTGAGTCTTCTCTGAACTGCCTCCAGTGAAATAATATAAGGGGACAAAAATGGTAACAGTACTTCAGATGTGCTCTCGTACCTTGTACAGTTGCAGCAACCCCCTTGAAATAAGGGCCAACATTCCATTAGCCGCCTTGATTACATGCTGCACCTGTGTGTTAACTTTCTGTGTTTCGTGCACAAGTACTCTCAAGTCCTCTTGTATTGCAGCTTTCTTAAGTTTTTCACCATCTAATAGTACGCTATTCTTTTGTTCTCCTTTCCAAAATAAATTTCACGTAATAAATACTCCATTTGCCAACTTTTTGCCCACTGACTTAACCTATCAATATTTCTTTGTAAATGTTTGTAATCCTCTTGCAACTTGCCTTTCCACTGATTTTTGTGTTGCCTGCTTCCTTCTCCAAGCTACGAACATACATTGTAAACGTTTGCGGTCCCAGCACTGATGCCTAGTGAACCTTAGTTGTTACAGGTTGCCAATCGGAAAAAAACCCTTATCCTTGCTTGCTGGTTTCTTCCCAATAGCCAATTTTTTATCCATTCCCATATACAACTCCAAAACTTGGGCTGTTAGCCTTTTGTGAAGTACTTTGTTGAATGCTTTTTGGAAGTCCAAATACAATACATCTGGTTTCCTGTGTCCACTCTGGTTAAGACTTCCTCAAAAAACTAATAAATTGGTCAGATATTATTTCCCTTTCATGAAGCCATGCTGACGCTGCTTGATTGGATTATGATTTTTCAAATGTGCTGCATTACGTCTTTAATAATAAAGGCCCATTTTCTTGACCTTTTAATTGAAATTTTTTTTAGTGAATATTTGTCACAATTTAGAACATCCAATATTTCTTATATTGTCAGGGATAAAAAAAGAAGATACATTAAATACAGGGGACCTTATATCCTGATATTTTATAACCCAACCCTATGAAATTTGGATAAGGTGCAAATGTAGGCCTATTCTTTTGATAATAGACTTTCATGCTATCTCTCCACTATGACATTTTCTTATTGATGAATAGTCGAGATATTCTTAATTGTCTACTAGGCTACGCCAATATAGAAATGTTTTGTTGTGGTTTTTCCTATTTTATTTCTTCTACAGTCCTTACTTTGGTCTTTTTTTTTGTTTCTTCATTCTTTTCTGCCTGTCGTAACTTAAGCCTGGAAACAATGCATTTCTGAGTAAAACTGTGTTAATGGGTGGAATGGGAAAAAAAAACACGTCCTATTATAGAATTTAATTTGATTTTGTTTGGTTAATTGAACCTTCTTTCTCCCATTTATAGGCCTCACAAAAGATGTCAACCCAACAAGAAGCAGAAAGGCAAGCTATTCAGTCTTTGCGTCAGGGTGGTGCCTTAACAGGGAAGTTTGTGAGTACAACCTCAATACCATCTGGCTTGTCCACAACGGCAATTGAAGGAGAAGCCAACACTCACAGCCACCCCTCTCTTCTCCAACATGTGCTGCTACTGGAACAAGCTCGACAGCAAAATGCTTTGATAGCTGGTGAATAGTTTTTACTGAAGTCTTCAGAGTGTATTTAGAAAATTTGTGACCAGACAAAAATCCGAGAGAGGCAAAGTCCCAAATTGATGATGGTTGTTAAGTTTATAACTGCCGTGAGTGCAGTTTATAATGTTTATAATTCTTTTGCATACCATAATATTTTTAAGGTATGACTCCAGATACCTGATAAGGCAATCAATGCAGAATACTCTGAGATACTGTGGGATGTTAATTTCATGGGGGAATGTGATGTAAGAACTTTTTTGTGTATTTATTCATAAACTGCTTCATAAGTAGATAAGTCTTGTACTTTACTTTCGTTATTAGCCCCACTGATATTTCTGCCCCATCTGTGTTGAAGTGAGCACTTGCCATTTTGAAAACCTATCCAAAGTGATAAAGCACTAAACTCACTTTGCCTTGGCCTAACAGCCCATTTTATGCAACGAGTCACAGAAGTGACTCTCAAAAGACAAAAATGTCATGAACTATTTCAAATCTCTCCATTGCAAAAGCAAAATATAGTGGATGCTGGCAGGCCAAAATGAAAACAAGAACTTCCATAAATACTCAACAGGTCTGTGGACAGAAGCGGAGTTAATATTTCAGGTCAAGATTCTGTTGAAAGATCATTCAATTATTTTTAGTGCGATTTTTATTCTGGAAGACATTTTATTGCTGAGTCAACAATTGGAATCTTAGTTCTGTTTTTGGCCATAAATTTGATTTTTTTTCCTCTGTGAGGACTTATAAAGTGGTAGCTCAGATAACTCGCTGCCACTTTTACAAACTGAATTGTAATTGACTTCTACTGTAATTCTAAGTACAGTGAAAATCTGAAGTGACTATACTATTGTTAAATTAACAAAAGGAAGTACAAGCAATCCATTGAATAAATATTGTGAACTAGTGAGGGAATATAAGTTTATTTATTAGTCACAAATAGGCTGCAACGAAGTTACTGTGAAAATCCCCCTGTTACCACACTCCAATGCCTGTTTGGGGACACTGAGGGAGAATTTGGTTTGGCCAATGTACCTAATCAGCACATCTTTCAGACTTTAAGAGGAAACAGGAGCACCTGGAGGAAACCCCCACAGACACGGGGAAAACGTGCAGATTCCACACATTCAGTGACCCAAGCCAGGAATCAAACCTGGGTCCCTAGTGTTGTGAGGCAGCAGTGCTAATTACTGTGCCACCCCTGGTCATGTAGTTAAATTAATTGACAATTCTAAAGCAAAACTTTTGAGCCTGTGACACAGCGCTGTTAAATAAACTCGTGATAATATCAACATTATGTCTTGTTAATGGAACATGCAAGAAAGGGCAGTTTTCTTAACGAAGTAATGCATGCAAATGTCAAACATGTCACTTGTACTTGGAAATCCAAAATTATTGCATGAATCTCATATGGGTAAATAATCCTGTATGTTTTTTAAAATTTCTGTCTAAATATAAAAAAGGTTCAATCAACATCAATGGCTATATATTTTAAATTAAATGCATTCATCAAACATGCAGCTAGCTACCACATCTGATACCTTATCACGTGTTCATCTATCATGTTGAACTTTAATCAAATATAATATCTCTGTGGGTTTTAGAATTTTATGCAAATTATAGGCCCACGAAAAAATAAATATAGTTTAGGTTTCTTCTTCTCTATTAATTAATTCAGCTTTATTGAGAGTATTGTTTTTTTAAGTATTGTAAGAACAGTTTGTTAACTCAGATTTTAATTTATGCTGTTACACTTGCTGAAAGAGGGAGCAACATTCAGATATTTCTTTTAATATTTAATAAAATTATAAATCATAAACAGCATTTGACGCTTTCAGCCTGCTTCGTCATACATTATGATCAAGGCTGATCATCCAATTCAGCATCCTGTTCATGTTTTGCCCATATACCCTTTAATTCCTTTAGCCCCAAGAGCTACATCTAATTCCTTGAAAACATATAATGTTTTGGTCTCAAATGCTTTCTGTGGTCAATAATTCCACAGGCTCACCACTCTCTGGGTGGAGAAATTTCTCTTCACCTTAATCCTAAATGGTTTACCCTGTACCCTGACACTGTGACATCCCCGCCATGGGAGCATCCTTCTTGCATCTACCCTGATTTAAGAATTTAAGTTTCTATGAGACCTCCCTCACCTTCCCCTAATTTTTCTAAACTCCAACAAATATCTTGAGATTTGATCTCTCATATATTAGTCCCACCATCCCAGGAATTGATATTGTATACCTTTGCTGCCCTCCCTCCAAAGCAAGAATGACCAAAACTACACACAAGCATGCTTTCACCATGGCCTTATATAAATGAAGCAAGATGCCCTACTCTTTCCCTATGAAGACCAATAAACATTTGTCTCATTCACCACTGCTGCACTTACATGCTTAGTTTCAGTACTAGGTGTACAAGGTCACCCAGATCTCATTGCACATTCCCCTCAGTTAATCATAGTCATTCAGATAATAAACTACCATCCTATTTTTTTTACCAATGTAGATAACTTCACATTTGTCCACCTTTTACTGGTTCTTTCATGTGTTTGCCCATTCACTCAACCTGTCCAAATTGTACCAAAGCATCTTTGTATCCTCAGAATTCACCTTCCCACCCAGCTTTGTGTCATCTGCAAATTTTAAGATATTACATTTAGTTTCCTCATTTAAATCAGTGGTTAGCATTGCTGCCTCACAGCGCCAGGGATCTGGGTTCAGCTTTGGCCTGGGGTGACTGTTTGTGTGGAATTTCCACATTTGCCCCATGTCTGCATGGGTTTCCTCCCAGAGTGAAAAGATGTGCAGGTTAGATGGATTGACCATGCAAAATTGCTCTTTAGTGTCCCAATATTTGTTGGTTAGGGGAATTAGTAAGGTAAATATGTGGGGTTATGAGAAAGGGACTGGGTGGGATCCTCAGTCTAGAAGTGCAATAATGATGAGCCAAATGGCTTCTTGCTACACGGTAGAGCTTCTATGATTCTAAATCATAAATATATATTGTGACTGTTGGAATCGTAATACTGTGTTCTCTATGATAACCCACTGATCACTGTCTGCCACTTAGCACTGTGAGGCTAACTATTGTGCCACCGTGTGCCAAAAAGACCTGTTTATTTCTATTCTTTGTCTCCTGTCTGCCAGCTAGTTTATTATCCATCTCAATACACTATTCCCAATGCCATGCGGTTTAAGTTTTAGACATTGATATAATTTTACATACTAACTATTACGTGGGACCTTGTCAAAAGTTTACTGAACAATTAAACCACATCCACTGGTTCCTCTTCATCATATCCATTAGTTACATCTCAAAGAATTTCAGTAGATTTGTTAAGCATGATTTCCCTTTTCTAAATCCATACTGACTCCATCCGGTCCCATTACTGTTTTCCAAGTGCTTTATTATTAAAGCCTTTATAATGAATCTAGAGTTTTCCCCACTATTGTCAAGCTGACTGTTCTATAATTCCCTATTTTCTCTCTAACTTCCTTTTAAATAGTGGGATTACATTAACAGCCTGTTATGGGGCTGTCATAATGTTTTTCTTGTTGTATTTAAAGCTGTTGATCTCCTCAAGTAGCCAAACAAAATCACAGAGTGGTTTAAAATGATTTGTTACTGTAGCTACTAGACTCTGACTAAATCTTTAATATCAACCAGTGTGTTGCATTCAGAAATATACGAGCAATAATTAGTTTCAAAATCAATTACACGTAATTAGCATATACCAATCCAAGTGTAGGAGATATTGCTATCCAGTCACAGTTATTGTTTAAGGTTATATCATGCGTACATAGGATATAATGTTCAATTATAACTTGTGCATGTTATAAAATTAAGTAATGATAGCTATATCTGTGACCAACGGTATATCAACCTCTCTTTCCATTGTTCCTTGTTCTAATGAACAAACGAGGGCTGCATATTGTTCAGTTAAATGATCCTTTATTCTTATCTAGATCTGCTTTAATCAAGACCTGTGGTTTGCACACAGCTTTGCGTAAAGTGTGACTGAAATACATCATACAGTTGATGTGATTTTTAAACTTGTGTAATTATTAAACCTTTCACTAACCTTTAATCTGTAGGAACTGTTCATGTTTTATAGTACTGCTTTACCAATTTTAAGATGCTGCTCGTGATTGATTCTGTTTCTAAAGTCAGAAGTGAAGCTGTCAACTTCACATAACTTCACCTATCAGTACCTGGAATATTACAGCATAGGTCATGGAAAATGTTCAAATGTGCAAACATTATGGTAAAAGAGTAACAGTGATATTTCTGTGACTTAGTGCCACTCCATGCACAATCGCCATTGGTGACAGGCGAAAGAGTTTCCACCAATCTTCGAACAGTGAATAAGTTGCCTCGGCACCGCCCACTTAGTCGGACCCAATCTGCTCCTTTACCCCAGAGTCCACAAGCCTTACAGCAGCTGGTAATGCAGCAACAGCACCAGCAGTTTTTGGAGAAACAGAAACAATACCAACAACAAATCCAACTTAAGGTAAGAGAAACAACAAATTCCTGCTGCAAGGTCAGAACTTCCCTGTTACACATCTGCAATGTACAAATAAATCCCACAACTCTATTAAATGATCGTTTGACTGTTTTACCATAATATTGCTATGATGCAGGACTTTTGCAGGATAGTATGATGAGATTTAAAAGTAGATATATTTTTGTAATAATCATCCAGTAATATGAATCACTTTGCATTTCTGCAGTCTGTTCAAGATTATAAGTAATATAGACAAAAGGAGGAATTCAGTCCATTTGTACCTTTACCAGCTCTTTGAAAGAGCTATTCCATAAGTCCCACTCCTCTGCCTTTTCCTGATAGCACTGCAAGTTTTTGGGGGTTGGGAGATGATGGGAGCAAAACATATCCTTAAGACTTTACAGCTAAATAATTATTTCTGGAGTATACTTGTTGAGTTGTGGGCAAGCACAGCAGCCAATTTGCACATTGTGAAGTTCCACACGCCAGCCTGATGAATGATAGTTGAATCTACCTTGGGTATACCTTTTTGAGGAAAGAATGCTAGCCGTGAGATGCCAACACTTTGATTCGGTGGGATCTTTTAAATCCATCTAAATTGACAAATAGGACCTTAGGTTAATGCCCTATACAAAAGATGGCAACTCTGCCAATATAATATTCCTAGAATATTGAATTAGAAGTGACACCCACTGTTAGGTGTTAAAGTTCTGGAATTGAATTGAGTAAATTAAAGAGAATCCTGTTAAATTCTGAAGTAGAAATTGTGGAAAGAAAATTGTGGCCAGAAAATGCCCTGGGCAGCACGGCGGCACAGTGATTAGCACATACTGCCTCACAGCGCCAGAATCCTGGTTCGTTTACTGGCTTGGGTCACTGTCGGTGTGGAGTCTACATGTTCTCCCAATGCCTTCATGCGTTTCCTCCAGGTGCTCCAGTTCTCTCCAATAGTCTGAAAGACCTACTGGTTTAGATGCATTGGCCATGCTAAATTCTCCCTCAGTGTAGCCGAATAGGCGCTGGAGTGTGATGATTAGGGGATTTTCATAGTAACTTCATTGCAGTATTAATGTAAACTCACTTCTGACACTAATAAATAAACTTCAAAAGAAAACTTCAATACGTGAAGGCAGTGATGAATGGCATGCAAAATATCATTGGCCAGAGAATCTTCAGCACACAAGAATGGTTTTTATCTTTTCAGCTTCATTCAAATGCTGTCACTCCTAATAACTTTTGCCTGCTCTTAATAGCCTTTTATATTTTTCTTCCCCTATCTAATTTGCTTGTGATTGATTCAGCTTCAATCGCTATTTCTTGGAAATTGTGTTAAACTTAATGATTCCTTCCATGAAAATAAACTTCTAATCTCTGTTTTATATTTTCAAGACTGATGTCTGAATCTATATCCATGTCATTAACAATTTGCTAATTAGCGTAAACTAATTTTCACTAATTTTTTTGTTTTGTTCATCACCCTGCATACTTATATTCAGTTTCCTCTTAATCTTTACATGAATGAATACAATCTTGAGCTATTCTCTGATTTGCGATCGGGTGTGTCAATAACTCTGATTATGCCTGTGAATATTTGTCACAGATGCTTTCCAAGTCAAGTGAATCACCTCGGCAGCCTCCAAGTCACCCAGAAGAAACTGAAGAAGAATTGTGTGAGCAACAGGATATGCAGGAGGATCAGGCACCTCCGAGGAGCAGCAGTATCAATTCTGGAGGGAGTGATGCAACAAATGAAAGTTTGGAACAAGATGCAATGCAGGTGAAGGATGAGCCACCAGATAGTGAGGAGGAAGATCAGTTAGAAGACCAGAAAGAAGCTGAAGAACAGCTTTTGCATTTCAATCAGGTAATTCCAAGTATTTATTAGCTTCTACCTCATATCTACAGTGATAGCAATAGCCTCAGCTAATGACAGACTACCCACTTGTATTTTCCATTTTTCTCTAAGTTATTTCATATACGACAGCAATTAGTTTTATTATCCATATGGGGATGAAATTTTTAAAACTGTTCAAGATGACATTCCCACTCAAATATCAATCTAATTTGAAGAATAGTTCATTTTAAAAATCATAAAGAAGAATTGTGTTTTCTTGTCTCCCACGTTCTTTGTGGCTTTAATACTTTGTTGATAAATCTTCTGAAAAGGTTGAATGAAAAGCCAATTTGTACTAAAAAGTGTATAAGTGGTGCAACATTTTCCTTGCTTGTTAGCTATTTTATTTTAAAATGATAAGTTCCCAAGTGCAGAACATTAAAAACAGTAGGCTTGACTAAGAATCTATGCAATCGTAAATCTGCTAGCATTTGATAGTATGTGCAGCGAAAAGGTGTAAATTTAAAGGTAGCGTTGTGGATCTGTATTTATTTTGCCTTCTGTTGTAACTACATATTTTCATTGACAGTAATAGCCTATCCTTCCTATATACAAGTATTGCCAAAGACTGTGCCAAGAATAGGTAAAGAGTTTATTAATTGGTAAATTTCCTAACGCAGCAAAACCAACAGCAGGTACCAAATGGAACTCACAGGAAGGCATTAAACCTGTGTGAGTCACAGAATGCTTTGAGATATTGTGAGGAATGTGCCTGCTAATCCCCTAAATAGGACACAGTGACACAGGAAGTATAATAAAGAATTATTTTTTGAAATTTCAGGAAAATTACATACCTGTGCTAGTAGAGAAACTTGTGTAATAGTTATTTTTATTTCATATAGCATATAGGTGTTTTTTAGAAATATCCTTTAGCTTCGTAAATCATAGTTGCACTTCAGAATGTTATAGAAGATGATAATTTCCACCTTTTTATAAAAATATACTAATTTAGCCCTTAAATATGCAAAGATTTCCTAACATTCTAGGGCTACTAGCATCAGTAGCTTCAGTATTGGAATAAATCAAGGATTAATCTAATTTAAGTTTAAAGTTTATTTATTAGTGTCATACGTAGGCTTACATGAACGTAAGCCTACTAGTGATAGTAATAAATCGAATAAACTTTAAATAAATTTTAAACGTTAACACTGCAGTAATGTTGCTGTGAAAATCCCATGTCACAACACTGCAGCACCTTCCGGGTACACTGAGGGAGAATTCAGCGTGGCCAAATGCATCTAACCAGCAAGTCTTTCAGACTGTGGGAAGAAACAAGAGCACCCGGAGGAAAACCATGCAGACAAACTCGCACAGGCAGTGACCCAAGCTGGAAATCAAACCCAGGTCTCTGGCACTGTGAGGCAGCAGTGCTAACCACTGTGCAACCATGCTGCCCCCAGGGTTTATTATGCTTATTGTTATTAAGGTTTATTATTGGTGTCATTGGATAATAATATTTTGTAAAGTACATTCAAATTCTCTTACTATTGTGAAAGATGCAAATAAGACAAACTACTTTTCAGAAAGTTACGAAATGGTTCATTTACTTTACAGCAGCCCAACCCATATATTGTCCATAATGGGCCTTGATTCATCCATTGATCCAAACTTTACCATTTATTGTAGTATCAAAATATCTTTAATTCATTATGGTATTTATGCACCACACAAACCTCCACCCACCATGTTTGTTTAACCCCAGCAATGAATCCTTTTATTTCTTTCTCCCTCATGTCTTTATTTAGATTCTCTTTGAGTGCACCAATTTTTTTTGCCTCAACTACATCCTAATGCTAGTGTGTTCATATTCACACCACTCATCTAAGGTAATTCCTAGATACAAAAGTGATTACACTGCAGACGTACTTCGTTGGCTATAAAGTGCTTCAAGATGTTCAGTGGTTAGAATTGTTACACTGCAGGAGCTATTCGGCCAGTTGTGCCTGCACAAACTCTCCGAATGAGCAATTCTTGTAGTGCCATTGTCCTACCTTCTCCCAGTAACCTAGCACATGCTTTGTTTTTGGATAGTAGCTAATTCTCTTTTTTATTGCTTCAATGGAACCATGCTCTCAGGCAGTGCATTCCAGACCTTAAATATTCACTGCGTGAAAAAGTTTACCTCACATAACTTTAGCCTGTTTTGTCAATTATTCTAAATCTGTGCCCTCTCATTTTCAATCCTTTTACAAGTGGGAACAGTTTCCCTGTATCAACTCTGTCTGGATCCCTCATGATTTTGAACACCCCTCCCAAATCTCCTCCCAGTTTTCTTTTTGCCAAGGAAAACAGATACAACTTGCATAGAAATAGGAACATGGATAGGTCATTCAGCCGTTCAAACCTGCTCTGCCATTCAATTTACCCTTCTCCAATCTATCTTCATCCTTTCCTCACCTTTAAAACCATTCTCACAAATCTTTTCTGCACTCTCTCAAAAACCTTCTCGCCTTCCCATGGAGTTCCTAAATTTAATGCAGCTGTGGTGCTATATAAATACAAATCTTTTTGTTACAAAGTTTCTTCTGAATTCCTTTTGGAATATTTAAAAGTTTATATTTATAGCCTCCAGTTCTGGTCTTGCCTCAAATGGAAACATGTTCTTTATGTTTACCCTGCTAAATATTTCCATAATCTCTATTTTAGAAATAAAGAGCTCCCAGCTTTTTATTCTTCACTGATGAATATAACTCGTCAGTTCTGATGTCATTCCAGTAAATCTTTTATGCACCTTCTCCAGTGCCTTGACACGGTAAACACTCAAGGATTGGATCTTGGTGAGTTGGAAATGTCTATTCTGAAGCCATTTTGATGCATGTCACGAAACATGCTTTACTACAAATAATGATTTTAATTCAACGGCTGGAAAACCAAACCGAACTTTTATAAACAAACTTAAGACACAGGCTAAATTGTGATTTGAACCTGCAGCGTAGCTAGCTATCCAGTTCACACCACTGAACCTTCCACATTCCAATCTACTCAAATGGGACGCCATATCTGCAAAGACCTATCAAGGACAATGCTTCAAGAGAATACAAGTGAGCCACAAATCTTATCCCCATTATCAGGGCATCATGGCAATCACCAGGATTATTCAAAAGGGGGTTCCCAGATTTGAACTCATCAAGCTACAATGGGAATACGCTAGACCCAATCGCTTGAACAGTTGGACACTTGCTGAGAACAAGGACTCCCAGACATAAACTAAAGAAGTTGAAAAGACAAATATATTTTTCAAGTTCCTGTTTGAATCGCAGGATGATGGTCAAGTGACGGGCCCACCCTTTGTGTGTTTAAATTTCTGCTTTCTCTACAGTAAGAGAACAAGCACGTAAGATGTTGTCAAGAGATGACCTGAGTGGGATCCTTCTTCCCTCCAAACCACATTGCAAGTTTCAAACCCTAGTTGCTGATCCAGGGTTCTGCTACAAACTGAGGCCTCTTAAATGAATTCAATCCAGGAGAATTTGTCTCTAAGAGAATAGCAAATGAGGTGTTTACGTCTTTAAATCGGAAGCATCAAGACTACCGAATGAAAGTTACAAGACTGCCAAATTCGGCCTGAAACCAGCTGAGTTGCCAAACTGCAAACTGTATATCTCTTTTATTTCTCTGGACTTTAAGCTGATAAATCTATCCTTCCTCACTCTGTAATCTGTTGGTGTGCATGTGTGAACTGCGAGTGTGTATATGTGTGTAAGAGTCAGAGTATTCTTTATTTCTATACTTAGGTTGGTTTAAGTATAATAAAGCTGATCATTTTTTCACTAAACTCAAGAAAACCTGTTTTTTTTTTATGATCACAAAACTTGTTTTTTTTTAAAAAAGCCTTCATGTGGTCAAACATGAAGGGAAAAGAAGGGAACCATTCTATCCCTCTTCACCTGATTGTGACATGTACAATTGTGTGACAAATGTACGATTCTTGGAGTTGATGATATAGTGATATCACTAGGCAACATCAGTAACAACCATTGATTTTGCAATACACAGCACATTATAAAACTTCCAGGTACAGCTCAAATAGATATCGCATTACAAGTTACATAGAACATAGAACAATACAGCACAGAACAGGCCCTTCGGCCTTCGATGTTGTGCCGACCAAAATAAAAAGCAATGCCCCTCCAAACTAAACCATTCCCTTCTCTTCCATATACTTATCAATTAACCTCTTAAACGCCACCAAACTTGGCGCATCTACAACAGCTGCAGGCAGGGCATTCCACTCCCTAATCACTCTTTGAGTAAAGAACCTACCTCTGATATCCGTCCTATAACTCATACCCCTTAATTTAAAGCTGTGTCCCCTCGTGCTAGCTTTCTCCATCCTAGGAAAAAGGCTATCACTGTCCACCCTATCTAAACCTCTAATCATCTTATATGCTTCAATAAGATCCCCTCTTAGCCGCCTCCTTTCTAACGAAAACAACCTCAAATCCTTCAACCTCTCTTCATAGGACCTGCCCTCCATACCAGGCAACATCCTGGTAAACCTCCTCTGTACCCTCTCCAATGCCTCCACATCTTTCTTATAATGTGGCGACCAGAACTGCACACAATACTCCAAGTGCGGCCGCACTAGAGTTTTGTACAGTTGCAACATGATGCTGCGGCTCCTAAATTCAATCCCCCTACCAATAAAAGCTAAGACTCCATATGCCTTCTTAACAACTTTATCCACTTGACTGCCTTGACAAGTTGACAAGAACTTGACAAGTTCTCGAATTGTTTTTATGCAGGCTAAAAACTCATTTGCTCTTGATTTTGTTTGTGTGAAAGTACTTTTATTTTTTTTTAGCAAGTCTAGTTGCATGGGTATAATTTTAAGTTTTATTATAACTTATCATGTAATCATTTAATGGCAAGTTAACTAAGATATGAAAGAAAAGGACTTAATAGGATATGTGGGTAAAGTGAAATGAATGAAAGTCAGGGAAGGCTCATGTGGAGAACCGAGAGTCTATTTCTGTACTGTACAGGCATCACTCAAACTTCTTGATTCAAGGTTGTACATTCAAACTCTTTTCCATTACTTCAGTTGACTTTTCAGTGCAGCACTGAAGGCATATTTCATTGGAGTTGTTGGGATTTTTTTATGAATGAAACTGAACCAAGGGGTCTGAACAGCCTGTCAAAGTGCACATAATGAAACTTACGGAATGTATGAAACAAGCAGAGTAGGTTTTCCCAGTGTTCTGGCCAGGAATTGATCAGCAACAGCAAAGTAGATTAACTTATCACTCATTTCATTTTAGTTTATTGAAGATGATGCATGCAGATGACCTGCTATATTTGCCCTCAGATGACCCATTATATTTGCTCACAATTAACTGATTATGGTTTAAAAGTAATAGGCTGCAAAGGTTTTAAAATATTTGAAGATGTGAGGTGTACTTTATAAATGTAAATATGCATGTAGTATATGGCACAGTAGCCAGCACTGCTGCCTCCCAGCATCAGGGACCTGGGTTCAATTCCAGCCTAGAGTGATTGTGTGGAGTTTGCACATTCTTCCCATATCTGTGTGGGTTTCCTCTGGCTGCTCCAGTCTCCTTCTCTAGTCCAAAGATGTGAAAGTTAGATTGATTGGCCATGTTAAATTGTCACTTAGTGTCCCAAGATATGTGGATTAGGGAGATTAGTGGGATAAATACATGGGATTATGGAGATAGGACCTCGGTGGGATGCTCCATTGGAGAATCGGTGCAATAGACTCAGACTTGATGGGTTAGATGGCCTCCTTCTAAACTGTAAAGATTCTATAAATGCGAATTCTCTATTTCATCTGTCATTGTGCACTTTCCACAGACAAGGAAGTGAACTGAGACACCTGTGTTTTTGTTTACATTCTTTCATGGGTGTGCTACATTTGTTCCCAACTCTATCTGCTTGCCTATATATCAGTACTGCAATCACTTGCAGCTATGTTAAAGTAGCCCTGGATGATTAGATTGTATAACTTTTTCCCCTTCCTCTGCAGAAATGTGCATATGCTCCATATTAGCACTGGTGAGATTAGGTACTCTTAATGTGTTGAGGTGCAAGTGCAAGTCAGAATTCTATATATCAAGCAAATTGAATGGGATCCTAGCACAGTATGCTGTTATGCCACTCTATTTAGGAACACTGTGTGCACTGCCATTTTATGTTATCACGTTTTAAATTGCTCATGCAGAATTGTTGAAGTTTTAATTAAAAGAAAATATTGACTTCAGTTATTTTGCTCCTAATTATGAAAATTAATTCAGTATAATAATATTAGAAGGCATAATTACAGAGAAAACATTCAGCCAGTGCTGCACAGGAAGGATTGGAGATTTGATTTCCAGGGGCAGTTGAATTTACAGATGGTTTGAAAGATAGAAAGAATCCAATCCAAAAATTATGGCCAGAATTCTTCAGGAATTCACATCCTGTGGCTGCTGCCTGCAAGAACAGCGAATCTGGAACAGAGAATTTGGCGCTCAGCCTAATCTTCATTCACTGTAGGGCGACAGTAGAATCCCAGTGGCAGGTGAGGTGGGAGAATATGGCCCTGTATTCCTGAGTTTTAAATGAAGGATCATATATATTTTTAGGAATTCAGCTGACATTTTTGAAAAGAAGATAAAAGCAAAATACTGTGGATGTTGGAATCTGAAACAAAAGCAGAAAATACTGGAAAATCTCACCACGTCTGACAGCATTTGGGGGGAGAGATTAGAGCGACTGTTTTGAGTGTAGATGACCTTTTTTCGTCTGCTTGATGCCACCCCAGCTCTAGAATTCAGTTCTTTTGTCCATGCTTAGATTAAAGCTGTAATGAGGTCTACAGCAGAGTGATCCTGGTAGAACCCAAATTGGTTTGTGATCAGGCTGTTGGTAAGGAAGTATAGTTTGAAAGCATAGCTGGATGACACATTCCACCAATTTGCTTATGAATGAGGTTAGACCGATGGTGTGATAATTGGCCAATTTTACTTTATCCTGAATTTTGTGGACAGAACATATCTTTGCAATGTTTCACTTGATTGGGTAGATGACAGTGTTGTGGCTTGTTTGAACAGCTCAGTTAAAGGCACATCTACTTTGACTCTGATAAAGGCTCACCTAGACTCGAAATATTGGCTCTGTTCTCTCCCCAGAGATGCTGTCAGACCTGATGAGATGTTCCAATATTTTCAGTTTTTGTACACTTAGGATGGGTTCACAATCAATTGAAGCAGCATTAAAAATTGAGACTGGCATACAAGACATGTCCCTTTAACATCAGTTGTAGGGAAAACCTGGAAATGCATAGCTCAATAATAAATCAGATTCAAATGAAAGAGACATTTAATTAATTTATGGAAGATTTTCAAAAATACTTTTGTCATGGGAAAGAAGTGAATGTTGGATATTAAAATTTTCAAAAGTTGTTGAGAACTTTTCACATCAGAAAGTGAGAGAAAATGGAAAATTGGTTTGAGAATCTAGGATAACCATAAATGGAATTTTTGAAACAGGGCAGACGTGTGACCATAACATTGAATTCTTCATTTGGAATGGAAAGTGAAGTTGTCCAGTCTGAAACTAGAGTGTGAAATCTAAACAAGGTAAACTGTGGAGGTATGTGTTGGCTCAGGGAGAGCAGGGCAGTACGGCATTGAGATTGAGAATCAATTATGATCGTCATGAATGGTGGAACAGATTCATAGGACTGAATTTTTTTTATTCATTTGTGGGACATGGGCATTGCTGGCTCGCCAGTATTTATTGTAAAAAGTCTCACAACATCAGGTTAAAGTTCAACATGCTTATTTGATAGTAAAGGCCACAAGCTTTATCAAATAAACCTGTTGGACTTTAACCTGGTTGTGAGACTTCTTACTGTATTTACCACAGTCCAACACCAGCATCTCCACATCAGTATTTATTGCCCATTAATGACATACTCCCCTGCTCCTATTTTCTTAGTTTCTATCAATGAGGTACACTAGGCATTAGCCCTGGGGCTCTACAATTATTTACACCACTTGTATCAGGGTATTGAAAGTGAGTGTAAATACAAGGCTGTAGCATTTGCAAACATCTGGAACCAGAACTGGTGAGTGGATGATCCATCATGGCCTCCTGCTGAAGGCTCACCATCACAGAATCCAGTCTTCAATTTGATTCACTCTGTGACATTAAGAAGCAGCTCTGGGTATACTGGGTATGGAAAAAGGTTATAGTTCCCAGTAGCATCTGGCCATGTTGCAGATATAGCTGTGTCTCTAACTATGCTATTCTAGTAAGCTACAATACTGCCATCTATCTAATAAAGTAAACATTGCAAAGATATGTTCTGTCCGTAAAATTCAGGATAAAGTAAAGCTGATCAATTATCACCCCGTAGGTATGCTCTCGTAATATATATATATATGACTATAGCTGTGCTGTGCAGATACATGGATTTGGGCCTGTGTCTGTGGGAGTTTGCGCATTCTCCCCGTGCTTGCGTGGGTTTTCTCCGGGAGCTCCGGTTTCCTCCCACATCCCAAAGATGTGCTCTTAGGCTAATTGGCAAAACAAATTCTCCCTAAATTGTCTCAAATTTGGTTTTTAATCCATAGATCTATAAACATGGACTGGGATCGCATGTAGAAGTGGGAACATCAAGGTGGCGGCGCGGGCTCGTTGGGCCGAAGGGCCTGTTTCCCATGCTGTTTTGTTCTTTGTTCTTTGTAAGTAACTTCGTGGAATGTGTCATCAGCTACACTTTCAAACTATAGTTCCTCACCAACAGCCTGATCGCAGACTGATTTTGGGTTCCACCAGGATCACTCTGCTGTAGATCCCATGACAGCGTTAATCTAAACATGGGCAAAAGAACTGAATTCTGGAAATGGGGTGGCATCAAGCAGCCATGGTAAAATTAAAGTCAGTGGGAATTGATTGAGGGTTAGCTCTCTACTGTCTGAAGTCACACGTAACACAAAAAACAGTTGTGATTGTTGGAGGCCAATCAGCACAGCTTCAAGACATTGCTTCAGGAGTTCCTCAGGACAGTATACTTGGCCCAACCAATATCAGCTGCTTCATCGAAGCCCTTCCTTCCATCATAAATTCAAAAGTGGGATTGTTCATTGATTATTGCAGTGTCGAATTCCACTCACGATTTCTCAGTTGCTGAAACAGACCATGCTTATGTGTCATAAGATTCAGATAAGATCCAGACTTGGCCTGATAAATGACATGTAGCATTCTTGCCACACAAGGGAATGGCCACCTCCAGCAAGAGAGAGTTGTCTCTTTTTGACATTGTTGTTTTTGAATTACCACCATCAACAAACGTGTGTGTGTGTGTGTGTGTGTGTGGAGGGGGGGGTGAGAGAGATGGGTGGTTACCAATGACCAGAAATTTTACCTGGACTAACCATATGAATATTGTGGCTGCCAGAACAGATCAGACGTTCAGTCTTCTGCGGTGAATAACTCAACTCCTGACACCTTTAAGTAAATTCATCCCCTGTATCTTTTTTAAAAGCAAAGCAGAAACTTAATAATAAATTGGAAAATAGCAAATTGTGAGGTAATAAGGTGAACTATAACTGGGAGAAAGCATTGAAAATAAAATTGAAAACCAGTGGCAAATCGTTAAGAGTAATCAGTTAATTCCACCAAAAGTCAAAAGCAAGCAGGCCAATTATAGGGCATCAAAGATGAGTAAAGAACTAAAGGAAAAATTGAACCAAAAAAAAATGAAATATTAAGGTAGAGGATAAAATGGTATCTACAAGATATTTGAAAATTTGCAGAGTGCGCGCAGTTAAGTGGCAAGTAAACTTAGAAAAATATAGGTTGATGCATTTTGATAAGAAAACAAAACACCACCTAGATTTGATATCTGTTTTGTATTAAATCATAGAACCATTGAATAGTTACTGTATCAAAGGAGGCCATTTGGCCCATTGTGTCTGAGCAAACCCACTGCAGGAGCAACTCACCTAGTGCCATGTTTCATTTCTCAGTAGCCCTGGAAACTTTCCTGTTCAGGTAAATAATCCAGTTTTTTTTAAAGGCCATATTTGAAACTGCTTTTGGAATCAGCAAATCTAGGAAGATTGAAATTAGCCAAGATTTGCACTTATAATTGATACATATGATAAATTATGTATTTATGGCGGTAGTTTGTGACCAGCTTAGGTTAAATGTGATGTCCTACAGAATCAAATCATCTGCCAACACTCATTCAGGCTGAAAAATGAAAACTGATTGCTTGATAGTAGAGATCTACCAATACTCATGATGTTTACCTTTCTAATAGTCAATGTCTTGCAGAATAAAGGGCAGATTGTTGACTAAATAAAGATGTTTTTCTTCTGGTTGAACCTATTGTTTTGCTATTGTGTGGGTGGTCAAGTTGTCCACTCTTACGAAGGTGTCAAAAACTGATAGATGTAGTTCAAAAACTAAACTTAGTTTTGGAATTCAGAATGATTTCACATGAAGGCTGATGTAGCATAAGGTCTCTACAGTTCAGCAAGAGGCTCATTGAGTCTGCACTGACTCTCCAAAGGAGCATCCCACCCAGGCCTTTCCCTCTGCCCTATCTGTATAATTCTGTTCATTTATCATTGCTAATCCACCTAACCTACACATCTTTGGAGAGCAAGAGGTGGTTTAGCATGGCCAATCCACTGAACTAGCACATGTTATACCAGGATACACCATTTAATCAAATAATAAATAAACAGGTTGAATGTACAATTAAATGTGCCTCTGGAGGAAGTGCAGGTACTGTACAGGAAATGGTGGGGAAAAAGGGGCTGACGTCAATTAAAATGATTAGACTTGTGTGATTAAAATAGCCTTTTACCATTCCAAAGATGTGTTGTGTCCATATGGATAGACTTCATGTTGGTCTTCATTTCTGAGACATAAAACGTTATTGGTAAAACTGAAATATATTTTTAATTTTAACATTTGAATAAGTTTGAATTTTTAATTAAATAATTACATTTTGGAAATATGTTTAGAGAATTTCATAAGCAATAGCCAGTTCTGAATGTTCTCTTTTAAAAATGCCATGATGACTTCTGAGTTCGCAGCACAGCAGCTGCTTCAGCCTGTATGCTGAATTTGCAGTATGGCAGTCCTGCATGCTAAAACTTAAATTCAGAGAGCAGCATTTGGCAGCACACGTGTTCAGACTCAGTCGAGAGGTAAGATTTACTGTATCTTGGACAAGTAATCAAAGTAGATTTTGGTGGACGAAAGCTCCCTTTGTACTTTGGCATCACCAGTGTTAAAGTTTTGTCCTATAGTCCAGTTAGATCTTAGTGATTCTGAAGCAAAGTAGAATAAATCCTCCAAAAACTTCATTGCAGGCAATCCTGGAGTTAGGTTGAGACCTGACTCCAGATTGATACAACTATAGTGTCAGTGCAAAGTAAAGGTTCCTTACACTTGTTATACTACTAACATAAGTCAACATCAATTAGTTGACAATCCTGATAAAAAGCAGAGTTGGCAGTGACTGAAAAGTCCACAGCCCGAATTTTTCTATCTAAGAAAGCATGGAGGGAAGTATGATCATTTTTTTAAAATTTTTTTTAGGCAGGGAGCAGGCAAACTGGGGTTGCAATTCATTATGGAGAAAAAGGAAAATTATTAATATTCATCATAGAATCCCACCAGTGAAGAAGGAGGCTATTTGGCCCATCGAGTCTGCACCAACTCTCCCAAAGAGCATCTATCGCTATGCATTTACCATGATTAAACAAACCAACTTACACATACTGGGATACTAAGGAGCAATTTAGCATGGCCAATCCACCTAATTTGCACATTCTTGGACTTCAGGAGAGCATCTGGAGGAAACCCATATTGACACAGGGAGAATATGCAAATTCTACATAGACAGCCACCTAAGGCCAAAATCAAACCCAGGCTGTGAGGCAGCAGTGCTAACCACTGTGCCATCGTGCCACTCTTAATATTCTGGGAATGCTGTCACTAATTTTACTTTTCTTATAGCCATGCAGGTTGTCCATAGGTTCTTTATAAATCAGTGGTATTTTAATTGTGAGAATTGTCAGCCATTTTGCTTTAAATATCTACAATTTCATAAAATGGGTTATCAGTTTTTTGTTAATTGCAGCTATTCAATTACACACTTTATTTTCACTTTGCTTATTTCTCTGAATTGTGCCCATGCACGGACCTGATCTAAGAAAACATGCAAGGTGCAGTATTTGTGCCATATCTTGAAACTACACAATGCCCATTTTGAAACCAATTGATTATAATGATGAAAAATAAACTTGTCAGGCCTGAATTTTCTCTCCTGAGTAAGGAGTACAGAATCTGGAAAATTCCTAGCTCTGCAAACTTTGGTTAAAAAAAATCTGTCCCAAAATGGTTGAATTTTTGTTCTGGGACAAGGTGAGGGCAGATTTTAATGCAAAATAAGGTCACCATTGCTGGAAATAATTTAGAAGCAGGATGAGGAAGCTGGCTATGTGAGAAGCCAGTCTCACTTGTAAAAATAACCTTAAAATAAAAGACAGCCCTTCAGTTCTCGCCCTTGTCTCCTCCCCATCTGCACACACACTTCCCATGCCCCATCCATGCCAACCTCTGCCATCTCATGTCCCTCACCTTCCAACCCATGGACCTTCATATTTTACATGCATACCTGTGCCCCTCCACTCAGTTCTACGCACCTTTCTAGTCCCTATGCTGGCATAGGTCCAATTCATGCCAAATCATACCCCCATTCTTTGTCCTAGCATTCTACATGCCAGCTTATCCATTTGGCATTATAGAACTTGAACATTGCCGAGAAAAGGGGCATGCTATTGAAGTCTTCTATCTTGCTCTTATCGAGACAGCTTGCAAGATAAAACTAGTAGTGAAGGGAATGACAATTTATACTGCACAGGTGTGCTGATTGGTTGACAAGTGGACACTAGTGGGAATGTTGCCATGGAGAATGCAAAAGAGAACAGTTAACTGCCAGTCTTTTCTTCATATACAAACCAGGCAGGTCAGCTGATTTGTCTTGGGAAATGAACCAGAAAATGGCTGGTTGCAAATCTGTTGTTTAGTTGGAAAAAGCACATTGCATGAAGATGATCCTCTGTTTGCATAGGATAAGACCTGTGTGAGGCTTCTAGCATGCATAAGTGAGCCACACTGTGAACCATACATCTCAGTTTTGAACATTCCAGTTTCTAAAGTTGGATCTGTTTGAAGGCAGTTACAGTTTTTTTGTGCCACCTCTTCCATGGATCATGATGTGCAAACTACAACCAGCTCCTGTTGAAAATTGTGGGTGCTGGGTTTGGTTAGGACTTCTGGAATTGGGTCTCCATTTTGGCTAAGTGGGAGACCCTCTGCGTCTTTACAAAAATTCAAGTCTAAAATCCTTAACTCCGATAAAGCTATAGAGCTAAATCTTTTTCAGTACATCCATAACTTAGAAGTAAAAATATATGCTTGCTGCTATTTTTAATTTTTGTCATCAAAAGAAACATCTTGAAAGATGAACTAATATGGAGTGTACATAAAAGAATACAAATACCCAGTATGGGAGATTGTGGAGATCTCCTGCTTAACTTAGCAAATAAGGAATAGTCTCTTATTCCTCTTGTATGTAAATAAATATAATATTGAAATGTCATCTTCATCAAGTTAATCCAACAAATTCTCTTTACTGCTTCACAATGAAATGCAGGGGTCAGTATGAAACAAAGCACAGCCATTACTACTACTAAAGCGCTGCTTTGTTTTATGTGTGTTGCTGCCCTTGAGATAATATACATTCACAAAGCAAAGGAAGAAAATTTGCCATGACCATGACTTTACATTTCAGTACTATTCATTTTTTATCATGCTTGAAATCTTTTGGGAGGTGAGCTAGTTTTTGAAAATAAAATTGTGTTGTGTACATACCTGAAAAGTAGCATCTTCACTCGAAACTGAATGAACTCCACTTCTAATTAAAGTAGGGATGTCTGGAGATATAATGTTGGGTTTAATGTCTGTTTAATGAAGAGCATTTTGGAACCACAAAATACCTATTTTTATGACAAATTGATCATATCTGGGGAGGAAAAACATCCTTGTTCAGATGGTGGCCCTCCATATTCTTCCCAGCTTTGGCAACAGACTTCTCTACTGCCTGACTAGCTGTTTTAATGACTGGGCCTACGTCAGCTATAATTTCTAGCTTTGACTAGGACATGCTGATGCAGCAGGAGTTCATGTAAGAAAGAGTTTAGGACCATTGCTGACAAAGAACAAAAACACTAGTAAGCACAGAGTATAAATATACTAAAAAGGATTTAATTCTGAACTCTTTATCTGAAATAAACATTTTAGAGCTTTTAAACCATCTGGTTGAGACCATGCCACATTCGGTAGTAGTGGGTCACAAAGGTAACAAGGAACTTCTTACCAAGAATGTGGAGCACTTCATGAAATATATAGGAGTTGATTTTCTTTTTCTCAAAGGTATATTTTGGTGTTATCCACTTCCAACATTTCATTACGTAAGTGTCTTCATTATCTCTTATAACTTGCATACAAATATGCTTGTATGTGTGTGTGTGTAATACTTAAAGAGGCATATATTAATTTTTGAGTTTAGCCTTGGAACTTTTGCAAGAGGTTATGATGTTGCAGCTGAGAACAATGTTTTGCAGATTAGCTATTTACTGGAGAGCATCATGCAAGTTTTTGTGTGGGGTTCTTATTGCACCAAACAAAGAAGCTAGATATCATGGCCATTTTTTATTCCCACAAAAAATGTTGGTTGTTTGCCATTAATTAACTAGAAGCAGCTTTCTTTGCAGCACTATGCCTAAACATGGGGGTGTTTTAAACTCACTGAGAAGGGACAAATACATATTTGTGCTTGCTTCACTAATAATTAGATCACTTATTTGGGTTGTACATAATTTCATAATAAATATGAAATAACATCTTACTGATATTTTTCTATACTGTTAGAAAAAAGAGTAGAAGTTTCTGGATTGAAGAAAGACTGCAGTTAACAAGCACTGATCTAGGCTAGTAAGGCTGATCTAGTTGGTGTGTTCACAGTAACAAAGTTGGCAGTAGGTCAGTGACTACCCTGTGATTTTGGAATTTGCTACCATGATATCAAACTGAGATTTATATGAAAGTTTTACGACTAGAATCCCTGAAAAGTTGATAACTAAATTCCTCCTTAAATACAACTTACCATTCTAATGTGGATACATTCATGTGGACCTGGTTACTGGAGAGCGATGAATCTTATAATTTTGAAGGCTAAGATGCAAGTACTGATGATGAGCAAATGTACATGCCTCCCACCAGCATTGATTTGCTGCAGAAAAATTGTCATTTCAGTTTATTTTAAGGTCTTATCTATAGATAGGAATGCATTTTTTTATATTCCACACATCGTCTCCAGCTAGGAAAGTGATTAGCAATCTGCTCTCAGATCTTGTTCACTCATTGTTTAAGCTGCCAGCAAGCATCAAGGTGCCTCAGATGCTATTTTCCCCTCTGATGTCATAGACTTCATAGAATCCTTACAGTGCAGAAGAAGGCCATTTAGCCCATAAAGTCTGCACTAACCATAATTCGGTGCATTTACCCCAACTAGTCTCTTGACAGTAAAGGGAATTTAGCCTGGCCAATCCACCTAACTGCACATCTTTTGACTGTGGGAGGAAACCAAAGCATCCAGAAGAAACGCAACAAACATGAGGCGAATGTGCAGACTCCACACAGTAACCCAAGCTGGAAATCAAACCAGGGTCTATGGCGCTGTGAGGCAGCAGTGTTAACCACTGTTATACTGTTCCATCCACTCAATTCTCTTTCATTAGTAACGGCTTCAGGCTGACTTTGACTGTTTGCAACCTGTTGGACATTGAGATGGGCTTCCAACCATGTATCTGCTCAATCACTTATGCCCCGCACCAACACTTCCTTAGCTTGTCCGCTGGCGAATTCCTCGTCTATGGTTTTTTTCTATCTCGACTCGACTGTTCCAATGCTCTTCTGTCTCCTGTTGCCCAGCTTCATCCAAAAGTCTCCCATAAATTTGCAACAAGTCTAACACAAGCAATGGCCTTTAGTCACCTTATTTATCCCTTTCTCAAAATGCATGCAGATGTTGCTGGATTACTTGTATGCAAGAGCTCTGCAATAAAATTTGATGTGGAGTATTAAGCAGTTTCTTCCTCTTCTAACAGCTAGGATTGCACTTCTTTAAATGTGCACTCTCAGCGAGGAATCCGGAGAGGAGGACAAAAATGCCTGTATTTTGAGTACATTGGATTAGTGTGCCCTCTGTCAGAGGGCAAGTGCCTGTTGTTCACTTAGCACCCTAATCCCCCGATATCATAATCAAGATTTGAAAATTTGTAATATGGAAGGAATTTCGGCATGAACTCAAGAATGGAATTTTCCCAAAAAATGACGAAGTGTTATAACAGCAGCAAAAACAGAGCGATTCACACCAGTTATCCGGTGCAGATTGGACCGCAATCATCCCACACTTAGCCATTTTTTTGTGAGAGTGATCAGTTGCACGCTAATCCTGGAAGGGGTGGGGCCTGAACACAACAGTGAGCCCATCTATAAAGTGATCAGGCACCATTTTGAAAGGGTTCCTTGATCATACAGTGCACTGAAGCCCTTGCCTTATGGACATAGGGACCCCAACCTCTCCATCTCTCCATATCAGCGGCATATTTCCTTGGTCCATTCCTGACATGATTATTGGCATTGGGGCCCTCCCGATGAACTCTATTCCCCCCCCCGCCCCACCCCACCCCACCCCATCCCTTCGCAAACCTCATGCTCCATCATAGCCTTCTCCCCGCTATAGCACTTCCTCATCATGATCCTCCCTCAAGCTTTGACCCCACTCCCTTGGTACTGCCCATGGCACATTGGCAGTGTACAACTGGCAATATATGTCAAGTGGACACTGCCAGATGGTCACTGCCTAGCCAAATCCCCTACCACCCAGGAGGTCAGAGATCCCCAGCATGGCCATCCTGCCTGGTCTCTGCTGGTGGAGGCAAGTAATGATTGCCACCAGGTTCATACCATGAGATGAGAGAATCCGACATCGAATGGGTTAAGCATGTTTAAATGATGACAGGATGCTGTTCACACAAAGGGTTGTGGAAACCTGGACTTCTGTTTCCCAAAAAAAACTGGTGAGGTCAAGTCAATTGAAAATTTCAAAACTAACATTGATCTTTTTTTTTGTGCAAGGGTATTCAGGAATATGGAGCAAAGCAGGTAAATTGAATTGAGATGCAGATCAACCGTGATTTAATTGACTGATGAAACATGCTTTTACTGATGAGTCTTTAAGTTTACCCTGCAGATGGGATAAGAAATCAAATATGTCCTGCCTTTAATCACAAACCAATCATTTTGTTTTTTTTGTGGTTAAAAATGTGGTGGAGCAGGGTGTGGGGGGGAGCAGTGATATGCAGGGAGTCATTCACACTGTGTATTTGCACCCAGAAAAAGAGGTATAATGCTTGGAACCAATAGCAAGTAGAGAATTTCATTAAGTCCTTCTGGCTTGGACTTGAGCCTAAATTCCAGAATTGAAAGAACTTTGTTCTAAATGGCTGTAGTCATTTATATATTTAATAAAAAACTGTTGCCGCGCTATGAGCTGCAGTTGAAATTGTTTATTCTTGACTCTAAAGTAAGTGCAATCTTAATCAAATTGTATTCACAAGTAAAATGTATTATTTACATTATACCAGATTCATGTGTATGCTACATGCTTGCAAAGGTGCCAGTAAAAGAATTAATGGGAACTGATAATTCTCATGAATCTTTAAATATAATGTCAAGAAAGTTACATTTGTTTAATAGGTGAGAAGATGAACTTTCTCACATAATACACTTCGGGTGGAATTCCCTCTTGTGCGCAATGGCTGTCGCTGCCTTTTTCTTCTATGTTGGTATGCGGCTCTAAGCAGTTTATGGGAAACAGATGCTTTCTATTTTATTCTTTGCTGCCTGACATTGTCCTGTTGGCAATATTAAAATATTTTCAAAGCTAACTTAAATTATAGTGTCTCCTAAGTAAATATATTGGATAAATACACTGGGGAATTTTAAGATGTCTGTCATTGACTTTTGGCATTCTTCAAAAGACTTGGCCACAAGCTCAATTTTTTTTCATAACATATTGTGAAAGGCAACTGATTTTTTTTTCTTATGATGTTGTGGCCTTCAACCTCTTAGTACAAAGGATGTAGTGTATACAACAAATGTCTTCCTTCAGAAACTGCGACTCATCTTTTCAGACTTCCTGTTTCTGACAGCAGCTAAAAAGGTTTATGATAAATGTCATTTGCTAATTTGCTTTAGGCATATTCTTTGCGTTATAATGTTGCTCAATGGGTCTTTTTGCAGTAATTAGACTCAAGGCAGTCTGTTTTAGAAAGGGGTGAATTCTACGAAGAAAGGTCAAGGTTAGCAATCTGTCTAAATCACAGATTTTTTTCTGTAAGAAAAACGTAAAACTTCCTATAGGTAGCAGTCAGGATAATATCTCCTTTGATTTTGGTATGTATGTTAATTGCTATTTTGTAGTGAAACACAAGAGGGTTACAAAGACCTCTTGCAATGCAAAGTGTAGCCAGCCATCTCATACATAATCATTTTTAATATTTATATTTTTTCAGCTAAAATAAGCTCAGCATAATCATCTACTAAGGCTCTAAGTAGAGACATGATGCTCCCACCAAGAGGGAAGACAAAACCAGGACGGGCAAATGTGTGTTACTTCTCCTAATTGCCAATTTTCAGTGCAAGAGAGACACCTAAAAGTACACTTTCTCCCTATCCTACTAGTAGTTTGGTACATTATATAGAAGGCCTTCCTGAAGTGGAAAAGTTATGTGGAGAAGAGTATAAATTAAAAACCAAGCTAATTAGCACAAGGATTCATTGAAAGCAAAAGGCTGTATTAGTTCATTGAGAAAGGACAAGGAAAACAGAGATGTACAAAGACTGTAAAGGGTTGTGTAAAATGCAGTCAGCCATGTCTTGCATGATCTTTTGTCAATCTTCTGATCTTGGTTGAGTTGTTGTGGGGGGGCGGGGGGGTGGAATAATCAAATAGATTTGTATACTTCCATAAAGGAAGAAAAACAAGGTTACTTTTCCCCCCTCCTAGTAGTCAGTAAGACTAGTGTTAATACAGCTATGCGGGCATTGTCCTCAGCATGCCTTCAATGGGAGAATTTGGAAAATAATTTGGGAGACTAATTAATTAATTAATTGGGATTTGGGAGACTAATTAATTAATGTCATTATGCATCTATGTTTGAAATTGATACAGATGGAACCAAGGAAATTTAGAAGCTCAATGGTAGAATGGTAAGCTTTAATGCCAGTAACGAGGTGAGAATGCGAGTAGTTCCTTGATATAACTGTACAATAATGATGGAAGCATTTCTAAAGCTATGGGCTGCAAAATGGGAGTAGGGAGAGGCTGTACTTAGAATCTTTGTAGATGATTTTGCTGAAATAATTTTATTTTGATTTTTTTTTTTACAGTAATGGAAAGTAAATTCAGCTTTTTGTTTTTCAATTTTTACAGCAGCAATTCTTGGACCAGCAACGCATGCAACAGCTTCATGTGTATCAGGCTTCTGTAGCTATGGGAAGTATGTCTGTGACAGACAGGCATCAACCACTCTGCAGAGCCCAGTCCTCCCCAGCAACTGCAAACTTAAAAAATCCTGCCACTGAGAAACCTATCAAGCACCTTTTCACTACTGGTAAGGGAACTGCAGAAAAAACTGCAAGGTCTCAAAGTAACAGCTGTGTTATTGTGAATTAATGGCTAGTCACATTAACTCTAAGAATCGACATGTAGGGAAACAAAATACTACCGCAAGACTTCGAAAAGCCATTCCATTCAATTCTGATGTATTATTCTTAATAAGATTTAGAAATACAATAGTTCCATCTAATATGGATGAGTCTGTTATAAAGTTTAACTGTTCCTGGACTGAAGTAAATACGCCAGGCTCAACAATAGTTCCGTTTATTTTATTGATTGTAAATGTAATATAACTAGACTTGATCCCCCAGATTAAAGCATTATTTTAAAGTACTCTGATACTCATGCTGGAAGTACTGATTTAAGCACAGTCTAGGGAGGTATATGGCTCAGTTAGTACATCCCTGCCTCTGAGCCAGAAACTCTGGGTGTAATTCCCACCCCAGGACTTGCTGGCCACAGAAAAGGGCATTCATGACGCATTTCAATAGGTTGATAATCAGCCTGCTAATCCTTCCAACACTTCCCTACCATTCCCCAAAGGGAACAAAGTATTTGTGAAGACACAAAACAAACAAAGCATTACCTAAAGACTCCAGATCTAATTTTAGAATATTCTCAATGCCATTTTTAATGGTCAGCAGTCCAAATATAGTTAATTAATAGCTAAATGTCTCCTGGAGACAAAGATGCACATTAAAAATAGAATCACATTCTGCTTTGCTTCTGAATTATTTGTTTTCTTAAATGGAAACTAAATTAAGATGAAATACTTGCTTTTATTGCATAACTTATTCTTCCTTTCGCTAAATTATGATGAATTGTTTATGTTTCATGCGTCAGAATATATTTTGATCATTTATTTGGGATTTCATCACAAAACAGCACAAAATCATCTTTATACTATTGTCTGAATCTTTTTTATATTATCGATGATAACTTTTGCACAGTTATTGTAGTAAAGTGTCTCAAGGCGTTTCAACAAAGAAAAACCAAGACTAGGAAAGAGGCATTCGGCAGTAACCAAAAGCAAG
Source organism: Sphyrna mokarran (assembly GCA_024679065.1). Classification (NCBI taxonomy): domain Eukaryota; kingdom Metazoa; phylum Chordata; class Chondrichthyes; order Carcharhiniformes; family Carcharhinidae; genus Sphyrna; species Sphyrna mokarran. The sequence continues at coordinate 20,995,571 of JAGIQG010000027.1, read as the reverse complement.
ACTGAAAGAGTACCTAAGGTACCTATCGTCTTCATATGCAGAACTGAAACACTTGAAAGCTTTGCACCCAAAATGTGGAACAAAGAAAAGGAGAAATATGAAGGAGGCCCAGAGGGTACTCAAGGCCACGTACAGGAATGAGGTTATAAAGGTCAAGAGGAATGAGGCCACAGAAAATTTAGAATTAGGCACAAAGATTTTAAAATGCATAAGTAGTTAGGGAAATTGGTGAGCACAGGGAAATAGGACATAGTGCAGAATAGAACTTAGGAGGCCAACAAATAAAGCAGTAAAACGATTGAGTCTATAGGTGGCAAAGATATGGGTAGGTATATCTGTAATGTTAGAGTTGAGTCAGAAGATGCTGTGGAAATAGGCAGTCCTGGTGATGGGAAGGATGTGGACTTTGAAATCAAGCAAGAGTCAAAGAGGTCCCTAACGTTTTGCACCAATGGAATCAACCTGAATGAGCTGCCAGAAACGAAGAAAGTGTCATTTACTGAGGCACATAATTTTAGACAAACAGAACACAATAGCTTCAAACTTGCTAATGTTGAGTTAAAGGAAATTATTGTTCTTCCAGAACTTGATGTCAGCTAAATGATCAAGAGCAATGACAGAGATGTCAAAGTTGACTGGATTGATATTGATGAAGACATAAAGAATATCAATCTGCTGTTAATTGGTTTGCTCATAATTCTAAAGCAAAATCTGAACTAGAACCACAAATGGGCTCAACAAAGAAATAGACTGTGCTGTAAATTTCTTTACCTAACTTACTTGATGCTCTGATATTGAGTTATAGTTCGTAATTTTATTTTTTCAATGTATCTGTAACAGTATAACCAAGCATTCTTGCATTATTTACTTTTGAAAATATTGCACTAATAAGCATTGCTGGCATCATAATTCCTGGGATGGGAGGCATAAATTAATGACTCTACTTCGTGGAGAGGTTCTTTGAATCAGTCCCAAGTTACACCTGGCTCCTACTCCAGAAGATTCTGGCATAAATTCCAATGTATTTTCAGGCATGTGCAGAAATCCCTGCTCTTTATGACGGCTGCGTACTTATCACAAAATTATGATAGTTGATGCCTCTCATTCTAAATTCCTTTAATACTGTCTTCCCCATTAGTGCAATTTACTAGGACCTGCTCTTCAAGGCAGACGTATCAGGTTAAAGGAATACTGCTGAACTAATGTTGCTGATGAAGACGTTTGTCCAAATATTGTAATTCAGTGGAAGTACTGAAGAATGTTTTCACTATTGTACTCAGGAAGTACATTTCACTTTACCTTCAGAGTACATGGTATTTAAAGAGGATTGCTGAATCCCCTTCAGAGATTCACAGGTAAGATTTTTACAGCAGTTGCCCAGAAATACAAACTTTCCCTGGACAATTGTCCTGCATTAGGAGCTGTCTGAAAATGGAATTTAAATCTTTAGATGGATCCAAATGGATTAGTTACACTAATACTGACCCAAAGAAGATTAGCATGATTAGAACCATTTCTGACATCTGGGTAACTACCGTACACATCCGGACTGGCCTTCCCCGACGGGACTCCTTCTCCCCCACTAGCACCTGTCAACACTATCTCCCACTACCACAGCCCAAGGGATTCCATCCTAACTACACAGGACAGTCACATCACACTGCCCTCCTGTTCCCCTTGCATTCCCACCAACCCAACCACACTTGAGACTCAGATCCCCCACTGACACCCTCCCTTCACCCCCTGAAGTCTCTTCCTGATAAGCACCCTGCTTCTGAACCTATCTGACTTGCCCCACCTCCCCATTCCACATTCCCCCCTCCCACCATGACCAGTGACCTCCCATCTCCTTATCTAACCTTTGATGTCTCCACCCAACTTCTGAATGCCCCCAATTTTTATTCCTTCCTGCCTCCTCCCACTCCCTTCCAATTGTATTCACTTACCTTAGACACTTCCTTCTTCCTGGCCTGTCAAAGACATTTAAATTTAACTGATTTACAGCTATAAAAATGGGAGTGTGACCTCTTTTGTTTCAACTCTCTTGGACTCTAAGACTGGACTCTCGGGATGCATTACACTGTCTGGGTCTTGCCACCTCAAATTTTGGGATTTATAGGGAGATCGCAATGGGGTGGGAGAGAGCTGTGGAAGGGAGGAACTCCTATGGGTGAGGGGAGAGGGGGTGAAGGATTCCCATGGGTGGGATAGTAAAGTGGGGAGAAATTCCTGGGTTGTGAGGAGTACCCTATGGAGGGGGGAAGTTGGTCGGCCTAGATCTAGGCCTGTGTTCTAGTTACCTAAAGTTAGAAGTGTTTTTAAACCTTCTAACTTTTTCTAGGTAACTGTTGATGTAATCCAGTCCAAACCATCTGTGATTTGTGATTCAAATCACATTTTCTGATGGATCCCAGTACAAGTCAGTTGTCAAAGGGGAGTCTGAACTTCTGGCTGATTGCTGAGCAACTTGACCTGTGAACGTCCAAAAGGGATTCCCAGCACATACTTGAAGTACCTCCTCAATCCTGGTTGAGGAGCTTGAAAGTTAAGTCATACATATACTAGAGGAAAGAAGATCATAGGTAAATTTGTGGTAATCCAGAACGATCTGAACCAAAGCAGAATCAGATTGCCTCAGCAGCATGCATCCTATCAGATGTTTAGATGCAGGTGCATTTTCTAAAATGTTAATCAGAAGATCTTTCTTATATGGCTACACTTCAGTCAGGAAGCTTCAGAGGAGCTCCAGTGTTGTTGAGTCAGACCTGGAACCAGTGTCCAGAGGCCCCAGCATCTTTCACTATAGCAGCAAATGTGACCGCAGCTCTCAAATTTTATGCCACAGATTTATTCTAGGGAGCCGCAGAGGACTTGTGTCTGATTAGCTAATTTGCTGTGCACTACTCCAAAAGGCAAGCCACCACTGCCTTCTTTAACAGGCATTTCATTTTATACAGTCTTATGGTGCCCACAGCCAGATAACTGAGAGGTCTCACAATTTTTTCATAATTATCCATACTCGTCAGGGCTGTGGGAGTTATTGATTGCACCCATATGGCATTATATATCCCATATGTTAACAGCCATATTTGTATAAACCTCAAAGACATCTGTTCCCTAAATGTGCACACCATTTGCTACAGTAGGCACAGATCCATGTTGCTTTTATAGCTCATCGGTCCAGCCTTTTAGCTCTATTTAAACAGCTGGAGCTAAAGGAAGAATGTTTCCAGTGTGTTGAGGAATACCTGCTACTCCTGTCGTTCTGATACCTTGTCGTCAGATCACTTGTGCTGCAGAGTGGCATGTATAAAAGCAATTTTTCCTTTTTTGCTTTTCGTTCTTGGAATGTGTGCATTATCGGCAAAGGCAGCATTTATTACCCATCAAAAATGCCCTCAAGAAGTTGGTGGTGAACCATCTTCTTAAACTACAGCAGCCCAACTGATGTTAATGTGCCCACAGGGCTGTTGGGGATAGAATTCCAGGATTTTAACCCAGCACAAATGAAAGAACACAATATCACCACGAATTTTTTTAAATTATTTTGCAGGATTTTAGCATCATTGGTTAGGTCAGTACTTATTGCCCATCCTTGACTTGTCCTTGAGAAGGTGGTGGTGAGCAGGTTCCTTGAACCATTACAGTTCATGTAGTGTAGGCACACCCACAGTGCTTTAGTAAGAGTTGTTGTTTTACTTGGAGAGGAGTTTGCATGTGGAGGTGTTCCATAATGTCTTCTGCATTTATTATTCGCTGTTAGAGTGTGGATTTGGAAGTGCTGTCAAAGGAACCTTACTGAATTGCTACCGGAGTACCAATGGTACAGGGAGTAAATGTTTAAGGTGGTCGTGGGCTTTAATCAAGATGGTTGCCTTGTCTTGAATATTGGAGCTATACTTATCCAAGCAAGTGGAGAAACATACTTTAGGGAGTGAGGAGGCGAGTTATTCACTGCAGAATTCCAAACCTCTGACCTGCTCAACTGACCAGAGTAATTATAGCTGTTTTAGTTAAATTTCTAGTCAATGGTAACCCCCAGAATGTTAATGGTGGGAGATTCACTGATGATTATGATGTTAAGTATCAAGGATGATGGTTAGATTCTCTCTCCTTGGAGTATTTCTGTTGCATGAATGTCACTTGCCACTTATCAGCCCATGCCTGAATATTGTTCAAGTCTGTGGTGCATGGGAACACAGAGTGTTTCAGTATCTGAGGCATTGTGAATGGGACTGAACAACGCAATCCATGAGCAAACATTTCCACTTCAGACCTTATGATGAAAGGAAGGTCATTCATGAAAGAGCTGATAGTGGTTGAGCATGAAGTACAACCCTGAGAAATTCCTGCAGCAATATCCTGGCTTCCAACAACCACTGCCATCTTCAATCTTCCTTTGTGCTAGGTAAAACAACAACCAGTGGAGAATTTCCCCTCAATTCTCATTGATTTCATTTGTGCTGGGGAATATTGATGTTGCACTCAGTCAAATACTACATTGATCTCTCCCTTCACTATTGAAATTTGGATCTTTTGCCTGTGTGTGAGCTGAGGCTGTAATGAGGTCTGGAGCCAAGTGGCTATTGTGGAATCAATTGGTGAACAGGTTATTTCTGTGTAAGTGCTATACGATAGCACCAATTTGCTAATGTTTAAGAGTAAATTATGATTCTAAGGAGGCAATAATTGGCCAGTTTAGATTTGTTCTTTGTAGAAATTTTCCACATTGTTGTGTGGATGCCAGCTTTGCAGCTGTACAAGAGCAGATGATTTAAGGGCAAGCTAATTAAGTTAAAGTTGAAGTTTATTTATTAGTCACAAGTAAGCTTACATTAATACCACAATGAAGTTACTGTGAAAATCCCCTAGTTGCCACACTCCTGCATCTGTTTGGGTACACTGAGGGAGAATTTAACATGGCCAGTGCACCTAATCAGCACGTACTTAGGAGTACATGTCTTCAGTACTATAGCCAGGATGTTGTTTTAGCCTGTGGCCTTTGCTGTATATACAGTTTTCAGCCACTTCTTGCTTTCGCCTGGAGGGGATCTGTTTGGCTGAAAATGGGCATTTGTAATGCTGTAGACCTGAGGAGGAGACCCAGACGGATCATCTAATTAACACATCTGGGTGAAAATAGTTGCAAATGCTTTGCACTGATGTACTCAGTTCCCCCCTCACCCCCCATTGCAGATGGGAAAGCTTCTCAGTCTTTCCTTGTTTAGTTGTTCATTGCATGACTGGAATTGATAGGACTGCAGAGCTTTGATCTGATCATTTGGTTGTGGGATTATTTTGCTCTTTTGTCGTATGTTACTTCTACCATTTAACATGCAAGTAGTCCCGTATTGTATCTTCACCGGTTTGGCAACATATTTTTCAGTATGCTGGTGCTGCTCTTGGCATGCATTGCTGTATTCGTCATTAAACAAAGATTGGCAATGGTGTAGAGTAGAGGATATGCCAGGGCATGAGGCTACAGATTATGGTTGAATAAAATTCTACTGCTGTTAGTGGCCAACACCACCACATGGATGTCTAGTTTTGAGCTTCTTGTACTATTCTGAATCGATCCTATTTAGTATTGTGGTACGTCGTGTAACACAATAGGATGGATGATAACCTTTACTATAAAAATGTGACTTAGTCTCCACAAGGATTGTGTGGTGCTCACTCCTTCAAGATGTCACAGACAGATGTATCTGTGATAGATAAGCTGGAAAGTACAATGTCACATACGTTTTTCCCTCCTATTGAATCTCTCACCCACTGCAGCAGGCTTCGTCTGAAATCTATGTCCTTGTGGAATCGACCAGTTCAGTCATTAGCATAATGCTCAAAGCAAGGTTTTGATATCTGTTTAGGATAGATGTTGTTGTACACGTCTAGCACTGCCTCAGCAATTGTGATACTGTGTTATCTTTGCCATCAGGAGAGGAATGATTACAGATGTTCTGAATGATGCCAGGTTGGTTGTTGGCAATACTACTAATGGCTGTATATTGAGGAAAAGAAACAGGTATAGTGACAACACCCAGTTGACAGCTGAGAGCCAGCATTATTTGCCTGAGTAGAGCACTATCATTTTGAAGCATCAGCTTAGCAAAGATCTCTGTCACCTTGCCGACCACTTTATGGTTTGTGAAATCTAACTGTCACAGTAAGACATCGCATTATAAGCCTCAGCTCTATCATCACGTTGGCTGTACCCTTTTGTTTTACAAGAAAACTAAATATCGAGAGCCTTTGCATCAAAATTACAAAAGCAATACATTATATAGCACCTTCAACATAATAAACTCCACAAGGCATATAGCCTCAAATGAAATTGACACCAAGCTTCTTGAGATAGAGATGATGAGTCTTTTGGGTTTCCCCAAGTCCTTTGAATATTGAATAGATTCTTTCTGTAATGGAAAATGTAACCTTTTGGCAGAATCGCATGGGTAGATGATTGTTTGGTTAACATTGCTGGTCCATTCCTGCCAGACAACATTTTAGCCGCATGTTTTTTTTCTGTGGATTCAAGCACAGAACTGGACAGAGACCTCATGAATTAATACAAATTGTGATCGTATGTATAATCTAAATATGATCACAAATTCTGGCATCTTGTTTCATGACAAACCCACTGGTAGAAATGAGTGGGATTAGTGTCGCTGGCACTGAATGAATGTTTAAAGATGTTTCATCTAATTGCATCAGAGCATCTGAATGCATTACGCTGTTTGCATTGCAAAAATTGCTTCCAGCTTCCAGATCACTTCTTTCTGATATTATCTACCTTAATCAACTTCTTTGAGCTCAGTCTGCTTATCACAGGTGTACTGCTAGATAATGAAGAGGAGCAGCAGTTGCCTCAGCAACCAGCATGAACAACAGCTTGGCCAATTAAAAGACAAGATATCGGAGAGGATGCTTCTAGAGGGCCATAGCCAACACATAGGGTGGACAGGCCAAGAATCCATTTCTAAAATCTATAAAAGAAGACAAATGTTTAAATGAGCAGGAAGACCTCCCTTCACCCAGCTGTCATTATAGATCTCTGCAACAGGACCTGCAAGATCAGAGGCCATATTTTGCTATGCAGGCTACGGTATTACTAACCCTTCTTTTTCTTTGCCACTGGCTGCTTCCAATTTGCTGCAAGGACAGCCCACTGTCTGCAGTATACAACTGCATTAAGCAGGTCACCAATTCCCTTTTCACCAGAACTAATCAATAAATCACCGCCTCCAGTGACCTCAATAGTCAACAGGATGGAACAAGATATAGCTCAGGGATTTTCAACAGTGGCTGATTTCCCTTGAGTCTGGGAAATAATTGCACACACATTAGGGTAGCAGAACATCATCCAGCAGCACTCATGAATTGAATAGGTCTACTACAAAGCAATGTCTGATCATGCAAGTTTATGCAAGATATCTAAGCTGCTGTCATAATTCATGTATCCTGGGAAATCAACCAATCCCAATATTGGATCCATCCCACCAATGTGACAATATTGCTGTTAGAGGACAACAGCCACATTTGTGGTACATGACATCCCTCCTTAAGCCCATCACTGCTGCGTAACATAGATGTGATTATTTAATGTCATGGATCCACCAGCATGATCATTAATAGGGCTTTTGAAGCAATTTAGGTTATTGGACCTGCCTAAAGGCTCCCTGTAATATGCCTCAAAAAGAGTATTCTCTCTGAACCATAATGGTGTATTGTATCTTGCAGAACCTTGCCAACCAACATTTCACACAGGCACAGTAGCATGCTCCTCCAACAAGGAAGGTCAGTGTAAAACCAAGAAAGAAACAGGAGGAAGTTTGAGTGCTTTTCAATGAGAGATGCCTGAGATGAGTCAATATCACAATGCATATGGTAACACGATCATTCACTTGCCTTGAAAGCTTACACACTACTCCTCAGCATTAACAATGCTTGTTACGTCCTTCACAAATCCCATAATCTTTCATTTAAAAAGATCAGCCAACTTTATATCAGTATCATATTAACAATGCAGACTCAAAAGCTGCTATTAAAACCACAATGCAGACACAAGTACAAGTGTGATAATGGTAACTAACATAATTCTCTTCCTGTCATTTCTCAACAAACATTACTCCATGATGTTATTCTTGTCAGAAGGCTAAGTTTACTATTCTCTGAATTATTCCCTACTTTTCCCAGCAAAGCTAATGAAAAATCTGTTGCCTGTGAGTAAGGATTATGAGTAAATCCTTACTCATAAATTGCTTAAGCCATCATTACAGATATTTGGAGAAATTAAAGAAGACAACACGCTGACTTCCTGAGACATAGCAAGCAGTGCTGCATTCATAGCAGCACTGCCAGTCCCTCAGGGCAGGGAGCCATCACTTCCAACAGTGTACAGACAGCAAATGATGAGTAATTCCTTGAAAACTTTAATATATTTGATCTACCAATTTCTCCAAGGTGGAGCTGAGAACCTAGATGGCAGTTCTTTGAGCTTATGACTAGACTTCAAAAGCTGCTGTCTCTTATTTCCATTGTGAATATTGGCTGTAGCATTTGTGGAGCTGACCTTGCACTTCAAGGAAGACTGAAGATTGCTGATACCATGAGAGATGTTAGATACCTTTCAGGTGAAAGCAGACTTTGCTACTACGTTCAAACATTGACCAGATTTCCTTTAGTAGGTATAGCTGCTAGTGAGCAGCAAGCAGTTTTCTTGTCATTGTTAAGCTTCTGTAGTCCTCATCTCTACCCTGCTCAGCAGAGCTGGGAATGGCCCCGTTTTCAGAAAAGCTGTATGCTAGTGCTTAGGTGATATGGAGCATAGAACAATACAATCAGAGTGATGCATCCTGAAAAGAATTGACCTTTGCCGTTGTCATCTTCAGAAATGTTTTACTGGGACTGAATTAGAATTGCATTAAGGGATTGGCCATGGTGTCATAATGCAACTTGATTTTGTGAAGCTTGTGTTCATTTTATGTCTCCACATCAGTTGAATGAGCAGCAGAAAGTCTCCAAAAGCTCCTGTAGCTACCATTTTCTCCAGACTGACACGTCATGAATTGAAACTCTTTTAATTGTTGGCACACATCACATCAATGTTTTGTGTAACTTGCCCAGCCAACTGTTGCACATTATGGGAGAGGCCATGCAACTCCTTCATTTCCTGTTCTTGATAACACAATTCTTCAGATAATTAAAAGCAAATTATTGTGAATGCTAGAATCTGAAACCAAAACAGAAAATGCTGGAAAATCTCAGCAGGTCTGGCAAAGCTTTGACAAAGGATAAATTGGACTCGAAATATCAGTTCTTTTCTCTCCTTACAGATGTTGCCAGACCTGCTGAGATTTTCCAACATTTTCTGTTTTTGTCTTTAAACGATTATCTGCAGGCTGTGCGACCAGCAGTTGCTATTATCATCTTCTATTCAACTTCATCATGCTCCATATTTGCATTCTCTGGCTCCCTTATGTTCTTTGTTTCACCAAGTGCCCTGCCTCTGCAATCTGTACCCCCACCCCTTTTTCAGTGTGTGTTTCAGTCTTCCTAAGAACAGAGACTGGGTGAAAGACTAAATGTGAATGAATGGTTGCCTATGTCGCCAGAGTTGCGTTGGACTGCAGCATCTTGCTCTTCAATGCCTTGCCTACTGGCTTCCAACCTCTGCACGAAGAATGGTCTCTTTGAGCAACTTAATCAAATATTTCACAGTTATCTTCAGAGGCAAGTGGGAGCTGGTGGACCAATTGAAGATGATATATAGAAACGCTAAATAAGTAGTAGTCTTCAGAAACCATGGAGGCACAGCAACTCGTATATCTCCAACTGCCGTGTGCTTTTCTAACCAAAGCTAACTGTTTCCAATCCAGTCTCTGAGAAGTTAAGACTTGGCTTCTGATGTAACCGCCTTTTCATTCTTTCTTGCCAGAGTCTGCTCTCTCTGTTATAATCCAGAAAACCAGGTGATGATGATGGAACTGGAGTCAATCTATACAGACTTTAATGAGCAATTATTTACAAAGATACATATTACAAACATGTAGCTCCTCATCCCATAAATCACAATTTCAGTATGTTCCTATTCATACGATCACAAGTAAATCTCACCACCTGAATACAATTAAATGCATTTAACACACAATTAACAGATTTCCTTCTCTTTAAATTAAAAAAATTAGTTTATATACATACAAAATTTCAAACACAATCAACCAATTTTCTGCGCAAATCATTATATTATAACACCCGCTCCCCTCGAACCATACCAATTTCTTTGTACATAATCCAATAGTTGATAACTTACAACCACCCATTTAATTTTAGACATTTCCTTTCTCTCCAGTACTTGTTTTGAGCCTGCAAGAGAAATCCATAAACTTAGGTACTCTTCCTCATTGAAGTGTACACTATCTCACATTGAACAATTATCTACATAATATTCGATGAGTATACAATCTTCAGTAAGTCTACTGTAAAAAATCTCACTTATAAAATATTTGACAAACAGAATCCTATTACTATTATTGCCATAGAAGTCAGTGTTTAGACAGCCAGAATATTTTTAACAACCCTTTTTTATTTTCTTAGCTTGCCAAGCTAAAAAACATTTCCCATTTTCACCCATCAGAAATATTATGAAACCAGCTGGACTAGAATATCCATCAGAAAGATTAGCATGTGAAGCATTGTTTAAAATCATATTCCTTGGATTATCTGAGGAAGGGAACTTGAGCCCAAATTTATTCTGATTTGACATTTTGTTTTATTGGCTATAACAATGTTCTGTACGTCAGTACATTTCATTTAGAATTGAACTTAAATACATCAAAACCAGCATCTAGCCTTGTCTGACCATTTAACTAACCAGTGAACAAGCACCCTTTGTGACCTTGCTTTTTATAATATCCCAAATCTCCTGAATTAGATTCTTATCTCTGATACTTTCGTACAATACTTAAATACTCTCTGAATTTTCTCCAGAGTGCAAAACATTCAAACGTACAGGACAAAATGGCACTAATTGTGGTACCTTCTGGAAAAAAGCTATTACACAGATCAGAAGGAAATTTGGGATTTCAGTAAAAGACTGATCGATAAGGAATACATCCTCCAGTCATCTAAAGTGAATTACTTGCATGAATTGCTCTTATCACAATGGTTGTTAACTTGCAGTAAACATAGAAAATAAGAGCAAGAATAGGGTGTTTGGTCCTTCGAGTCTGCTCCACCATTCCACATAATCATGACTGATGCTCTATCTCAATGTCATACCATCATGCTCGCCCACTGCCCCAGAATCTAGAAATAATTCTATTTCCTTCTTAAATAAGTTTAGTTACTCAGCCTCCACAGCCTTTTGTGAAAATGTTTCTCCTCATCTTAGTCCGAAATGACCTACCCTGGACTTTTGGATCCTTGGCATCAACCTCCTTAAAGTCACGTGCCAATGGAAGGCTGACAGTAGGATTTGGCAACATCCGTCGATTCATTTTATGTTCTTCGCATTTGTCACTAATCTCATCTGTTACCCTGGTATACTGTTTCTCAGAATTCTCTTTGTCACATCATTTTAAGAACTCTACGTCTTCGCTTTGGGTACTTCAGTGTATAATGATACTTCAAATCACACCTGAAGCATCTATTAACAGTTCTTTGGGCATCCCTGGGAATCATTCAACCATTATTTTCGTTCCAGTTGTCTTTTTCTGCACTAGTAGATTTGCAAAGATGCTTTTATGTTTGTTCTGCCTGTATTTAATCTTTCTTTTGTTTCGATTATCTGAGCTGTTTCAAAATCTGGCAATCGCTCAGTCCTTAATTCTTTGTGACACTCTGGAATGTCCCATTTGTTCCATGAAGCTGAAGGAAATGGCAATATAGCCAGGAATTTCTTTCAAGACAGCACACATCTGATCCAAAAGGGTCTGCCTCTCGGAGAACTAAACACTAGTATCCGGTCTATATGGTACACCTTAGCATAATCCAGCAGTTTAAACTCCAGTACTGATCCAGAAACCCTCAAACTGACTTTCATCAATCTTTAATGCAATTTGTTGAAGTCCATGATATATTCTTCTATGGTTTTCCAAAAATCTATCAAATTCTGACCCTGCCTTGTAGGCATTTAACAAATGATCTTTCTTGTAGATGTCATTCAAGAACTGTAGTCGGAGGTCCAAACCTCCTTCACAAAGGGATGCACATTACAAATATGCACTTCCTTACTCCATTCACCATTATTTCAGTCTGTTCCTATTTATAGGAGCATGTGAAACCCCAATTACTTTCACCTGAAAGTAATTAAATTTAATTATTATGCAATTAAAACACTCTATTAGTTATATATAGTTCTTTATATCTGATAACATATGTCTGTCTCCTCCTACCAAATTATATTTCCTTCCCTACTAAATCTGCCCTGGAGCTGGCAGGTCAATCGCTCTTGTTCTGTTTAAATTATGGAAATGAGCTAATCCCAAGATTTCTGATCAGAACAGCTTTCTCAGATTTTGGTGGATCAAAGTCCAACCCGTGATGTATTTACATTCCCCATCAGAAGACCACGAAATTTCAGTGTCGGAGTTGGATTCAATCAGATTATTACTAGCCAAATGAATCCTAAGTGAAAATGTCAACAGTATACATCAGAAAAACAAAATACGGGAAAATATTCAACAGGTCAGGGAGCATTGGAGGAGGGAGGTACGACGTACGCTTCAGGTAATGAGCATTCATTTGGACTGGAAAATGTTAGCAAATTCTGAGTGAAGTAAGTTTGAGCTCTCACAGTCGCATTGTAATATGTGTTCACATCATGTCATGCTTATTATCAATGCCATTTACAGAAGGAATATGGGCATGTGAGACATTGATGTGCCAAGTTGGTGAGCTTTATTGTTGAGACCAAGAAAGGAAGCTTTCTATTGCATATCACAGTGTCATTCATAATCAAGCTTAATCATGTTGTACTTAATTAGTCCCTGTTGCTGTTGAAAGAGACAGAGAAAATAGTCTTGGAAAAAACTAACATACTTCTTTAAAAATTCAATTTGGAATTGTACATTAAATTTGAACTCTTAGGAAAATAGCACTGATCAGTCAAAATTAAAATTGCAGCTGTGTTGGATGGTATTTACCTGACTGGTTCAAAGTCAATGCATTGTTAAACAAAAAATGTAAAATAGATTACAGAGTGCTTTTTAAAATGCTACTTCCTGCTAATTTCTTTCCTTTCTCTCCTTTCTAGGTTTAGTCTATGACACTTTTATGCTGAAACACCAGTGCACTTGTGGGAACACAAATAACCATCCAGAACATGCAGGAAGAATACAGAGTGTCTGGTCTAGGCTTCAGGAAACAGGGTTACTCAACAAGTGTGAGGTAAGAAAGCAGGGAAAGGGATAACTGTGACTCAAAAGCATTCCAAAAATTCTAGAGCCAAATACAGTTTCAAAGGAATGAGTGAATAAAAGAGAATTGTTTCAATTGGCAAACTTATGAGCAATGATTCTGCAGTAACCGTTGTGAACACATAATTTTTCTACCTGCTTTCCCAAAGTTCAGTTTTCTTAAATTTTTTTTTAAATACATCGGTCCTCGGTAAGGATCTTAAATATGCACCTCCATTAAAGTAATTGGAAGCTCTATGAAATACAATTGGAAAGATGGCCCTGTCATGAAATTGTGACCTGGGTTATATTTGAAACACCTCTCAGAGGTTAAGAATCTCAAAAGTGATTAGTTTGGCAATATGGACTTGTACCTGAAAAGGTGTGAAACTTGCAACAACAAAATGCAGTGATATCTAATCACAGGTCAATGCTTCATGTTGTTGTGTTTTGCATTAACTTAAGAAGTAACAACACACTTTGGGCGTGTGATTTTTTTTAATGACCTTTTGCACCACCTCTGGAAAGGACTAATGTTACTGTTCATAAGCCAAAAATGCTTCTTCTCCAGCAACTTTTAAGTAGTGGCTATATTTTAGGATGTGCTAACGACATGGAATGTCAGCTTATTTAGAAGTGGCAACCTGTGAAATTCTCTAAGATTTCCACCTATTATCCGATCTTGAGCATTTGAAAATCCTTTGTGTGCATCGTAATGAGAAATGGGTTTGATCAAGCATATGCACAAGCAAAAAGTTGGTGCTTGTGCACCAAGAATGGAATTTTTCCTGTTGGTTATTTTAGGATCATAAGTCATCAAACTTCCCAGCCAATTAATTTGAGAACATATCAGCGTTCTGTAAACTGTAACACGTTTGTTAGCTTATCTGCTGATTTACTCACAATTGTTGATCGATATCAAGAAAGTTTACAACCATCTTCCAAGATTTTTGTGTGTTATTTTACAAGGTTGGGTTCAATTGCAGCAAATCCCAAATTCAAGCCAGATACACAATGTTCGCAAAGCTACAGATGTATTCAGTTATAAAAACAAAAATAAGTTGCTAACTAAAACAAGATGAAGTTCAATTTGTCGCACATATCTAATGTTTAAAAAGCTTTCAGTTTCACACCTCAGGATCTCTTGCCTCTTGTTCCCAGTCCTAAATTGATAGCATTAGACATTGTCTTTGATCTGAAGGCTTCTTCCAAAAGTTGCATGCTTCAACTCCACTGCATATGCTTGGGGTTTCTCAACTCTATCACATATGCATAGGGTTTAAATGTGTCAAAACCCAGCAGCTGCCATAATGGAAGCTGGCGCCTCTGGAATAATATGTAGTCCAGAGAACCAGACAAAAACTTTGTCACATTCTAAATCTGGATTTTTTGATGCATGATTTGAATCTTCATTTAAAAGAACTGTCAGATAACAAAATTGACTGATGGCACCTTATTAATGTAGGGGTGTTAATGTAAGGATCATGCAACAATGTTGGGTGTTGAATACAAAATAATGCAGCTTTTGCAATGTATTCATTAAAAACCAAAGGAGAACTGGATGTGGCACAAGGTTAGAACAATGCGTCCTTTCATCTCTGGAACCTAGATTTCAAGTCAGCTCAAAGTGTCTTGCAGAGATCATTGAAATTTATTGTGGGAAATTCAGTTTACAAATAAAAGACCAGAGTACAAATTTGGGCCTACAGATGTGTATATTTGATGGTAATATAGTAATATTGCTTAATGAATCTATTTGAACTTATGGGAAATGGGAAAACATTCTTGTGCAATAACAAGGTGCTCTTTACGGATGGGATTTTGAACACTTGCCATTGTAATGTTAGGAAACTTATAATGTATCCAAACTTTCTGTTATTGCTGCCTCTATATGATAGGTTTTATTCCTCAGCTTCAGCAATCTATTTTAATAAATACAGATGCATATACAAGTAGAAGTTGTTACTTTCATGCTTAGTGAAAAGAAACATTATTCATTACTATTCTTGAATCTTTAGTTGGTTTTGGACTACTTGGAGTAAATACTATTTGATCAAAGCATAGACTCAGTGTAGTAAACTTAGTCTGTTAGTTTAAATATTTGTCTATTTTGCATTATATTTCCTGATAACATATATCTGAGTCATTTTTAGTTTGTTCATTCTTTCCTATTCTGAGGAAAAAACTGTGGTCCAGATAATAGAACTGTGCACAGATGATAAAGGAACATTTGTAACTGTATAATGTGTTTATGCTCACCAATGTGATATCTCTGTCATGTATTTTTTGTGCATGAATAAAATACTATTAAAAAAAATTAGGAAATGCAGTGCATAAAAGTTTGTAGAGAGAAGCCAATCAGATGTGTAGGTGCAATTGGCAACGTTTTTTTCAAAGATTTTATTTTGCGTTCTGTAGGTTAATAAATTCTATCAATGTGATTTTAGTCTACTTTTTAATAAAACTTGTTCTATCCTTTAATGAATCACATGTTCTATTTTGCAACTATTGACCTTCAGTTTTTATATCCTTCGATGAAGAGCATCATCCAACAACTTTGAAATATAATTAATGTTGTGCTCACAGCGTTTCATCTCCTCAGAATCACGGCTATAATAGTGTATTATAGATTCAGTTTCCTCATTTGAGAATCGTAGTTTGTATTACATTGTAAAATGCTATGGAGATTTAAAGATTGTAATCCTAGCAAATGGGGGAGGAATCTCTCTCATTTATAAACCCATCAGTCTGCAGTTATACCATGATCGTCAGCCCTAACTTCCTCAACAGAACTGTGCAATGAGCTCTCGTGATTCAAATTATATCAACATTTCAAAACCAAATTGTTTTATTTGCTATAAGGGAGATGACGTATGGCATTTACAGCTTGGAAAATATGTTTATTGGGCGGCATAGTGGCACAGTGGTTAGTTCTGCTGCCTCACAGTGCCAGGGACATGGGTCCGATTCCCGGCTTGGGTTACTGATTGTGTAGAATTTACTCATTGTCCCCGTGTCTGAATGGGTTTCATCTGGGAGCTCCAGGTTCCTCCCACTGTCCAAAGATGTGCAGATTAGGTGTATTGGTCATGCTGAAGTGCCCCTTAGTGTCAGGGGAATTAGGGCAAAAGCATCACGTTATGGGGATAGAGTCTGGATGGGATCGTGGTCAGTGCAGACTTGTTGGGCTAAATAGCCTCCTCATGCATTGTAGGATTTTTTGATTTTTGAAATTAATTGATGCTGATGGTCAAGATTCAAAAAAATGAATGCATGCAACAATTAAATAACACTTGAGGATTGAAGGTGTAACCCAGATTTGGAACTTTTGATGTCAGTGTAAAGATTGCTTGCTTAGTTATTATGGGGAGCCTATATATGCTAGCAAGTAATCATCAGAGATTTGAGTGTTTATGCTCTATATACTTGAAATTTATACATATTTATGAATGTATCTGAATCTATTATTTTTAGGAAACTGGGTTAGCACAGAGATCGCCTCAGCACATTCCTCATTGTTGTTTCCCAGGCAGGAAATTTCTGATGTGTGCCACCTAAATAATTAACCCTTTGAGTACTGAATGTTCTGAATAGTATTTAAATCTTCACACTTTCAGGTGTCTGCAAACTTTTGTTTAAAGCATTTGCAGTGGTGAATATTATAAAGGTCAGGAATCAGTATGAAGACACATTAATTTAAATACTCATGGAATAAATATTTGAAATCCGTAGTTTAGCCCAACATTTTTGTTTTGGCGGAGAAATGCTGCTGCAGTCCTCAAAGGGTTAAATATACTGTACTTACTTTTGCAGCGAATCCGGGGTAGAAAAGCAACTTTGGATGAAATTCAAACAGTGCATTCAGAACACCACACATTGTTATATGGCACCAGCCCTCTGAACAGACAGAAGCTGGACAGTAAGAAGTTGCTAGGTATGTGGTTGCCGGTCCATAATTTACACTGATTCTCAAACATCCAAAGAAGAAACAAATCTTTATTCAAGCGAATCTCATTTTGACTGGCAATGTTAGAATTCTGTTTGCATCATGAAAATCTGTTTCCACATTATATTCATTTGCTGGTTTGGAGGAATTAAATTCCTATCTGGTGTATTTGTGCAGGCTGAGAATGTAATGTAATTATCTTGCTAAATTCTTGACGATAAATACTTCAAACATTTTAATTCAAGTACTTGAAAATTGCAATTAAATAAACCTAAATAATAGTTAAGTGAGTGTTAGTGAAGGATTTTCTACTGTCTTTCCAAAGAAATAAAAATATACTCAGCTTTTCACCATTATGTTGGCATGTTTATTTAGGTCCTATTACACAGAAGATGTATGCACTCCTGCCCTGTGGTGGACTTGGGGTGAGTACAACCAAGCACAGTTCCTTGCCTTTTTTAAACATTTTATTTGATTTGGTGTATTTGATATAAATTCATGCTACCTTGTACTTCTTGTGTTCTGTTTATTGTCTTCTGTTTATTGTCTTCTGTTGGTAACTTTGGGAGTTGCTGGTTAATAATAAAATATTTGATGCTATAATTGATGTCTTCCAGAGATATGTGCTGTAGAGTGGTGTGTACAGAGTTAGAGTGCTTCATTTAACTATTTCCAAAGGACTAATTCAGAATGAGATTGCATTGCTGATGGATTTGCCACGTTCTTTAGCTTTGTTTGATTTTGGCCTTTTAAATGGCATTTGAGGTTCTTGTCAGTGAATAAACTTACAGGATACCTGATACGCAGCATAGAATTGTGCCAATCTTATTAGGATAATCTTTTGAAGCATTTCTGTGTCAACTTCATAAGGTTATACAAAATTGCATTTTGCCAGTTTTATTTTCACATGCCGTTATAAATAGATCAGTTCTACATTTGTACTTAGTGTGTTTAACATTCAATTATTTTGAACATAGCTTTGACTGTAATAAGCCAAGCATATGGAACATTTTAAGTCCATACAAAGTGATTTCAACTGCAAGCCATTGAATAACTGCAATGCAAAGCTATCTAAATCAAATTTAACCAGTATGAAGGAATATTTTATAAAGTACCCAAGCAGTTCAGTTGTTGATTGAAAGTTTTATAAGATTTGGGGTCACAGCAAATTTCTTGGTTCCTGGTGTCACTGTAATTGTATCTGAGATATTCAAGTGTGGTGGGATGGCAGAAGAGTGTCATTAAGGTCTACATGGAACAACCTTGTCAACAAGTAGGCATCCTTTTATATTCCCAGACGGGTGGAATATTTGAGTTTTGCAAGATGAAAGCAGAATGGCATCTGCCTACATAACTGGCATAGATCTGCATAATCCTTCTGCAGTGATCACAAACTGGTTAGATATTAGTTAGGTAATCTCCCTTCCTATTAATGAACCCTTGAGGCTGGTCTTAATGTGCCTTAATTGTTACTTGGATTCAGTCTATGATGCCTAGAGTAAGAGGGAATCGCTTCTTGATTTGACTGATGGTGCCCATGGCAACAGTGATATAGTGATTGTCCTTGGCAAAGACGACATTCAGGCCCTGCTTAAAGCAGAAACACTGCGGACTTGCAGATACGGGTAAGGTCTCTAGTAGCAGTCTGGAAACTACTTACAACAAAACAAATTTCGAAGCAGCAGTGACCTTCACAACGATTGGCAAAGCATGGCAATGGCTGTGGCCAACTGACAACAGATTCATTTGAGACTCCTCAGATACTGAAACAGTCCATGTCCAAATGCAGGAAAGCCTGGACAATATCCAGGCTTGGGCTGACAAGTGGCAAGTAACATTTGTGCTACACAACTGCCAGGTAATGACTAGAGAGAGTCTAACCATCAGCCGTTGGCATTCAGTGGCATTACCAATGCTGACTACCAACCTCATGGTTATTACCATTGACCAGGAACTGAACTGGACTGGCCATATAAATACTATGGTTACAAGAGCAGGTCAGAGGCTAGAAATTCACTTTCCTAATAATTGACTTTGTAATTCCTCTAAGCTTATCCATCATCTAGAAGGCACAAGTCAGGAGTACAATGAAGTAGTCTCGTCTTGCTTGCATGCGTGCAGCTCGAACAAATTCAAGAAGCTTGACACCATCCACAACAAAGCAGCCCACTGGATTGGCATTCCTTCCACAAACATTCACTCCCTCCATCACAATGGGAGTGGTGTGTATCACCTACAAGATGCACTGCAGGAATGCATAAAGACTGCTTAGGTAGCACCTTTCAAACCTATAATAACTATCAGCTAGAAAGACAAGGCAGCAAACATAGGGGAACGTCAGCACCTGGAAATTCTCGTCTATGTCACCCAACGTTCTGACTTAGAAATATATTGCCATTTCTTAACTGTCACTGGGTCTAACTTTTAGAACTCCATTCCTAATAGCACTCTGGGTATATCTATATATATCATGAATCAGCGATAGCCACCCAGAGGTGACACAATGGTTAGCAGTGCTCCTTCACATTGCCAGGGACTGGGGTTCAGTTCGAGCCTTGGGTGACTATGGAGTTTGCATGTTCTCCCATGTCTGCATGGGTTTCCTCCAGATGCTCCTGTTTCCTCTCAGTCCAAAGATGTGCTGGTTAGGTGGATTGACCATGCTAAATTGATGCTTAATGTTCAAATGTTATGTGGATTAGCCGTTATAAAAATGCATGGGATTATGGGGATAGGTTAAAGGGTGGGGGGCGGTGACCTGAGTAAGATGCTCTTGGAGTTGGAGTAGATTCGATGGGCTGAACAGCCTCCTTCTGTACTGTAGGAATTCTATGGAATTGCAGCCTTCTGATGCATGCTTCTGAGAAATATTGAGGAAAGTGAATTTTGGCCTACAGCACTCTGCACTGAGGTACATTTTTATTACAAATCCACCTGCTGCTTATCCTAGTTGTTTAATAAGCTGAAAGCTTAATTAGAATACAAAATAAAAATAAACGAACAGAATGAAGCAATCTCCAAGATGAAAAATGCCACGAAAATACACAAAGGACAATAGAATCCAGATCCCTATAGATCTTAATAGCTGCAACTAAATATGCTTCAGTAACACTTGCAGTAAATTTATGAAGCCAGTCTTGCATTTTGCTCAACACAGTGGATGCCAGACAGATCTTATAATTTGCCTGGTTAAGAGTAAGTTGGGCTCCTAACAACACCACAAGCCCAAAATTTTCATGCATACATCTGGTACCCACTTCTTCCAAGGCACTTCAACTAGCAAGAGAAAGTTGGGAGTTAAAGCTGGGGACAGTGAAAACCCAGCAGAAAGTGAAATTCCTCTCATCTATTTTGATGTCAGTGAGTCAATTGATCCCTTAGCGTTTGAACACTAAAATTCGCTGAGTGTTTGGACCCACTCTGCGCAAACTAACTGTATGTGTAAACTTGCACACGCAGCTACAAAATGGCATGGGTCTGGGAGCATATGGTCAGGGCTGCCATGGTTGACAACTCAACAAATAGTGTTGTCAAATTGGATAATTGCATTTATACTGCAGCTACAATTCTTTGGCAGGACCAAGAGAATATTTTGGAGCAGCGAAACTGCAAAGGAAAATATGACAGATGGTCCATCTAAGCATTCTCAATCAGTTATGATGCTTCATGCCAAGGGACTCCTTACCCACTAGGTGCCATGTAGTCTGCTGGTAGAGGTGAAATAAAGGATCAAAAATCCAAAACCAGTTGTCTCAGAGGGTGGAAGTTTGGTTAATTTCTCTGAAATCTCTCTAGGTGATCAAAGCCAATTCAGGAAACAGAACTGAGGATGACTTTTTATTTACCGCTTAGCACTCTGATAGATGATGCATATTTGCAATTCATTATAATGTGGAATACTATATTAGAAAAAAAAATTGTTTTAGGATATCTTTTGTGTGTGAGGAGTTCATAATATGGATATAAACCAAATTTATACACCAAAGGTCAGCTTCTTGCTGGTCCAAGAGCATTGTTCTTGGATATTTATCTTTAGTTGCTCTGCCAGTTTCCTTGTGGTCTGTCAAGCAAAGGGAAGCCTAAGGAAGTTGTGACATTTTTACCAGTTTGCATGCTCAAGTATTGACTTTATGAAGATAAAATGTTTGTGCATGGCATGGCAAAAGGTAATGGTATCTCCTCAGAATTAGACTGTTGCCACTGGAGTATTGCCTGAGCTGCTGTATTGCGACAAGCAGTAGCTAGCCAGACCAAATTTTTTTTTAAAAAGTCTCATATGCCATTTATCTTCAGAAGAAAATGAGCAACTCATCTTGATGTGGCCACGAACTATGGGAACAACATGAAAACATTTAAATGATGTCAGGAGACGCAACTGAATCAAATTATTTGCTCAGGCTGTTTGCCATTTGACTGTACTCCAGATCCTGCTGAGTAGGTAATACGCAGCAGACCCACTATCACTTTGCTCATATAAATCCAACATTCAAAATCAGGTTCTAAATTTACTTAATATTATATCGCCAAAATGAGATGATTTTGATTTTAATTATGTGGAAAATGATTTACCCTACCAAGTAAAAAATTTTATTTCATGCCTGCATTTTGCATTTTAGTTACATACGAATGGCCTGCAACCCTTTCCCTGCCACCACCACAGCTAATATATATTTAGAGGAATATATCCTGAATTTAACTTGGTTTTTATTTTGTACTGTAGTTTGGAGCTTAGCAAAACTATTGACTGATGTTATTTATTCTGACTTCCATGTCTTCTCCCTTTATTTCATCCAAGTCCACATTCAACCCGTTCTCATAACAGCAATTTGAATAAAAAACAATTGAGAATTAGCCCTTTCACAACAAATAGTATCTAATATCTACTTTTACCAATTGTGAAAATATAAAAGTCTACAAATTGTATTTCACAAATAGCACATGCTTAAATTTTAGAAATAAATAAGAACAGCTAAATATTTTGTCCATACCTGAAAAGGATTATTTTCTGATGAAAACAAGCGTGAAAATTAAATTCAACCATTTTTACTAAGACTTAGAAAAAACCTAACTTTAAGATATTAAAATTAAAAATAGGTATACTATTCTTGTCAGCCCTAAAATCTATTCCATGTTAATTAAAATAATTTTCTGAAAAACAAGTTAACTTGTATATCACATTGTAGAAAATTGGATTTTTTTAACCAGTTAAAATGATTTTCACCAGCTACTGACATCAGAGGTCATAAAAATGTTTTTTTTTCCCTTTAATCAGAACTATCTTCAATTTCCTTTGCTACCCAGGCAGAAATTGGTAACAGACTAGTGATCAGTTCTGTGACTGTGAAACTGATTGTCACACCTCATCATATGCCAAATTATCAGATTTTAAAGCTGTTGTAACACTGAGAAAAGCTGTATTTCTATTTTAATGATGTACTCTCTACAATAAGTACACATATGCAGAATATTAAGTTTGTGAATGACATAGGTGACAAAAGTCATTGATAAACCAGCTAAAATTCAGCATAAAATATCATATTATAAGCACTGAATTGTTCCAGATATAACAAAGGCATTAAGGTTCCCCAAATAATTTAGATGTGACTGGATAGTTACACTTCCACATCTCCTTTAAATCAAGTTGCTATTGAAGTTATCTAACATTAACTTTCAGCTCAGCAAAAAAATCCGTAAGATACGTTTGCTGTGGAAAAGACTTACTGGTGTCATTTGCTGCATTTAGCATGGTGTCAACAGCAACAGAGAACTTGGTAACTATTTTCTTTTAGAACTTCACACTCAGGCTTGCAGTGCAAACTAAAACTGAGCAAGGAAAGAAATGACAAAAACAAATCAGACTAGAACTGGAAGATAAGGTTATACAGAGTTGGAGAGAAGCAAAAGACAAGACAGAGTGAGGTTAAAGGTAGGCAGAATAAGTGCGGTTTTTAAAACGAAAATGCTAAATAAAGACATTTAAATTAATATTTAAAATTATTTTTTCTTATTGTGTTATTTGCGATGAGTAAATTATTTATTTGCATTTTTGTCAGGAATGTTGCACTTCACCTGCGTTGAAAGTAGGACAACAAAGTTGGAAATACACAGCAGGTCTCTTGTCATCATATAGAGTAAAAATATAGTATTATAAGTGCAGAATTGTTGCATGTACAACAAATGTTGCCAAATAACTTAAATGTAAGTGTTTAGTTGAGTTTCCACATTTTCTTTAAATCAAGTTGTTTATAAAACTGTTTAACTTTCACCTCAGCAAGGAATCCATAGATAAAGCATGCAGTAGAGAAGGAAAAGAGCCACTGTTGTCATCTGCTATTTTAAGCATGCAACAGAATTCTGAAATCTGAATTCTTAATTTTACTTTTCCCCTTTCACATATTGTGTATTTATCTTTAGTTTTTATTTCAAATTTCCAGCTGACAGTTTTTTGCCGTATAAAATTGTCTAGCACTCGCATGCGATTAATTACACGTTTTTATTGGTAGCATTGCTGTTGAATTTTATGGATTATACACTCTTTTAAATCCATTTGTAGATTCAGCTCAACGACAAATGGTGCTTTCTTTAGTATAAATAGTTCTCATGGCTATATAACCCCACAGTGTTTTTGTTCGCAAAATTGACGGGTTCACTGTAATGACTGTACATTATAATTAAACGAACATAAATCATACTTAAATTAGATTTTGAGATAATAGTTTTATTAACTTGATTAGAAAACATTCACCCTTTAATTCACGTTGCTTGCACACCAGCCCTTCACTCACCAGCATTACATGATCCAAAGCCAACCTCCAACATTAGCACAAGGCATATATTGCAGCTTCAGTTGTTTGTCCAGAAATGATTAAATAGCGATGGGATGGAGATAACTTCCTTTTGAGGAAAATAAACAAAGCACAATTATGAAGAGTGCTCAGCAAATTTAGTTAGAACATTGTTTACCAGAAGTAACAGCTATTTCACAAAGGCAGTATCTAATGATG
The DNA here is from genome assembly GCA_024679065.1 of Sphyrna mokarran. Taxonomy (NCBI): domain Eukaryota; kingdom Metazoa; phylum Chordata; class Chondrichthyes; order Carcharhiniformes; family Carcharhinidae; genus Sphyrna; species Sphyrna mokarran. The sequence continues at coordinate 20,971,230 of JAGIQG010000027.1, read as the reverse complement.
CAGCTTCAAACATATGAAAAAGATTATTTTGATTTTAAACCACATCACTTGCAGAGTTTCTCAGCTGAAAAATTGTGATGAATCTGTAGGACATCTGGGATGTAAACCATGAACCCATTGCATGGGGTTTTGAAAGCCTTGAGGCTTTAGCACTTAAATATCTGCCAAGACATGAATAAAACTTTTAAAGTAGTTAAAATAATATAAAGTAATATAAATCTGGTATTTGGATTTTTTTGGCATGATTTTCAAAACTTCCTTAGAATGTGTTGTATGAAGCCTCCAGCTGAGCTAGGCAACATAATAGACCAAACAACTAGATGGATTCAAATAAGGTTTCAAATTATTTTGTTTTCTTGAAATGTATCTCTCGTGATCTTCTCTCTCTCTTTGTACTATTCAAATTAGAGAGGTCTCTTTCTAAATTTCAAGCTGCAGAAGATGAGTCAAGTATTGTGCAGGGTATTAACCTGAACCTAATTCCTCTGTCAACAGCGCCACCTTACCATTAACTGAATTAATAGGTTAGATTCATAATATCCAAACCCTCTCTTGCCTTGCACTCAAAAATTATTTATTTAGTCCTCACTGAAAGTAAAAAACAATTAATCCTAATTCAAGCCCTCATTACTACGATTCGGATATGCTAAGAAACATGTTAAATTACATGAGGCATTTGCACTTTCCAATTTCACAATGATATAGCCTCAGGTTGTGTTCTAAAATTATTCCGAATGCCTGCCAGTTTTATTACTTCACCATTGGTCATGAACAAACAATGAAATCGGATGATGGCAACAGAAATGCATTCAACATACCTGTAAGAGAAACTGCCACTTGCCTAAGTATGAAAGTTTTATGTCTCTATCCATTTGTTGCACTCATGGTACAAATTATCAAAAGAGGATATTGTAGAGACCCTGGGAGGCATGGTGAATTGATCATACAATGTACAACACAGTACATTAGAGCCCAGAAACTAGACATTAAAAAAAATTTGTGCTGTTTTCTTCTCACTCTGCTTCTATATAATGCACATAGTCTAGTCCCACTTACACCCTTTCCCTTCAATTTATTCCTTCAATTTTATTTTCTTTCAATTTATTTTTTTTAGAATTTATGGACTCTGCTTCAACTGTTGTTTATCACAGAGAATCCAATATCCAGCCAGCTTCTTCAAGGGAGAAAAAATCAAATCTACTTTTTCTTTTCTTACACTGAACTTAAACATATCCCTTCTTGAGCTTGCTTACTATTGGAATTGGTTAGTTTGTTTTATAACATTTACATAGAACATAGAACACTACAGCACAAACGGGCCCTTCAGCCCACAAGTTGCACCAATCGTATCCATACTTATTAGGCCATAGAACTATTTGTAACCCCCAATCCTGTTTAATCCCATGTACTCATACAGAAGTCTTTTAAAAGACTCCAGCGAGTTCGCCTCCACCACTACCGATGGCAGCCGATTCCATTCACTCACCACTCTGAGTGAAAAACTTACCCCTAACATCTCCTCTGTACTTGCTGCCCAGCATCTTAAACCTGTTGTCCTCTCGTAACAACCATTTCAGCTCTGGGAAATAGCCTCTGCGAATCCACCCTATCTATACCTCTCAACATTTTACAAACCTCTATCAGATCACCTCTCAACCTTCGTCTCTCCAGGCAGAAGAGATCTAGCTCCCTCAACCTATCTTCATAGGGCATGCTCCCAATCCAGGCAACATCCTTGTAAATCTCCTCTGCACCCTCTCAATAGCTTCCACATCCTTCCTGTAGTGAGGCGACCAGAACTGCACACAGTACTCCAAGTAGGGTCTGACACGGGTCTTATAAAGTTGCAGCATTACCTCCCAACTTCTAAACTCAATCCCTCGATTAATGAAGTCCAGTACACCATACACCTTCTTAACTACATCCTCCACCTGCGAGGCCGATTTAAGAGTCCTATGGACCCGGACCCCAAGATCCTTCTGCTCCTCAACACTGCTAAGACTCCCACCCTTGATATCATACTACTTCGTCCCATTGGTTCTGCCAAAATGGACCACAACACATTTATCTGCATTGAAGTCCATCTGCCACTTCTCCGCCCATTCTTGCATCCTATCTATGTTTTGCTGCAACTTCTGACATCCCTCCAGACTATCCACAACACCACAACCTTCGTATCATCAGCAAACTTACTAACCCATCTTTCCACTTCCTCATCTAGGTCATTTATGAAAATGACAAACAGCAAGGGTCCTAGAACAGATCCTTGGGGCACTCCACTGGTGACCGATCTCCATGCAGAAAAAGACCCATCCACAACCACTCCCTGCCTTCTGCAGGCAAGCCAGTTCTGGATACCCAAGGCCAATGTCCCTTGGATCCCATGCCCTCTCACCTTCTCAAGAAGTCTTGCATGGGGGACCTTATCAAATGCCTTACTGAAATCCATGTAAACCACGTCACCGCTCTTCCTTTGTCAATATGTTCAATCACATTTTCAAAGAACTCCACTAGGCTCATAAGGCACAACCTGGCCTTGACAAAGCCGTGTTGATGATTTCTAATCAAGCTAAACAGCTCTAAATGCTCATAAATCTTGTTCCTCAGGATCCTCTCCATCAACTTACCAACCACTGAAGTCGGACTCACTGGTTGGTAATTTCCTGGTCTATCCCTGTTCCTTTTCTTGAAAATAGGAACCACATCCGCAATCCTCCAGTCCTCCGGAACCTCTCCCGTCTCCATTGACAACGCAAACATCTTCGCCAGAGGCTCTGCAATCACTTCCCTCAGCTCCCACAGTAACTTGATGTGCATCCCATCTGGTCCCAGCAACTTATCTATCTTGATAGCATTTAAAAGTTCAACACATCCTCTTTCTTAACATCTGCATACTCAATCTTTTCAGTCTGCTGCAAACTTGCAGTACGACCTCCCAGATCACTTTCCACCATGAATACCGAGGCAAAGTACTCATTAAGCACCTCTGCCATTTCTTCGGGTTCCACGCAAACTTTTCCTCCTTCACCTTTTAAAGGTCCAATTCCTTCACTTCTCATCCTTTTACCTTTCACATATTTGTAGAACGCCTTGGGATTCTCCTTAATCTTTCCTGCCAAGGCTTTCTCATAACCCCTTCTGGCTCTCCTAATTTGCTTTTAAGCTCCTTTCTACAAGCCTTATACTCCTCTAGATTTCTTTCAGGTTTTATCTGATCATCTTCAGTGAAAAAAGTCCCAACATCATAATGGATTTGCACTGTAACATTTCCATTACTTTTCTATCACTCATATAATGAAGTGCGCAAAACTGCAGCAATACTCCAACTATGGCCAACTAAGGTCCAACATTACCTCCTTTCTTTCATATTCAGTTTTCACTTCAGTGACCTGTATATTGGAAATAAAGATCCCTCTGCTGTAATATTTTAAAAGTTTACCTTTTAAAGTGTCTTTTTTTACTTTGTTAACTTTCAAGGTTTATTACTTCACATTTTTCTGTATTAAATTGCATCTGTCATCTAATTACCCATTGTGCTAGACTATCTATAAACTTCAATCTTTCACAACTCCAATTTTAGCAACATTGGTAAATTTCACTGTTCTTCTCATGCAATTTCAATTTCCATTTCCTTTACATATCAGTTCCTTGTGGAGCACTATTGCTTTGGGCTTTGATGGCACAGTGGTTATGTTATTGGACTAACAACTTACAGGCCTGGACTGATGGTGTGAAATCATGGATTCAAATCGTGGCATGATAGCCGAGGAATTTGATTTTCCATTTGCTTAAGCCAGCACTGAACCAGAGATCTTGCTTGCCTTCATGTAGTTGACTTAATGGTAGTTCCATGAATAAGTAGTCCTAAAAGGGTCTGAGGCTTTTTAAAACTCATTTCTGTTTTGCAATATATTTTTGCTATTAACTGTATTTACTGTTGCTGTGTAGGATCCATTTTGCATCTATCCATATTCTCCATATTCTGGGGTAGAAAATTCAAAGATTCACAACTCTCCCAAGTGAGAAGTTCATCCTCATCAGTCCTAAGTGATCAACTCTTCATCCCACAGCCATAATTCCTAGTTTCAGACACTCCAGCTTAGAGTCCAAGCTTCTCAGCTTGCACACACAAGAAAGCACAAGCAGCCATGAGATAAATAATCAGTTTATCCACAAACCTCTAAATGAAGAGGTTTCTTCTTGCACACTCCTAAATGTCTTACCTCTCATTCTGAGACCATGGTCACTTGTTTGAGACACCCCAACCCCCCAATCACAAGCCAGGAGAAATCTACTATAGCAAGCCTCCCCAAGAATTTTGTATGTTTCAATAAGTTTGCCTTTTATTCTTTGCTCCAGAGAAGAAAGACCTATTCAACACCATCTCTACTCAAGACAATATTCACACATAGGAATGAAAACCAAGAAGAAAGAAGGCAGGCTAGGAAAATAAGCAAACCCCAGAATTGGAATGCCAGTAGCCACTATATTTGTCCCTCCAGGCATGAGCACAGTAGTGGCTCTGCAAGTTACAGATCAGCATGGAACTAGTTGCAAATTTAAACAATCAATTGAACTACAGCTGCACCTTAGCAACTGCCAGGATTGTCTGCTCCCTCTTTTTTATTTTTGTTGACTAGTTTTGCTAAAATGCGCTGCTGTTCTCTCAGGAGACTGCCTTTGAATCCAAACCCACTGTAGCTGTCTTATACGAATTCAGGTGTGCTGCTTCATTTCTTGCCCAGAAATTGTTTCCTACCGCCACAGTTATAATGCCCCAAATGGTCTTCAGAAGGTGAAACTATTCATTTTAAATATACCCAGGCTTTTTTTAAGGTCTAAAATATGTTTGCCCCATATGTAGCCACTTATCTTTAAATATCTATATCCCTTTAAAGTTCCTTCATGGGGAGATGGAGGCAAAGTCGTAGGATGGTAAATTGCACAAGTCTGCGTTTTAAGGGCTGCTTGCTCTTGCAGTCCCATCCCTATTCCCCCTTGATGAGTTTCCATAACCACTAATGATAGATGCAGTGAGTTCTTAGCTTAATTAGGTATCAGGATAAACCTTGTTCAAACTCTTGTGTAGTGGCCAAGCTCCAGGAGTTGATGCTATTGCAGCTGAGGCCTAGAAGCCTGGAGGCCAATGTCTGGTCATAAACCTCTGAACTCTTGCAGTCTATGTGGGAGCAAGGAAACATCCTACAGTAATACAAAGATGCCTCTAATGGCCATCTATAGAAGTGGAAATGAATTCCCCAGCATTGTAACAATCATAGAGGAATCTCTCACTTTTCTGTGTCACCGGAAAAATCTTTGCCAGAGTCCTTCTAAACCACTTAATCTAACGTCTTGACCAGGGTTTGTTGCCAGGGGGCCAGTTTGATTTCTAAGAAGGCTAGGGAACCACTGATAATGTTTGCAGTTAGACAATTCCCAGACAACATGCCTCTGCACCACATTTGCTGACTGGATCAAGGATTTGACAGAGCCAATTGTGAGAGAAATTCAACTACTTGTAAAATTTATCACAATGGTTGGACAGTTCTATGAAAGCATGCTCCCACATGTTGTGCGTGCTGGTGAGTCTTCTGACCCATTTCTTGTCGCCACCAGAGTTAAACAAGACGCATCCTCGCTCATTCTGAGATGACCTCAGGCAAAGACAATACTGTCCAAGGACAATTTTCACGATCTCCAGTTGGCACTGACTATATGTTAGCTTTCATTTCAGAGCTGAACGTGCAACGTTGCATGGACGGCTTCAATCTTATCAGCACAAAACAAATTGAAGTAGTGTACTGGCAGGGCATTTTATATATCATATGATGCCTCACCAGACTCCCTGAGAGAACTTTAAAATTCCCAAATTGCAGGAGAGCATTGGGGAAGGGGTTAAGTAAGTAAATATATGAAATTAAATCCCAATTCACTAATGATGTGGAGAATGCTGGTGTTGGACTAGGATGGGCACAGCAGGAAGTCTGTCAACACCAGGTTTAAATCCAACAGGTTTATTTGGAATCACACGCTATCGGAGCCTGCTCCTTCCTCAGCCAAGTGGACGACAGGTTCCACTCACCTGATGAAGGAGTAGTATTTCGAAAGCTCACAATTCCAAATAAACCTGTTGACGTTAACCTAGTGTTGTGAGAGTTCTTACTGTGCCAGTTTACTAAAGAACTTAGCTCTAGTTTATCCACAAGTTTAGGGGTGTTTGAGTAACCCACTCTGTAATTGTATGTTAACAACACTCCACTTCTCAGATTTTGGGAGTTATTGAACTTAACAACTGTAATTTGGATTTCCCAGGGCTCAAATCACTTCTTTTTCATTCATATCCAAAAGAAAGTTAGTGTCAAAAGGCAAGCATACAATCCCTATGAATCAAAAGTTGATCTTTCAATTGCTCTTTTTGTGATTGTGATATGTGCTCAAATGCCTCAGAACCCATCATACACCATCGATTTTTCCAACCAGTAATGAAAAGATTATATTTTCAGGTGTATTAAGACAATACAGAAGCAAAATAACCAACAGCAGGTTTAAATCAATGATGATACTTAATGTTATTCCATCTGTTTAAAAAACTTCCAAAGCCTTTGCAGCTCTCTTCTGTAATATTGGACCAGACATCAAAATGAATCTCTTTTTGGTGCTGTAATTTGAACATGTGGCTTCCAAACATCAACAGCTGTCATGTTTATTGCCAGTAAATAATTCCTATAAAAATTGAAAAAAAGGCACAATGATAGGAAATAACTCATACTATCTTAATCACAAGTAACACTCTACATCTGCTTTAACCAGGCGATGCTAATTATGACACTGCACATATGAATAGCTTATGAAAAATATGAATTAGGAGCAGAAAGAAGCAATTCAGCCTGTGTAGATGTTCAACCATTCAGTAAGATCATGGCTGATTGGAATGTGTCTCAACTCCACTTTCCTGTCTTCACGTGCCTCCATAATACCTGATTCCCTGGTCAATCAAAAATCTAACTTTGCCTTGAATATATTCAATGACCCCCGCTTTCTGAGGAAGCAGAATCCACAGCCTAATGACCTCAGAGAAAAGATTTCACTTTGTCTCTGTCCTAAGTGGGAGACTTCTTATTTTTAGTCCATGCCTCCTTAGTTCTCATTTTGCGAATAATTGGAAGCACTCTCTCAGCATCCATCCTACCAAGTTCCACTCAAGATCTTTATAAAACTAGAAAATGCTGGAAAACTCAGCAAGTCTGGCAGCATCTGTGGAGTGAGAAACAGAGTTAACGGTTCAAGTCCAATTTGATTCTTCATAAAATCAAAGAATCTCTGCAGTGCAGAAGGAGGCTATTCGGACTATTAAGTCTGTACCGACTCTTATTTAGGCTTTACCAAAACCCCACTAACCTATGTATTTTGGGACCCCAAGGGGCAATTTTAGTATGGCCAATGGAAGTTTGGCAGGAATAACAAATGTGTAGAGTATAGGGCTAATGGTAGGACTCTTAATGGTGTTGATGAACAGAGGGATCTTGGTGTATGTGTGCATAGATCCCTGAAAGTTGGCAATCAAGTCGATAAGGTTGTTAAGAAGGCATACGGAGTCTTAGCTTTTATTGGTAGGGGGATTGAATTTCGGAGCCGCAACGTCATGTTGCAACTGTACAAAACTCTAGTGCGGCCGCACTTGGAGTATTGTGTGCAGTTCTGGTCCCCGCATTATAAGAAAGATGTGGAGGCATTGGAGAGGGTACAGAGGAGGTTTACCAGGATGTTGCCTGGTATGGAGGGCAGGTCTTATGAAGAGAGGCTGAGGGATTTGAGGTTGTTTTCGTTAGAAAGAAGGCGGCTAAGAGGAGACCTTATTGAAACATATAAGATGATTAGAGGTTTAGATAGGGTGGACAGTGATAGCCTTTTTCCTAGGATGGAGAAAGCTAGCACGAGGGGACATAGCTTTAAATTAAGGGGTGGTGGTTTTAGGACAGATGTCAGAGGTAGGTTCTTTACCCAGAGGGTGGTAAGGGTATGGAATGCCTTGCCTGCGTCAGTTGTAGATGCGCCATGTTTGGTGGCGTTTAAGAAGTTAGTAGATAAGGTTATGGACGAAAAGGGAATGGTTTAGGTTAGAGGGTCACTGCTTGTTCCTAATTGGTCGGCGCAACATCGAGGGCCGAAGGGCCTGTTCTGCGCTGTAATGTTCTATGTTCTATGTTAATCAACCTAACTTGCACGTCTTTGGAATGTGGGAAGAAACCAGAGCGTCTGCAGGTAACTCATGCAGACACGGGCAGAATGTGCAAACTTCACACAGACAGTCACTCAAGGCTAGAATTGAATCCAAATTGCTGATACTGTGAGGCAGCAGTGTTAACCATTGTGCCATTGGGACAAAATTCCAGGATATCTATTTAATTTACATTTTGAACTTGTTGCTTTTCTTATTTGACATTTTCATGTACGTAATTATCTTTACTTTTGACTGATATTTATAAAGAAAGACTGCTCAAATTAAATACTATATAATTTTACATATGAAAATAATTATTCCTGACAAATTTGTTTGCAGCCTTTATTTGGGATTGAAGAGCAGTAGGAATGTAATGGGGTTTAAGCTGTTGAAAAAGTGGGAAGGGGCAAGTGGAGCAAAAGTGAAGATCAAGGATAGGTTAGAGAGTGGGGAGTTTAAATTACAAAGATGTAGAAGAACTTAGGTCGGTGATAGTTGTAATGATAGTATTAAAGACAGCAAGCATAGATCCAGAGTAGATGTTAATAATAGAATGATGATCAGCACCATCTGAAAGTAAAAGCATGAGAATCATAGAATTCGGCCCATCGAGTCTGCACCAACCACAACTTCACGTAGGCCCTATACCTGTAACTTCATGCATTTATCCTAGCTAGTCCCCTTGATACTAAGGGGCAATTTAGCATGGTTAGTCCACCTAACCTGCACATCTCTGGACTGTAGAAGGAAACTGGAACACCCAGAGGAAACTGTGATGTTGTGATACAGCAGTGCTAATCACTGTACATTTGCATCACAGCACCAGACCCAGGTTCTGGTGGTTGTTCTTTATATGGCTGTGGTGGCTAATCTCACACAAAATTAGGTGATCATAAAGTAATGCTTATTTTATATGTTTCTAAAATGTTTTTTGTTTACAGATGTATGATGTAGACTAAAGATTTTTTAAAAACCCAGCGTAGTTGTAGTTCTCTTTCTGGTATATATTCAAATTGGACCCACCTCCACCAGTAATTTCTCCACAGTGTGAAACCACTTTCTTCCCCTTTTTCTATTGTTTCCTCTTTATTTTTCATGTTTTCTTCACCGCACTAAATATGAATCCAGTACCATAGATCAATTCCTGATCAAGAGACCTGGGCACCAATTTAATCAGAAACCTTATGAGTATAGTTGGTGGTTCAAGCCAACAACACATCTCATGAGTATTTCTTCCCCCTCCACTTTAAAGCAATGCTTCAATTTTCTCTTAATGGACTGCAATTGAAATTAACTATAAAAATTGAGATTCAGGATGCACTAAAGTTGAACCAATATTTCTAACAGTACAGTTCACTGTCTCACAATTTCAATGAATAAATTACTTGTATTTTCCAGGCAATATTGAAGTGCATTTGGGTTCATTCACTCTTACAAATTTGCATTTACACACATTTATACTGACAACAAATTTGTCAGGAATAATTATTTTCATATGTAAAATTATATAGTATTTAATTTGAGCAGTCTTTCTTTATAAATATCAGTCAAAAGTAAAGATAATTACGTACATGAAAATGTCAAATAAGAAAAGCAACAAGTTCAAAATGTAAATTAAATAGATATCCTGGAATTTTGTCCCATTCATCTTTAAGAGAACACAAGAACTTTGGAGGTATTTCCTTGGGAAATTGGAGAATTAGGTGGCGTTCATTAGATAGTAGCTTATGGAAGTAAAGTAGCTGATGACTTTTTCTTGTTTCTTGCTTTATATTCTAACAAATAAAAGCTTGATGATTTATCTGTACAGGCTGGAACAAGTTGTATTTTATCAGGCAGGTTTATAGTAGGTTAACGAAAAATTGTTCAGCATTCTGAAATGTCATAGACATAGTTGTAACCTTTATCTGAATTTGATGCTTATAACTAATGTATTGTTGATAAATGTTGATTGATTTAAACTAGAAACAAATCTCCTTTGTTCGTGGATCATCCTATGGACCAAAAGCTTCTCACCACAAGTGATTATTATCATTATTTTAATTTTAAAAAATTATAATTTTTAGTGTGAAGGAAGTGCCAAGTAATAATTTAAAGGAAAACGCACAGGGGACGATTTTATCAAAAAAAAGGTCTAAGTGCCAAATGAGTGTGAAGACAGAAAAGAATCATGTCCACATTTTGGGCGAGTTCCTAGATATAATGATATCCAACTTGGAGAAAAAAAGAAGCAAAGTTTGATTCTCATCAGTAAGGGGAGTGGACAGAGTCTGTTCTTGCTGCTGACTGCTAGAGGGCGCCATTGTGCATGCACCAATCTCCCAGTGCACTGTTTGCAAGAGTACACTGTTAATGCATTGGGAGATATCTTACTCCCCCCACCCCCTGTGGACATCATACGCCACTCCCCCTGATCACACCAGCTCTACAGTGCAGGTAGTATCACAAGAGGGGGAAACCTGGCACAATGCCAGTTTTTTGCCTCTCTTGCGATCCTACTGGCTTACGCAGGATGAGCTGGTGATATTGTCCTCTTCCCAAAAAGCTTTCTTGAGACAAATTATGTCAATTTTCCTTTCCTGCGACTATTTCATCACAGTTGATACATCTTGATTTATCCTAATATTGAAAAGTAGTTTGATATTTGTGACATTAATGGAACAAAAACATTTTGAGATTAAAATATCACACCGGTTGCAGCTATACCTTACTATGTTACAATCGCTATGAAGTGATGAATGAATCAGCGCTTCTGTGTGATGAATTTCAGCTTTCTATCAAAAAGACATCGAATAGATATTAAAGTCCATACGTTTGAAAGAAGACACATTCCTTCCAGTTACTCCAGGTATTGAGTTTGGGCTGCATTATGCAGGAGCTGGCATGGCACCAAGCAGATCAACTAAAAATAATGAAGAATCAGGCTGTTGTTAACATTGTATTCAGTAGTTAAATTGGACTAGGTCCATTTACATGGAACCAACAATAGGACTGTTGTTTGCGAAGGATATGGCGAGTGAATATGAGTTCAGGGATCAGTGTAAGGAGAGATGGGACTCAAGCCAAGAGTAGCAATGGTGGGACATCAGATTGGGTGCATCAGAAGATAGAGCAGGCAGTAGTGGTAATCCCTTTCCTTACTATGGGTTGAGAGGGATACTCTTTTTTTCTGTTCATTCTACATTTAGGCTAGCTTTTTGTTGCTGATGATACCTAATGTTGGTTTCCTTGTCTACAGCCCCTGATGCCACTAACTGCCTCAGCAAATCAGTCATGGAGAGGGAATAAGCCTGGACCTTTCCAGCTGTTGACTTAAGTGGAATCTGCCGATCTCACCAATGGTGCGCCCCACTGCAGATTTCCCCATGTGGTGAAATTCCATTGATCGCAGTGGCAGTAGAAGATTCCATCCCTGACAAATGTTTCTCACAAAAAGAAATACACTACAGAGGCAAGAGAATTCACCCCAGGTCTTTGTTTACATAGTTGCCCTTACTCATCTGGCAGTCTGTGTACCTCCAGCTAGAAATGTGTACTTGCTTCCTGCCTGCCATATTGAGGACATAATTACTCGTTCTAGTGGCGCCTGAAAAGCATCTTTTGTGCAGCCCGGTTTCTAGCTCTAAGAAAAGGGAATTTGGCGAGAAATCCAATAAAAGCCGTGCTGGAAAAACTCAGCTATTCAGGCAGCATCTGTGGAGAAAGAAACAAGAATTAACAATTAGAGTCCAATATGACACTTCTTTGGAACTGAAGAGAGGTAGAAATATGATGGGTATTATGCTGTTGAGGAAGGGGAAGAGGGGAGGTCAGGTGGCAAAAAGGAAGATAGGTTAGAGGCAAAGAAGATTAAATACTAAAGATGTCGTGGACCAAAATGCAAACAGAGTGGTAATGGCTGTAGTAAAGAAGGTATTGGTACCAAGTGTTAATAGCAGAAATAAAAGCCAATGCTGGCTGAAAAAAACCCAAGAAAACAAGATACCAAATGGTACTGGCATTGTGGTGGGGAAGGAGGCAGTGCTGGGGGCGGGGGGATAAATATTCAAAATGAAGGATAGAGTTCATGGTCTGAAGTTGTTGAACTCAATTTGAATCCAAAAGTTAGTCAGATGTGTATTTGGAAGATAAAGTGCTGTTCCTCAAGCTTGAACTGGGCTTCACTGGGACGTTGCAACAGGAATGTGAGCATGAGAACAAGATAGTAAATTGAAATGGCAAGCAACTTCAATCCCCCTGTCAGTTCCCTTCCTCCCCAAACAGCTTCTATATTCAAACAAATTATTTCTTTGCTCACAATGTAATCTCCTCTACATTGGGAATATTGCTTTATGGAACATATCCTGGTTTCTGGCCCACTAATCCATCAAATTTAAAGTTGTCATCAAATCTCTTTATGGCCTTCCCACCTTCCTATCTCTGTTGCACCTGCCATGTTAATTGTGCAACAGTTGGGTATTTAATTGTATTCAGGTAGTGGTAATTAATTGGGAAATCCTTATAGGAGCAGTCTGAAACTGTGACCATTGGGTTTTGGAAGTGCATCGTTGTGATGTGTATCTAATTGAAAGTGTATAAAGTGTGAAACAGAAAGAAAGTTTTATTTTTCACTGCATGCGTACAAGACCTGCGATCCTCCAGAACTTGACATTTCTTCAATTCTAGCATCTCCTATTCCCCTTACCCCAGTGATAATCCTTTAATTATGCATCCTGACATCATCTTTGTCCCTGCGTCAATGATTAGCTGATAACACATCTATGAAGTTTTCCCACACCAAAGCGGCTATATAAATGCTGGTTGCTGTAGTTATTTTAGATGAACAAATTGCACTGAATTGACAATTGTATGACTTGTAAGTGGCATCTTGGAAAGTAAGATTTCTTTCTTCTTTGCAGGTGGACAGTGACACTGTGTGGAATGAAATGCATTCCTCTAGTGCTGTTCGCATGGCTGTTGGTTGCGTCGTTGAACTCTCATTCAAGGTGGCTGCAGGGGAGCTCAAGGTGAGACCAAGAACATTGCACCTATTACAAGAATCTGGCACATTATTGGAAATTCACAGATTGTAAAAGCTGAATAGCGTATTCCATGTATCCATATATAAATATTAGAGCTTCCAGCAGGTGTAGTTTATAGCTGCAAAGCTCTGGAGTTTTTTTAACTTTGCTTTCCAATATAATTTATTGAAAAATCAGATTTCCCCTTTGAAAATGTTTTTAATCAGCCTCCACTTGAAGGGTTGCTTAGATGAATTACTTCTTTCTGAGAGTGTGGAGAATGTCCCAAGGTGGCTTGAAAATATTTTTTGCCCCCCTCTGTCCTATTGTTTGCTTTTGGCAATTCTATATGTTAATGCCCTAGGTGTTATAAGGAATTTGTGATGTGGAGGGAAATATTGATATAAGCATGAGTTCCGTGGTTTAATAGCTCCCTACACTAATACGCAGTGTCAATGCACCATCCCATTTATGGTTAATTTTACAGCAAGTATAAACATTGCAAAAAAATTTCATAAAATGGGACAGTTATTTCAGAAAATTTTAAGTACATCAGGCATTTTTTTTATCTCGATATATGCTGATTGAACTCAAGAATGCTGAGCTTGAATCCCATTGGATATTAAATAACATGATTTCACTTTTAATTCTAAGCAGGGGAACAGATAATTTTGTTATAAGAACATAAGAACACAAGAAATAGGAGCAGGAGTAGGCCATCCAGCCCCTCAAGCCTGCCCCGCCATTCAATAAGATCACGGCTGATCTGTAGTGGTTCAGTACCACTTTCCCGCTTTCTCTCCGTAACCCTTAATTCCCTTGTCAATCAAAAACCTATCCACTTTTGACTTGAACATATTCAACGAGGAAGCCTCCACCACTTCATATAATAATATAATTAAATAAAACTTTTCAAGATAAGATCTAAATTGGTATTGTTGGGAACACCAGTAACAATGCCCCAACTCCAGTGAAGTGGGCACCTCTCAGGCAGTAGGAACGTTTTCCTGTTCATCTCTAGCTTGACACTGTTGTTCACCATGGTGGTCACGATTGGGCAGCTAGAATATTTGTTACTCCAGTATGGTGCAACATGAATTAGTTGGCATTGTCCTTGTGCAGAGCTTCCTAAACATTTCAACATCCCAAGAGTACAGAAGGAACCCCCGAGAAACATTCTTAGAGCCAAACCACAAAAATTGTTTTCAGCCATAGGTACAGACATATAAATATCTGTTTTACAGAAGTATTTTCTATTTCCTACATGTATATGTTTAATATAATTACAAAGTTCTCGTATTAAAAAATGTACACAAGTTTTACGTCTTTGTCGTTTCTAATGGAGGAGTGTTGCTGCTCCATTGATTCAAACAGGAAGAGTGCTTCTGGAACACTGGATTCTTATATTGAACACGCACATATACTCCCACCTCTCTCCCCAGACACACAGGCCACAGCTTAGCGACCACATTAACTGCGGCCTATATCCCGTACTGATGGCTAAAATTCATAAGAAGCCAAAAACGCATTTGCACTGATGAGATTTCCAAACATAATCCTACCAACCCCTTTCCTATGTCACAGTTAGTTTAGGCCCAGGAAGGGCATGAGCCTATTATCAGAATGTAGTATATTATCTGGGAGTGCACAGGTAAGTATAGTCCCCAAGTGATGGCTAATGCCATCCTGACTCTCTTTGAGGAGATTCCTCTTATGGGGAGGGTGCACTTTCTGATGCCTGTGAGTGACGGGCTGAGTCTGAAGCCTGTGAGAGGGGAGAATGTCCCAATGCTTATGTGGTTGGGGGGTGGGGAGAGGATCGTCTTAATGCTTGTGGGTTCGGGATGGGCAATGGTTATCACCCTGATACTTGCGGGGATTCTTCTGTGTCTGTGTGGAGATGTTTATAGTCAGACACAGATTGGGGTGCCCTTTAAACATGGCAACCTGATCTCTGTGGAGGCAGCCTTGCCAGCTGAGGGACCCCACTCTGCTAGATTGACAGTGTAAATCAGGCCCCAGATTCTCTGTGCATGGAGTGCCTCAAAATCTGGAATGAAATCTTGGCTGTACATCTGGAGAGATACATGCAGATTTCAGTCTGAATCCTATAACTCATTCAAATGTGGGAAAATTCAATGCACAGACTTGCACACACTCAGATACATAGATTCACACTAACCTCTCTCTTTGGCTCACTCATACACACCTCTTTCAAACCCACAGTCTTTCTTTCTTGTGCATACTCATTCACATCTCTCGTGTATAAGCAAATCCTCCATCTCTCTTGTGAACACTCCATCTGTCTCACACACACACAGTCATCTCTGGCACGTGCGCACTCACCTCTCTCATTCAGATGCGCACACACACACACACACACACACACACAAGCACTCATCTTTGTCTCTGTCTCTCACACTCGTCTCGCACACACGCAAGTGCACTTGTCTCTGTCTTTCACAGACAAGCGCACTCGTCTCTCTCACACACGTGAAAGCATTCAAATCAGTGTCTCTCAGGTGCGCGCTCGCCTCCCTCAGGTGCGCGCTCGCCTCCCTCAGGTGCGCGCTCGCCTCCCTCAGGTGCGCGCTCGCCTCTCTCTCTCTCTCACACACACACGCACACTTGTCTCTCCCTCACACACATGCACGATTGTTCGCTCTCTCACACATATACACGCAATTGGTTCTCTCTCTCATACACACATGCGCACGCATTTTTCTTTCTCACCCACACACACAAGCACTCATCTCTCTCACATGTGTGCACACTCGTCTATCTCACAATACAGGCGCGCGTGCTTATCTCTCATGCATGCATTTGCCTCTCTCTCTCTCATACACACACATGCACGCATCCGTCTCTCCGTCGTGCGCACACGTCTCTCACACAAGCATTCATCTCTTTCACACGCACACACTTGTTTCTCTCTCTCTCATACACACAAGCACTCATGTTTGTTTCTCTGTCACACACGCAAGTACTTGCCCCTCTCTCTCACGCACGCACGCACGCATGCACACCCCTATCTATCTCTCTCACGCACTGGTCTCTCTCACGCACACACACACTCACCTCTCTCTCCCATGCATACACACATCTCTGTCTCTCACACACACTCATTTCTCTCACATGCACACATGCACTCTCTCTCTCATACACACTCATCTCTCTCTCTCTCTCTTTGTCTGTCTCTTACACACACACACTTTCGTCCTTCCAAGACTTGGCTACAAGAGCAGGTTGGAGACTGGGAATTCTGTGGCAAGTAATTCTCTGACTTTGAAAGTCTGTCCACTATGTAAATCCAGAGTCTGATTGAATTATCTCTATTTGTCTGTCGAGTGTAACTCCAACAACAGTCAAGAAGTTGATGTAATCCAAGATTAAGTCACCTGATTCGTCAGCACCCATCCACTGGCTTAAACAATTACTCCCTCCATCATGACATGTTACCATCTACAAGATGCACTGCAGTTTTGCACCCAGCCTCCTTCAAAATGAGTTCCAAACCCACAGCCTCTACAATCTAGAAAGGCAAAAGCAGTAGATGAACACCACTACTGCAAATTCCCCTCCAAGCTAGCCACATGCTGTCCTGACTTAAAACAATAAATCTCTTCCTTAACGGCATTGTCGGTGTACCTACACCAGATGGACTGCAATGGTTCAAGAAGGGGCTTGCCACCATGACATTCTCGAATTTGGTAATATTTGCTGACCTTGTCAGTCATGCTTACATCCCGTGAAAAAATTAAACAAAAAGTGCTGTGTATTTTATTAGATTAATGGGTCCATAAAATTGACATTTTGCCATTTACAGAATAGTTTAATTTAGTGAGGTAAAAGTTGGGGCCAGCGTCACGACTAGTCCTTCAGTTTTTTGAGTTGTGGGACCAATATTTCTGTAATAGGTTTTGCTGTAGCTCCAACAAAGTTTATTTCTGCAAGTGTTTCTACTGCTGTTCCAAAATAATAATACTCTTCATAGCAATAAAAATAAACATACTTAAAAGCATAGTTAGTATTACAGTTTTATTAGTGTGATATTGCAATGGTTTAGCAACTTAACTTGCATTTAATCTGATCAACAAATATATTAGCATATCATTTAACAAATATAAAAATAACAGACTGGAAAAGAGAAGCTGATCTATCTATCCAGCCTGCCCACTATCGTATAAAATACAAAATAGGAGCAGAAGTCAGCCCTTGGCCTCTCACACCTGCTCCACCATATACAAAGATCATGGCTAGTCTGTTTGAGTTTCTAATTCCACATTCCCACCTACCCCCAGTAACCTTTAATTGTCTTATCTAACAAGAGCCTATCTATCTAAAAAATATTCAACATCTCCCGCCCCCATGACCTTCTAAACAGAGATCCAAAATGATACAACCCTCAGAGAACAAATTTCACTTCGTCTCTGTCCTAAGAGAGCAACCCCTACTTTCAAAACAGTGGCCCTACTTCAGGACCACAAGAGGAAACATCCTTTCCACATTCATCTTGATGATACCTTTCGGCATCTTATATACTCCAATCAAGCCACCGCTCACTCTTCCAAACTCCAATGGAAATGACCCCAGACTGTCTAACTTCTTCTCATGAGGCAACCCACTCATTCCAAGTATCAATCCAGTAAACCTCCTCTGAACCACCTCCAATACATTTACTTACTTCCTTAAATATGAATACAAAACTGCACACTATTCGAAATGTGGTCTTACCCATGCCCATGTAACTGAAGCATAATTTCAGGTATATCGTGACTAAATACTACCCATCTCCTGTAGCCGTATAATCACTATTTGAGATTGAAAATAATAGAGGGAAGGAAATAGTAAAATTCCGCTTCGACCCACCTCACCAGCAACAAAACCAGTCCAGAAAATCACACTGGACATACAGAGAGTGTATTTAAAGTCAATAAATTATGCCACAAGTACCTTATTTTTCAAAGCAGCTGTGGTGTGAAAATTATTTGAAGTACAAGAAAATGGCAAGTATCTTCGATCTTGGTGTTAGAGCAGAGTTATAAATACCATCTAAATTGTTTTTGGTGAGCATAATAGTGGAAGTTCCAGGAAAATACAAAGGGTGTAATTAATGGCGCAAGTCACCCACTCTATTGTTTGTTTCTTCTGCACCATTCAAGGATCCCTATGGTGTAGCTACAACATTACAATGGTGAGGTCCCCAGGAAAACCTGAGACCTAGTATGTTTCCTGCTCCGCAATTAAATAGCCTTTTATCATTTTTTTTTTCATTTTAGGAATTGAACTTGCTGAGGTGTGCAAATTAATTTTCATAGGAATTGAGGTTTGACATTTGTGTAAAATATAAGTTCAGGATCTACATTTGATTTTGCTTTACACAGAATGGTTTTGCTGTTGTCAGACCACCAGGGCACCATGCAGAAGAATCCACTGCAATGTAAGTTCATACCAAGAATCTTCTGACCAATGAAACATTGCATTAAATTAATTTCTTATAGGTCGTACAGCTTCTGATGTATTTTAACAAAATTTGTCTTCATAGAACAATACATGCGCAGAGCCAAACTAATATATCTGTATACATAGTGGCAGCAAACTTCACTAATGAAATAAAAAGCGACTGAGTTGGATAACCATGTTATTGTATGTTAATTTTGGATTGCAACGGTCCAATTTATTTCTCACTCAAGAACCCAGAATTAAATGGACTTGGAAAAAGTTTGTTCAAGTTTATATCCAAATTTCTTAAAGAAAAAGAGTATTTTAATAATTTAAATAAGTAATTTGGTAAGGCAATCTTGAGAGTAATTTGCATATGTTTTGACACTTTGATGTTTATGATCTTCACATCAGTTGCTTTTTTCTTGTCAATACATAATCTGCAGCCCTGCTAAACAAAGTAATAGTAATTACCGATTGATTAAATTTACTTTTCAACTTTTTCATTTTTCTCTTCCAGGGGATTTTGCTTTTTCAACTCTGTAGCAATTTCTGCCAAACTACTTAAGCAAAAACTTAACATTGGAAAAATTTTAATTGTGGACTGGGTATGTATTGCACTCTGCCAAAAGCATTCTAAGCAAAATTAAAAATTGGTTGACTTCTTTGTGGTGGTTGCAGTCTAAAAATGAATGCCTGTTTTTGGATCTGGAACAATGATATCTAACTTAAATTTTCTTTCAAGAGAATTTCCGAAACAATGATTTAATCTTACAGCAAACTTAGATCTATACATCTAAATTCTCAAAGCCTAAGGCAACATTTCCCAACACAAAGAGTGCGTGACTTGTCTTGGCTAATTAAAAAATAATTTGTTAGAAGAGTCAGGAAATTAATCAGAAGAAGATGTTTCTTTATTTTTATGCTTTTGAAACTGATATCTTTGTTTCCATTCCTTGTAGGATATTCACCATGGAAATGGTACGCAGCAGGCCTTTTACAGTGATCCTAATGTGTTGTACATTTCTCTTCACCGGTATGATGATGGAAATTTCTTCCCTGGCAGTGGTGCCCCAGATGAAGTGAGTTGTTGCCAGCTACTAAAAATGTGATGCTTATTAACCCTTTGTATATAATGTCTCCTTGGAAGCATTTGAAACACATTTGCGTCACCTACTCAACAACCTATGTTTATTAACTCCCTCTGTGTCAATGTTCTAAAGTAACATAGTTTGAAAAATGGGCAAGGAACTATTCTTACTCATAATTAAAATTATTAATTGAATAAATTGATAGTTTTTTTAAAATCCAATTATTCCAAAACCTTCAGAATATTTAATTAGCAAATGCACAAGCACTAATTTCATTTATAACTAACAGATATTTTTTAATTATGCAATTACTTTTATTGAAAAATTGAGTTATTTAAAGGTTGCAATGTTTCAATTAAGATCTATATATTTTTGTGGAATATAACATTATTGACTATTAGATGAATAGTTTAAAAATTTAAGGTGTTCCCCACTTAAGCTTCATATCAGATGTTGGAGCAGAAACGCTGTGCACCCAACTCTGCAAACCCCTTTACACATATTAGTGATGTCTGAGAGAGGTTGCTGTCAGTCACAAAGTCCACCTGCCCTTCAATGCAAATGCTGTTATTAACATTACAGTAGTGTCCCTGTTTATACAGTGCCAACACTGCAGCCACAATTAATACTGACGTCTACAAATTCTAGTGTCACCAGTACGCATTGATTTTAAATTGTGGTTTTTCAGGCAAACTGAGTTTCAACTTAAAGTGGCCTAAATTTGACTTGTCAATCATAGTATAGAGTGCCTAAATCTCGTTTCATTTGGTCTTAACTACCAAAGCAAGCTTTACCCAAGGTGGGAATCTATCAGCCACCTAACTTTGTGACAGATCCAATGTAACAGCTGGAGTAGAAGCTCAAAGTCAAATGTGTATCATAATACGGCATTGCTGTGATGCACAGTGGGTGTGACACAGTTTAGATACTGGCCTACTCCCGGAAATCTGATTCCTTTTAGCCGTAAACACGTGCTGGCGTATTTGAGTTAACTAGAAACTTGTCTTTTTTATGAGCTCTCCACAGTGAATGTGATTCAAAGCATTTTTCTTGAGGATAATTAAGGTTGAGCAATAAATGCTGATCTTGCCAATGACGGTTGCATCCTATGAACAAATGAAAAGATTCACCAGAAAAATGCAACCAGCTTGCCTCTTAATCGACTTTATATTTCATTTTGTTATGCTTGGTGTTGGGCCCAAGGCAATAAGTGAAATAGGCTGTAATGTTTTAACATCACTGGTATCCATGTCTTCCTCAGCAGTAAGAATCTTTAAACTCAGTGAGCAAAATTTACCAAACGAAATATTGCGTCATTTGGTTATGATTTTGTTTTGTGAATAGATTTCCTCATTTTGCTTAATGATTTTTTTAAGGTTGGAACAGGACCTGGAGTAGGATTCAATGTCAATATTGCTTGGACAGGTGGGGTAGATCCCTCTAATGGAGATGTAGAGTACTTGACAGCTTTCAGGTGAGATTTTTTTGCTTGGATCATTGTGTGAAAACCATTTCAGATTAATTTAGAAGATAATTTTTCTTGATAATATGTTCACCTGACATTGTTGTATTTCTCTCCAACACCTACACCACACCACCAACTCGCCACGTCACCTACATGTCACGTTGTGTTCACTCATGACGTCTTGGATGTAACTGTCTGCTAGTAAAAGAAATAATGCAACTAAAATGGAGACAAATTCATTAAGCAAAACACAAAAAGTTTTAATTTAAAAGCCTGAAGGTTAAATATTGATTGATTGCAGCAATTAAGTTATTTTTCTGAACCTCATAATTATTTTACTTTCAGTGAAATCAGGCTTAGAATATTGCTTCAGGTGTTCACCTGCATGTAATTAACACTGCAGCAATTTTAAATAGAGTGGCTGAGCTGAGATTGTTAGTTGGACAAGTTGTGTATTTAAATCTGTGATAGCCTAATAGTTTACTCTCACAAGAATATCAATAAATACTTCCTAAATCAGTTGATTTTGGGGGAAACAAATCCAATAAAGTGCAGGCAGAAAAAATAGGATAGTGTTCAGGAAAACATTTTATTCAAAGGAACTAACATTTGGGGAAGGGGGCTTCCAGGAAATGGTCAAGAGCCTCAGGCAGCATAACACTAAACAGACTAGAAGCCAAATTTCCTTGCTTGCATGCTACAGGGTCAGGCTGGAGTTGGATCAGATAATTGAATATAATGAAATCCAGAAGGCTGCCCTTTTTCCTTTTTGCATACCCAGCATATCACAAATTTTGTAGACTTAGGTTCGTTCTTACACTTGTGTAGTTCCAGCTGCTGTCTTTGAGGCCATCATTGTTTGATGTTAGAAAATTATCCCTGCGCTGCTTTCAATCATAGAGTTCAGCTGACTTTTACTGACTTTTACTGACTTTAAAGGCCATATGTCTGCTGTTTGCTTGTTTGCAAACAAAAAAGGTGCAAGCGTTGCTACATTTATATCAAGGTCTTGAATAATAACAGGAATGATGGCAGACAAACTGCACTTTTACAACATCAATTTGACCTGGTGCAAGAAAGCTTTATCTAAATTGCTTGAGTTAAAGAGCTTTTCTTAGACTTCACAACATTTGTTGTAAATTCTCAGTAGGCTTAATGCTTACTGTTCCTGAAAAGACTACTTGTTATAAGGACCCTGTGTTTATCAGCAGAACTTTAGTTTTGTTAATCAGAAATGACCAAGATTTTGATATTCTTGGGTGATAGGAACCTACAGGCCAGATGAGCAGGACAAAGTTCCGCTATGTTTGGTATCATGTACTCCTGTGCTTCCTAAAGAGAGAGGATGATTATAATTGCATATGCACTCATTTCCTCAGTTGAAACAGCTTCATGATTGCTATCTGAGCTGCTCATATTTGTTAGTCAACAGTGAAATTCTATAGCATGAAAATAAACAATAGAATATACTTTTATTTCCTGTCTCTCTGAAGGTAGTAAGTTGTTGTGGTTTAGTTCCATGTGTTCTGATAGTCGCTAAAATCTTACCCAGTGACATTTTTTCATGTGACCACAGAAGCTATTACAATGGAGGTGGATCCTGTCCTTATTAGACTACTACATGTATACATTTGAAGCACAGGTTGTTGGACAGCAATTGGGAGCTGAAGAGCTAACAGAATTCCCTTGCACTTGCTTTTCCTTGGCTCCATTTATTTATTGGTACCATAAGTAGGCTTACATTAACACTGCAATGAAGTTATTGCGAAAATCCCCTAGTCACCACACTCCGGCACCTGAATGCGAATTTAGCACGGCCAATGCACCTGACCACCATGTCTTTCGGACTGTGGGTGGAAACAGGAGCACACAGAAAACCCGCGCAGACATGGAGAGAATGTGCAAACCCCACACAGGCAGTGACCCAAGCCGGGAATCAAACTCAGGTCCCTGGTGCTGTGAGGCAGCAATGCTAACCACTGCGTCACTATGTTGCCATTGAAGACATTCAGGCAAATTTTAATTTCTTCACAGAACTACAACTAATTTGGTAAAGAATAAAAATTGAACTGGAGATCTTGCTGGACTGTTTGGCTCCATAGTTTTCTGCATAATACATTTAGAGTATTGTTTTGTTCTTTAATTTGCACAAGTTGAATTAACTCTTATGTCGAAAGCTACAAATATAAAAGAACTTGCTTTGCAACTGATTGGTTTTCAGTATGTCCGACAATTTACATTAGGCACACAATTCCTAGAATTGCATGTGCTTTGTATATGCCATGGTGCCAGTGTAACTTATGATAAATGCTATTGGGCTAAAGTTTACACCATATGGGCATGTGTTATTTGTTAGTCCAGAGTCACTTAAATGTGAGTAGCAGCCACCTACTGTTCAACCATTTCATGGGTATGAACTCATTCTTGTGTTTTAGCAAACTGCTTCCTGAATGGCATTAAAGAGACAGTGTCCCTTTTGTAAACCTGAAGGGGCTGAAATTGAAAACTATTAAAAATTAAAGCTTACCCAGAGCAATCTGTTAGTATTTAAAATTAAAAGTAAGTAAATCCTGGCCCAGTGAGATAAATTAGAAAAGGGTGCAGGATTTTCTTTTTAACTGTTAATAGTAAAAATTTGAGAGACTAAGTAGTGCTTCCGACAGCTGTTGCAATTATAGCCACATATAGCCTTTTGAATATGAAGCAGGTAGGTGTATCTGCTGTTGGATATTATGCAATTTTTCTTTTTGTCTTAGGACTGTTGTGATGCCTATTGCCAATGAGTTTTCTCCTGATGTTGTGCTGGTGTCTGCTGGCTTTGATGCTGTGGAAGGACATCCCTCACCACTTGGTGGATACTCTGCAACTGCCAAATGTAAGTTGCAACAGCAAAATTTGTATCCTGTAAGTTACTTAGAAGGAAAAAATAACCTGTTCAAAATGTTAAAATCCCAGCAAAAAAAAAATCAGCAATACCGACACCAAGAACCAGACAGGTTTTACTAGCACTCTTTATCTCCATGTTTTACTGATTTTTCCTTACAGGTCTTAAATGTCCAAAGTGATCACTGGCTCATTGGTAACATTGTTGCTTGAGTGGGAGAGAGGGATAGGATGTGGCTTCTATTCGAATGGCCCCAGTGAGAGAAAAAACAGTGTGGCAGCTCTGAAAACTGGATTGAAATATATGTGTCCAATGAGTGCAAGTTGATCCACTCCTCTTATAAATAGCTGTTGTAAGTGGCTCACCTGGGAGACAGTACTCCAAAGATAAAAATTATAACTATCTTGTATGAGACTTGAGTTGCCAGCACCTTCCCTAGGGTAGAGTACAATGGTTGAGTGGAAAAAGAATAAAATAAATTCTGCAACAATAGCACTTTCTTTTCCTTCGGGTAACTGAAAATATGTTTCAGTAGTTTGGGTGGGGGCTGCTAAAAACGTATCAGCATTTGTAGTGGTTCTTCCAAAAGTTTAAGAAGTGCTGCTTTAAATATTGCCATCTCTTTATTGGAGGTGATGAGAAACTTATCATGCCCCAGTTCCAACTTGTAGAAATAACCCAGTTTGCAGATTTCAGTATTTGTGTTACCACAGAGTACTTTAAGCGCAAATTTCTTGATTAACCTTTAAAGATCTGCATGCCACTTCTGTCCAGATCTTTTGCAGAAACTATTTTGTATCCTGTTTATTTAAAATTCTCTCAATTTTTAAAGATATAGTGTTCAACATATAAATTCCCGAATTAAGCCTGCAGGCTTAGTTTAAAACTGTTACCAGCACCAAATTGAGATAAGTATAATACAAGTTCATATTTTAAAAATAAATAAGTAATTCCATTTCTCTCTTTTTGACTGCATGTGCAAAAGAATAATTAACCAATGAATGTGTGTCTTAAAATTGAGCTATTCAATCTTAAAAGTGTAATCTTCAGTTTAAATACCACAGCACACGGTGAAATTCTCTCATTCTGAGGTTAAGTGCAGTGGTGGGCTCTTCAGTGGTGCCATTCCCCTCTGATTCACATGGTGGGGTGGCAGCTTATTTGTCTGCTGCTGTCAGCTGGTAGGTTTGAACAGCATCATATTTAAAACAAGTCCAGCACACTTGTGTGACTCTCTCCAGCCCATCTAACTTCATTGGACCATGCAGAATGTCAGCAATCCAGAGGAAAAAGGCTAGCAGCCTCAAGAAGAAATCTGTTCTTCAATTCAACCACTGTTGCCCCTGCGCCCATCACCTGTGAGGTGTCCACGCCCCGCTTGGACCTCCACCCACTGCATCTGAAGGTTTTGCGCATCTCCTTCCCATAATCATTGTAGTATCCCTTTGTTTGTGAGCTTTGCATGCAGCCTCATCATGGTCCAGTTACCCTTCCTTGGTCTTCCCTCTGTCTTCCATTGTTTGTCATCTTCAACCACCTTCCTGCCCCCTCTGCCTAAATTCGATTGCAAGTGACACTTATATCACACTAAATAACATCCTACTGCAGTGGTTAGCAAATTCTATTATCATGGGTTCACAGTGACAGGCAATCTGTCCTTTGATGTAGAGCTTGATGCATATACAGGGAAACAGCTACCACTTTCATCCAACACACGAAACACACATGGAGTAACATGAAGTTGGCCCTTAGAACCAAGTGGATGATTTATAAAGTCTGTTTTCAGCACCTTATTGCATGGCTGTGAAACATGAATGACTTATAGTTACCAAGGAAAGAAGCTTAACAATTTTTCATCTTCACCTTCTGTTGTGCATTGTGGGTACATCCCAAATCATGAATGCAACTGTCCTGTCAAAGGCAGAGCTCCCAAGTTTGTTCGCACTCATCATCAGAAGGTAGCTTTGTTGGTTTAGGCACATCTGCAGAATGGAAGAAGGTGCATACCCAAAGGCTTCCTATATGGTGAAGTAGCTGGAGCAATGGAATGCCCAAGGCTCTGCTTCAAGGATGTGTGCAAGCATGGCCTGGAGGCTCTAACTATTGATTATCCCATCTTGGAATCATTAATTGATGACAGGGGAAAATAGTGCTTTGTCCTGTTAGGTGACCTGTGACTAAATCAACTTGGCATACGGTACCAACACCAAAACATCAATCCATATCAACACTTAGAAGCTTCATGTGCGGTGTTGGTGGCAGAACCTGCTTCTCAATAATTGGCCTGTTCAGCTATTGGTGATGACATACCATATGAAGACACCACATCTGAAATGGATTGTATGCTGCATGTCCATTATCTTTCATAGATGAAAGGATGCCGATGATGACAAATTGATAGCAAGGAAAATCAGAATAATAAAAGACTTCTATATTAAATTAATAAATTATTTCATGGAGTTTGACAAATCAAAGTAAGCAGCTCTAAGTTCGAAACATGAACAAAATTGCCATTATGTCCAAGAATATGTGTGTTTTCAAAGGATTAGGCAAGAAGAGTAATGTACATTGCTGTGTGTTTTTAATTATCTTTAATTATATTCAAGGGCACGATTTCATTTAATGATGGGGTATATTTCCGTACAAACCATTCTCAAATGTCATGCGTAGAAATTGGATTTGAGAAAAAAAGTTATTTCATCGATGTTAGTCTACGTACCTTATATGCATTTCTCTCTCAGGTTTTGGCTATCTGACCAAACAGCTGATGAAGTTAGCTGCAGGACGTGTGGTTCTTGCTTTAGAAGGAGGACATGATCTCACTGCCATCTGTGATGCATCCGAGTCCTGCGTTTCGGCCCTGCTGGGTAATGAGGTATGTGCAGTCAAAATCAAAACCAGATCACGCTGTAAACATACTGCTTTAACTTAACAGGCATAGGTGCTAAACTGACAATCCTTGCTTGATGTACTGAAATGGAGAATGCACTTTAAAGATAATATTGTCATTGAAAAAATTCCAGTGATTCAGCTAAATTCTTATTGAGCCTTTGGGACATAGAATTTCCCCATGACAATCTTATTTTGTAAATAAGCATACTTGACTGGATGACTGTGCATTACAAATTCAGCTAGTAGCTTTTGGAACTTAAAATCATAGAGAAGTAATGAAATTTGCTTTTTATTCATTTACTCAAATCTGAAAATAAAATTTTCATGGTTATTTATTGCCGGGCAATGATGGAGTAATTATGTTCATAATGGTGTATTATTAATTTTTACTTGCCAGCTTGATCCTCTTCCACAAGAAATACTTCAACAGAAACCCAATGCAAATGCTGTAGCATCACTAGAAAAAGTTATTGAAATTCAGAGTAAGTTGTGCCTAATCTAACTGCTTAAATAAAAACATTGATATGACTGAATGTCAGGTTGTATGACAAGAATGATGGTGAATTACTTTTCCTTGTGTTTGATCAATTGTTTCAAAGCCGTAAGTTAGACAAAGTTACTGTTAAATTTCAAAACGACAGGTCTTTCACGTTGCCTTCAGGTTATTGCGCTGCCAACAGTTATAGTCATGAAAATTAACCAATGATGGTATTTCCCAGTTTGTTCTCATCAAACCTCGGCTGCTACAAGTATACAGAAGCAACCACGTGCGTGACTGTATTTATTCTGAGAGCTCAGCACGCCTGTATGAATTTTTGCATTCCTGACCTTTCCAGACCATCAATTTCAGTGACTGTTGAAAGCCACAAATTTTGTGGTACTTATGTGTTGCAGTTGCCTAACAGACCCGGAAGTGTGCAGGGGCAGTTGTTGCTATGTTGCCACCACTGTTCTGAAATCGATGCTGCAATGTAAACAGAACAAGCTCATTGTCATGTACAGAGCTTCCTCCATTTGAAGCATTTTTCTACAGCGTAATCTGTGCTTTGCTAAGGCAGCTTCCTCAGCACTAGTTTGAACAGATACTGTCCAACTATATAATGGCCCTGATAATGCTGTGCAGTCCCAGGTCAGTTTGTAAATTAAGGCATTCTAGTGGTTTAGTCAGTAAAGCAGCATGCAAGTAGTCTCCTGTTTGATTCTTGTTTCTGATGATTAGTTAACTGATCTCTGCCTCAACACCCCTGGAATAGGGTTAGAGAGAAGAATCAAATTTCAGTAAAGTTTGCATGCAAAAAGGTTGCATTCAGAGTATGGTCAGACTTAGCTATGATCTGAAATGATTGTAATCATTCTCTTAATTGCCTTCCCTATCGTGACAAGAGAAAGATGGTTGTTGTGTAATTTTTGCACGGTGCATAGTTTTCCATTTTATATCCGTTTACAGCATTGCTATTTATTTATACCATGTATTGGTTATAGTTAGATAAGTTCCATTAAGCTAAGCATTTGACAGATATTCCAAGCCATTGTAATTTGACTTGCAGGTAAACACTGGAGTTCGGTGAAGCGCTATGCTTGCACCGTAGGCTACTCGCTGCTTGAGGCCCAAAAGCACGAAAAAGAAGAAGCAGAAACTGTTACAGCGTTAGCCTCTCTGTCAGTCGACACTGCACAGAGCAGTTCTGAACCAGAGGCCAGGTAACTTGTCATCAAACTTTTTTTTTCATAGTAGTGTGAAGTAATTAGCATGGTTGCTTTTCAAAACCAAAGTCTACTTGGTTATTCCTGTAATTTGTGGAAGAGGCGCTTTCAGGTTTAGCAACTTAGTTTGTTCGTGGTCTTAGCCAATTGATATGATTTAGCAAATGAGACTCGTCAACCCACCATCTAGTTTTTTATTCTTCATGAAGTACTATTTGTGGTAGAATCAGGTATAAGTAGATTTTGATTTGCTAGCACTTTAAATGATATGGACTTCTAGATCGTTATAGCTATGATTATGGCCTGCAGCCCTTACTCATTAATGTGATAGGGCTGTTCCCAGCATGGCATAAGTGTATAAATCTGTGTTCTCACTGGCAGCAATACTGCCGTTTTCTTTCTGGATTCCTGGCAGCTTCTGAAGTAAATGGCTGTTGTCCTGTGAGAAGTATGCTTGATAAACATGGAACATTTTAAGTCAAATCATTGCCAAGTGGCAGAGTCACCAGCAAGTCTGGAGATAAATCTGGGACAAACTATGTTCATAGTTTATTCACGTCATTAACTGCATGTCTGCATTCTCTTCAGATGTCATATTGTGTGCATCAGCGACCTCTATCAGTATAGCTTTAATACCAGAGAAAGGGATTTTGAGAGGACAATTTGTGGGTCCTTTTGGATACAGATACTGTTTCAAATTTATGATCCAATTGTCACTCAGAATCAAGCCTTAGCAACAGCTTGATGCATTAGAAGATGCACCAGCAAAGAATTGGCAAATTTTACAAGATTTCAACCTTCAATCCCGTATTGACTGCCCATAACAGTGGCGTAATTTGCAGAAATGTCAATGTCACTTTGGTCTTCTCACACTGAGGCATTAATTCATCACTGGACTTTATTCACCAATGGCCATTTATTCTCCAATGTAGGTAATCTATGTGATCACGGATCATTGCAGCTATGCCTGATCTGACCTTCATTCGATCTTTGTGCATTTGCATTTTGTAAAACTGACCCTTGAACATCAATCAAACATAGAAATTGTGCTTTATTTTTACTCTCCTGATCCAGAAACACAGTGGCTGATTTGTTGAAAGCCATTGATACTCTCACCAAAAGTAGATAACAACTCTGATCAAACCTGGAATCTTACTGGTTCAGTCTCTCACTGAATTACTTTTCTGAGCTAACACAGAGTTTTCTTTTTTTTTAGAAGAATTAAGACTCCCTGGTGGGGGGCGACATGCATTTAAGTTTCCATACCTGTCAGAACCTACGTTAGATGGATTGGTTTATGTACGGTTGACTTTGAAATGTTAAAGTTTAATATCTGCTGGCACTATTCAGCACTAATTTCATTGTATAAATAGAATACTTGATAGTTCCAGATGTGATGCCATGTTCAAACAACCAGTGGTCCTGACCTCATAACACATGGACTATAAAGCTGTAAATTTGTCAAGTCCACGTGAGGCCATTGGACTAGTTTCCATGGTAGCCCCAAATTAGCCTTTCTTTGTATAAGAGCTCACTTGAGTTTATTGAGTTTCTGACCAAGATACATCTGTATAATCTTCATATTCTGGTTTTTTTTAAAATTAGTTCTGAGGGTTAAAATACAGTTTGCAATTTAAACTTCATAATTTCTTCAATGTAATCTAATCATTCTGTTTTTCAGCAATAGAGTCACACTTTTTTTTAATACATTGACTAATTCAAGTTCCTGGATAACAACAATTTTAATGCAGATTTTTTGAATTATCAGGAATAGATTTTATTCTAATAATTTTACTATTTCCATCCAAATTGAATTTCCTGACTATATGATTCCTGAAATCTCCAGTCCTGACAGACATAAAATTTGGTTCTGTGCAACTTTTAGCTGCCCTTAGAGAGAGAGTGTGAGATCTGTGATCTTTCCTCCTCTGTTTATCATTGAGTAATATTTATATAAGTTGTCCAAATAAATTTAAATCCTACATTTCTGCTAACAGAAACGAACAAATGAATATACCTTGACTGATTTTGTTTTTTTAATTTTGATTTTTCCCAGGTGTTCATCTAGAAAATATTAATTTGCCTCATTGCTCAACTGGATTGTTTAAGCTAAATATGGAAAATATCCAGGGGTTTTTTTTAATGAAGTGAAATCAAAGTATCTGAAAAATGTATTAAAAACTGCTCTGAAATTTGACAGATCTCTATTTCTGATCGCTTCTGTTGTAAGATCTAGAAAGCACTTTGGTACATATTCTTTATTTTCAGGGATTTTCACCGTAACTGTATTGAAATATTAATGTAAGCTTATTTGAGACGCTGATAAATAAATTATTTTCCTTTTTCTTTAGGCAGGGGGATGAACCAATGGAAGAAGAGCCAGCAATGTAAAGTGCCAATGGTCATATTACTGTCACCTGTGTGAATCTTTCTTGTAACCTCCTTTAAAGTCTATCAGACATACAGTGTCCATTGTCTGCCTCTGACAGTGTTATTGTATTGAACTTGAACTGTTGTGAAAAACATCTAGTCTTCAAGCTAGATTCACTAGCCAATCTGTCTGTATTTGAAGACCTGAAATTGGAAGAGCTTAAAGGGACACCGCAGCTTTGTATTTCTTCAAAGTTCATCTGTTCTCCCTTAAGGGAGAATAATGTTTTAAAGGTTACAAAACACTTGAGGCTTTGATTTCAGATCCCTAGCCTAAGTGCAGTGGTAAGATGTTAACGTTTGAAATGCTTATGAGAGTTGATAAGCCTGCTTCCTGGAGGATGTTGAAAAGCAGGAAAGAAAAAGGGATGGAGAGGAAGCAGCATAATAATTTTGTCAGGAGAATTGAAAGGAAATTTGTGCCTTTTTTTAAAAAGTGGTTGAAACTCACAACTTCATTTTTAAATGCCTTAATTTACATCAGTGAAACACTGCTGTTGGATTTTGGAACATAGTCAAAAATGACATGATCACCCGATTGAAAAATCTTCAGCTACTTTTAATCGCAATGATGAACAGTCACCCTCTCTGTATAAACATTTGGTTTGATTTATTTATTTCTTTTTGTAATATTTCTTAAACTTTATTTGTGTATTTGCTGATGACCAATTGTTATCCTGATGAGTTTTGTTTTGTTGAGTTGTGTAAATAGTCTTGTAATATTGTCGTGTACATCCTTTGAGGTTCTCTGGTTGCTGTTTGAAAAACCTAATTTTGGTTCCTTTGTTCTTTGTTACCTTAAAAGCTTTAAATTTCAAAAGAAGTTAACTCAATATAATTTTCATACAATTTTATTGTTTATATATTGTGAAAATTGTTATTTTTGTTTTTTTTACTCCGAATACCTGTTTAAGGAGATTGCAGTTTCTGCTCGGTAAGGTGGTCTGCTGTTTGCTATTGTATTGTGGTTCACCCAGAAAGGAGAACCACATTGAGTTTTTTGGACTGCAGGTCTAACTTTGGAATATTTTCAGCTGAATTTCTAAGATGTTCTTTTAACTATTTTCCTTCACAAATGAGTAGTGATTAATTTGAACATCTAACTCATAATTGGTAGAATTTAGTCCATATATTTCAATCAAGAAGGCCATTAATGATGTATGTTTTAATCTTAATGCTTTTCTAAAGCTGGAGAGCAAACTAATTAAGTTAGCAGGCTTTTAACAGTGCGGGTACAATGGTTGTTAAATTGTGGCATTAAATTTAATGTCCAGATGGAAGCAAATTGATAACCTGATAATTTTTTTGTGTGACTGAACAGATGTGTTATGCAGTACGAGTTGTACAGATTCATTTTTCTAAAGGCTTACGGAGGATAGCTCAGTAAGCAAAATGATTGAATTAGTTGGACAGTGGATGGGGAAGATTTCACCCATTTCATTACACACTAAATTTTAAAGAATGTCGATTTAGTGTTTTAAAGGTTAAAACTTTTTACTACCTTGGCAGATAATCCAAGACATGGTAAAATAGTTTATTAAGAAACCAAGTTGCGGGCCCTGGTAAACGATTGAAGGGGTTTCACAAATTAGTTTGTGCAAGAACATAAATATTTAATAATGTAGAAGTTGTAGAGAAGTAGGTTTTATAGGTTCACCAGTAGAAAAAAAAAGTGTTACTAGATGAGAAATAGGTGTGCGACACCGTGACTGAATGAATGTTTGTGGACTTTGTCCTGCTGTTAAACCAATACTCACAAAAATAGAAAAATAACATCAAAGAGACCTTGAATGACAGACTGGGACCTGTGTTGTACATGGTAGGTGTTGTAAACAGTAGACAGACAGCTATAAGATTGATTCAGTGAATCTGTAAATGTTTGAAGTGAAGGGCTGGGCCTCTCAATGCAGGTTAACTAAAGATTTGCTGCCGTACTTGGGTTGGCCGTAGAGGGTAATACAAGTGCAGTACATGCATTTCACAACAGTAAATGAAGCTTTACTTGCCATCTGCAATATTGGCGTGAATTTTGTAAAATGGTGTTTTTTTCACGCAAGCAGCTTGGTATTGATGTATTTTAGTAAACAAAATATATTTTACATTTCTGGCTTAAAGACATACAATATAAATATTGTATATATAGAATATATTGTTTAAATTCATAGATTTGCTGCTGTTTGGGTGGATAAATACTATAACTTTTTCAATAATGACTTTGGGTGGATATAGTAATGTTAAAGTCTGAGCTGGAATGCAATTGAAAATTCCGGTTTTAACAGTTGTGCGTACATTCCTCTTAGTTTTAGCTGAATCCTGTTTTCATTCCTTTATTTATGAAGTGATGGAAAGTTTTAACATGAAGTTGCTTTGATTTAGGGGTCCACTGGATGGGCTTTTCTGACCATGAGAATGCTGCAGCATTAACATATTAGCTTTCGAGACGAAAGGAACCATTTCCTTAGCTAAAGTTAGTGTGATTGAAATGAAATGTGGTTTTCATGGTGACCTTATAAATGTACAAGATTGGGGTGAAGATGGGAGGTTGCTTAAATTATTTGTTCAAATCTTAATGTTTGTACAAAAAATTGTGCTGTTACATTGTTTTAAATACAGTTTAAAGATGAATATAGCATGACTGCTCAGCTGTAAGATGGAGAAAGTAATGTGTTTAAACAGTGAAACTGGGTTTCCTGTACAAATATTGATTTTTTTTTCCCAATGTGTGCCTAGTGTCTGGAAAATGCTTCTTCCAGGACCTATCCTGTAGATTTTAGTGATAGATGGACTTGCTTCATGATACTTTTTGTTCCATCAAACACACCTTCAACAGAATTAAATTCAATATTTAAAAAAAGGAAAATAAAAAGGCCATTCTAATTAAATATCTGGTCCATTAAACATTCTAACTGGGAGAGTTGCAGTCATTATTTCCCTCAAGCGTTCTCTACAGTTGCTTCACCAAAACTCCTTATGCTAGACTATCCACTGGGGTATAGCTTGGTGTTCAAATTTACAATTAAAATAGATATCTCTGTTGGAGGAACAAAGAAGCAAGTTTTGATAAGATGCATTAATAATTACACTGTATAACAGCAGAGTGCAGATATGGCTTGTGTATAAATTGTACTGTGTTGCTGTAACCTTTTCACCAATACAGTCTTGGTAACCATAATTGACTATGGAACAATTTTTTTCTTGTTTATTTTATTCTGCCTTGATATATACTTGTTCCTATGAGGTAAAAGCCTTTATCTAGAATCTACTGGAGGATGGATGTATCGATGTGGTGAAACAGTCTGTCTATAACCATTTCCTTGCTGTGTCGGCAACAATCTATTTGAATTTATTTTCAAATGTATAACTACAAAAATTGTTAAATTTACATTTAAACCACATTTTTATTGTTTTTGTATCCATTGACACCACCCAGTGTCACTAATAGAATTGTCAATAAGTTTAATGTCTGTACTTAGGTGAAGTGCTAAGTGTGTGTACAGTGATTTATTAACAGTATTGTGTCGTAGCAATTGTTTATAATTTTTGTCACATTCAAACTAATGTAAATCTCAGATTTCCTTCTCCCTTTCTCACTCCATCTTCCCTTTCTGTATTGTTTGGAGTCCAGTATTTTGTATCATGTTATAACATTTGTGTTTGTGTAAATAAATTAATTTGTTTCTGGCGAAATGTGTCTATGTCTCCAATCATCTAATGTATTCATTTTTGAGATGTAAAATATTCAGCAAAGTTTAATATGCTGCCAATTTAAATCATGGCACAAGGATGAAAGGAGCTCATGTCTGCAAAACAAAAAGGTTTCCACAATGATAGCAGCTCTAGAATACTTATATGTAACTTGTGGTGCTGTGGAACTGTTATAAAATATTGATAAACTCTTCACCCAACAGATAAGAAGGTGCCGCTCTTAATCACCAGCCTACGGTGGGCAGCATTGAGGTTCCATCAGTTCATTTCAGCTGATTTCCAAGAGTATGAATTACATACGTGGTTCTCGCTTGCGATAGCAACCCAGTGATTCCATTGGAAAGGTGTTCATAGGCTAGAACCACTGTGATGACCTGCAGTCACAAAGCTCTCGCTCGAAGACTCACCAGTTCACAGGGAGAGGATCAGTGGAACCATATCACAGCAGCAATCAGGGCTTTAGTAATAATTGGAGAGAGAAAAGACTGGGAATTGTGACTACTAATTGGTTGCTCAACTTGTAAGCTTATAGATGATAATGGATAAACTATATTTATGGAGCATTCATTGTATGTCATTGAGAATTTAATACTTTGGCTAAGGTAGATAAGGCTTATTTTGCAAATTACATGTTGCTGTTATATATTGTGAACTATCTCCTACTATTGAGAAGTTGAAACGAAGCAATTACTTAGAAATCTGACATTTGGAATAAGGGAAGCTTAGCAAACAGTTGGCCCCTATGCCAATCTGATGAGCAAATCTACCCTATTTACCCCTCCAACCACACTTAAATAAATGTTCCTGTTCACCTGAGAAATTGATTTGTACTTTGCAAGATGGGTTTTACTTTGAAAGTATTCTCCCTGGATACCAATACCCTTATAATAGACCATAGAAACATCAATTACTTGCACAGCAAGTATGCTATTAATTAAGATCTGCAGATGAATTCTCCCATTGGTGAGTTTTCTAACACAGCTTTCCAGAATACACAGTGAGCTCAATATGATTTTGTATTCCTGCCAAGCTATTCAACCATCCAGAAGAATAAATGAGAGGCATGCCTTAAAGAAAGTCATGTCAACTGAGACCTAACTTTGTATAACACATTTTTGTACTTCTGTTGTATGCAAGATCTTATTTACTTAATACATAAATGATTTGGTCTTGGGAATATTGTACATAACTGCTGATGACATTAATTTGGGTATATGACAAACTTGGGTAAAGACTATGAAAGACTACAGAAGGCATGAATGTTCAATTGGAATAGATAGATAAGTAGCAACTGTAGTTAGAAACATACAAAGTAGTGCATTTTGGAACAAAAAATGGAGGAATAAATCTGCTTTTTATGGTGAGCTTTTAAAGTTCAGGCATTATTGTAAGAAGACTAGGGAATACTGCTGTCTTATTCAATGTCCTCATGAATCCTGCACCAGGGTCAGATTAGCTGGTCATTTAATTTACTGTTTTGGGGGCTGTGCACTAATTGACAATAATGTTTACATACATGATGGTGACTGCAGTTCCAAAAGAACTGATTTAACAGGTGTTAGACAGATGCATTGCTGCTCACTGTTATGCTTAAAGGTTACTATAAAAACTTTTCTGGCTGCAGCACTTCCTTGAATACAGCATGGGGGCTCAAGAGACCAGCACAGTGGTTAGCACTGCTGTCTCTCAGTATCAGAGACCCTGGTTTGATTCTGGCTTGGGTCACCGTCTGTGCAGAGTCTGCACATTTTTCCAGTGATTGTGGGTTTTACTCCAGGTGCTCCCGTTTCCTCCCATAGTTCAAAAGATGTGCTGGTTCGGTACATTGGTTATGCTAAATTCTCCCTTGGTGTGCCCAAACACACCAGAGTGTGGCGAATAAATTTTCACATTAATTTCATTACAGTATCAATGTAAGCCTGCTTGTGACAAATAAATAAACTTTAAAAAAACTTAAAACAATCCTAAAAGTACATTACAGCCCTCAAAACGGGAGGACAATGCAGCTTATCCTGGATAGAATAAACTTGGAGGATCCAGTAAGTTGAATACAAGAAAACTTGCAGTAAAAGTTAGCGCTGACAGCATTTTGCTTGCAAATATTCATCTCTTTAAAGAAATAACAATGGATGATGTAACAACGGTGCAGGTGGAGA
Source organism: Sphyrna mokarran (assembly GCA_024679065.1). NCBI lineage: Eukaryota > Metazoa > Chordata > Chondrichthyes > Carcharhiniformes > Carcharhinidae > Sphyrna > Sphyrna mokarran. The sequence goes on along the minus strand of JAGIQG010000027.1, from coordinate 20,934,240 downwards.
CAGTTATGATGTCTCGCAACATTGATACTTCGTTGGAATTACAGAAAGTCTTAGAGAAACAGTACTAGGATATGGACAGGTCTAGTCTGTGATTTAGCAACTTGTTTTGGAAAGTGATAGTTGACTTAGAGCGTTCATTAAACCCTGAAAGAGCATTTCATAGGAAAAATTGTGCGACATTTCTCTGCTGCCGTTATGTCCAAAAGATTAAGACACAGCTGCAGCAACATTTGTGTTCTTGGAATAAATAAGAACAAACAATTCTTGTGCTGCTCTAGCCATAATATTGTAAAATCATTTCAGTAGAAACAGATTTCCTTGATAATGCAAAGAAAGAAATGAAAAAAAATGCATCCATGTAGCTCCTTTAATGTCCTCAGGAAGTCTTAAAGGGATTTACAGTCAATAAAGAACTTTTGAAGTTTCCTACATTAGTATTGCAGCGTAGGAAACGTGGAAGTCACTGCACAATTTCACAAAGGACACACTTGCATGTGATTGACTGAGACCAGACAAGTGGCCATTTGTTGGCAATAATATCCATGTAGATTTGCATCACTCTTTAAATACACTCCAGGATAATTCCAGTGCATTTTTAAATGACCTTCTCTCCTATCATGTCCTTTATGTTAAATTGATCCAAGCCAGATGGTGAAGTTCGAAACAAGATACACCTTTTCCTTGAAAGCACGTTTATTCACAAGATGTGGTATTACAAATCTCTCCTCCTGACCTACACACGATGTATCCCAGTGGACTCTATTAATTTGTTGTAAACTAAAGAGTATAAATAAACAAATTGACAAGTTAACAGCCCCTTAAAGAGACTGACTCACTTCGTACTCTTTGAATGAAAGGACAATCAGTAAGTAAAAAAAAGAGGAAATCCCAGCACCACCCCCTCCCCTCCCCCACAGTGGGGTATCTAAATCTTTTAATACTCTTTTTAGAAAAACAAATTAAACAAAAATAATAGAGGTGACAGCCCCTGTTTGGACACTAACTAAAATAAATTGTCAAAAAAAAAATGAATCAAATGAAAAAGTCATTATTAAGGGTGATACTGCACTCCAGGTCCCGCAGCACCACCAATTCTGGAATGTCTGAGACATGCTGGTCAATAGCAGGTGCTGCTCTCTCTATATGCGCACTCGGTCCTTAATCAAACCGCCCATCACTTTTTTATGTTCATCTGTGGTACATTACTGGTTGGCTAACATTTATTGCCCATTCCTAGTTGCCCTTGAGAGAGTGGGGGGGGTGAGCTTCCTCCTTGAATCTCTGCAGTCCATGTGTTGTGGGTTGACTCACAATGCTGTTAGGGAATTCCAGGATTTTGATGCAGCGACTGTGAAAGATCAGTAATATATTTCTAAGTCAGGATGGTGAGTGGCTTGGAGGGGAACTTGCAGGTGGTGGTGTTTCTATGTATCTGCTGCCCTTGTGTGCCATTAACAAAATAATCAAATAACAATTAACGCTTTATTTTGTTTGTATAGTGTTTCACTCTTACTAAAATGTCATTTATAACAATGCTGTTTCAGCTACCTAACTTGATCGGTTTATTCATAGCAGTTGAGGAATTTTGAGATATTTGATAAGATGCTTTGTAAATGTATTTTTGAACTCATTCCAATGGTTTGCATAGTACTGAGGCTGTACCCGAGATGTATTCCTTGGAAGTTCACTAAACAAAGCTAATGAGCTAAAAGCTAATCTGAGCCAAACAGATTAGGGAAATTGCAAGTAAATTAGCTGATGGGCAGCAGCAAGAACACTAAAATTATCACCTAATTTATGGGACAAAAACAAGGCAGGATTCCAGCATTTGATCACCTCCAGAAACCAAAGTGGAAAATACAGGTGTGTGTGGAGATCACTGAGGAAGAAATGATCTCATTTTTGCTGCTCTCTGTGATAAAATAGTTTGCTGATTTTCATTTTGCCCAGGAACAATGACTATTCAGATCAGGTAATAGAGGGTATAAATGTTAATTGAAGGGACATCACTAAAGAATCAATACCATCAGAAAAGAAAGAAAAATACCTGCTTAAGTTGTGGCTTTGATAAGGATGCTTTTAAGGAAAAGCATCCCAATATTTCAAGTCTAGAATAATACCAAGCAAAATCTTCTGAAATGTTTGCTTGAAAAATAAAAGCAAAATTATTATGTGTCACCTGTAGACTAATATTAGTGGAGTTACTGTGAAAATCCCTTAGCTACCACATCCTGGCACCTGTATGGATGCAAGAAGGAAGAATTTTAGATGGCCAGTAAACCTAACCAGCATGTCTTTTGAGTTGGGAGGAAATTGGAGCACTAGAGGAAATCCATGCAGACGCTGGGAGAATGTGCAAACTCCTCATAAGACAGTTAACCAAGGCTGGAAATGCTCAGATGTTGGAAATTTGGGGAAAAAAAATAACTCCTACTCGGATGTTGCCAGACCTGCTGAGTTTTTCTGTTTCTGTATTCACAGATGTTGCCAAACCTGGGTTTCTGCAGTATTTTCTGAATGTATTATATAATATTTCTGATGTTACAATTATAAATAAAAAGCTTCAGTATTTGTATGCATACTTTATTGGTGAAAAAGCTGATCACCTCACCACTCAAAACATCATGAGGGAATGCTCTTGGGCTGCATGCCAATGAAATAATTCCTTGTTTTAATTTAAAGAGTACACAGCTAAACCTACATCAGTCATGGTTTCTAGAAGTAAATCTTAGAATTAAACTTATCCCATGACTGCAGCTTTCAAGATTGCAAAGGCTTTTCCATTGAAACTAGGAGGAGACCCTTTTATACAGAGCAAATATTTATTTTAAATATGTTTCTATGAATGATTATGGATAAAAAGGCTGAATTCCAGAGGTTATGTCAGAGGTACCACACCAGATATCAAGGCAGCATTTGACATGAATGAGGCATCAAGGAGCTCTAGCAAAATTGAAACTGGTGGGAGGGCAACCTTTCCAAATATTGAAATTATCCTGAGCATAAACGAAGATGGTAGTGGTTTTTGGGAGTCAATAAACTTCATCTGCTTCATCAATGACCTGCCCGATATCATACGGCCAGAAGCTAGACTATTCACCGATAAATGCAATATTCAGTTCAGTGAGCAACTCCTCAACTCCCAGAAGTATGCAAAAAAAACCTGGACAACATTGAGGCTTGGCATGATGAGTGGCAAGCAATGTTGTTTGTAACTTGTGTGGCATGAAGAACCATCTCCAGCAAGAAATAATCTAACCATCTCCCTTTGAGAGTCACAGAATTGCAATTGCTGAATCTCCAACAGTCAATACCCTGGTTGTCAACTTTGACCAGAAGCTTAACTGGATCAGCCACAAAAAGATAGTAGCTACAAGAACAGGGCAGAAGTTAGAAATTCTGCAGTGACTAATTCACCTCTTAGGTTCTCCAAAACCATCCATAAAGCATAAGTCACAAGTGTGATGAAATACTACTAAATTGTAACTTCAACAAGATTGAAAAAAGCCTCAAATATTCCAGGGCAAAGCAGCCCACTTGATGACACCCCACACACAAAACGTTAAACATTCACTCCCTTCTCCACTGGTGCACGGTTGTGCAGTGTGTACCATGTACAAGATGGATTTCAACAAACACCAAAACTCCTTTAAAAGTACCATTGAAACATGTAAATACCTAAAACAACAAATGCAACAAACTCGTGGGAACACCATCACATACAAGTTTTATTAAAGTCTCACATCACCCTGGCTTGGAGCTATATCGCCATTTCATAACTTTTAGTCAAAATTCTGGACCCCCTTAAGGCACTGTGCTTTACGCATAAATTTACATAGATTGCAGTGGTTCAAGAAAGTAGTTCACCATCACCTTGGAATCGTAAAGTGCAGCAGGAAGCTATTCAGTCCATTGAGTCTGCAGTGATGACAATCCCACCCAGGCCCTATCCGCACATGTCTGCCCTATTAATCCCCCAACTAAGGGGCAATTTAGCATAGCCAGTCTACCCTAATCTGCATATCTTTTGACTCTGGAAGAAAACTAGAGCACCCAGAGGAACCCACACAGACACGTGGAGGTTGTTCAAACTCCACTCAGATAGTCACCTGAATTTGAAATTGAATCATGTCCCTAAGGCAGCAGTGCTAACTACTGTACCATCACGCTGCCCTTCTCAGGGTCAACAAGCAATTGGAAGTAATTTGTTGTCCTTGCCAACACTGATTACATTCCATGAACAAATATAACAAAACTGGGTCTCGGTAAAAAGGAGATACTTTTAACGTAGCTTCTAATGATCAGCCCAGTTATCAATTCTGTTGAAGCTATTATTATTATCCATCTCAGTTTCATGGTTTATTAACATCCAGTATCTTTCTTTGTAATCAGAAACAAATTATAAAAACTTTTCCTGTTGCTTTTAGGATGCTACTTTAGTGTCATTAAATAGCTGAAATATTAGTAGAATATTAGTAGAATTAGTGGAATAACAATATTAGAAGAATTCTTTATTAGTGAAAATTTGATTTCTGATTTTGGAGCAATTTAGGTTCTGTTTCTTCTTGAAACAAAGGTTTATTAAAAAAAAATTTAACTGATGCCTCACTCCAGATGGGTGATGTTTGATGAGTCTCCCTTTTTTTTGAACCAAAATATTGGTTTTGCATTGACAAATCAACATTAAACAGTTGTGCTTCTTTTGGGCTAAGCAAATAAACTAAATCAACAGATTGAGAGATAAATTAAAAAGCATCCCCTTAAACAGAACCTCAAAGATGAAAGCTAATTTGAATAATTGAGGCAGACATTTTAAATTTCCCAGCATGCTCAGCAGATTAGTAAATAAGAGACTGTTCCTTTAGGAAGTGATTTAATCATTGATGGAGCATAGTCGGATTCTCATTCCAATGCAAGCTGTGTGATGTCAGTCTAAAACAGGACCATTGATGATTGCTTAATAAGGATGGAAACTTCGCAGAAGCTTTTGAGGAGTTTCATTTTACATTCTGGAAAGCAAGGAACTGTAAGGTAAAAAATTTGCTGTTTAAATTGTTTTCCAGGAATCCTAATCTGGGAATTGGCCTCCGCACTGCTGCCTCACAGTGCTAGGAACCCGGGTTCAATTCTGCTCTGGGTGACTTGTGTGGAGTCTGCACTTTCTCCCTGTGTCTGTGTGGGTTTCCTCCAGGTGCTCCTGTTCCCTCCCACAGTCCAAAAATGATCAGGTTAGGTGGATTGGCCATGCCTGTCAGTGTCCAGGAGACTAGCAGGGAAAATATGTGGAGTTATGGGGATGAAGTCTGGGTGGGATTGTTGTTGGTGCAGGCTCGATGGGCTGATGGCCTCCTTCTGCTATGTAGAGATTCTATTAATAAAATTATGTAGATGGGTTCAAATGTTTGCTTATTGATAGAACTTATTTTGTGTGTAGATGTAAAATCCTGATGCCAGGAAGTTTATTATTTGTTTACAGGCTTTCCATCTTTGTTTTATAACTGAAAGTAGGAATTTCTTGATGTAAAGAATTTTAGGCATGAGTTGTTACTCATCTAAAGGTTACAGCATAGTACTTAACAAAAGTGATGGCTATCTGTATGGTTTCATGGCTAAAAATGAAACTATTAATGTTTAAATTAGAAAATTAATTGCACATGTGTAACTCTTAGTGCTTACAACATTTGAGAAGCCAGTTGCAGAAAGCTGATCGTACTCTAGTGCCCTGTTATTCATCTACGAAACATTTCTAGATACACAAGTTGGCTTAATACACTTAATCATATCAATTTGAATTAAAAATAAAATCCCATGAAAATATACTTGCTCTGTAGAGATTACATCATCACCATCTTCAGTGCCTGGCTTGTTTCAAATGATTCATTTCTGTACCAAACATGATTTGCATTTAGCATCCTGAATGTAGAAAAACATCTCAAAGTACTTTGCAGAGACATCATAGAATCATAGAATCCTACAGTGCATAAGGAGATCACTTGACCCATCAAGTCTGCACTGACTCTGAAAGTGCATCTTACCATACCCCTGCCCCCACCCCATTTCCATAACCCCACACATTTATCTCACTAATCCATGTAAACTGTACATCTTTAGACACTAACAGGGCAATTTAGCATGGCCAAGCCACCTAACCTGCACATCATCAGGAAGATAATGGATACCAAACCAGAGAAGGAGTTATGGAGACGCATGATCAAAAGGTGGTCAAATGAGTGGGTTTTGAGGAGGAGAGAGAGTAGGATTTACCAAGCATTTGGAAGGCATAGCCACCTATGATGAATGAATGAAAGAGAAAATGTCCATTAAGTTAGGATCAGAGAGACTGAGTGCTAATGGGCTTGGAGGTGGGGGGTGTATAGCTAAAGGGAATTGTAATACTAGAAGTACAAAGTCATGAAAGAATATACATTGGGGCTGCTGAAGGAAAGCAAACCAAAAATAGAGCAGGGACTGATGGATTTTTAAAAGTTTGATGTGAGCAAGATACAAGTATCAATGTTTGGATGAGATGTGGTTTTATTGGTAAAGGAAAGGAGACTGCATAAGTGAAAGTTGGAATAATTTAAGTTTGGAAATAAGAAGGATGTGGATGAAGGTTTTAGAAGCAGATGGAAAGAGATAAGGGACATTCCAGGATGGAAGTGTGTGAAGAGGACAAGCAAACTAAAGCTCATCCCCTGGTCAAATAAAAGACTGAGGTTCCAGATAGTTCAGGTCAACCTAAGGCAATGGAAAAGAGGGATGGAATAATGGCAAAAGTTTAAAAATGTTACTTTAATCTTATCAATGTTTAACTGGAAAAAAATCTGCCATTTGTCCAAAATAGGATGTCAAACAAATGATCTAGCAAAACAGATGCTGTTGAACTATTAAAAGAGGTGATGGAGCAATAAACATGGGTCAATATTCATGTCTATAGATAATATCACCAATAGACAAAGCATAAATCAGTAAGGGTAGGAGGACAAGGAGAGATTCTTGGGAGGCTTTGAAGCTAACTTTCTGGGATGACAAGAAAAGACAATCCAATTGTTAGAACAATGGAGGAGAGGAGTTGGAGATAATTGGTGTGAATTAGCATTGTAGGACTATTGGGAAGGGTGAATGCATGGATTTTGCAATCACAGAAGATATCATTTGTAACCTTGGTAAGGGCTATTGGGCAGGGATAGAAACCTTGTTGGAGAAATTCCAACAGTGAGATCTGAGAGACCAAACAATAAAAATTGCTGTTCTAAAATTACTTTGACAAAATACATTCTACTTAAAATTCTGTTCACAACCTGTTGTAATATGCCATTAAGGGGTAGCAGCATATGTCATGTGATCCAATCTTAGTTATAATTTTGCTTGAGTGGTGCACAGTTCTTACGTTTTCCAGCTTTGTAGCTACTTTTAACTATTCTCACGTGCTTAGTCTTAATCAATGAACACACAATATGTTTACCCAATCCCTTATACATGATTAGGTATTATATCATTATAACAATATGAGCACATGATCAAACAACCTGGCAGCAAGATTAGTACAAGTATGGCATGGTGAATAGCCTTATATCATGCGACATGACAATGTGTAATTGCAAAGAAAAGCTTTGAAGACACAATGCCATGATAGTGCTCAAGTACATACCTCGTGGTGAGATTGTAGCATGTTGCCTGTCAGTTCTGAGAGGACACTTGAGAGAACCAACTACGTGGTTTGTTCAGTTAAGAAAGCCATATAATCAGGATGTGGGCTAGATTGATAGCAATCCAAGGTGGACCGAGCAAAAAAGTAACAAAAGACCATCATAAAAACCCAGCCAGAGAACGTTATGATGATGACAAGTAACTTTGGGAGTTGCTGAGCTATAAATTAAACAAAAAAATAGGCACTATTGCTCTGTGGTGCAAATCACCACAATGCATCTTCATAGGTAGAGCTTCAAAAAACTACACCGACAAACAGCTACAGCAACTCTCACAGAAGCAGGTATTACTCCTGCTTCTATGTCTTGTGTTCTTGTATACCAATTATGAAAGATTGTCACTTTACAATACAACAAAAATAAGAGGCATTCAAAGAAATGTTACGATTGTGAGTAGTTTGATGATCAGAGTGACAATATTATTCCAATATTTGATTGTATTCAACCTAATTTAAACATGGATCCCCTCAGTGGATATTTGGCTACAGAATAATTATATTCACCTTTAATTAAATCTTGCCATTTTGGATAAAGTCACTCTTTTTTTAAAAAAAAAGAACTTGCATCTATATAGCACTTTTCATGGCTGCAGAACATCAGAATGCATTTTAAAGTGAATAAAGTACTTTTGGAATGTACTAATGATGTAGGGAAACGTGGCACTGTTTCACACACATCAACACATCAACCAACAATGTGATAACATCAGATAACCTGTTCTGGTGCGATGGGATGAGGAATATATCTTAATCAGGACACCAGAGGGATCTCCCTTCATCACAGTGTACCCAAGGGATCATTATGCAAGACAGCAGTTGAGTTTTCTGTTTAACATTGCATTCCAAAGATAGCATCTCTGACAGTGCAGCACTCCTGTATAACTACAGGGGAATGAAAGCCTAGATTATGTTCAGATCTCTGGAGTAGGACTTGAATGGCAACATTCTGAGTCAAAGACAAATGTGTTATGTCTCAACTAAGGCTGACAATCTTTGAATAATTGGGTGCCATGGCAGATTCTCATCACAGTACCAACTTTAAGGATGTTAATGTTTGTTACATATTAAGTAATTGTGACTATGAAGTGAGGAACATAACTTTATACTCAGACCAATTATAAGTTTCACAAGTAGAAAATATATCCAAAAATGTGTGGATTAGGTTGTTTGGCCATGCTCAATTGCCCCTTAGTGTCAGGGAGATTATCAGGGTAAATCAGGGGTTATAAGGGTAGGGTCTGGATGGGATTGTTGTTAGTGCAGCCTTGATAAGCTGAATGGTCTTTTCTGCAATGTAAGGATTCTATGATCCCTAAGAGTTTTACAGATGAGAGTCAGTTTTCCTGTTACAGTCACAATCTGTGATTCTGTTGTAAATGTATCTGCTTATGAATGCTACAACACAGAAAGGAAAATGTGGATCCTATAAATCCTACAGTGATTTCAGAAAGTCACCAAGAAAATTATAAATCCAGATCAGGCTGCTTTCCAAGAGGGTACTTTAAGTGCTGTAAGTCTATTGTGTCTTGTAGTCTCAGGAACAGGAATATTACACTGGAACAGTAGTGTTCATTACTGAAATAGGTATCGTGGAGACTTGGACTAATAATCCAGAAAACATGAACTTGGATCGCAGCAGGTGGGGAGTTTCAATTTTGTTTAAATTTGGAATGAAAATGTAGTATCAGTAAAGGTGACCACGAAACTATCAGATTATCATAAAAACTTGTTTTGTTCATGAATGTACTTGAGGGAAAGAAATCGGTTGTCCTTGCCTGCTGTGACCTACATGTGATTCATACAAACATACAAACAAGTTAGGGGCAGGAGTAGGCCACTCAGCCCCTCAAGCCCATTCTACTATTCAATAAGATTTTGGCAGATCTGATTGTAACTTCAACCCCACATTCCTGCTGACCCCCGATAACCTTTCACTCCCTTGTTAAGGGTCTATCTAGCTCTGCCTTAAATATATTCCACAACTTTGCATCCACTGCCTTTTGAGGGAGAGAGTTCCAGACACTCAAACTTACTCTCTCGGATCTTTCCTCAGAGGGCAATCCACCCATTCCTTGTATTAATCTAGTAAACCTTTTTTTTGAACGGTTTCTAATGCATTTACAACTTTCCTTAAATAAGGAGACCAATACTCTACACAGCACCCCTGATGTGGTTTCGTCATTGCCCTGTACAACTGAAGCAAAACCTCCCTACTTTTATAATGAATTCCCCTCACAATGAGCCATAACATTCTATTAGCTTTTCTAATTATTTGCTGTATCTGTATCCAGCCTTTTGTGATTCATGGACTAGGATAACTAGGTCTGTCTGCAGCTCAGCTCTGCAATCTCTTGTTATTTAGATAGTAAGCTTCTTTTTTATGCCTGCTAAAATGGACAGTTTCACATCTAGCCACAATATACTCCATTTGCCAGATCTTTGCCCACTCTCTTGATTTATTTGTATCCTTTTATAGATTCCTTCAGTCCTCTTCACAACTTACTTTCCGACCTATCTTTGTATCATCAGTAAATTTAGCAACCAAATCTTCAGTCTCTTCATCCAAGTCATTTCTATAAATGGTAAAAGGTTGAGGCTAGCACTGATCTCTGTGGTACACCACTCATCACACCCCGCCAGCCAGAAAATGACCCATTTATGCCAACTTTGTTTCCTGTTAGCTAGCCAATGTGTTACCCCTACATCATGAGCTGTTTTCTACAATAACATTTGATGAGGCACCTTATCGATTGCTTTCTGGAAACCTTAGCACAATGCACCCACTGGTGCCCCTTTATCCACAAGACCTTCAAAATACCCCATTAAACTAGTTAAACGTGGTTTGCCTTTCACAAACCCATGTTGATTCTACCTGATTGCCTTGAAGTTTTCCAGATGCCCTGGTATAACATCTTCAATAATGGCTGGTAACATTTTATCTGTGACAGATGTTAGTTTCCTGCTTTCTGTCTCCTCCTTTTCTGAATGAAGAGTTACAATTGCTATCATTCAATCTAATGGAACCTTCCCTGAATCCGAGAATTTTTGGAACATTAAAAACAATGCATCAATTATCTCATAAGCAACTTTTTGCTCGACCTTAGGGTGAAGTTTATCCAGAGCTGAGGAACTTTCAGCCCATAAACCCAACACTTTGTTCAATGCCAATTTCCTGGTGATTGTAGTTTTCCTGAGTTCCTCCTTCTCTTCTATTTCCTGATTTGCAGCTGGTTCAGGGGTGCTATTTGTGTCTTCTCTTGTAAAGACAGATGCAGAATATATGTTTTAGTCAGATGTTTGCCCTGTCTACTGTTAGCCATTCCCCAAACACGCTTTCTAGAGGAGCAACTGCCCCGTGTAATGGCCGAGCCAGCCACGCAGGTGCAACACACACAATGAACAAGCTGAGTGTTTAAAAAAAAAATGCAGCAATAGCCCTGAAGACAAACCAGCTGCAGTGCATTGAAACTAACTGCATCCCTTGGCAAATATTCCTTTCAGCTAGAAAACTCGACAACATGGAAAACTGCCCAGATTTGTTTTGTCCACACAAAAAAAAGGAGAAATCCAATTTAGCCCATCAGTCTCCTCTCAATTGCCAACAAAGTGATAGAGGGGCTTTTAAGCAGCAATAACTTGCTCACTGATGCTGGGTTTGGGTTCTACCTTGACTGCTTGGTTTCAGAATTCATTCCAGTCTTGGTGCAAACATTGACAAAAGAGCTGAATTCCAAATACAAAGTCAGGTTGACTTCAAAAACAACCGTGGGTGTACCTGCCCCAAATAGATCGCAGCAAGGAGATGGCTCCTACTACTTTTCTCAACAGCAGTGAGAGATGAACATTAAATTCTGACCTTGTTAATGAAGCCAACATGTTTTTTTAAAACTTGCAGTCAAATCTAGTAAGTTTATTGGCAATGTATCTAATACGGTAACATAATCTGGTCTGCCGTACCCATGACTTCAGACCCACAGCATTGTGGTTGACTCTTAATTGCATTCTGCTATGTCCCAGCAAGCTACTCAGTTCAAAGGCAATTAAGGATGGACAGCAAATGTTGGCCTTGCCAGTGATAGCTACACCCATAAAAGAATTTTAAATAAGACAAGTCACATGAGCAGAGAGAATAATTGAACCGTAAATATGATCTCGCCCCCAGGAGCACTTTTAGACTACCTACCTTCCATTTGATTTAGACATGTATCAATTACAGCAATATGCTTTCCAAAAATGGATTCCCACCCCTTGCGTTTGGAAATATGATGTGTCAAAGTTCAGCTGCTTTAAATCAAATCTTTTCAAGACTACTTAACCGAGCAAATTTTCCAATGTAGCTAAAATTAAAATGTATTTTCTGAATCTATTTTGTCCACTTTAACATACTGAGAATCCCTGTATCCTTACATTCTCCATTTTCATACCATAATACCTGATTCTATATAATCATCATAACTAAATATTTAAACATTTTGGGAGTGACTGAAACCTTGATGGGCACAGCTCAGTAGTTAGCACTGCTGTCTCACAGCATCAGGGACCTGGGTTCAATTCCTGGCTTGGGTCACAATCTGTGTGGAGTTTTTACATTCTCCCCATATCTATATGGGTTTCCTCCAGGTGATCTGGTTTCCTCCCACAGTCCAAAGATGTGCAAGTTAGGTGGATTGGCCATGCTAACTTGCCCCTTAGTGTTGGGGGAACTACCTAGATTAAGTGAATGGCGGTGGGGGGCAGTTATGGAGATAGGGCCTGAGTGAGATTGTGAATGGTGCAGACTCGATGGGTCAAATGGCCTCCTTCTACACTAGGATTCTTTGATTCTATAAAGCATTCCATAAATTCCTTGAACTGCATGTACAATTATGACTGGAACCCTTTTTATTCCATTCCTTGAAACCCCATTTTCTTTGCAAACAGATTTTTTCCAGCACAGGGTACGGAACAAGCAAATAGAGCATAGAAAATGACCTTGAGTTAATTGCTCCTAAAGATCCTTGATCTTTATTCAAAACTCTTCCAAAACAAACAAATAATTTTCTGTCTTTCCGTTTCCAACACTGATTATGTCAAGTGCTGATGTAGTACAGGACTTGAATAATGTGATTCATAGATACACAAAGCAGTGTAGAGCCTAAAATCTTTTATAGCTACTCATAATGACTTTAGGATTTTATTTTTGCTGTGGACCTGCTGGGTATGTCACAGTGCCTTAAGAACCTTTAATGGTCAAATGAAGCATTTCCAAATTACTTTGCTCCGAGAATTGGAAATAACCTTATTGTTCTTCCTTGTGACTTTAAAGTTTATTTAATATTGTCACAAGTAGGCTTACGTTTACACTGCAATGACGTTACCGTGAAAATCCCCTTGTCACCACATTCCGTCACCTGTTCGGGTACATTGAGGGAGAATTTAACTTGGCCAACGTGCCTAACCAGCACTTCTTTCAGAATGTAGGAGGAAACTGGAGCACCTGGTAGCACAGTGGTTAGCACTGCTGTTTCACAGTTTCAGGGTCCTGGGTTCGATTCTCGGCTCGGGTAACTGTCTGTGTGGGGTTTACACATTCTCCTTGTTTCTGCGTGGGTTTCCTCTGGGTGCTCCAGTTTCTCCCACAGTCCAAAGATGTGCAGGTTAGGTTGATTGGTCATGCTAAGAAATTGCCCTTAGTATTCAGGGTAGTGAAGGTTAGAGGGATTAGTGGGTATAATACGCAGGGATATGGGGTTCGAGGCTGAGTGGGATTGTGTTCGGTGCAGACTCAATGGGCCAAAGGGCTTCCTTCTGCACTGTAGAGTTCTATGAATCTGATTCTGAAACCCACACAGACACAGACTCTGCACAGTGATCCAAGCCAGAAAACAAACACAGGTCCTTGATATTATGGGGCAGCAGTGCTAACCACTGGGCCACCATGACTTTAATACTGATCCTGTATTTGATTTCATTCATTATCACATATTATTAAACAGTGAAAGTACTGTTCCTTACATGCTATGCAGACAAAGCATACCATAGGTAGAGAAGGAAAGAAGATGGTGCAGAATTTAGTGTTGTAGGCATAGCTAGGGTGTGGAGAAAGATCAACTTAGTATAAGGTAGGTCCAATCAAAAGCCTAATGGCAGCAGAGAAGAAGCTGTTCTCGAGGCGGTTGGTATGTGATCTCACACCTTTGTATCCTTTTCCTAGTGGAAGAGAAAACATCCAGAGTGCTTGAGGTCCTTAATTCTCAGGCAGCAGGAAGTGTAGACAGAGTCAATGAATGGAAGGCTGATTTGTGTGATGGACTGGGCTACAGTCATGACATTTTGTCATTTCATGTTGTATAAGGAAGCCATTGAGCCCATCACACATGTGCTAATGCCAACCCCTCAGTTAAAGCTGTTCACTACTAACATGCACATTTCCCCACTCGTTTTTCCATATTATTGAATCATTTCCAAAATTCCTTTTCAAACCTGGAAGTACAGAAATTCATGAACATGGAGATGAACATTAGCTCAATGTGAAGTAATATGAGTAACGGGTATTATCAATTGCTACTCCTTTAATCATATCATCTACATATGTAATGATTGAAGAGTTCTATTATAATTATAACTGACTTTTTTTTAACCAAAGCATCTTGGAGAGATGAAATAAAATGTTTTATCATAAATTTAATGTCATGTGATAATTCAGGACCTTAGATCAAGAAATTGTGCATCTAGATATAATAGCACTGGAGGGGAGCAGTTCACCAGAATGTTCTCTGAGATGGGTCAATTGAGCTTTCAGGAGAGACTGGAAAGATCAGAGATGGTTGAATATGATTGAGGGGTTTAAGATTATGAGAGGCACAGACAGGGTAAGTAGGGAGCAGCTATTCCCCTTGGTCGAAGGGTCAGTCATGAGGCTACATAATTTTTAGGGTAAGGAGCAGGAGATTCAAAGGATTTGAGAAAAAGGATTTCATTCAGAAGATGGTGGGAATCTGGAATTCACTGCCTGAGACAGTACTGGAGGCCAGAAACCTTTCAATCTTTAAAAAAATATTTGGATGAGCACTTGAAATGTCAAAATATTCAAGAATATGGGACAAGTGCAGGAAAATGGGATTAGCATGCCTTTAGTAGTAGGTATTGTTGGTGCAGACTTGATGGGCTGAAGGGCCTTTTCTGACTCTTTGACCTGCATGAAAATATTCACACCTGGCTTGAGTGCCTCAGAGTGATTTGTCAGGCAGAAATGGAAAACAGTTGTAAGTTTATAATGGATGATGAAAAGGTTTTCAATCTTGAAACATGGTCATTGTTTCCTGTGTCTTCACCTCCTTCAGTAAAAACCTTTGGCTGATACTATCAGGATGAACAGTTAATCTTGCAAAGCGGCGTTAAGAGGATTGGGAATATCTTTAAGCCAAGAGTACCATTTTCTGAAGGTTTTCCGCTCACATTTTGCTACCTGCCATATTTTGTTTTGCAATTTTATTTGAAATATGTCACGCTTCATGTTAAAGTACATGTCAGCAATTCCAGAGTTATGTCAGCATTGCATTGGTGAGGATAACAGCCCATTAAAATCTTTCCAATATTTCAGCAAATAGGCACAGGTCCAACGTATGCTGGGTGTCATTCCATAGGCACTGGGAAATGAGCAGTTCTTGAGGATGAAGGCATTTATCACAATTGCAAAACATAAACATCTGATGAATATGAGAATTTTGCACTGCCATTCGACTCATCCAGCCTGTGCTGACAGCAATCTTATTCAGGCCCTACCCCTGTAACAAGACGTATTTATCTCCCTGCTAATCCCCCTGACGCTAAGGGGCAATTTAACATGGCCAATTAACCTAACCCACAAATCTTTGGACTGTTGAAGGAGATCTGAGCACCCAGAGGAAACCCATGCAAGACACAGAGAAAATGTACAGCATCCACACAGATAGTCACCCAAGGAATTGAACTAAGGTCCCTGGTGCCGTGATACCACTGTGCTACATGCTGCCCTTTATTTATTTAGAGACCATTTGGCCTGTTGTGTCTGCAGCAACTCTTAAACTGAGCACCCGATCCTGGGCATATACCCATAACTCCATGTATTTTACCATGTTAATCACCTTGACCTGTGCATCTTGGAACACTAAAGGGTAATTTAGCATGGCCATAGTTTATTAACTCCTAAGATCTTCTTATTAACCCTATTGATTGACATTGGATGAAAGCAAAGGTTCTAGTTTGTGGAGCATGAGGGCTATAGCTTAAATATATAGCAATATAAGTCAATTATAACCAAACTCCCTGAATTGCCAAATGTGTGATGAGGAGAACCTTTGTTCCAAATACCTTTGAGTTGCAGTCAGGGAAAAAAAAATCTCTGCATCTTTGTCATATGTTGTGTTTTACATACTTTTTGCCATCAGTCATAAAATAGAATGAGAATATCACTTCTAAAATTATCTAATGAAGATGCAACAAGTCTCCAGTAATCTAGGGCAGGAAGATCAGACAATTGATAAGGTTTGACAACTAATAGTGGTAAGGGATACCACCCAGAATTTTGATGTACTGGGAACAAACTGTTAGACAAAATAGTTTTAAGAATAATTAGAAATTGTATTTATTTACAAAGAAAATCAATTTTTCACATGCAAAATGACCCTTAGCTGAATAAAGCTTACTGCCTCTGACAGAGGGAATTTTGATATTTTAAGAAAGCCAATGCCCACCAATCCAGTTTTAAATGTTGTTTTTTTGAGCATGTCTTGTATTTCTGAAATGCATCTGTGAGGCAAGGTTAGACGAATCTGGGTCCTCTCAGTAATCAAAGATCAAATTATGATCTTTGCCAGGACTTGGAGAATCCTTCCACAATACCTGACAGAAGCTTCAGTGACCTAGATAAGCCAGTGGTCATCTTCTGTATTGTTGTTGTTGACATTTATCTCTTGTTATTTAAGTGCAGCTTATTTTGGACTAACTGAGGGCACATCAATTGATTGGTCACTAATCCCCACTCGCACTTTGACAAAGTCATTCAGTCCATCACTTCTTGCTCCTAAACTCCTGTCCAACATCTGATTACACATGATAGTAAGCACTGCTACCTCACAGCCAGGGACCCAGGTTCAACTCCCATTTGTGTCACTGCCTGTTCAGAGTCTGTATGTTCTTTCTGTATCTGCATGGATTTCTGCCAAGTGCTCCAATTTCCTCCTACAGTCAAGGAGATATGCTGGTTAAGTGTGAAAATCTCCCTCTATGTACCTGAACAAGCCCTGGAGTGTGACAACTAGGGGATTTTCATAGTAACTTCATTGCAGTGTTACAGTAAGCCTATTTGTGACAATAATAAATAAACTTGCAATATTTTGAAGCAAGAATTACATATCCCTGCGGAAAGAAATAAAACTAAGTCATTCACTTTGATCATTCCTGGCATCAAAATTAGAACATTTTTAGATGCATAGTTTGGAAACACTGTGTATCTAAAATTATAAGTTTTTTAAATCATAAAATCCTGCAAGGTCTACAGCACAGTAAGGGATTCTTTGGCCCATCATCTCTGCACCGCCAATCAAGCCTATAGTATAGCAGACATGGCATGATCTGTGATCATTTGTCATTTAGATAGATGAACCACTACATCAAAGGTCTGCTTTCCTCAGTTCGGAAGTATAGCAGTTGGGTCTAATTCTGGGCTTTAATGTGGAGTTGGGCCAGAGGTTCCATCTGGGCTGATCAGCTGCACCAGTGACTATATTTTCTTTCTTGGATTTTAGCAGATGTGCTCACTTAGTTCTGAAGTTTCTTTACTGAAAGGCATTTTCTCATTGCCTGTGATCATTTCATATTTGAGTCATTATCTTCAGGATCCTGCATCTCAAATAGTGAAACTTCTGGTTGAGTTCTTGGTGATCTCTCGCTTACTGCACTCATTCAATTTGGAATGTCCTGGCAAATTTTACCTAGCCCACTGAGATCAATCTATCTCCAACTTACCGAATATCTTGTCCTAGTCTGTTCAATGGCCAATGCCACCACTGCATGATGACTGTGCAGAAAGAATTATCTCCATTCAATTGTGCTCTATATAGGTCTTTAATAACAGTCCCACTACCCTTTAAAATGTTTTAAAAATGATTTTCTATTCTAGTATGGATTAATGTTGATTATATTTGATAAATCATTTGAAAGTGCCACACTTAATGCAATCTCCCCAAACTCCTCCGAATGTTATTTTGCCCATCTGGATGTATTTCCCTTCTCTATTCTCCTGAAGAAAGATGCTCTTTCATGTTGTTACATGAATTCCTACTGTTAAACCAACAATAGCAGCCATTATTCATGTGCAATCTTAGGCAATGAGAATTATCTTCAACTGCAACTCAATTCGGCTCTTTTGTACATCTGATTTATTATTGTTATGTGTACTGGTATAGTGAAAAGTATTGTTTCTCACATGTTATACAGACAAAGCATACCATTCATAGAGCACAGAGTGGAGAAGAAAGAAGAGGGTGCAAAATGCAGTGTTACACTCGTAGTTAGGATGTGGAAAAAGATCATCTTAGTATATGGTAGGTCCATTCAAAAGTCTAATGGCAACAGGGAAGAAGTTGTTCTTCAGTCAGTTGATGGGCAAAGCATACCGTTCATAGGGGAGAAGGAAAGGAGAGGGTGCAGAATACAGTGATGAAGTTAAGCTAGGGTGTGGAGAAAGATCCGCTTAATATATGGTTTGGTCCATTCAAAAGTCTGGTGGCGCAAGGGAAGGAGGTTCTTGAGTCAGTCCTGAACACACACCCACACCTGTACATTCCAATAGGAACCATTAGATATCGGTCAGGAGGGGGGAATCATGTCTGTTTTGTTCCTTTTTTAATTTCGGGGTCACTGCGCCATTTGCTCCTTTGCCCCCGGTTAGATCAATTAATTCAACGCAAACTGAGCGTTAAAGCTGGAACCAATCTGGTTTAGGCTCAGACTTGCTGGTGAATTCGCCCAACATGGGATACCGTTGCCCTGATAATATTTGGTAAATAACTCTTGACCTTAGGATCACTGACACCTCTGACTAAGTACCAGTGCAATGGTTTACAATCAGCTGTCGAGAATCGGTAGACTCCACTTGCAGCCACGATGCCTGTCCACACAGTGATTTGATTAGTACTTTGGTACGGTATCGGGAAGAAGGCAAGGGGAGAGAAGGTGCAAAGAGCGCAGAATGAAATGAGGTTTAAAAATGTAGCTAGGGCCTGATGTTTTGCATGTCACGGAATGAAAACGCTTTTAAGTGCAAACATATTTAGATCTGAAAGAGTGAGCTTCGCTGTAACCTCCTTTTAAAGTGTTGTGATCTATGATTTCATCAAATGCATACTTGAAATCAGGCCAAACCCTCAAAGGCCGAACTATTCTACCAGCGAGGAGGAAAGTTCTTCCACCGTTACCATCTTATCAAACGATTACAAATATTCTTCGAATATTGAGAGAACCGGGCTGACCTGAATTAGACTTTGAAAAATAAAGTTAAATCATCATTAAAAAAATACAAGTGAATGTAGTTACATTGAGATTTGTTTTTTAAAAGTTAGTAGTTTACAATTTTTTCTAATCGCACTCTTCACAAAGGGTAATCTTAACAGGGTTGGATTTGCAGTGAAATAATAGATTCGGTCATAAAAACACCCCATAAACAATTCATGCTGTTCTGTACTTAGTTGAAAGAGAGGTTTCTGATGGCTTTGATCTCTGTTAAGTAGCTCAGGGACAAAGAGCACATATGTACCCAATCAACCAGCCTAGAAGCATGTGGCAGGAAAAGAGCGGCACTCCTGTTTTAGACTTGGGCAGTTTTGTTTTCGGTGAATTGTGTCAAACTTGCGTTTCCCTGCTTTGGACAAGCCGACTTCGGGGGAATAAAGACAACAAAATAAAGTTTGATATCCGAATTAAGGCGAGATGCGAGTGTAGCAAAATCACAAAAAGTATTTTTCAACAGGTAATTGTATCACCAAGACTCCCGTTAGGTACTATTAGAAATACTCGCCTTCCCATCTCACTGTCGCCGTCACGTTTCTTCCACTGATGACATTTGTAGAGAGAATTTGACATTCGTCCTTCTTCAGTAACTGTATCCGTGAATTAACCACCCAAAAGGGAAGAATTTTCACTTGCCATTAATTGTCAATTATTCTTCTAATTGTTTAATCTAAGATTTGAGTATACTTTCCTTTAATAAATATTGAAAGCACGTTTACACCTGAATCATTCTGGTTTATTTGCACTGAAATGGAAAATGCAGTTGTTTAGTGTTTTATTTATTGAGTTCGTTGTTTGGAAGCGGATTGTTTTGAGTGTAAACTCTCCAAGTGCAAATCCCGCTTTATTTACAATGGAAATGAAATAATGACCAAATTATCATTTGTGCCTCTGCTGATCCATGCTGAAAATTGTGAAGCCGCAGTTAGCGTGTCGAATATAATTTTTTTGCATTTTTAGGAGGAGGTGGTTTATAGAAAACCAACTTTCTCTTTGTTGTACTTAAATTTAAGTAACCTGAACTTTGAGCGGCGATTGACCCGCTTCTGTTCATCAACCTGATTTTTATTTTACTAAAATTATATTGTACCTTTTAATAACAAGGAAGGGGAGATTTTTGCGTGTATTCGTTCAAGATCTTGACCATTTTGCAACTCTTAGAAAAAAATCGACAGAGATGGGGAAAATGTTTGCAGTTACTCAGAATCCTTTGCAGCTGTTTGACTTTTAGCGGAGTCTTTGTGCTTAAAGGTGATCTCTGAGGGCAAATTAATTTCGACCTATTTCATTAAAATCAGAATTGCAACATCTGCAACTTTATTTTGCCGGGCTCATTATAGTCGATGCGGCTGGGCGCAGTGGCCAATCGCACCACTAGATGTAGCTAGTGCACACTTGTCCTCATCCACTGACTCCAAAATCAGTGCGATTGAGAATTGGAGGATTTATAGATTAAACTGAAACATCATTAACAGAAATACTGTCGTGGCTTTTCTAACAAACTGCTGTGGCGGGGTGAGGGAAATATTTGACATAATAGGCGATCATTCTAACTAGAAGGAGGGCGTAGGGGGATGCTGGGTTATCTCAACTCAATCAGGGTGAGCAAACATTGTCTTAATTCCGGATGTAACCCGTCGTATAAAATAAATCAAATTACAGTTTATTGAGGGGTCTTTAGCCTTGATATTAAGTGTAACCTTAACTCCTCGGAGATGATTTAGCTTAACTCGTCTGTCCAGGGATATTGTCAGTGCAGTTTTATAAAGATTATCAAATTCTGCTGTATTCCCGGAGAAACATCATTGAGAGAGAGGGCAATGTATCATTTTACACACCCCCCATACCCCGCATAAACTCAGCTCCAGCCCCACCTTACCATTTTCCCTCTCTGCTCTAACCTCGACCCTCTGTGTAATTTCTTCCAATTTAGAAATAACCCTCTCTCCCCGTCAAGCCCAATGCTTATAATACTGCCCTCACCGCCCTGATATTCCCCCCTCCCCGACCTTCCACTTCCTTAGATTTTTGCTGCCGTCGCTTTGGGGGGAAGTCACCCACTGCCTCCCTCGCAGACAGGAGCGCTGGGAGAGGACGGAGAAGCTCCCAGTGCTTAAAGAACATTAAAAGGTGCAGCGGGTGGGAATGATTCACATTTTCTGTTTTTTCCTTCCCTTTAGTAAGAAGTCTCACTACACAAGGTTAAAGTCCAACAGGTTTATTTGTAGCAAACGCCACTCTTTTTAGCGTTTGCTACAAATAAACCTATTAGGTTTTAACCTGGTATATTGAGACTTATTACTGTGTTTACCCCAGTCTAACGCCGGCATCACCACATCATTTTTTCCCTTTATACAGGAGCGAAACATTTCTTAGCTAATCACCCCCTGTTTCTCTCCTGTTTGTCCCTTGCCTCTCGCCTCCTGCAGTGACTGCTCATTCCTTATCAAAATCCACAACGAGCTCTCTCTGAAGCCACTGACCATCACAGAGCAGCGACAACTCACACCCTTCACGAGACCCGAAATGAACACGAATAAGTGCATTTGTTTTATTTGTTGCTCTGGGTATCACACAGGCCGGGCTTTGCATTTTAAACTGCGTCTTTTTTCGGGCTCCTTACAACCCACCCAACCCCCCTGTTCGAAATCACCACAATAAGATGATGGAAAAGAACATCTTTTCTACTTGCCAGAAGGTGTCCACATGTTGAGGAGCAAGTGAAGTTGCAGATGGAATACAATTGTCCTGTCTTTGGGGGAGAGAATTTCCTCTCATTATCTCAACTGTCAAGAATAAACAAACCCAATTCTCCTCATGATGTCTGTCTGCTGATTTTTATTTTTGCCTTGGCGAATGTGACTGTGATTAGAAAGATGAACAAACGCGATAGGCAATGCAAGTTATCTTGAACCGGATGTCAATCTCCGAAATGAAACATGTAATTGTAGGATTTCAGTGTGTTTGAGCCTGTGTGTGGATTCAGAAATTTCTTTATGATTTCGATGTACTTTGAAACCTTTATTCTTTGAAATGATTGAGTGAGAGAATCCATTAACAACTCTGCATGTATTTTGAAATGTGTACGTGTGAGAGCGGGATTGCGTGTTTGGAATGCTGTGTCAGTGTGTGTGTGTATGTCTGTGTATTTTTCACTGTTGAACTGATCTTGCAGTAGTTATCATTAGAATTCCTACAGTGCAGAAGGAGGCTATTCGGTCCATCGAATCTCTACCGACCATATCCCACCCAGGCCCTATTCCCCTAACCTCACACATTTCCCCCATTAATCCTCCTGACACCAAGGGTAAATTTGGCATAGTCAATCAACCTAACCTGGACTATGGGAGGAAACCGGAGTAAACCCCATCAGACAGGGAGGAAATCAGCAGACTCCACAATTTCCAAGCCGGGAATTGAACCCTGGCGTTGTGACACAGCAGCTGCCCTATTAGGTCAGAGAGAGAGAGCAACTCTTCTGCAAGTTAGGGCTAGAGAAATTCTTCTCCCATCTTTACAAGAAACAGCTGAAATCAGAACATTGGATTCTGTCAAAGGGCGGCAATTTATTCGCAAAGTTGCGCGAATTGCATTTTGGAATTATGCATTAAACCAGAGTGGCCGACCCCTATAATAATAATATGCCTCTAAACCTTAGATACTGAATTGAGCGCACAGTTCACCTCTGCTTAGATGATAATTATTTCTGCTTTGTATCATAACGCATTACAATATTCCAAAATAATGCCTAATAATTCGTAGAGTAAGCCCAGCATTTAACAGGAATCGCTAAATGAACAATAAAAACATCATTATTTCTGTAACTTTCGAAGTAGCATTGAATTTTATTGCATTTTTAATGTTATAAAAATATAAGTGCGATTAAAAGCAAATCCGAATTCCCTTCACAATGGTGATTCGATTTGACTGGATAGAGCAGGAGTTTGGCAGAAACCGCATTTGATTCGTAGAGTTTTTTATGTTGTGATGGTTTGAGGAATATCCTGTGCTCCGTCCCTTTCTACCCCCTTCTCTGGGTGAGGAACAAACCCGCTGCATTTTGTCCTGGCTGACTTTCCCCATCCGCCCCCCCCCCCCGCCTTGCTTTCTTCTTTTCCGTCTCACCACCCCCGCCCCCCTCCCCCCAATCTTCTTCCTCTATTTTTATCCTCGCTTCGTTCAGTGACTTTGTCGGTGAGATTTGAGTGAAATCCCGCATCTACACCTGCATCGGCAAACAGGCGCTTGTTTGAGCCACAGGCCGAACAAAATCTAGAGAATGAAGTTTAATGAAAGTTTGACTGGGGGAGGGGGGGAATGGTGGCATTTGCAAGAAAGAATCCCGATGATACACAGGCCACATCAACACATCAGGGCTCCGAAGAACGGATTTCTAAATATTCTGCAAGGTTGCAAAAACAGATTTTTTTTGTAATAAACTAACTTTTTGGAGAAAGAATTCGAGTAACAAATAAAAATCGAGCACTCAGTATCCAGCCTGTCTTCTTTGTATTAAAGATGAGTTTTTTTTTGCTCAAGGACTTTAATTGTTAAAAAGATTATCTGAAATACACAATATTGCAAGGAATTCAATTAAAATTGAAACTATATTATCTATATATTATATATATAGTTTTAACATATTTTAAACTGTGTAGTATATTTGTCTGATTCGTATAGAGAGGTCAGTATTTTAAATATATGGAGCATTCATTTTGTATTAAACGTCTGACTTCTGTTTGAGGAGAATATTTATTTCACGATCCACTAACTCACTGCTCCCCAAGGAGTTATAAATTCATCAAAAACTCGACTGCAAAACACACAAAATCTTGGTAAAACTTTGCCATGTGCATTTATTATAAAACACAGAACGCCATATAACTTTTCTTAAAATAATACGTCGGTTCACAACGTTCAGAGCTCCTTCTCCGGAAATAAAGTTCCGTTTACAATTAAAATATAAAAAATAATATTTCACAACAAAGCTCTGTGTTTATATCTCTTAATCCGCGATTTTCTTCCTTATTTTAAACAAAAACACATTTTCCAGTCCCGCCACACGATATACGGTGGAGTTCGAAGCTTTGCGGAATGCATGCAAATAAATAGATAACATTGGATCCACAGACTAACACTTGTCTGGTGTCCCAGTATATTTCTAGGTATTCTCACGTCCATAGCCCCAGCCTGGTATTTAAGTGCTCTTGACTTTTGCTTACGCTAGACCAACTTTAAAATGCTCCTGATGCACTTGTACAGAGATCCCACGTTGCAGATGAATGTGCCTGGAAGTTAAAGGAAGAATGGTTTAGATTATAGAGAACTGGACAAAAAAAAACCCAAGTAAATTCAAACTTCCCAGCCTGTGACTGGGCGCCTTCGAAAATCTCTACAGTGCTTTTTTTTTAAAAAAAGAAACCAGCATGAATCCTATTATTTACGCCAATTTTTTCATATCATCCATATTTATTTTCTTACATCTTTTACAATTATTTATTTGCATTATTTAAAGTATTCCCTATGAAATAAAATTAAACACAATATTGTTAAAAAATTCCTAGAAGAATTGTGAGAACATATTTAACAATGTGTGCCTTAGTCTGTGTATCTGTGTGAATCTGCCTGTAAGTGTGTGTTTGAGTCTTTGTGTGTGTGTGAAAGAGACCGTGTGTGTCTCTGTATGAGTGTATGTGTCTGTCTATCTGAGTTTGTGCGTGTGAGATACCATTTGTGTGTGTGTATCTATATGTGTCTGTCTGTCTATCTTTGTGCTTGTGTGAGAGATCATTTGTGCGTGTGTGTCTGTATATCTGTGTCTATCTGAGTTTGTGTGTGTGTGAGAGAGAGAGTCTATGTAAATGTGTGAATCTGTGTTTGTGCGTGTATGTGAGTGACCTTGTGTGTGTCTGAGTTTGTGTGTATGTATGTATCTGTGTGTGTGTGAGAGAGAGAGAGACCTTGTGTGTGTCTAGTAAGCAGATTCATTTGGATGCATGGTGATTATAAAATTCACATTTTGTTAAACATTTTTTTTGGAGGGAGAGGACCGTTGTGTGCCTGTCAGAAACGATCGCATTCTTCCCAATGTTTGCTTAAATTCTCTTTCAGGCTACGGCGGGGACCATATCCAATAAATAGTCATGGCGGGGGGGGGGGGGGACGAGCGGAGAGAGAGAGGGGATTACAAATCCAGATTGTGGCCCACTTGCTGACTTTCACAACTTAACATCAGTTGACTGATCAAACTATTTATCATTAAAAGCCTTGTTCATAGACTGTGTGTGTTTGGGGAGGGGGGCGGGTTGCAGTAAAGAAGAAATATATTACAAAGAGGAAAAATGTTACGCAGAAGGGGATATATCTTTTATTTATATATATATAAAAGCAAAATTCCAAGCAGCGAAGGAAAATATACACATTCTGGTAAGACAGGAAAGAGAGGCAGTAAAGCAACCAAACGCTTCAAGTTGGGATGAAAGAAGCTTTATTATTGCTGGATGTTTGTTTAAACGCCTGGACATTTGCAGTTTTACATGTGGCTGTCAGGCCGTACAGCTGTCTATTTTTGTTTACGTATCAGTGGAAACAACAGACGCGATTTTTCTCCCCCCCCCCCCTCACTGATACAAAGAGCCCTGACAAATTACCTGGTCAGCAGCCCGGGTGCTAAGGTCCAGCCGACAGGGGCCAGGATTCCTCCATCCTCCAGACGGAAAAGGCATAACTGAGCCTCTCGTGTGACAGATAATTGCAGCTGGTCACCTTACTGTCCATCTCGTCGTTCTGCAGCACCTGATAGAGGAAGTCGATGTACCTGGTGGCCAACTTGAGGATCTGGATTTTACTCAGTTTGTCCGAGGGCAGAGTGGGGATGATTTTGCGGAGGGTGGCAAAGGCATCATTCAGGGACTGCGTCCTCTGGCGCTCCCGCACGTTGGCCACCACCCTCTGAGTTTGAATGTCCTCCAGGCTCTGGGCGAGGGGGGAAATCTTCATCCCTTTCTTACCAGCAGTAGGCCTCTGAGATCTCTGGCCAGAGCGCCTCTTCCTGCCATTCCTCTTCTGCTGCGAGTCCTGCTCCTCCTCGCTGTTACTGGAACTGTCCACGGGAGAGAACGGGGAATTGGAATCCTCTTGCATGTTGAGCCCAAACAAAATACCTCTTCAGAGGATTACACTCGGAAAGGAGCGTGTGTGTGGAGAGAGAGAGAGACACTAAAATAATAACTAGTCTTTATAAACAGAAATTGTGAATTTGTTACACACACACGGGGAAAAAAAACAAACAAACTTACAAACGTGCCTGGGCAACTTTAGTCCCCAGTGATCCTAATACTTCTTTCTGCCTTTCAGTGTTTTCGTGGGGGGTTTTAGCTTTCATGATCCGTGCGAGGGCCCACATCCTGGGGAAGCTCAGAACTGATTGGGCCACATTCCCTGTAATGAGTGGGAGTATTCTTTTGGCAAACGGTTAAAGAAAACACCCACTAACATCTGTATAAAATCAGCCCGCGGATCAACTCCCATTTTTTTCCAAAGCGAAAAGTTGATCTTAAAGGATATTTTTTTGGAATCCTAGACGGATACAAAACGTTTCATGTAACGAATTTTTTTTTGCAAAACTCGCTGTGCCAGCTGCTGGCTACATCGGGAGGAAAAGTAACGCATTGGTAACAATATTTTAAAAATCCCCACGCAGGAACAGTTGCTTGTATCGAATTTATTAAATTCCGGGGACTGTTGAAGTATATTTCTGGTTAAACTTTAACCGCTTGGTTGCAGATTGGGGGGGGGGGGGGTGGAAAGAGTTGTTTTGGATTCTGATGTCGCGTTGAAAAACTTCTTGCAGGAATGAAGTGCTCTCTTTATAATGTTTTTTCACTGACTATCAGTATGTGAGTTATGTTCGTGGAATTTTACCCTCGGTGAAAAGGCGGCTCACAGGAAAGTTCTGGATTATCCCATTGCAAAATGTGAATCAGTGTACTTCATTTCTGGTTCTGGGCATCCTAAATGGAAAATGCAACTTAACACTCTCTTGTCGTTAGTTTCAAATCATGTATTTTTGGGCTACTCCAATGATTAAAGTGAGTTTTTTTTAGCTGCAAAACTCCGCAGTGTGGAGTATAGACTTTTATAATGTCTCTGCGCCTTTTTTTTCTCACGTTGTGTATTGGGGGCATCGTCCCATGTTAGGTTGTTAGAAGAGTTGGAGGGGAATTTCACAATAACTTCTTTGCCGTGTTAATAGAAGCCTTACTTGTGACTAATAAATAAACTTTATACTTTTCACCTTGAAAAAAGGGAAAATCTAATTTCAAATAGCGAGCCCCTCCTAGCCTTAATCTCGTGTTGTTTTATTACAGAATTGTTTTGGCAATTGCAGAAGAGATAGCAATTATTTTTCTTTCAAACAAATTCGAGAGGAGTGTTTTTTTTTATCTGAACCATTGGACATGGTCTAAGGTTAGACAAGGGAAACTTAACCCAACACATTTTGTCGTGTTTAACCATTCATCATCTCTATGTAGATAACCGCGTCCCCTGGCGTCCGTTCAGGATAAAAAGCTGCATCTGGCAACCGGGAGGTTAGTGGTGATCGGAGAGGGTTTGCGCGTCTTTTTGTCTCACTTTTCAAAACTGCCTGTCGAGGCTGCAGCTCGCCGGGGGAGTGACAGGGACAACTTGGCACAGCAGGATCGCACAGGCAGCAAAAGGCCGGTCAATTTGTTTTTTGGGTGACGCTGGCCGAGGGAGGAATGTTGGTCAGAACAGTCCGTTTTTTACAAAGTGTCATTAAAAGCTTTAATGATCACTCGAACCGGACAGATGGGACTGATTTCATGTATTATTGTATTAAACCAACTACAGGGTAATTAAGGGTGGGCGGTGGCTTGTTAATGTCCTCCACACATAATATTGTTTTTAAACAATAATTTTGTTTAAATAATTGAGAATAATATTGTTTTTAAAAAAAGCTGTTGAGAAAAAAATTAACCGTTTCAAATGAAGATTATGTTGTCCTATCAAGGTGCAGTTCAGGACTTGAGGTTGGTTGGTTGGAGTAACAAAAGATTTATTTAGCTTTATTTCATTGGAATGTTGCCTGGGGGATGGTGAGTGGGGGGGGGGAGTTTGGTGAGTGAGTGGGGGGGGGGAGTTTGTGGTGAGTGGGGGGGGGAGTTTGGTGATGATGGGGGGAGTTTGGTGAGTGAGTGGGGGGGGGGAGTTTGGTGAGTGAGTGGGGGGGGAGTTTGTGAGTGAGTGGGGGGGGAGTTTGTGAGTGAGTGGGGGGGGGAGTTGTGAAGTGAGTGGGGGGGGGAGTTTGGTGAGTGAGTGGGGGGGGGGGGGGGGGAGTTTGGTGATGAGTGGGGGGGGGGAGTTGGTGAGTGATGGGGGGGGGAGTTTGGTGAGTGAGTGGGGGGGGAGTTTGGTGAGTGAGTGGGGGGGGAGTTTGGTGAGTGAGTGGGGGGGAGTTTGTGAGTGAGTGGGGGGGGGAGTTTGGTGATGAGTGAGTGGGGGGGGAGTTTGGTGAGTGAGTGGGGGGGGGGTTGGTGAGTGATGGGGGGGGGAGTTTGGTGAGTGAGTGGGGGGGGGAGTTTGGTGAGTGAGTGGGGGGGGAGTTTGGTGAGTGAGTGGGGGGGGGAGTTTGGTGAGTGAGTGAGTGGGGAGGAGTTTGGTGAGTGAGTGAGTGGGGGGGGAGTTTGGTGAGTGAGGGAAGGAGGTTCTCTTCACTTCTTTCAGCCTCCATTAGTTGATGAATTTTCCACCTTTATCTCCAAGTAGCAGAGTATATCTCCAGTTGTAAACTGATTGGTTAGTGAGTCCACTTTACAGGACTATGTGTAAATGACTCTATAATAGAAAAACGTAAATATTTTAACCAACCCTTAATGACCTACAGGAGAACAGCAGTAAGGGCTGATTGGTGAGCAAAAATGTGTAATTCTACTTGCAAACTAGCTTTAAAGTGAGGTTAAGATCTGGCAGGGTAATATTTGCTGATATGTGTCTTGTGGTACATGGGAAGTCATGAATACTTCATGGTCTTGTTGACACATCTGCAGGATGTATTTCCAACTGCAAAAACTTGAACTCTGGGTTCATGCCATCAGATGTGTCACATCCGCAAGGCTGAGAACTACATGGATAGCACACATGGAGAGATGGTCATGCTGCAGGTTAGGGGTGCGCAGGCTGACAGGGAATGGATGACCATCAGAAAGTTTAGGAGGACCAGACAAAGAGTACGGGAGTCCTCTGAGTCAATCTCACTCATGAACTGGCTTCCTGATAAGGGTCTCCCACACCGGAAACACTGGCTCTATTCTTTCTCCATAGATGCTGTCAGACCTGCTGCCATTTTCCAGCATTTTCTCTTTTTGATTTGGATTCCAGTGTCTGGAATATTCTGCTCTTATATTAACTGGTTTTCCATTTTGGACAGTGGTGAGGATGATGGTTCTTCAGAGTGTGCAACAAGAGCCAAGTTTGGGACACTGGGGAGTGAGAGAGGTGCTTAGCTACACAGGTAGGAAGGAAGAGGAGTGGAGGAGAAATAGTGCAAAGGAATTCAATAATTAGGGAAACAGACAGGCATTTGTGTGTTCATAGACGTGACTCCAGGATGGTCTGTTGTGTCACTGCTGCCTGGATCAAGGTTATCTCAGCATAGCTGCAGGACATTCATATTAGGGATGGTGAACAGGCAGAGGTTGTGCTTCACGTTGATGTCAATGATGCAGGTAAAAATAGGGATTTGTTTCTGAAAACAGATTAAAGTGGGCTAGGTAAGACACTAAAAAGCAATATATTGGAGCTAGTAATCTACAAATTACTACCAGTTCTACACATTAGTGAGCTTGAACATAGGAGTTTGGAGCTGATGATTGTGTGATTGGAGAGATGATTCAGGAATGCTGGGGCTTCAGATTCCTGGAATATTGAGGCCAGTTCTGAGGGAGTGGAACCTGTACAAGCCAGTGGTTTGCACTCAATACAATTGGGTTGAATATCCTTGGAAGTCTCATAACACCAGGTTAAAGTCCAACAGGTTTATTTGGTAACAAATGCTACTTGTGGCATTTGTTACCAAATAAACCTGTTGGACTTTAACCTGGTGTTATGAGACTTCTTACTGTGTTTACCCCAGTCTGCATCTCAAATATCCTTGTCAGGAGCTTTGCTAGTGCTCTCAGGCAGAGTTTAAACAAATTTTGGAGGGTGGGGGGGTTGGGAAACTGAGAGTAGGTGCCAAGTGGTGCAAAATCAAGAAATGGAACTAGAAGGCAGAAGGTTATTGCCTGAGCCTGAGAGGCAGAGAAACAGTAAATAATATTTTAAAAAGTGGCAGTGCTCAAGGATGTAGCAAATAAAGCAGACAAGCTGAGGGTACAGATAGAAATATGGCAGTATGATATCATAGTCTTTGCAGAAACATGGCTTAAAGAAGGATGGCAACCCGGAAAAAGGAAAGAGGAGGGAGTGGCAATTTTGTTTAGAAAAGTAATCACAGCTGAGAGGAGGAATGATCTGATGGAAGGATCATCAACTGAGGCCATATGGATTTGAGCTTAGAAACAAAAAAGGGGCGGTTGCATTACCAGGATTGTACTTTGGACCTCCAAACTGTCAGAGAGAACAAACATGTAGTCAAATCATTGACCAGTGCAAAGGTAGTAATTGTGGGAGATTTTAACTACCCCAGTAATTAATGGAGATAGTTCTCATGCAAAAGGAGCGAACAAAACAAAATTTTTCAGGTGAATTCAGGAAAAACGTTTCGGTCAATGAGTAACCAGTCAACAGGAGAGTGTGTGGTTCTGGACAGAGCTTTAGGCAATGAGCTAGTCAGGTGGAAGGAGGCACCACGGAGGAGCATTTTGGTAATAGTGATCATAGTTAGGTGTGTTATAGCACAATGTGAAACAGGACAAAGATGGAACAGGAGTTTTGAGGTAAATCCAATTTTACTGAGCTGAGAAGTGTTCCAGCAAGAGTGGACTGTTATTTAAATGAAAATCAGCTATTTAAATGAAAATCCATGTTAGAGCAGTGGAAAACATTCAAAGGGAGATTCAAGATGTTCAGTGTAAACATGTATTCACAAAGAGAAAGGGTAGGATGGCAGAATCTAGAGCTCCCTGGATGTCAAAAAGTTTACAGGGTATGCGCAGGCTTCAAAGGAAAGCTTCTATTAGACACTGAGTACTCAATACTACAGAATACTGAGAGGAGTATAGAGAATGGAGGGGGGAAATGAAAAAGGATATTAAGAAAATATAGAGGGCATGAAAAACATATTGACAAGTGAACTCAAAGAGAACACAAAGATGTTTTCTCAATACGTAAGAGGGTACAAAGGAAAAAGTAGGGCCCGTAAAAGATCAAAAAGGTAATCTTTGTGTGGAGGCAGAGGATGTGGGTATGGTTCTTAATGAATAATTTTTATCTGTTTTCACAGAAGAGGGGGGATGATGAAGACATTGTAGGTCTGGAGGAAGTGTGTGTAATATTGGATGTGATAAATGTGGAGAAAGAGAGGAAGTATCAATGGGATTAGCATTTTTAAAAGTGGGTAATTTGCCAGAGTTGGATAAAATGTACCCCAGGTTGTTAAAAGAAACCAAAGAGAAAATAGCAGAAAGTCAAACCATCATTTTCCCAATCCTCACTGGATACTGATGTGATGCCAGAGGATTGAAAGTCTGCAAACATTGTACCTTTGTTTAAAAAGAGAGCAAGAGATAGACTGAATAATTACAGGCCAGTCAGTCTAACTTCTGTTAAACAAATTATTAGAATCAGTTTTCAAAGATAGGATAAATTGTCACTTAGAAGACAGATTAATCAAGGATAGTCAGCATGATGTGATAAGCGAAGTGCGTGACTAATTTGACTAAATCTTTTGTGTAATTGCTGAGGAGGATTAATGAGTGTAGTGCGGTAGATGTGGTCTACGTGTATTTTAGCAAGGCTTTTGACAAGGTTTTTAAAAAAAAAACCCATGGGATCCAGGGAAACATTGTAAGCTGGATCCAAAATTGGCTCAGTAGCAGGATACGAAGGGTTGATGGATATTTTTGTGACTGGATGACTGTTTCCGGTGGGGCTTTGCAGGGCTCAGTATTGGGTCCTGTGCTTTCTGTGATAAACATTAATAATAATTTGGAGGTAAATGTAGAGGACAAGATCAAGACAGAGTGGCACAGTGGTTAGCACTGCTGCCTCACAGCACCAGGGACCCAGGTTTGATTCTGGCCTCGGGTGACTATCTGTGTGGAGTTTGCACATTCTTTCTGTGTCCACATGGATTTCCTTTGGGTGCTCCGGTTTCCTCTCATCCTCCAAAGATGTGTGGGTTAAATGGATTGGCCATGCTAAATTAACCTTTAGTGTTAGGGAGATTATCAGGGTAAAATACGTGGGGATAGGGTCTAGGTGTTGTCGATGCAGGCTCCATGGGTCAAGTGACCTCCTCTTGCATTGTAGCGATTCTATAATTTGAAGAAATTTGTATAGACAACATAAAAATTGGCAGCATGGTCAGTAAGAAGGAGGATTGCTGTAAAGGGCAGGAAGGTTTTGAACCCAGAGAAGTGTGAGGTGATGCATTTGGGGAGATCAAACAGAGCAAATGATTATGCAGTAAATGAGAGGCATAGAGGAAGTGAGGGACTTTGGAGTGAATGTCCACAGATCTCTAAAAATAGTTAAGAAGTAAATGGAATCTCTTTTATTATTTGAGATATAGAATATAAAAGCAGGAAGGTTAAACTGGAACTGTATAAGTCATTAGTTAAACCACAATTTGATTACAGAGTGCTGTTCTGGTCATTTCATTACTGAAAGAATGTAATTCTTTCTAGAGAGGGAAATTTACAAGAAAATTGCCAGGACTAGAACATTGCAGCTATGAGGAAAGATTGGGTAGGCTGGGAGTGTTCTCCTTGGAACAGAGGAGGCTAAGGGGAAATTCAACTGTGATGCACAAAATTGTGAAGAGCCTAGATAGAATGGATGGGAAGGGCAACTTTAAAGTGTGGGAGGAAATTGGAGCACCTGCAGGAAACCCATGCACATGCAGGGAGAACATACAAGCTCCACACAGGCAATCATCTGGAACAGAGAGGTCAGTGACTAAGAGGGGGCACAGATTTGAAAGTGATTGGTAGAAGGATTAGGGGGAAGATGAGGAAAAATATTTTTATCCAGGCATTGTCTGTCTGGCTGGTGGGTGGTGTGGGGAGGCATTCACTTTTATTGGTACAATTAGTATCTTTTGAGAGCAGCAGTTATATTACTAATTAGAGAAATGTAATCTAAGGTCAACCTTTCAAATATTTCAAAAATATTATAAACTATTAAAGTTTATTTATTAATGTAACAAATAGGCTTACATTAACACTGCAGTGAAGTTATTGTGAAATCCCTTAGTATACACACACCGGCACTGGTTTGGGTACACTGAGGGAGAATTTAGCACGACCAATGCACCTAACCATGATGTCTTTTGGACTGTGGAAAGAAACTGGAGCACCCGAAGGAAACCTACAAATACACAGGGAGAACATGCAGACTCCGTATGGATAGTGACTCAAGCTGGGAATTGAACCCAGATCCCTGGCGCTGTCCCAGGTCCCTGGCACTGTGAGACAGTGGTGTTAGCCACTGTGCCACCATATTATCTTTGGATTACAGTTTAATCCATGGAAGCACTAAATATCCAGAAACCCAAAATATAACATTTAAACACCAAAAGTACAGTTGAAGCATCAATTTTAAAAGGGAATATCATACTGGCCCTAGCACTTTCTAAATTATTTGAAGAATTAGTACAGACAATAGACAAGGGATAAAGGCAAAAGAGCCTGATGAAGTGTCATTCTGATTCAAAATATTGCTTTATGCTCACCACGGATGCTGATTTTCCAGCATTTTTTGTTTTTGAGTAGATAATGTAGTAGCTGTAATTGATTTGAGCTTTCAAAAGGCCTTCGATAAAGTATCGCATAGTAGACTCATGACTAAGGTCAGAGCATGTGGAATCACAAGACATGCAGTCAAATGCAAAACAAAACAGAAACAGAGTGGGGTGAAAATTGATTATTTAGTCTGAAATAAGGTAGTGTCTGGCAATTGGTGTTGTGAACGCTGATGTTAACAATTTATATAAATAATTAGGACTCCTACAATTTCATAATTTGCCAATGACATCAAATTTAGTGAGGGGCACAGTTAACTCGGGAAAACTGTGATAGAATACAAGACAAGTAGTATGGTGTGTAAGGAGCAAATTCATTCGAATATAGGTGTGTATGATAGTACATTTTGGTAGGGAAATAAGAATGTCATCTGTTTAGATACTAAAGGTCTAAATGGGGCAGAGAAGCAGAGGGATTGAGGAGTACAGTTATACCAATCACTAAAAGTTGTGACACTGGTTATAAGAGCTTTTGGTAAAGATAAACTAAGCAATTGGATATATTTCTGGAGAAATAAAATTGGAAAAGAAAAGCTATATTAAACTTGCAACAAACCTTGGTTAGATTTCCATACTTCATATTGCTCTATCTTCACATATGATTAAGCGGCACAGTGGTTAGCATTGCTGTCTCATAGCATCAGGGACCCGAGTTCGATTCCCAGCTTGGGTCACTGTCTGTGTGAAGTTTGCACATTCTCACTGTGTTATGTGGGTTTTCTCCAGGTATTCCGATTTCCTCCTACAGTCCAAAGATGTGTGGGTTAGGTGAATTGGCTGTGCTAAGTTCTCCTTCAGTGTACCCGAAGAGCTGTCAGAGTGTGGTGACTCGGGGATTTTCACAGTAACTTCATTAAGATTATCCACATCCTTTAAATACTGCGTAACCGAATACTTTGTCTAACGAGATTTATACTTACTGTTTAAATAAGAATGTCAGGCTGAGAATAAATCCAATCAAATCAAGTAATGGAAAACTTCAGTTGCAGTGTTAATGTATGCCTACTTGTGGCTAATAAATTAACTTTGATCTTCATATTGCAGAAAGATACAAAGACAGTGGAAAAGATGCAAAAAAGACTCTTAAAGATTGTCCTGGAATGATGCACTTACCAGGAAAGGCTGAACAAGCTGGGGTCCTCTTCTTAAGGAAAGAGAAGTTTGAAGAAGTTTTTAAAATCATGCAAGATGCAGTGGAAGTGTTTCCACTTGTAGAGAAGTCAGAAATGCTAAATAGTCAGCAATAATTCCAAAAGGAATTTCAGGAGAAACATCATTACCCAAAGTTTGGTGAGAATATGGAACTTGCTGCCACAAGGAGTACTTATGGGAGATAGTAAAGATGTATTAACTAGTCAGAGAGAAAAAACATAGAAGGGAGAAAGAAATGCGGCTTGGGTTCATGAAAGGCAGGTGACATTTAACTAATTTATTGGAATTCTTTGAGGATGTTATGTGCACAGTGGACAATGGGGAACCAGTGGATGTGGTGTATCTGGATTTCCAGAAGGCATTCGACAAGGTGCTGCTGCATAAGATAAAGTTGCACAGTGTTACAGGTGATGCATTTAGCATGGATAGAGGATTGGGTAACTAACAGAAAGCAAAGAGTGGGGATAGATGGGTGTTTTCTGATTGGCGATCAGTGACTAGTGGTGTGCCTCAGGGGTTAGTGTTGGGACCATAATTGTTTACAATTTGCATAGATGATTTAGGGAATGTTAATGTGTCAAAGTTCCCAGATGACACTATGATAAGTGGTAAAGCAAAATGTGCAGAGGACACTGAAAATCTGCAGAGGGATATTTAAGTGATTTTAAGTGAGTGGGCAAAAGTCTAGTAGATGGAGTACAGTATTGGTAAATGTGAGGTTGTCCATTTTGGTAGGGATAACAGCAAAATGGACTATTATTTAAATGGTAAAAAATTGCAGCATGCTGCTGCACAGAGGAACTTGGGTGTCCTTGTGCATGAATCATAAAAAGTTGGTTTGCAGGCATGGCAGGCAATTAACAAGGACATTGAAATCTGTCGTTCATTGCTAGAGGAATGGACTCCTGAACAGGGTTATGTTGCAGTTGTATAAGGTTCTGGTGAGGCCATACCTGGAGTAATGTGTGCAGTTTTGATCTCCTTACTTGAGAAAAGATATACTGACACTGGAGGGGGTGCAGACGAGATTCACTGGGTTGGTCCTGAAATTGAGAAGGTTGGCTTATGAAGAGACTAGTAGCTTGGGACTATATTCATTGAGATTTAGAAGAATGAGGGGGATTCTTGTAGAAACATAAAATTATGAAGTCCATGTCCAAATACAACAAGACCTGGACAATATCCAGGCTTGGGCTAACAAGTGGCAAGTAACATTAGACAATGACCAATTTGATTTGACTTATTATTGTCACATGTATTGGGAGACAGTGAAAAGAATTGTTTTTTGCACACTATTTGGGAAAACATACCATTCATAGAGTACATAGTGCAGTAGGGGAAAAAAGCCATAAAGATGGATACCTTGCATAAAATAGCTGCCCGGCACATGAAGGGTTGAAAGGCATTAAGCAGACACTGACTTTCAATGCAGAGAAACACTTGAAATTTAAACCACAAGACAGATATTTATTTGAATGAAACATGCAGGGAAAAAGTGCTGCAGGAAGCCAGGCACCTTAAAAGATAAAGATAGTCCTGGGACAATGGGGTCTGATAGGGAGATTAGCCACAAGCAGGAACTTGTGGCTAATAAATGCAGAGAAACTATTACTGTAAGAATAGACCAAAACTACATCATTGATAAAGAGGAAATGTATCCATTCTTGGAACAATGTGAGATTGAAATGATCATGTCTGTACCTGTCCATGATGTGTTAAACAATGTTCACCCATTTGATTACAACAATATATTAATAGTGTCCAGTCCACCTCTTGTGTAAAGGTTATAAAGATGGACCACTCCTATTGTATCATTTAAGACAAGGTAGCTGCCCGGTACTGCAGAATGCTAATGCCTTTTCTCCACAAAGCTTTGTTAAATAAAACTGCATTGCTGCCCCTGCAATCTGACCCCGAAGTGGTAATTTTCCCACAACAATATGGAAGAAGGAAAGAAGAATGTGCAGAATATAGTTTTACAGTTACAGATAGGGTGAAGAGAAAGATCAGCTTAATACATGATGGGTCTATTCAAAAGTCTGATGGTAGAGGGAAGAAGCTTTTCTTGTGTCAGTTGGTATGTGTTCTCAGACTTTTGGATCTTTTTTCCAACAGAATAAGGTGGAAAGAGAATATATGCAGAGTGCATAGGGTCCTTGATTATGCTGGATGCTTTTCTAAGGCAGTAGGAAGTATAAACGGGAGGCTGGATGGTGAGATGGACTGGGCTACGTTCACAAACCCTTTGTAGTATCTTGTGGTTTTGGTCAGAGCAGCATACCAAGCTGTGTTACATCTAGAAAGGATGCTTTCTGTGTTGCATCTGTAAAAATTGGTGAGAAATTTGGATGTGCCAAATTTCCTTAGCCTCCTGAGAAAGTAGAAGGGTTGGTGGGCTTTTTTACCTATATGTTGGCAGAGGTACCAGAACATCTAGAAACCTGAAGCTTTCAACCATTTCCACTTTGTCATTGTTGATGTTGACACATCCTCTGCTGTGTTTCCTAATGTTGATGACAATCTCTTTCATTTAACTGACATTGAGGGAGAGATTATTATCATACCATTTCATCAGATTGTCTATCTCTTTCCATAACTCTGTCTCATCACTGTTTGAGATCTGACCCACTCCACTGGTATCATCAGCAAACTTGAAAATGGAGTTGGAATGGATTTGGCTGCATGTCCTCCCTAACAGCACTGTGGGGCAGCATGGTACCACAGAAGTTAGCACTGTTGCTTCACAGCTTCAGGGACCTAGGTTTGATTCCTGGCTTGGGTCACTGTCTGTGTGGAGTTTGCACATGTGTCTGTGTGGGTTTCCTCTGGAAGCTCTGGTTTTCTCCCACAGACCAAAGATATGCAGGTTAGGTTGAGTGGCTATGCTAAAATTGCCCCTTAGTGTCCCGAGATGCGTAGGTTAGAGGGATTAGCAGGTAAATATGTCGGGATATGGGATAGGGCCCTCAGGATTGTGGTCAGTGCAGACTCAATGGATCAAATGGTTCTTTCCGCACTGTAGGGCTTCTATGATTCTATGAATCATAACAATATAGCAAGTGACTTGAGGGCACAGCCTTACTCTCCAACGGGAGAGAATCTGTCCATTGCTCCTTGACAAGCAATGCTATTACCATCACTAAATCTTCCAGAAGCAACATCCTGGAGGTTTTCATTCATCAGAACTGAACTGAACTAACCATAAATTCTGTGGCCACAAGAACAGGTCAGTGGCTGGGAATCCTGCGATAACCCACCTCCTGATTCCCCAAAGCCTGTCCACCACCTCCAAGACACAAGTCAGGAGTGTGATGGAATATTTTCTTCTTGTCTAGATTAGTGCAGCTCCAATAATAGCCAAAGCTGCCTGCTTGATTGACAGCCCATCCATAGGCATTTATTCCCTCCACCACTGCATGATGGTATCAGAGTGTACCATCTGCGAGATGCACTGCAGCAATTCAGACAGAATCTTCCAAATCCACAACCTTTACTATCTAGGACAATGACCATCACCTGGAAGTTCCCCTCCAAGTCACTCATCATGTTGATTTGGAACTATATTGCTGCTGGGTCAATATCCTGGAAACCCTCCCTATCAGCACTGTGGGTATCTACACCACATGGACTGCAGTGCTTCAAAAAGTCAGTTCAGTAGCACTTTCTCAAGGGCAATTAGGGATGGGAGATAAATGCTGGCCCAGCCAGTGCCATCCACATTCCATTAAAGGATATAACAGAGATACCCCAGCAAGAAAATGAAATAACTGATTAAAAAGAAAATCTTATGACGATATTGAAAGGACTAAAAATATATGGCTTTTTTTAATGTTTGTCATAATTGTGAATTAGATTTAATTTGGAGAAATTTAAATCTGTTTTCATATTGCATTAGCACAATGTTCAGTGCAACAGGATCACATGACAGGACATATACTGCTACCAATTTACCTTTGGTAGATTGCAGCTAAATTGACTTATTCAGTATATAGTGAATATAACTGTTGTGAATTAATGTTAAATGGATTATGAAAATCCATTTCAAAGGCAGGTACAGGTGTTCACCAAATCATCATATAATCCTATAGTGCAGGAGGCCATTCAGCCCCTTGAATCCGCACCAACAACAATCCCATCCAGCCCCTACTCCTCAGTCCCATGCATTTACCCTAGCTAGTGTCCTATCACTGAGAGACAATTTAGCATGGCCAATGCACCTACCACTGCACGGCTTTGGACTGTGGGAGGAAACCGGAGCACCCAGAGGAAATCCCACAGACACGGGGCAAATGCGCAAACGCCACACCAGCAATGACCCAACCCAGGCATCAAATCCTGGCTCTGGCTCTGTGAGGCAGCAATGCTAACCACTGTACCATTCTCTTCATTAAACACTATCCTTTATGCTCTGATCCTTCAGAGCTGTTCTTTCCTTTGATTTATTTCTGCGCTGTTGTCAGCATTTTACTTGTAATAATGGCACATTGAATGTTCCACTGCAAAGCTGTTCAGATGTACTAAGTCAATGAGTTTACTGTGTTTGTTTTTGAAAAATGCCTCATAGTAAGGATGAATCCTTGCAATGAAACGAGTATTTGAAGCAGTGCAACTTTTTAAATTAAAAAAGAATCCATAACAGAGGTTATAGATCTGGACTCTTCGAGCAATATTTCTTTCTGCATATAGAGAGTAAATTACAGACATTAAGGAACAGAACAAGAGTGATGTGGCATTAAAGAGCCAAGGGACAGTGGCTGAAATAAATAAGGCATATTGCTGCCAAGGTAAAATTTTAACTGAACCTTTTGTTCCCTATACCTGTCAAACATCATTACATGATCAGCATAGTATGCTGATCATGTAGTGTTCAGTTTCATTACAGTCCCGCACAAAGGGATTAGGAACTTGAGATGATCATGGCTAATACGAACAAAAAAAAACACAGCACAGGAAACGGGCCCTTCAGCCCTACAAGCCCACACTGCCCATTTTAACAGTGAGTGCCTCATTCCAATCCTTCTACCTACAACTTTTGTCTACATCTCAGGGACTTCACAATAAAGGGGTTAATAAAGTAATGTGTAACTTCACTTTATCTACCTAGTTGCACACTGCTTAAAACAAAAATGAGGACGCAAACACAATATTGGCTGGAATTCTACCACCCTGCCTACCACGAGAATCAGAGCGGGCAAGGGACAGACGGCAGCGATTTTACTGTTTCAGGGCTGGAGTAAAATTAAAAAAAGATTTTATATATAATTTTCATTAACAATTAATACATTTATTTTAGGTGTGAATTTCCAATTGTTTTTTTGCTAAACAGATTAAATCGGCAATAGAAACAACAACTTGACTTTAACAGTTTCCTTAACAAAATATGCCAAGGTGTTTCACCCAAGAATGAAATTGGATAGTAGTTGGTCTAAGAGTGTTCAGCAAAGTCATAATAAAAAGCTCTAATTTTTTGGTGTGGGGTGAAGGAGAGAGGCATCACT
This sequence comes from Sphyrna mokarran, assembly GCA_024679065.1. Taxonomy (NCBI): domain Eukaryota; kingdom Metazoa; phylum Chordata; class Chondrichthyes; order Carcharhiniformes; family Carcharhinidae; genus Sphyrna; species Sphyrna mokarran. The sequence goes on along the minus strand of JAGIQG010000027.1, from coordinate 20,893,367 downwards.
GCTCTTCTTCAGCTACACCACCAATGACACCTCACAGATACCTTCATGGAGAAATGCCCAGGCTGGTGCCGCTATCACTGAGTTCCAGAACTCAATCTTAAACCTGCAGTTGCAAACCTGCCATTTTATGCACAGTGTGTTAGAACATCAATCAACTGTACTTAGAACAGTCAATCTGCTAAAGTCCTGCGGCAGCAGGGTTGCAGCAACAAAAAAAAAAGTAACTTGAAAACAAATTACACTTTATTGGCAGCAAATATAACCGGAAAAAAATGTGACAGCAGTTGGCATAATCACTATGTAAACATGATGTGGAGTTGCCGGTATTCATGGACATAGTTAAGAAATCTCACAACTCCAGGTTAATATCCAACAGGTTTATTTGAGTCAGCAGCTTTCAGAGCACTGCTCCTTCCTCAGGTGAATCAATTCAAACAACCACTGTAGCAAGATAGTGAAAGGAATGGTCCAGTAATTCCAATGTTCCTGTGGCACACAGTTTACACATAGCTGGTGTATCTGTCGCTGTGTGCCCACATTATATGGAGCACAGGAATTCTGATACATGTAAAGGAGGCAAAACAACTTTATTTTGAAGGGTTAAATGGCAATTCAGAGCCATGGGATAGACAACTGCTATTTTGCAATGTCTTGGCTCTGAACAGGAAGCATTATTACAATTACCATCTGATTTCAAAGCAGTTTGACTCATCAGGTTACCACTTAAACTATGGAAGGTGTCAACGGTAAGAATTCTGCACTTGCAGGATAAAGTTTTTAAATAGAAGTACCATCATTGACGCTACTGCTGCTTCTGAGACTGCTGAGTGACAAACATGGAGTGCATCAGCCAGGGGATAATAGCAACCACCAGGACAGGGACAAATGCATTTTTCAAATAAAAGAGAAGATAAAACAGAAGGCTGGAGTGTTTTGACAGTGGAATGCGATCCGTTATCTCAATGAGAAGGACGGAGAGCACGATGCAGACAGTTTTCAGCTTCCCGGTCATTCTCCATCCCCGTGTGCTGGCATACATTGGTGAGGAGAGTGCCAGGCCAAGTCCTAGGAGTGCCCCTGTATCCCTGCTTAGTGAAGAAAATGGTGTTGTATCCAAATGAATCCATTCAGGCCTGGCACACCACTTTGTAGCAAGCTGAATCGTCCTAGAGAATGCAAACGTGAATTAGTTCCAAGGACACTTGTGACTTTAAATACAGCCTCACATGTGCTATAATTTCGGCTGCCAACTTTCGCAGAGTCATTCCCTCTGTCATTGCAAACAAAAGTATTCAAAGCAAATTAAATTAAAACATGTTTCTATTAAATTACCCTGACTGTTATATTCCCAGATTGCATGAAGCAATGTTCAGAAGTTAAATCTTTAATACATGGTGACAATCCTATTTGCTTGACAATGCTGACTTATTAACTGCGTAGACATATAGATTTGTCAAAAGGGAAATCAGACTAATCATTCTCTCTGCCTGCTAATCAGAATTTTAGTTCTGATTAGCTTGACATCAAACCACATGATAAGAATTTTTAATTGTGTTACAAAACAGTGAGTCGGGTTTTCCAGTCCTTCCCACGTGGGATCTTCCAGTCCTGCTGAAGATGACCTCCACTTCTACTCCCTCTAGCTCTGGCGGGTTCCCCAGGGACTTGCTAGCCATACGAAACACCATAGATATCAGCAGGACTAGAAGATCTTGCCAGTGATAAGTGTTGCGCCAGTGCTGGAAAATCCCATCCAGTATTTTTTGACCATTTAATTGAAGGTGATTGGCTATTTTTCTGCTCCTGCTCCATGCTCTTTCTTCTTTGGATCAACTGGACAGAAGATTTCTGGAAGTGAAAAGGTTTGTGAAGGATTGTGATCCGCAGTTAGAAAATGTATTAGTGGCATTATATTAGGTATAATTTATGCCAATCAAATTGCCTGGGATCAATTCATCACATTGCTGCACAATAATAAATCATTAATTGAATTTGATAGTTTAACCTATTGCCCAATAATTAAACAAGTAACTAAGAGTTGTGTGGCTATATACAATAGTTCATCAAATCCTGCTGGTGATATTTGGTTGCTGGCTGAATGCTTTACGACACAGTCTATGTGCAATAAATTAGTATAAATAATTCAGCAAACCTGCCCAATGGCTGAAAATTTAATTTAATAAACTTATATTGCAGCAATAAATCTTTCAGGCTCAATTCACCTGTTCACTGCTAGTTTTGGATCAAATTCTTCCTTGGATATATTGGCTGGAATTTTACTGTCCCGCCGCCACAGGAATCGGAGCGGGCAAAGGGGCGGACAATGGAACGGTCCATTGGCCTCGGGCAGGATTTTACAGTTTCACGATGAGTAAGGCTGTAAAATGCTACCGTGATCTATAAGCTGCTGATCATCTGAGGCACGAAATAATTAATTGGGACTGACCCGAGGCTCCTGTCACTGTTTTGTGATACCTGGGAATGACACCACTTGCAGGTTCTCCTCCAAGTCACTCACCATCCTTACTTGGAAATATATCACCGTTCCTTCACTGGTGCTGGGTCACAGAACTTTGTAAAGTTTATTCATTAGTCACAAGTAGACACACATTCACACTGTACTGAAGTTTCTGAAAATCCCCTAGTCACACTTTGACACCTGTTCAGGTATACGGAGGGAGAATTTAGTATGCCAATGCACTTAAACCTGTACATCTTTGAACCATACGAGGAAACCTGCCCAGACATGGGGAAAATGTGCAAACTCTACACAGATGGTGACCCAAGCCAGGAATCAAACCTGGGTTCCTGGAGCTGAGAGGCAGCAGTGCCTCCCTAACAGCACATTGGGTGTACCTACACCTCAGAGGCTGCAGTGGTTCAAAAAGGTGGCTCACCACCCACCGTCACAAGGGCAACTATGGATGGGCAATAAATGCTGATCCAGCTAATGATGCCTGAATTCCATAAATAACTAAAAAAAAAGAAGCAGCATATCCTCTAGTTTTCTCTGGACACTGCCATAGGAGATCCCTGAGAGGATGAGAATGCAATCTACAGCTGAATGTACCACTACCTCATCATTATCATTCATAATTTAGAAATTTATCTGGAGAAAATGAAGATGGTATTCATTTTACTCACTCTCTACATCTAATTAATACACAAATGCTTTTCCAATGTAAATCACAGGGTAGGAGTTAAGCACAAGAACCTCGGTCGATTTCTTCCTTTCCCTGAGGTGTATATTTCCCCTTTCTAATCTGTGCTAATTCCTTTAGGTGGAATTATCCCTAAATTTGGCACTCCGGTGACAGGTAGGAAAGATAGTGTTGAAACCCCTGGCACCAATGGAAGCTCTCTCTGCCATATCGTTCAGGACTACTGCTTAGAAACTTCAAGGGGCAGGTCCCACGGCATCATGTTGGCAGGTAACACTGTTTTTTGAAAAAGAAACAGAGAAATGCTAGAAAATCTCAGCAGGTCTGACAGCATCAACGGAGAGAGAATAGAGCCAATGTTTCGAGTCTAGATGGTCCTTAGAGCTGAGAGAACAGGGAGTCATCATTTATACGATGAGGTTGAAATGGGACAAAGGGACTGTAAATAGGGATACAAAAGGCTGAGGTGGTGCTAAAAGTGTCCATTATCTGATCAGAATGTGTGAATGGCAAATCTCTGCTCTCTTTCCTCTCAGCTCTGACGAAGCCTCATCTAGACTCGAAATGTTGGCTCTATTCTCTCTCTGCAGATGTTGTAAAACCTGCTGGGATTTTCCAACATTCTTTTTTTGTTTCAGATTCCAGCATCTACAGTATTTTGCTTTTATCTTGGTTTTTGAAGAACGAGGCACCATTTTTAGAGGCCTCACCAGTGCACATTAGTCCACCAGGAGCTCCCCTACCCCACATGCAATCACCATCCTTAGTACTACACCCTGGCACTTCATAGGGAATGGGCACTGACAATGGGCAAGATTAGAGGGCAATGCCTAGGCACAATCCTCTCTCCACCCTGCTCCCCTCCTCCAACTTCCTCTCCCCCAAGCGAAAACTCAGCTGAGCTTTCCTAGGAGGTTTGTTTGTCAGGTGCACACCATAAAAGACCAGTTGGGTTTCATACTGGTCTGTCCTCATACCGATGTGAATACACTTTCGTACAGGATGGTGGATGGGGGGGCATGTTGGCACAGTGATTAGCATTGCTGCCTCAATGCCAGGGACCCAGGTTCAATTCCCAGCTTGGGTCACTGTCTATGTGGACTTTGCACATTCTCCCTGTATCTGCATGGATTTCCTCCAGGTGCTCCAGTTTCCTCCCACAGTCCAAAGATTTGTGTGTTAGGTTGATTGGCCATGCTAAAATTAACCCTGTCAGGCGAATTAGCGGGATAAATACAGACAGGTTAAAGGAATAAGGTCTGAGTGGGATAGTGGTTGAGGAGACTCAATGGGCCAAATGGTTTCCTTCTGCACTGTAAATATTAGAAATAGAAACACTACAGTACAGGAAGAGGCCATTCGGCTCAAAAAATCTGCATTACATCGACCACAATCCCACCCCCATATCCCTACATATTTTACCCAGTAATCATAGGACACTAAGGGGCAATTTTAGCATGGCCTATCAACCTAACCCACACATCTTTGGACTATAGCAGAAAACCGGAACACCCGGAAGAAACCCATGCAGACACAAGGAGAATGTGCAAAGCCGCACACATGGTGCCCCAAGCTGGGAATCGAACCCAAGTCTGTGGAATTATGAAGCAGCGGTGCTAACCACTGTGCTACCGTGCTGCCCCAAATGATGAGATGTATTCAATGATGATCAACACTGGGAACCATGTTAAGTTACTGGTGGGGGAGGGGACAATAGCTTCAGGCTTTTATATTGGTACGCAGCACGATGCCTGGTATGGAAGGTCTGAGTTACAAGAAGAGGTTAGGCAAATTGGGGCTGTTTTCCTTAGAAAGACATAGACTTAGAGGAGATTTAAATAGAGGTATACAAGATTATGAGGGGTATAGAGTAAACAGGGTTAAGCTTTTTCCTAGGATGGACTCTAATAGCACAAGGGGTCACGGGCTTAGGGTGATAAGGTATAATTTGGATGCTAGAGGGAGTTTTTCCACACAGGGTAGTGGGGGTATGGAATGCGCTGCCAAGTAAAGTGGTGGAGGCAGGCACTCTGGAGTTATTTAAGAAATACTTAGATGGGCACATGAACAGAATGGGAATGGAGGGGGATAGAAAACTGACTTAAAATAGGGTTCATGAGCCTTGGGAGTCCCGGGGAAGTGTGTAAATAGATGATGATATTGATGTACTTGTTTTTATCCTACAGGTGCTTTGGTCCACCTTGTTGTCTAACAAGGGGCATACACGCGTGGGTAGTGAGAGGGCTGCCCTTGGATTTTTTCGAGAGTATTCTAGTGCTTCACGTCGTTAGTGTACCCTTGACCTGGACCATTTGATGGGCAACACGACAGTTCAGTGACTTTCGCTATGCTGTGCAGATACGTGGATTTGAGCCTGTGTCTGTGGGAGTTTGCGCATTCTCCCCGTGCTTGCATGGGTTTTCTCCAGGTACTCCGGTTTCCTCCCACATTCCAAAGATGTGCTCTTAGGCTAATTGGCAAAACAAATTCTCCCTAAATTGTCTCAAATTTGGTTTTTAATCCATAGATCTATAAACATAGACAGGGATCACGAGTGGAGGTGGGAACATTGGGGTGGTGGTGCGGGCTCAAAGAACAAAGAACAAAACAGCACGGGAAACAGGCCCTTCGGCCCAACCAGCCTGCGCTGCCACCCTGATGGTCCCATCTCTACCCACGATCCCTGTCCATTGGGCCGAAGGGCCTGTTTCCCGTGCTGTTTTGTTCTTTGTTCTTTGATTCAGACATATTGTGAGGGTTTTCCTTTCCTGCAACTGAACCCGCTTGACAAAATTGGGATAGGGAAAACCCCGGTCTTTGTATTTGTCTTAAACACATTTGAATTTTTCACAACAAAGATAAACAGACCTTGGATATTACAGGTGGTAGCGGATAGGAAGGGAAAGTGTGGAAATTTCTAAGACTTACCAGGAGACATTGACACCAATGAAATACAGTGCCCAATGTAAGCACACGGCACTTAACAGCAAACCGACTGAAGAGGTAATATAATGGATGAGTTTGAAATTCTCTGGCTCATATCTGCTCAGCAGAAAGCCAAGTACAGCACCTAATATTCCAAAAGAGGTTGATTAATGACTATAGATTTTTTTTTTACATACACAAAGGTTAGGAGTGTTTACATTCTATAAAGCTTAATAGACAATCTTTAACTAGTTGATTGAATATGATTAGGCATGTTAAGACACCACTGAACTCCACCAGAAGATTGGGAAATGGATTCTCAGAATTTCCCCTTGCCCACTATCTCGAAGATGTGCATGACCAAAGAGTTTTGCTACTTGTAGGAAAAAAGAAATTATGGAGAAGTCAACCCATTGGCAAGCAATTTTGGATGGATACTGAAGCTTGTTGCCCGCATTCCCTCTGCTGTAGATAGTCAATGAATCAGGGGGGATTGCAAGAGAAATGGGAATCCAAACTTTCATTTGGATGGTTTTATGTGAGCGAGGTCATGTCTAACTAATTAGTTGAATTTTTTGAGGAGATGACAAAAATGATTGATGAGGGAAGGACTGTGGATGTTGTCTACATGGACTTTCGTAAGGCACTTGACAAGTCTCTCATAGTGCAAAAAATTAAATATCATGGGATCGGAGTGAACTAAACTAAACAGGAATGACAGCAATTGGTTGCTCTCAACTGCCCTCCATGCGCAATTAGGGATGGGCAATAAATGTTGGCCAGCCAACAACACCCATGTACCATGAATGAATTAAAAGAAAAAGAATCAGCTAGATGGAGAAGCAGCACTCAAAGTTCGTGATACCAAATAAACCTGCTGGACTTTAACCTGTATTGTGAGACTTCTCAATTTTGAACAGATGGGGCACTGTCTCACTTGGTAAATTTTGCACATCCTCCAAAAAGTCATCACCTTCCCAAGGGAAGCATCTGAGCTTTCTTAATGAGGTAGTAAATATTTTGATCTATACTTGTTATACCAACACATCCATTACAATCATAGAATCTCTACAATGAAGAAGGAGGCCATTCAGTTCCATCAAACCTACACTCTCAGCAATCTCACCCAGGCCTTATTCCTGTAACTCTGTGTATTTATACTGTTAACCCCCCTGATACTAAAAAGCAATTTATCATGGCCAATCAACCCAACCCGCACAACTTTGGAGTGTGGGAAGAAACCGGGGACCCAGAGGAAATCCATGCCGGCATGTGGAGAATGTGCAAACTCCACATAGTCACTCAAGGCTGGAATTGAATGCGGATCGCTGGCACTGTGAAGTAGTGATGCTAACCACTGTGCCACCTTGCTGTGAATGCTTAAGACAATGTGGCCAGCTGCACTAAATATTTCCTCCTGAAAACATTGTCTTGAAGAAAATAGAAAGTACAATATGCATTTGAATTCATTTAGAAAAGAAATTATAAAATATACTGTTGTACTAGCTGAACTATTATATAAAGATGGGAGTTGCGAATAATATCCTGCGAATGACAAGATGCAAGTTTACATTTACTTGGTGAAGGCATTGGCAGAGGCGCTGATATCAATTGTTGTTATATAGCTGGTTCTGGTAAACACTGGCAGCTGTTTAAGACAGACTGGTTTGCTATAATGCAAGTGGTATAGGCAAATCTGTCAAGGCCAGTGAATAAGGAAGGCATTCTGAATTAAATCTTAATGCAATTATCAGCAGCTACTTTAAATACAGTCTCCCAGCCACCCACTGGATCATTGAACATTTGTGATTGAAGTTCTGACCTGTTACAATTCCAGCAAGCACTTGATGGGGAAAATGAGCCAAAATAAATACTCTTGAGATGCTGATTCCCAGTACCATCACGATGTATAGCATCACAGGAACATTCTTTGCCAATAAGCTTAAAATACATAAAAAAAATTGATGTTAGTAATCATATTATAAATTTCTAAAGTTTGTTTAGCAAATTTTGGGAAATGGAAAACTCTTACTGATGGCATCCATCAAGCCTCCCAATGTTAAATAGAGTTTTGGGAGATGCAGAGTGAAAATCCAGCTTCTGTTCTCAAAAATATAGCCCAACCCCAATCGTTCAGAAATGTCGGTTTACAGCGACTGAAACCTGCCAAAGAATACACGAACTTTGAGGTTGGATGAGGACGGAATAAGAACAGAGTCGTTATAGTGGGAGATTTTAATCTCCCTAGGGTGGATTTGAAAGTACCTAGAGCTGGGGGGGTTTAGATGGGCAGGAATTTGTAAAATGTGTACTGGAAGGATCGTTGGAACAGTATGTGGCTAGCCCGACTAGAGAAGGGGCTATATTGGATTTAGTTCTAAGTAATGAGCCAGGGCAGGTGGTTGATGTTGTAGTAGGGGAACATGTGGCTAACAGCGACCACAATTCTGTCTACTTTAGGATTCAGATAGAAAAGGATGCTTGTTGCCCTAGGGCAGGGTGCTGAATTGGGGGAAGGCTAACTATGGTCAAATTAGGCAGGAACTTAGGGAAACTGACTGGGAACGGTTGTTTGAGGGTAAGTCCACGCTAGGCATGTGGGACTCTTTCAAGGGAACACTGAAAATGTTGCAAGATAAGTATGTGCCGGCCAAGAGGAAAGATTGGAAAGGTAGGATTACAGAGCCGTGGATTACTAGGGATATTGAGGACTTGGTTAGGAAGAAAAGAGAAGTGTATGATAGGTCAAAGCAGCTGGGAACTGAGACAGCATTGAAGGAATATAGAGAGAGTAGGAGGGAGCTCAAACAGAGAGTTAGAAGGATGAAAAGGGGGCATGAAATGATTTTGGTGGATAGGATTAAGGAAAACCCAAAGGCTTTTTATTCCTATGTTAGGAATAAAAGGGTGGTTAGAGGAAAAATCGGACCTCTTAGGGACAGAGGAGGGGAACTGTGCTTAGAGCCCGAGGGAATGGCGAAGATCCTGAATGAATACTTTGCGTCAGTATTCACGAAGGAGAGGTTTACAGCTCCTGTCTCTGAGGGAGCTGTGGACCAGTTGAGGGAAATATCCATACTGAGGGAGGAAGTGTTAGAGCTTCTAGGTAGCATTAAAACTGATAAATCTCCTGGGCCTGATGGCATTTATCCCAGACTGCTTAGGGAGGTGCCAGGTGAAATTGCTGGGCCTCTGACACAAATCTTTGTCTCTTCCTTGGACACAGGTGAGGTCCCAGAGGACTGGAGAATAGCTAATGTTGTACCATTGTTTAAAAGGGGTAGTAGGCTTGACCCTGGAAATTATAGGCCGGAGAGTTTGACGTCAGTGGTCGGGAAGCTGTTGGAGGGGATTCTTAGAGATAGGATGTATAGGCACTTAGAGCGTTGCAATCTGATTAGGGATACGCAGCATGGATTTGTTAAGGAGAGGTCGTGCCTTACAAATCTGGTAGAATTTTTTTGAGGAGGTGACGAAATCAGTGGACGAAGGGCGAGCCGTTGATGTTGTCTATTTGGATTTTAGTAAGGCGTTTGACAAAGTCCCTCATGGGAGGTTAGTCGAGAAGGTCAAGGCAAATGGGATACAAGGACAGGTAGCTAGATGGATAAGGAACTGGCTTGGTAATAGGAGACAGAGAGTAATAGTGGAAGGGTGTTTCTCTAGCTGGAGGTCGGTCACTAGTGGTGTGCCGCAGGGCTCGGTACTGGGACCTCTTCTATTTGTAATACATATAAATGACTTGGAAGAGGGAGTAAGTGGAATGATCAGCAAGTTTGCAGACGATACAAAGATGGCTGGACTTGCGGATAGTGAGGAGCATTGTCAGGCGATGCAGCAGGACATAGATAGGCTGGTAGCTAGGGCAGACAGATGGCAGATGGAATTCAATCCTGATAAATGTAAGGTAATGCATTTCGGGAGAAAGAATGTAGGGGGGAGGTATATGATAAAGGGTAGACCTATTAAGAGTATAGAAACGCAGAGGGACCTGGCGGTGCAGGTGAATAAGTCTCTGAAGGTGGCAGAGCAAGTGGAGAAGGTTGTGAAGAAAGCATATAGTATGTTAGGCTTTATAGGAAGGGATATAGAGTACAAGAGCTGGCCGTTAATGTTGCAGTTGCATAAAACGCTGGTTAGACCTCATTTGGAATACTGCATCCAGTTCTGGTCGCCTTACTACCGGAAGGACATGAAGACTCTGGAGAGAGTGCAGAGGAGGTTTACCAGGATGCTGCCTGGTATGGAAGGTCTGAGTTACAAGGAGAGATTAGGCAAATTGGGACTGTTTTCCTTAGAAAGACGTAGACTTAGAGGAGGTCTGATAGAGGTGTACAAGATTTTGAAGGGGATTGATAGAGTAAACAGGGTTAAGCTTTTTCCTAGGATGGACTCAAATAGCATGAGGGGTCACAGGCTTAGGGTGAGGGGGGTAAGGTATAATTTGGATGCTAGAGGGAGTTTTTTCACACAGAGGGTGGTGGGGGTATGGAATGCACTGCCAAGTAAAGTGGTGGAGGCAGGTACTCTGGAGTTATTTAAGAAATATTAGATGGGCACATGAACAGAATGGGAATGGAGGGGTATAGAAAACTGATTTAAAATAGGGATCATAAGCCTTGGGAGTCCCTGGGAAGTGTGTAAATAGATGATGATATTGATGTACTTGTTTTTAATCCTACAGGTGCTTTGGTCCACCTTGTTGTCTAACAAGGGGCATACACGCAATGGGTTGTGAGAGGGCTGCTCTTGGATTTTTTTTTGAGAGTATCCTAGTGCTTCACGTCGTTAGTGTACGCTTGACCTGGACCATTTGATGGGCAACACGACAGCTCAGTGGCTATCGCTGTGCTGTGCAGATACATGGATTTGGGCCTGTGTCTGTGGGAGTTTGCGCATTCTCCCCGGGCTTGCATGGGTTTTCTCCAGGAGCTCCGGTTTCCTCCCACATCCCAAAGATGTGCTCTTAGGCTAATTGGCAAAACAAATTCTCCCTAAATTGTCTCAAATTTGGTTTTTAATCCATAGATGTATAAACATGGACAGGGATAACGGGTAGAGGTGGGAGCATTGGGGTGGCGGCATGGGCTCATTGGGCCGAAGGGCCTGTTTCCCATGCTGTTTTGTTCTTTGTTTACTATGTTTTCTTGATCAAATAGCCTGCTAGTGCTCAGGTCTACATTAGACTGCATTACAGGCTGAGACAAATGGAGAGCAACCAAAGCCCATAAAATCATCAAATATGGATCAGCTCGTTCAGAAACGAACAAGAAAATTGACAGTGTGATAGGGGGAGTGTTAGCAGGAGACAAGCTAGCTGGTGATGCAGAAACCAAGACACGGAGAGCGGAATTTTACTGTCCCACCTGCCACGGGAATTTTAGTAGGTGGGACGCAGATCATGTAAAAATCCGTTGACCTCGGACAGGATTTTCCAGCCTTGGGACAATGGCGGTCGGAAAATCCCGCCCTGAGCTTTTCTTTATCGAGACAATTTATTGACTTGGCCTCCTGCTTACACTCCCCCTAACACACTGTCAATTTTCTTGTCTGTTTCTGAACGAGCTAGTTCTTATTTGATGATTCTATGGGCATCGGCTGCTCTCCATTGTCTCAGCCTGTTACGCAGTCTTATGTAAATCTGAGCATTAGTCTACTTGATCATAAAAGACCATAGTAAGCAAGCTGATTTCATCCTCACCCGCCCTCAAAGCTCACATACCTCTGGCAGGTAAATCGACATGACAGAACAATCTGCTTAGTTCCGTCTCTCACACACTAACGGCTCTATTTTATCATTTTGATTTAAGTGCTGGGCAAAATTAAAACTGAGTGTGTTTCAGATCCAATTTTTAGACTCATTCTCAGGCACACCCCATATGCAGTCTGGCTGAAAACTATCAGCAATTCAGAATCCCGCTGCACAAGCCTGTGGGTGGGGCTTAATGTGCCCGAAATCTTGCAGCTCCGATCGGTGCCTCCAATTGCACACATGCAGAAAAAAATTGACAGAATGCAGCTCCCCTGCCACGTCGCTCCTGAGCTGGATAATGTCTTCTCACAGATATTGCCCCATCCCCACTATATTACTGACTCTCTTATCCCCCCACTCCCTCTGCCAGGCCGACTGCAGGCCCCTCCCCTGCAATGATCACTTCCCATCCCCCACACATTGCTCTCAGACAGAGTGGCAGTGGACCTCCCCCCAACTTCCTCTTCACTGATCACATGCAGATTGGCAGTGGATCCCCCTTCCCTGCCTTTGATCTCAAGCAGAGTGCCAGTGGACCCACCTCTCCCTTCCCACCAAACTCAAGCAGAGAGCTGTCGGACACTCGGCAGTTACCTCCTCACTAACTGGAGTACCTGGATCAGACTTTTGTGAAGGACGTCTCTTTCATGCTGACTCTGGACGGGCCAATGCGATGGTAAAGTGCTGGCAAAGTTGGCCGTGTACCCCAATAAATCAATTTATATGCATGCAAATGCATTTAAAAGGCCGTCGTGCCCATTTCGGAAGCGGTCCCGATCGTGGCCATTTTCGGGTCTTGGTAAACGGGGAATCGGCGCAGAGGTGGGGGGCACAGATCGTGCTATTTGACTCATGCCTGACTTAATCAAGTTTTTGCACCCAAAATTGGGGCCTTTAGTATCCCAGCTCTCCCCAATTCATTGATGCTCAAAGAAGTGGATTAAACAATGTCCTTCACCTGGATATCCTAACAATGTAATTAATATGCAATTAACAGTGAATAGGTGTACATTTATGCAACCTGTGTTTCAATGCTGGATAATGAATTGATCATTTTGGTGTTTATCAGTTCAAGAAACACAAACCTTCTGGTGTGATTGTAAATGAATTCAGAAAGCTTGGTCATCATAACCCAGCAAACTGCACCAGTGATCATAGCGTGACCTGAAGGACTGCCTGAAATCACAAACACAGCAGGAAAATCAGTACTTATCACCAAGTCACAATGAACAGCTTAACATTAAGAGTTATATAAGTGGTTGCATCTGAGTTGTCCTCATGAAGCAATGGATAGGTGCACACTGTGGTAACTAACCCTGCACACACCGGGACTTAACTGTTGAAATGTTTACAGCATCGTATGAATCACTATGATTGTGAATATTTGATAGTACAAAATTAGCTACATATAGGAAGAGCGAGTTAATGGATATTTTTTGGACTGGAGAAAAGTTTGTAATGGTGTACCCCAGGGCATTGTAACCTTCGCTTTTATTAATGATCTAAATCTTGGCGTGCAAGTTTGCGTGTAATACCAAATTTGGAAATATTGCAAACTGTGAAGAGGGAAATGTAGAACCTCAGAAGGATGTAGACTCACTGATGGAGTGGGCAGATAGGTGGCAGGTTAAGTTCAATGTGGAGAAGGGTGAGGCAATACATTTTAGTAGAAGAACAAGGAAAGACTATATAAAGTAAGAGCTAGAATTCTTAAAGGGGAGCAGGAGTGGAGGGTATATGTGCAGAAGTCATTGAAGATGATAGAACAGGTGAAAAGATTCACCTGTAAAGCATATAGCATTTTGAGCTTTATTAATTGGGACAGAGCGTACAAGAACAAGAAGCTCTGCTAAGCTTATACAACAGTAGTTAGGTCTCTTGAATATCGTGTACAGTTCTGGATGCCACACTATAGAAAGGATGTGAATGCAGTTGAGAGAGTACAGAAGGGGTTTACAAGAATGGTTGCAGGGATGAGAAACCAGGGATAGATTGGTGAAGTTGTGACTGTTCTCTTTGGAGCGAGAAAGGCTAATTCCCTCACAGAGTAGAAAGTGTTTCCTCTTCAATCAAGAACAAAATGGCACAGATTTAAAATGATTTGCAAAAGAAGCAGATGTGATATGAGAAAAAGTGTTTTCACGTGAGTGGTTCTTTGCTCATGGACAGCAAAGGCATTGTTCAGAGGCGAGCAGAAAGCTGGCAGAATCCAGGGGATCAATGCCAGAGATAGTAAATTTGACAGGAAGGGGTGCTGATAATGTTGTGCCTCCAGTAGTCAATAGGATCATGGGGCAGTTAAGATTCCTCTCTTACAGTGGTAGCAATGAGTGCTTCAAAGGATCCTCGGTCTTTGGCATGAAACAGAGGAAAGTTTAGGCCCTTGTATCTCTGGCATTGATCCCCTGGATTATGCAGCTTTCTGCTCACTTCTGATCAATGCCTTTGTTGTCCATGAGCAAAGAACCACTCATGTGAAAACACTTTTTCTCATATCACATCTGCTTCTTTTGCAAATCATTTTAAATCTGTGCCATTTTGTTCTTGATTGAAGAGGAAACGTTTCTACTCTTTCTGTGAGGGAATTAGCCTTTCTTGCTCCAAAGAGAACAGTCACAACCTCGCTAATCTATCCCTGGTTTCTCATCCCTGCAACCATTCTTGTAAACACCTTCTGCATTCACATCCTTTCTATAGTGTGGCATCCAGAACTGTACACGATATTCAAGAGACCTAACTACTGTTGTATAAGCTTAGCAGAGCTTCTTGCTCTTGTACGCTCTGTCCCAATTAATAAAGCTCAGAATACTATGTGCTTTACAGGTGAATCTTTTCACCTGTTCTATCATCTTCAATGACGTCTGCACATATACCCTTCACTCCTGCTCCCCTTTAAGAATTCTAGCTCTTACTTTATATAGTCTTTCTTTGTTCTTCTACCAAAATGTATTGCCTCACACTTCTCCACCTGCCACCTATCTGCCCACTCCATCAGCGAATCTACGTCCTTCTGAGGTTCTACACTTCTCTCTTCACAGTTTGCAATATTTCCAAATTTGGTATTGCATGCAAGGAATTGAGCTGAGGATGCTGGTAGGACACCAGGAAGATCAAAGAGTGTTGGAGGTCAGGGTAGAGATTTAAGAGGGCAATTGAAGAGAGGGACCTTGAAGAGTTAAAGAAAAAGAAGGAAAGAGAAAATGGGAAAGGTGCTCAAGCAATTGGACATAGGGAAACTCTTGATAATAACAAGTGTATATGGAACTAGCATGTTCCCTCCTGTGTCTGTGTGGATTTCCTCCCACAGTCTGAAAGACATGCTGGTTAGATGCACTGGTCACATTAAATTCTCCTTCAGTGCATCCGAACAGGCGCCAGTGTGTGGCAACTAGGGAATTTTCACTAACTTGATTGCAGTGTTAATTAAGCCTACTTGTGACATAAATAAACTTTAAGATGTGGGGGAGGGGAGCAAGGAAGTGAGTGCACTGGCTAATTAAAGCATGTATCACCAGAGGAGGCAATACTGGAGTTATTTCCATAAAAAAAAACAGGGAAACCAAATTTACTAAATGACTGTTATTCATGTAGTTCCCAGATTAAAGAACCTTTATAGATAAGGATCCTGGTAGAACCTGTGAATCGAGTGAGAGGGTAGTTAACTCCATTAGACGTATAAATTTGGATCTCAGAATGAAAGGTTGGTTTTGAAGTTAACAATTAATTAATATAAATTTCTGTTAAAACATTCAAGGTTTCCCAATGATTCTGGATGTATAGACTCAATCACTGGGCAGAAAATCAATAATTTCTACTACTGATTTGAGCAAATCCATAGGACTAGCACCGAACTCCATTATGTTTAGTTTTAAGTTTATTTATTATAATGACACAGTGGTTAGCATTGCTGTTTGACGGTGCCAGGGACCCACATTCAAATCCCGGCTTGGGTCACTGTACAAAGACTGCACGTTCTCCCCGTGTCTGCGTGGGTTTCCTCTGGGTGCTGCCTTTTCCCTCCCACATTCCAAAAGACATGCTGGTTAGGTGCATTGGCCATGCTAAATTCTCCCTCAGTGAACCCAAACAGGCGTCACAGTATGGCGACTAGGAGATTTTCACAGTAACTTCATTCCAGTGTTAATGTAAGCCTACTCGTGACACTAATAAATAAACTTTAAACTTAAAAAAAAAATGGGATCTCAGAATTGATGGTTTGGTTTTGAAGTTGAGAATTAATTAATATAAATTTGAGTTGGAACATTCAAAGTTTTCCAATGATTCTAGATGTGTAGAATCGATCACTGGGCAGAAAATCAATAGTTTCTGCTACATATCCAAGAGTCCAAGGCACAGGACCAGCACTGAACACCACAATGTTAAATTTAAATTGTGTGTGGGGTGGGGGTAGTTTGGTTGTGTGTGTGTGTGTATGTGTATGTGTGTGTGTGTGGCAATGGTGGTGGTGACCACTGTGAAATACATCTCACACTGTGTTCAGACATCAACCTTCATTCTCATAAATATGTGAATCCTTCAATATAATAACTTCTTTCAGTGCACTCACATACTCATCATTTTTCTTATTAGCTACTGGTAGCACTATTGGATATACAAACTATTCTCATTCCCATGGGGGAAACTATAATCCAAATTAAACCAATTTACTGAATGACCCCTGATTATTCCTACAGTTCCCAGATTAAAGAAGCTAACAGCTAAATAGGAGTGCTGCTTGATGGAGCCAAGAAGTCTGTGGGGAGAAAGGATGGTTAACTCTCATTTGTTTTAAACTGTGCAATCTTGTGACTTCATTTTTTTTTCAGTAAGTAACGAGAATTTCAAATTTTGCTTTACAGGTTAGCATCCTCCACAGGGAGCTGAATAGGATTGGCTCTCAAGGCATCCAAGTCCCCTGGAGACAGTCTTGATTTATTACTGTCATGTGTATTAGCATACAATGAAAGTATTGTTTCCTGTGTGCTATACAGACAGAATATACCGTTCATACAGAAGGAAGGAGAAAGTCGTCATCCAAACTGCACATTTCTACAAAACTTCTTTTGCTGAATCTGTGATAGTTGATGGCACAGATTTCCCACAGACTCCTTTATCTGACTCCCTAAATAAACTTTTTTAAACCCTCGGTGTGACTCCGTCTTTGCATTTGGGTCCTGCCCACTATTTTCAAGAAGAAATTTCAAGAAGATTTTAGGCAGAAATAAGATAGAGCTTATGATTTCAAGAAGAAATTTGATGTAGCTCTTGGGACTAAAGGAATCAAGGGATCTTGGAGTGGTGGGGGGTGTGGAGAGGCAGGATCAGGAGACTGAATTTTATGATCAGTGATGATTGAAATGAACGGCGGAGCAAGTTCAAAGGGCTGATGGGCTTACTCTTGCTTCTACTTTCAAAGGTGTCTGGACTTGTCCCCACTCTGCTCAAATCCAGCCTGGACTGAATATTGATTTACTGGAAATATATCCTGGAATTAAATGTCTTGGAAATTACCTACTGTGCAAGAGGATGGCTAATTTTCGGCTTTGAATGGCTCTTCATCAATTAAAAGTTAGATTTGAAATTGGCTGATTCAAGTTTGTTCAGCATTGGTACGGTTAGCAAAATCATTTGAAAGCACACTTTTGACAGAAGAGTAAAGTGCCTCAGAAATCAAAGGAAAGAAAATAAAATCTAGAAATTTAGGTGTCTAAGTGACCAATTTGACGGAAAATGCAGATGAAACAGTCAGTCGGTGTATAGAATCCACGTAGCAGTGAACAAACCTGGGCCAGTTTCACAGGAGGAGTAAAACTGCTTCAACTTGGGCATCTGCTGCTCGCTATAGACTCCTGATTCATGAATCCACCAAAACGGACGTTCGCCAAACAGCAACCTATTAGAAATGTAAGAGACACTCAAATTTGATCTACAAAAGTGTGATTTTTGATAGATTTTGAGTAAAACATTTTTAGGCTAACTAGATGTTCTTAATTATTCAAAGCAAGCCACTAAAATACATGTGCAAGTACAACTTCTCTTTGCCTCATATTGTGGAGCGGAGATTCTAATGCAATTGTTGACCCCAGCAAAATTTAGCCCTCATTGCAAACAATATTCCCTTACACCCAGCTCCCCTTAAGGATTCCGTTTAAACTTATAAGTTAATTTATTTATTAATCATAAGTAGGCTCACATTCACAAAGCAATGAAGTTTTTGTGAAAATCCCCTAGTCGCCACACTCCAACACTTGTTCGGGTACAGTGAGGGAGAATTTAGCATTGCCAATTCACCTGCACGTCTTTCGGATTGTGGAAGGAAACCGGAGCACCCAGAGGAAACCCACGCAGGCAATAGGGAGAATATGCAAACTCTGCACAGAGCGCGACCCAAGCTGGGAATTGAATCTGGGTTTCTGGAATTGTGAGGCAGCAGTGCTAACCACTGTGCTACTGTGCCGCCTCAGAAGCAAATGAATTAATCAAATTTTATCAAGCTACTATTCTTAAAATACATCAAGAAATACTTTGAAAGCAAATGATTAAAAAACATACTTTATAAAACTGCTCAGTTGCACTGTATCACAGCATTTATTGTTGCGTTTGCCAGAGCATTGTGGTACAGGGGTTAGCACTGCTGCCTCACAGCTCCAGGGATCTGGGTTTGATTCCGGCCTTGTATTTTGCATGTGGAGTTTGCCCATTCTCCTCATATCTGTGTGGCTTTCCTCAGAGTCCTCTGATTTCCTCTCAGTCAAATATGTGCAGGTTAAAGGATTAGCAAGTTAAATGCATGTGGTCACAGGATTAGAGCCTGGGTGGGATGCTATGTTAGAGAGTTGGTAGATTGAATGGTTCCTTCTGCACTGAGACAATTTTATGATTCTACAAAAATGGATGGTCACTAAAATGTATTGCATTAATACAGTGTACAATAACCGGAATGATACCTTGACTTTAAGGGTTAAATTTGGAGAGATTATGTAAACTAGGATCGTGTTTTATGGATTTAGATGCTTATGGGGTGATTTGATGGAGGCTTTAAAGCATTAAAAGGAACAGATGGGGTACACACACACACTATTTCTACTAGTTGGGATATCTGGCTTCGTGGGAGGGTATTGCCAAAAAATTAGAGCCAAAGTTTTCAGAAATGAAATTAGGAAACATTTGAACTCAATAGGTGGTAGAAATTTGGAATTCTCTGGCAATTGATGCCAAATCAATAGTTAATATTAAATGTGATATAGGTTAACAAAAGTCTATCCAAGCTATTGAGGAATATTGGGCAAGGGTGGGTATTAAGACTTAGACTGCTGATCAGAAAGATTTCATTGAATGGCAGAACAGGCTTAGGGGCTTAGTAAGTTTCCAAACACATTCAGCAGCATTTATGACATGATTTATTGCCAGTTGCTGGCTGTTTCCCAGAGGCTACAAAGGCCGAAAACTAGCAGATTTACTATCAAATAAATTGGTTGGATTTATTTGTTGCCAGGCTCTTACTGTGTTTCCCAGAGCAGCATTGTTCAAACCAACCATGAGGGCCCACTGGTTGAGATCAGCCACATTGCACACACCAGCAACCATACTTTGGGAGCCTCCTAGCTATTCTGCTTAGTCCTCCATTATATTAATGTTAGGTTTACAAGAATGATTGGAACTCCACATAAGATTTAAAGAGTAAAAATCAACTATCCACTGGGAATGATTTTAATTCCATTAATCATCTAGATCAATGTTAAGCTGGAACTTAAGTGAGAGCACTTATGTCATTCTGCAAGTTTATTTTCAAGCAATGTAGCATTCCATAAAAGTCAGGAAGTTGGATACCTGGAATTACAAGGTTGTCAATCCCAAGGATTGCATTGGAGTCTTCAGGAATTGTAAATTAATCTTCAGGTAAAAATTCAGGGGCATTGTAAAAACCATCTTTCAACACCATTGTTTATTTGACATAAAAATGCTCTTGGTGAGAAAGAAAGGTCTTTCAGTTTAAAAATAAATACCAATCAAATAACGAAGAGTCAAAGTTTGCTTTCCAATTTGCACGGACATGCTGAGCAATCAATAGAGGCAACATCAAATTAGGACAATGAGAGAGAGATAAGAAAGTTAAGTGATGAAATCTCTAGGAATACAACCAGCCGGAACTGGTGACCCCCACAGTGGGTCACAAGGAGAGACCTTGGCATACACGTACACAGGTTCCCTAAAGGCAGCTGTTCAAGTAGACTAGATTGTCAAGAAGGCATATGGAATGCTCTCCTTCATTGGCTGCAGTATAGATTTTAAAAGTAAGGATATAATATTGGAATTGAATAAAACTTCAGTGAGGACACAACTGGATATTGTGTCATCATATTACAGGAAGGACATAATTGTTCTTGAGAGAGTACAGAGGAGATTTACAAGAATGTTGTCTGGACTAGAAAAGTGTAGCTATGAGGAGAGATTGGATAAATTGGGGTTATTTTCTTTGGAATAAAGGCAGCTGAGGGGTGACTCGATGGAAGTGTACAAAATTGGGTGTGGGTGGCACATTGGCATAGTGGTTAGCACTACTGCCTTGCACCACCAGGAACCTAGGTTTGATTCCAATCTTGGGTCACTATCTGTGTGGAATTTGCATGTTCTCTCCGTGTCTGCATAGGTTTCCTCTCAGTCTTAACATGCTGGTTAAGTGCATTGACCCAAAAAGGCAGTGGAATGCGGCGACTAGGGAGTTTTCACAGTAACTTCATTGCAGCGATAATGTAAGCCTACTTGTAACTCATAAACTTTAAAATTATGAGGGGAAGGGATAAAATTGCTCCCTTGATACAGAATTCTAAAACCGGGGGTCACAGATTCAAGATAAGTAGGTATAGAGATGATATGAGGAAGAAATTTTATTTTACACAAAAGGTGGTGGGTGTCTGGAATTTGCTGTCCAAGTTGTGGTGGAGGCAGACATCCTAAACTCTTTTAAAAAGTACCTGGATCTGAACCTTAAGGGCTGTACGCTACAGGGCTATGGGTTGGGTGCAAAAAGGTGGGATATGAAAGGTTACTGGGATGTTCTTGGGCTGGCATGGAGAAGATGGACTGAATGGTCTCCTGTGTTGTAACTTTTCTATAATTCTATAACAGTTTGCACATAGAAAAATATCACCAACCACAAGGTTTTTTTTTTAGCTCTTAAGTTTAGCAACTTAAATGGCACTGATCTCTTTTTTTTTTAATTTCATTCATCTTGGTCCTGCAGCATAAGATCTCAATTTTTAAAAAAAGTTTTATATTTATAATCAGTACACATGTATTTATTCAATGCTTTTCATTGTGAAGTATGAAAGGCTTTGCATCTTTTGAAGTAAGGTGTCTTGTGGTGGCCATTTTGCAATGTTCCACAAAGAACCAGGAGGAATTGTTGAGCTGTCAATGCGTTGGTCACAGAAAGAGGGAAGATTACCTCAGGGCACCAGAAATCTCTAATCAGACATTGCAAAGGCATCATCAGCACCCAACAGAACCATGGAGCAAATGCCAACAGCAGGCTCTGGCAGTGATAATTTGTTCTGTTAACTTTACCATTATCAGAGAAATGATGGGTCACAAAACCAATTATTTTCATGTTATCCATAAAGCCATTTCTGATGATGGATTCAGGATGGTGGGGAAGGAAAACAGACAGAAATTTGAATTCAATTGATTTATTATCACATGGGTTGCACAGTGGTTAGCATTGCTGCCTCACAGCACCAAGGTCCCTGGTTCAACTCTTACCTTGGCAAAACTGTCTGTGCAGAATCTGCACGTTCTCCCTGTGTCTGCAGGGGTTTCCTCCAGGTATTCCAGTTTCCTCCCTCACTCCAAAGATGTACAAGTTAGGTTGATTGGCCATGGTAAATTGCCCAATGAGTCCTGGGATGTGTAAGTTAGAGGGATAAGCAGTTAGCAGAGTAAATGTGTCAGGATAGAGCCTGGGGTGGGATTGTTGTCAGTGCAGACTCCATGTGTCAAATGGGCTCTTTCTGCACTGTAGGGTTTCTATGTGTTTTATGTATTAGAAAACAGTGAAAAGTATTGTTTCTTGCATGCTATACCATGCATAGAGCAAAGGAAAGCAAGCATACTGTTCATAGAGAAGGAAAGGAGACCAAAGCATACCGTTCGTAGAGAAGGATAGTGTTGCATTCATAGTTAGCTTGATGAAAAGGGGAATAATACAACAAACTGGGCTCAGGAAGGAAAGGAGCAGGCACTAACTTACCATTTAAATACTAAATTTAACCATTCGGTAAATGCAGCGATGCAGAAAACCGAAATCCCGACCTTTCTGCTGAGGAAGAAGGTGACGGGGAAATAAATGAAGAAGGAGGCTCTGGGATCGCCGAACCAAGTAAACCAGAGTAGAGTGTTCTCGTAGCCTCCCAGCGTTTGCTGCAAAGTCTCAGCAAACTGGATACCTTGGGTATAAAGCGGCTCCATCGCTGACTGAATGGCAACAAAGTGAATTGTAATACAGCCAAACAGCTGCCAGTATGACCCAAGCAGAGAGAGAGAAGGAGGTCGCTTACACTGCAGCCATTGTTAGACTCAATGACTCAAACACTTTTGGCTTCACGCCTTTTCCTTCCTGTCTTGGACAGCAAACCAAAGGGGACAAACCTCGTCCCTCCACACGGCGTTTACAGTCAAAGCACGAAGCCGTGGAACAGCTTGAAGTTCAAGCTTTTGACGCAGACGTCGCTGTTGTGAACGATTCTCCAAAGACACCCAACAGCGGGTTGCTGGATGTATGCAGGATCTAAATTAGGTCAAATAGCGGCGACCTGGCTGATAAAAATGTCCTGCAAACACTCCAAGGCAAATTAATCCATGAATAATAGTCACGGGAATGAATAAAGGATAGTTAGTGCCTGTGGATCATATCCTAACCAAAAGTCAACAGCTTCAGAAGAAAACAAGAGAATACTGATGTATAAAATTGGACAAAAATAAAAAAAAACATTATGTTTATAAATATGCAGCATTGAGGCCAGCTTTAATCTCCCAAATGGCATTTTGATTGTCAAACAACAAAGAACAAAACAGCATGGGAAACAGGCCCTTCGGCCCAACGAGCCCACGCCGCCACCCTGATGTTCACACCTCTACCCGTGATCCCTGTCCATGTTTATACATCTATGGATTAAAAACCAAATTTGAGACAATTTAGAGAGAATTTGTTTTGCCAATTAGCCTAAGAGCACATCTTTGGGATGTGGGAGGAAACCGGAGCACCCGGAGAAAACCCACGCAAGCACGGGGAGAATGCGCAAACTCCAACAGACACAGGCCCAAATCCATGTATCTGCACAGCACAGCGATAGTCACTGAGCTGTCGTGTTGCCCATCAAATGGTCCAGGTCAAGCGTACACTAACGACGTGAAGCACGAGGATACTCTCGAAAAAAAAATCCAAGAGCAGCCCTCTCACGACCCATCGCGTGTATGCCCCTCGTTAGACAACAAGGTGGACCAAAGCACCTGTAGGATTAAAAACAAGTACATCAATATCATCATCTATTTACACACTTCCCAGGGACTCCCAAGGCTCATGATCCCTATTTTAATCAGTTTTCTATACCCCTCCATTCCCATTCTGTTCATGTGCCCATCTAAGTATTTCTTAAATAACTCGAGAGTACCTGCCTCCACCACTTTACTTGGCAGCGCATTCCATACCCCCACCACCCTCTGTGTGAAAAAAACTCCCTCTAGCATCCAAATTATACCTTACACCACTCACCCTAAGCCGTGACCCCTCATGTTATTAGAGTCCATCCTAGGAAAAAGCTTAACCCTGTTTACTCTATCTATACCCCTCATAATCTTGTACACCTCTATTAGATCTCCTCTAAGTCTACGTCTTTCTAAGAAAAACAGTCCCAATTTGCCTAACCTCTCCTCGTAACTCAGACCTTCCATACCAGGCAGCATCCTGGTAAACCTCCTTTGCACTCTCTCCAGAGTCTCCACGTCCTTCCGGTAGTAAGGCGACCAGAACTGGACGCAGTATTCCAAATGAGGTCTAACCAACGTTTTATACAACTGCAACATTAAAGGCCAGCTCTTGTACTCTATACCCCTTCCTATAAAGGCTAACATACTATATGCTTTCTTCACAACCTTCTCCACTTGCTCTGCCACCTTCAGAGACTTGTTCACCTGCACCACCAGGTCCCTCTGTGTTTCTATACTCTTAATAAGTCTACCCTTTATCATATACCTCCCCCCTACATTCTTTCTCCCGAAATGCATCACCTCACATTTATCAGGATTGAATTCCATCTGCCATCTGTCTGCCCAAGCTACCAGCCTATCTATGTCCTGCTGCATCGCCTGACAATGCTCCTCACTATCCGCAAGTCCAGCCATCTTTGTATCGTCTGCAAACTTGTTGATCACTCCAATTACTCCCTCTTCCAAGTCATTTATATACATTACAAATAGAAGAGCTCCCAGTACCAAGCCCTGCGGCACACCACTAGTGACCACTTGTCATCAGCTGACACTGCACAAACCAATTTTTAATTTGATTAGATTTATTATTGTCACATGTATTAACACTAAGTGAAAAGATTTTTTTTGTGCGCTGTACAAAGTATACCGTATATAGAGAAGGAAATTAGAGAGTGCAGAATGTAGTATTACGGTCAGTCATAGTGTTGCCATGTAAAGAAAGATTAATTTAATATGAGATAGGTCCATTCAAATGTCTAATGGCAGCAGGGAAGAAGCCATTCTTGAGTCGGTTGGTACGTAACCTCAGATTTTTGTATCTTTTTCCCAATGGAAGAAGGTGGAAGAGAGAATGTCCGGGATGCATGAGGCCCTTGATTATGCTGGCTGCTTTTCTGAGGGAAGTGTAAACAGTGTCAATGGATGGGGGCTGGTTTGCGTGATGGATTGGGCTTCATTCACAACCCTTTGTAGTTTCTTGCAGTCTTAGTCAGAGCAGGAGCCATACCAAGCTGTGATACAATCAGGAAGAATGCTTTCTATGGTGCATCTGTAAAAATTGGTGAGAGTCGTAATGGATATGCCAAGTTTCCTTAGCCTGCTGAGAAAGTAGAGGCGTTGGTGAATTTGGCAATATTTTATTCCTAATAGTTTAGTTCCACACTCTCTTCCTTACAGGAATGTTCGTAACTCTCAGTAAGATGAAAATTGTTAAAAAAATGGAATATACAAATTTTAGGTCTGCTAATTATCTAGATCACTGTGAAATTGGAGTCTCACTGTAGAACACTCCCAGTGTTGCTCTGCAGATTCATTCTCAAATATGAGAAGGGAAAGTTATGCTGCCACAGAAACCTGAATAACTGTAGGCAACGTCTTGCAAAATGAAAAGTATAATTGGAAACATAGGTGGCTTTTACCTTAAGTTTTAACTTTAGCAATTTTCAGATGGTGAGTAGGAAAGAGGTGGCAAATTTCTGAGAATTTGGCAAGGTAGGAATGACACAGGAAGTAGAGGTTGTGAAATTTCAAGGTGAGTATGAATGAGATCAGTAGGGTGAAGTGCAAGACTGAAGGAGAAAGGTCAGGTGATACTGAAGGAGAGAAGGATGGAGATATAAGAGTGGAGGAATGTATTTATTGTCTGTATGTATCTGTTCACTAGAATTTAGTAGGATTCTGATAATGTAAGAAGATAATCATTACATGTATGAAAAGGGGCGAGGGTGTTTATGGCTCATATGAAAATGGGTGCATGAGTAAGCAGGTATTAAGAACAAGATCATAAAATCTAAGGTGTATTATGATGTTAACTTAGACACTAAGTTTTACATTCGATTTTGACATTAGCACGAGAACAAGGTGTTTCAGTCCAGATATGATTCCAGTGACACACTAGGAAGCTCTTATCAAACAAACCTTATTTAAGAGCACAGAATATAACCAAAAGAATTAGAATAACTTTTAAAAGTTAAAATACCAAAGCTGACAAAATATAATTCTTAACAGCTAGCTATCTTTATTGTTTCAATTTAGCAGTATTTCCCATAGACATGAATCTTTTCTTTAGAACCAGTTAGCATAGAAACCAAAGATTCTTACATAGGTATTAGATTTCCAGCCTTTTGACACTTCTGGAGAGTGATCCAGACAGACATTTGTCTTTCAATTTTCATGTAGCGACTTTCAGAGAAAGCTCCACTCCCAGACAACAGAATGTCACAGAAGGAGATTATTATCCTGGCAGATTTCAGTCCACTGACCAAAGAGAGAGCAAAATAAACAAAGAAATCCCTCTAAAGATCCCAAAAGCAGACTACATTGAATGAAAGCCTAGCTGAAGCGTAGGAGGCTGAGGGGGTGACCTTGTAGAGGTCTATAAAATAATGAGAGGTATAGACAAGGTAGATAGTCAATATCTTTTCCCAAAGGCAGGGGAGTCTAAAACTAGAGGGCATAGGTTTAATGTAAGAGGGGAAAGATACAAAAGTGTCCAGAGGAGCAATTTTTTGACACAGAGGGTGGTGAGTGTCGGGAATAAACTGCCAGAAGTAGTAGTAGAGTTGGGTACAATTTTATATTTTAAAAAGTATCCTGTGACAATAGGTAGCTTTGTTCTCTGAAGTGCATTGTGTCAACATTAGGGTTAAGTTTTATGAAAAACTATCATAGTTTGTCCTTTTTTTTCCATAGGTGCTGACTAACCTGTTACATGCTTCTAGTATATGTTGCTTTTTTATTTCAGAGGCAGGTTTTTTTTATTTGACTTGATTCTTGCAACAAATAGCAAAATAACAAAATATTGCAAATTCATAGGATCCCACAGTGCAGAAGGAGGCCATTCAGCCCATTAAGTTTGCACCAATCACAATCCCACCGAAGCCTCATCCCCACACATTCACCTCAGCTAATCTCCTGACACTAAATGGCAATTTAGCATGTCCAATCCACCCAACCTGCTCATCTTTGGACTGTGGGAGGAAACCAGCACCGACACAAGGAGAGCATACAAATTCCACATAGTCACCCAAGCCAGGAATCAAACCCGGGTCACTGCCGCCCACTTGTGGAAATCTGAAGTAAAACAGAAAAAGTTGAAACAAGTAGCAGATGAAAACTGACCTGCTGTATGTTTCCAGCTGAAAGGAAATACTTACATTTTCATAGCAGTTTATGAAAATCGCTAAGCATTTCACACACTGCTAAATACTTCGCAGTGAAGTAGCTACAGAGAAAAGTGGAAACCATTTTTCACACAGTTAGATTTTGAGAATCGAAATAAGATGTGTGATCAATTAAATTGTTTTGAATGATGTGGGATCAGCATATCAGGAAAAGTAACTGCTATTGAAAATGGAAACCAGCCTGAGATGAAGGCTGGTGTTTGCAAATCTATTCACTTGAATAATCTTTTTCTGACATAATTCAATATTTGGAATTCTCTTTTATTCCACTGGCACAGCTGAAATTCTAGCTCTTAAATGGTGATGTTGAGAATCTAATGCTCAAATAGCAAAAGACTGATCTTTAATTATGAACCCATATTGGGCTTGAAGCTTCATTGAATGCTACATATCTTTCCCCTTTATTTCTTGCTAGTTTCCTCCTTTGAATAGTGGTAGCATTGAGCTGGGATGCAATTTTGTAGGCACCTGATGTACAGCTGTCATCTTAGTAACTGTTATTCATGTGTTAGCCCTGACAGTGACTCAGCAGCCTTTGAATAGAGAAGGGGATTAAAACAGTCCAAACCTGTACTCACCTGACTACATGCATACTTCCAGCAGGGATTTCTGACTTGTAATCAAGAGTGGGAAATGTGGCTGATTTTACTTCCAGCCTTCCCACTGACTCGAAGGCACTGTTATCAATTGTAGCACCTCTATGATCATCCGGGCTGAGATCAGCTAACAGCACACACAAGGGGGGATTTTTGTCCCTATCTTCATTTCTTTGGCCAATGGCCCAAATCAGCGTGGGTAGCCTAATAACTCATTGAAACGCAATAATGCCCGATTCACTTCATGATGAATCTCTTAAATAAAATATAGTTTATGCAACATTTAAAATTTTCATTAATTCATAATATTTCATAAGCAAAGGCAGGAGCAAAGGAAAGGCCACTTGTTTTATTGAAGTTCTTTCACTTGTGCCCTAGCACTGGGATTTTAAAATCTAATTGCATTTCGTAAATCCCTCAGATTTTGTCACTGTCATTGTGCCAGATAGCTGAGAATTGAAAGCACGAAACACATAAAATGAAGTCAATCGAAGGCATGTGCAGTAATAGTTATTAAAATTTATGGCAGTCATGGAATGATACAGTGCAGAAGGGGCCCTTTGGTCCATCAAGTCTGCATCAACGCATGAGAAACACCTGACGTCCTAACTAATCCCATTTACCAGCACTTGGCCCATAGCCTTGAACGTTATGACATGCCAAGTGCTCATCCAGGTACATTCTAAAGCATGTGAGATGACTCATGGCTACCACTACTCCCCGCCCCACCAACCCCCGGCAACACATTCCAGATCATCACTACCCTCCGGATAAAAAGATTTTTCTTTCCCCTCCAAACATCCTGCCCCTCACCTTGAACTTTTATCCCCTCGTGACTGATTCTTCAAATTAGGGGAACAGCTGCTTCTTATCCATTCTATCCATAATACTCATGATCTTCTACACTTCAATGAGGTCACCCCTCAGTCTTTTCTGCTCCAATAAAAAAACCCAAGTCTATTCAACCTCTCTTCATAACTTAAATATTCAATCCCAGGCAACATCTTGGTAAATGGGAAGAAACATCACTTACTTATTATTTGTTCACTCTGATCATCGAGTTGCATTATATATACCTTGAACGTGAGCAGGAGAACGTTCTAGAAGTTGGTGGCTCATTGACCCCTGTTCCCATCTTTGAAAGACGGTGCATAATATATGTGATGGCGAGTTAGTGATCACCTGGTGGGGAGCTGACCAACAGCTTCCATGGATGTTGGGCTTTGAGCCCAATGGGCCAATGGAGGTGAATGTCTGAACATAGAAGTGACAGGCTGTGACTCATTTAAAGGGACTATCCAGAAAGGGTTGCATCAGGGATAATTGTTTTGAGAGAATCATGAAACTCTATTGCTAAATTAGATTTAATTTCTAATACCAGATGAGGTGGGTGAACACTTTTAAGCAGTTATGACTATTATTACTGATGGGAAGCTTTCAGGACAATAGCCAGACAAGGAATAGCATCGAGATAAATATTGCAGATGCTGGAATCTGAAACAAAAACAGAACCTCAGCCAGCCTGACAGCATCCAAGGAGAGAGAATAGAGCCAATGTTTTAAGTCTTTGATGAAGGGTCACCCAGACTCGAAACATTAGAAGAAATAGTATTGGATTGTAGCTGAGACATCCTGGAAGGTGATTTTTGAATGAATAGTTAGAATTCATATGTATTTCAGATATTATACTTTAAAATAGAAAATTGGACACATTATTTATTTTTATTGCAATGCCATAAAATATATACATGGCCAGCACTTGCTGACAGTTTTGGTTTCACCTTAAGAAGTTTGACAACACCAGTTTTGGTTTCAACAGATGTTAAACAGATCTCATCTGTGGCATGCATATGTAACACCAGGCCTTTCAAGTTTTTAAGCAAAGATAAGAAAAAGCTTTAAAGTCATTTTCAAAGGAACATTGAAAGCTTTTATGATGATTTTGTCTGTCTTTACTTGTACAGGAGTCATTCTTAAATCTTACCTCAGAAAATCAGAAAAACAGACTTTAAAAAATCTATTCTTCTATAAAAATTTGGTTTTGTTTTATTTGGTTTGATTTATTATTATCACATGTATTGGAATACAGTAAAAAAAGTATTGTTCATGCATGCTATACAGACAAAACATACCATTCATAGAGCACATAGGGGAGAAGGAAAGAAGATACAGAATGTAGTGTTACAGTCATAGCTAGAGTGTAGAGAAAGATCGTATTAATATATGGTAGGTCTATTCAGAAGACTGATGGCAGCAGGGAAGAGGCTGTTCTTGAGTCGGTTGGTATAACAAAAATAATTGAAGGTAAGCAGAAGAGATATCAAGGGCATATTTTAAAACATGATGACCATATACTGGCTCACAGTGTGAATAAGAAAACCATTTTAGCAAATAAATAATAGAGAATAATAAGTCACATCCAAGGGAAAGAGTTAATCGAAGAGCTAACACCCATTGCTGCCAAAGAATGATGTACTTTGGTGTCAGAAAATATCGTTGTTCCAGTTTCCTTTCAGGACATCAGAGACATTGTAGAAGGGTATTGATGGGATTTATTCAATATTTCTCCGGTTGTCAAGGAGTTTGATATTATAAAGCAGACGGTTTTTACGTCCAACTGCCCCAACAACTGATTTACTCGGGATTCAAGCAAAGCATTACTTTGAATATTGACATGCATTCTTTAATTGATATTAGGTGTGACATCATATTTTTAAAGTTTTATTGGATTATGTATTTAAACTAAAACTATGGGGGGAATTGTCTTGCCCTTTCCACCACAGGAATTGTGGTGGGAGCGGTAGGGGAGGGCAGACTATGCAAAGGTCTGTTGACTTAGGGCGGGATTTTCCAATTTTGGGGCGAATGTGCTTAGAAAATCCCACCCTATGTTTTTTGTCATGTATAGTCATTAACATTTTGATGCACATATCTACTTTAAAGTGTATTCCATGTTAAATAGTTCGACAATAAACTTGTAAATAAGCTGGTGGAGTATAGAGCCTCTTTTTGCCTTCTGCATGCAGCATTAGAACTCACCTCTCCTGTATTTTCTGAAAGCGGGAAATACAAATTTCAGAGAGACCCTTGGACTTCAATTTTATCCGGGTAGTTATAAGTAGGCCAACAAATTATTTAATGGGCTATCTGAGAAAAGTAATTAACTCTTAATAGTCACTTTTCTCAGGGGAGACTTTTCTCAGGGCAGTTCACTTTCTCACACCCAAAATAAGTGCCTCTGTGAAGTTGCTGCCTTGAACTCAGGTGAGAGTGAATGTTGAGGGTCTATCCTGATCTAAGGTAGTCTATATTTGGGACTGGAGTTATAATTCACTTCACTTCATCCTGATGGATATTAATGCCAGAACTTTACCACCTTGCCTACCTGACACTTGAAAGATCCTGCCTGTGGCCAGATTAGAATGCTATTCTGCATTTTTGTGTTGGGCATACTGGTAAAATTCAGACATAAATGTTTAAGGCAATATTGAAAAGCAGGCTGTTAACTCTCTCTATATTCCTGCAGATGGCCAAGAAAAGGAAAGGTAAGAGGTTAAGAATGGCCCCAAGATTTCACAAGGATTCCCTGCAAGCTCTCCTCTAGGCTAAATGACAGGCAGAGGTCTTCATACTTGGTGATGGGAAGAGGAGACCTCCCAGCATGATGAACGCAGCCTGGATTGCAGCAAGGGTGAGCAATTTTGGGTAATTTGGCAAACCTTGCTTCTAAGCTGCCAGTGCCTCAATGACTTTCTGAGATCAACAATGACCTTCTGAGATGGGGGCTGAACAGTGGTTAGCACTGATGCTTCATGGCGCCAGGGATCCAGGTTCGATTCCTGGCTTGTGTCACTGTCTATGTGGAATTTGCATGTTCTCCCTGTGTCTGCATGGGTTTCCTCCAGGTGCTCTCCGGTTTCCTGCCACATTATGTTGCTTAGATGGATCAGTTGGTGACTAGGGGAATTTCACAATAACTTCACTGCAGTGTTGATGTAAGCCTTACTTGTGACTAATAAATGAACTTTATTCTAGGATGAAGGTGTCAATATTCTGGAGATGTGTGGAAGTGAAAAGTTACGTGATGGTTGCATTGGGGATTGTCTTTTGTGCTGGTCAAATGTGTAAGGTGGCATAATGCACGCTGTAGCTGTGAAAAGATTTGGTGTGGTGGGGGTGAGGGTGGGGATAGGGGGTGGGGAGAATGTTATAAGAAGCACACTGATTAGGTAGCCCAAATAATTCTGAAAATTGTGCTGCTGATGGAGTTTATGTTCACCATATATGTGAAATAATGATTATACAGTGGAATCAAAATCATCACAATGTTGTACTTAATTGTACAATGCCAAGGAGGGATGATGTGCCATACCTGACTGATCTACTCCTATTGAGGTGGGGGTGCTACAACTGGCTGATAATGAATGGAGCTAGGTCATTGGTTGAGGCAAGATAGGCAGATGATTCTGGGCTGGTGAGATTGGAAGGAAACATCATATAGGAAACAGACATGACATTTTTCGTTTGAGTTATTATTGTCACATATATTGGGATACAGTGAAAAGTATTATTTCTTGCTTGCTATACAAACAAAACATACTATACATAGAGTACATGGGGAGGACGAAAGGAGAGAGGGCAGAATATAGTGTTAAAATCATAGCTGGGGTATAGAGAAAGATCAACTTAATATAAGGTAAGTCCATTCAAAAGTCTGGTGGCAGCAGGGAAGAAGCTGTTCTTGAGTCAGCTGGTACATGATCTCCAACTTCTGTATCTTTTTCCTGACAGAAGAGGGTGGAAGAGATACTGTCCAGGGTATGTGGGGTCCTTTATTATACTGGCTGTTTTCCGAGGCAGCTGGAAGTATAAACAGAGTCAATGGGTGGGAGGCTAGTTGATGTGATAGACTGGGCCATGTTCACGATCCTTTGTAGTTTATTGCAGTCTTTGATTACAACATGAGCCATACCAAACTGTGATACATCCAGAAAGGATGCTTTCTGTGGTTCTTCTGTAAAAGTTAGTGAGAGTCGACATGGACATTCCAAATTTCTTTTGCCTCCTGAGAAGGTAGAGACGTTGGTGGGCTTTCTTAACTGCAGCATTGGCATGGAGGGACCAGGACAGGTTGTTGGTGATCTAGACGCCTAGAAACCTGAAGCTCTCAGCCATTTCCCCTTCATTCATGTGTTAATAGGATTGGGGAGGTGGAGAGAACATGATGGTTAGCATGCTATTAGGAATGAGCCATAGATGATTTGTGACTCTGAATTAAGCATTAAGCATATGTTGAAAATTGTAAAATGCAAGCAATGAGTTAAGTCTTGCAATGGCATCAGAGCTAGCAACAACAAAACTTGTCTCAGTGCCGTTACCCCAAAGATAGAAGATCGACCTATTAATCTCTGTTTTTGTTCCCTACAAAAGTGCAACATTGGCTGCTGTTGGTTCGATCAGCCCTGATGATCCCACATTGACCTCTGAGAAAGAAGTGGAAGCCTCGGGGCTGAACTTCACATCCTTGTTCAATGCAGCCAGCACTAGTTGCAGATACTTGAAGGTCAGAAATAAGGGAACCACAGGCAGGTGAGGATACATCATGGTCACACAGACTGCTACTGGAAACTGAGATAGCAGTTGGAGGAATGCTGAGATGACCAACATTCTGAGCCCCAGTCTGATGTTGTGCCTCTGCAAGTGTCTGTAAGATGGAACATAAGGCGTCTGCAAGACAGAAAATGCTGAACATCCAAAGTGTGATGTATAGAAATGTAGCCAAGATATTGGAAGGGAGGCGGGATGGTGTTGTTGCTTGTTCTGGTACAAACTTTGAAGGAGTCCATCTAAGTCATGAGTGCTGTGATGATCTATTCAATAACATATAACTTCCTCCATTGACAGACTGGCAATTGTTATAGCGGACCAAAGCCAGCAGATAACTGACGTAATACTGGGTATGCATTCAAATCTGTGCTGCATCAACTTGTCCCTGAGCTCAGTGGTTCAGAGTCAAAGCGACAGAGGGATGAGTATAACATCTACCTCCTCGGCCCGCTCAGGAAAGTAGGGATGGCCAGCTAGAACTCATGCCAGAAGGTGCGCAGTAGCCAATGCTGTCAGGGTGGGAGGGAGGGGTGAGGGGAGGCATTTCCGGGCTGCTTCTGATCAAGTCAACCTCTCCTCTATCAGCACAGATACGTTTGAGCGTAGTGTCAGCAGATGGGCCTCCCACCTCTATGCAGGAAATATGGGGTTTTCCCGGTCTTAGCCAATCAGAGGATGATGACCAAGTTTGTTACTGGCAAGGTGGCACAAGACTCAGCAGCTTTTACCTGTGGCAGCTGGGCAGTGAGGGGGGAGCACCACACTGCGGTATTCAGTAAGGATTTAAGAAAACCTCACAGTAGTCACACTTGGATGTACATGGGTATCTTTCTCATTTATATTATTTGCATATGTTGCTGTGCATATAAATTATTTATTTTTTCAACATCTTGCAAAACTTTGCTAGTTTATTCACCATGTGTGTGAATGCCTGTACAAGGATTCCAATAAAGGTCGAATATGATTATATGCATCCAAATAATTGATATGGTTTGAATGTTTGAAATGATACAAGGTAACAAACTGTTTTGCATGTAAAGTAGATGTACAAAGTAGGAAGCACTGACCATGAGGCTGATATATTTGGGGAGACAGCATAGAAATAGTTTTTTGGCCTGTGTACATGCCGCCCTTTTTCTAAACTCTTAAACTAGTCCCAATTGCCTGCATTTGGCCAATATCCCTCTATATCCATCTCATCCATATAACTTCTAAATGCTTTTCAAAAGACAAAATTGTGTCCGCCTCTACCACTCCCTCTGGCAGTTTGTTCCAGATACTCACTAGAACAAGTGTAAAAATTGTGTGTAAAAATTACCCCTCTGGACACTTTTGTATCTCTCCCCTCTCACCTTAAACCCATGCCCTCTAGTTTTACACTCCCCTATCTTTGGGAAAAGATATTGACTATCTAGCTGATCTATGCCCGTCATTATTTTAGAGACCTCTACAAGATCATCCCTCAGTCTTCTATGCAACAGAGAAAAAGTTAATCCCTGGGAGATCATAAGGTGTAGGAGCTGAAGTAGGCATTCGGTCCATCAAGTCTGCTGTACCATTCAATGGGATCATGACTGATCTCATGTGATAATCAACAACTCCAATTTCCCACCTTATCCCTATAACCCTTAAAAGAGGTGTCTATCTCAGCCTTGAACGTACTTAACTACCCAGCCTCTACTGCTCTCTGTGGTAGAGATTTGCATAAATCCCCTACTCTCTGAGAGAAGAAGTTCATCCTCATCTCTGTCTTAAATGGTTGATCTCTTATTCTGAGAATATGCCCTCAGGTTCTAGACTTTCCCATAAGGGGAAACAACCTCTTAACATCTCCTCTGTCAAGCCCCCTGAAAATCCTATAGGTCTCCATAAGGTCACTTATCATTCCAAGTCCAATAAAGACAGGCCTGACTTACTCACAAGATAATCCCCCTATACCCAGGATCAACCCAGTGAACCTTCTCTGGACTGTCTCCATTGCCAACATATCTTTCCTTTCACATCTAACTGCTGCAGATCATCCGTCTCTTCCTTTAACACCACTGCAGAGGAACAGTTTATCGCCCATGAATGTTGCTCCAGGAGGGCAACCTCTCTCTACAGCGCCAGATTGTGCAGAGCACAACAGACAACAACCATTGGAGAAACTTTTGATGGTGCACATTGGAGAGATCCACCCGGTTTCCCAAGGCATCTAAATCTCATCCTGTACTGTCTTCAGTGATGATGCAGTGTTATGGTTCTTATTACAATGGCACTCAGGTTCCACTGCAGTATTTCTAACAGGTGTTGTGAGCCACTACTTTAGAGGATAATCCTTATCACCAAGTAGCCATCCATCCAGTACATCCAATCCAGAAAATGTCTTTGGTACCTGGCAGTGCCAGAGGATGTAAGAGTCATGGTTGCTCTCATGTGTCTTGCACACATTTCTTGGTATGCTATTGGTGTCTGAACATTGATGGACTGGTACCCCACACAAATTATAAACATCCCCACTGTCCTGTTGGTGCCTTGATGGAGACATGGGTGCCATCAGTGACCTCTTGCACCTTTAGGAAACCAGCCACAGCTACTCTTTTCGGTTGACTTCTGTCATCTGTAGTGAAGATAATGAATTGATGAGCGTGGTTCTGTGAGGCTCATTATGCAGTGATGTGCTGCAGGCTGGGTGATCCAACTCAGCTCTCCACAGGCGGCCTGGGTTAACTCACTGACATAATGATTCATGATCTGAGGTCATTACTCCAGATATTACACTTCCATGCTATATTAATCCCATCTTCAGAGCATAAAATTCAGCCCACTATTTTGTGTCAAAAGATACTTGTGTAGTTTGTTTACCAGCTACCAGTGTTCACATTGTGATATTCGCTTCTCTTAACACAGACCTGTGCAAAGGTTGCACTTGCTAATGATAATCTGCTATATTGTTTCATA
The DNA here is from genome assembly GCA_024679065.1 of Sphyrna mokarran. Taxonomy (NCBI): domain Eukaryota; kingdom Metazoa; phylum Chordata; class Chondrichthyes; order Carcharhiniformes; family Carcharhinidae; genus Sphyrna; species Sphyrna mokarran. Next base: position 20,857,219 of record JAGIQG010000027.1, on the reverse strand, counting down.
AACCCTCTCAATTTTATGACTGTCATTATGCAATATGCTGCATTAAATTCCTGAGTACTGAGGGGTGCCCTCAAGAACTATTCAACAGCTAGGCATCAGAGAACCCAGATCTTTATTGCGGGTCTACTTGCTCCACATTCGAAATGAAATTTGCCCTCTCAGGGCGGTCCCTGGGCAGATCACATCATTCCTAGGTCACATGGCCCATTCCCTTAAAGGGACTACACTCCAATCTACATAACACGCTGCCTATCCAACCATTGGTTATGAATGAACTTCTTCTACCAAGTCTGAAGCCTTTCTGTGCCACTCCCCCACTATGCAGTCTAAGCTTAACTCCATCCCAAAGATGCTTTTATTACAATGTTTGGAATGTGGAAATACACTAGAGAACTGGAAACATCAATTTCATTGGAACAGCTAGTCGTAGTTTCATTAACAGAGACTTGGTTTTGACTGCATAGGAAAATAAACATATTACAATATGTGTAAGGGGATGAAGAAGGTGGAGATGTGATAATATTGCCAAAAGAAGGAATAAGAAAAGGTTTAGCCAGAGCCCTATATTTGGGCCTAAAAGTTTAAAAGGGCTTTTTTATATTATTAAGAATTACAACATTCTAAATTGTAGAATTAGAAGTTGAAACCTGAAGTCCAATTATAAAGATGAATAGAAGTAACAAGATTATGGATAGAATACAGAATACATCTTCTCCAATGAAACAAAGAAAGTTTACTTCTTTGAAACAAAAAAGTTCAGGATGTTATGCATTCTGTAAAATCAATAAAAAGAGAACCTTATCAACAAAAGAGAATTATTAAAAACAGCACTCCTGAGAGAAGAGAATTATCAAGCTTCATTGATAATGAAGAAACAGCAGGGGGAAATTCTTCATGTTGGGCTTATTGAAGATTCTAAAAGTTCAGAGAGCAGAATGGATGATGAATGAGAGAAAATTTAGATAAGTTAGTTACCCTAAAGGAAGACAAGGTATCGAGGTCTTGTGGGATGCAATCCAATAACTAAGGCCTTAGAAATGATATTTTAGAGCTGTATCAAATATTTTTTATTTATTAGTATCACAAGTGTGGATCAATGGTGAAGAGAGCTAAAATGTGGCAGGTGGAATTTAATGCCAAAATGTGTAAGGCAACAATGGATGTTAGAGTGATTTGATAAAGTGTTTGCCACTATGAAATGTTGGGACGTGTAATAGAAACAATTTATTGAGCAGTCTGGAATGAAGAGCCATTGATGCAAGCTGAAATGTAAGAGATTTGGGACAATGTTAAGAGAAACCTCTTTACACTGACAGCTGTGGCTGCAGAATTTAAATAGTAAATGAAACAAATGGAGATGTAAGGATATGGAAAGAGGATCAGGAAATGTGGTTATGACCCTCGCTCCATCATTGAAATCTGTCTTTTTATAACTGTGGTCACCTCTTTTAAAACTTCTCCTAATTCCTACTTGATATTCATTCCCACTTTTTTGCCTCATCCCAGATGGATTTTTCCATCACAAGGTGTTGTTAGTAGAATCTGAGAGAAATTTTGCTATTTGGCATATTTTTTATGACACATGTCTATTAAATGGTTTTAGCAATATTTTACCCTTTGTTATTCATGTAAATATTTATCTTGATTCTGAAATTATTCATTTTCTTTCAACTGTCATAGGAGGAGACATGTGTGGAGTTAAGCAATATATAGGCGAGATGGGCTGAAGGGCATGTTTTCATGATGTACTTTTCAGTTTTTTAAAAGTTGTTTTTATTAGTTACAAGTAGGCTTATCTTAACATCACAATGAAGTTATGTTGAAAATCCTCTAATCATCACATTCCAGCACAAGTTCAGATACACTGAGCAAGAATTATCATGGCCAATTCACCTAATCTGAATACCTTTGGACCTTTGAGGGGAAACTGGAGTGTCCTGAGGAAATCCACGCAGATATAGGGAGAATGTGCAAACTCCACACAGACAGTTACCCAAGCCAGGAATCAGACCCAGGTTCCTGGCACTGTGGAGCAACAATGCTAACCACTGTTCTACTGTGCCACTTATGTGCCATCCTACATTTTTTATGTAATTCTTCCATAGCATAGAACTGCTTAGGAACAACCTTCCAAGCTTTAGTTCTGATACACACAAGGAATTCCAACAAAAAGTCTCAAATGAGAGGGTAACTCACACTGATAACTGCATTGGGCATGTAATTTGTCAGATGTATTAAGATTTGTTTTTACCTAGGATGCCTTTTTCACACAAGTTGTGTTCCTCCAACTTTGGCTCAGGGAGTGGACTCTGGATTTCCTGCGCTGCTTGAGTCTAACATGCTGCTGGACAAGAAATCTATGAAAAGCCAAAGCTTCGCAGTTCTATTCATTCCTGGGAATGCAGTATCTCTATCTTCTTAAGGGCATCTTCAAGTCTATGACAGTTACCTGATTCCCCTTAGCTGGATACCAGTGCAAGCACATTCTATCAGCTGAGCTAGCAATGCCAGGTGAATATTCAGAATTCAGTTTCAGAGAACAGGAGACCATGAGGATCTGCCACTATTTCGAAGAGATCTGAGAAACTGATAGATGAATGTAATGTGAATTAATGGCTGCAGGTCTGAAGAATTGCATCTTGATGGAGCATCACATGGATGGGATGTCATGAGATTCTTAAAAATAATTGCGCAGATTTCTAATCAGAGCTTAATATTGCTATAAATCTTGTAATTGAAATGTTTCTCACTTTATTTATGCAAAACCTTTTTGAAATTTCCAAGTGTAATTTGAGTTTAGACAAAGCTCAGCACAACATTGAGGACCAAAGGGCATATACTGTGCTGTACTGTTCTATGTTCTATGTAATTTAATATTTTCAGTCAACGTTTGTGTATATTTGCAACAATTTGAACTTAAAAGTTATGAAATGTTTTTGTAATAAAACACTCTTTGATATTAAGTGAGTTGTGTTGGCTCTGCTGGTTGTGATATCTATTATGCTTTTCAAAGCATCAAGTCCCTTGTTTCCTCTCTGATAGCTGCTGCTTCTATTGACTTGTTAGGGTTCAGAGATTTTCCATGGATTAGGTTTGCAGGCCACATCAGTCAATGACAAACTTCAAAATTCACTAAGGAGAGTGCTGGAGCATACTCCCTAGACCAGTCCAACTACCTAAAGTGGCTTCTCAACATCCTGATAGTATTCTGTCTATTCCACCCAGCACTGTAAGAAGCCAGCCATTCTGAAGAAACTTGGTGCCCTCTGTCATGGAACATTATAAATTTAATTGAACTGGGTTCATGCCCTATGGAAGTGGGTGTAAGTTACCTCTAAATCCAGGCACTTTGTTCCCGTTGGTTAATCTTTTATGCCTGTTGAATGAGGGTACCTCAGGGATTTCTGGAAGGAACCTGACTCCAAATCCTTGAAGGCTATAGCATCATAGAGTCACCACATTGCAGAAGGAGGCCATTTGCCCATCAAATCTGCACTGATTCTCTGACAGAGCATCTTACTCATGCCCACTTCCCGCCCTATCCCCTAACCATACGATTTACCCTGCTAATCCCCCTGACCTACACATCTTGGGACACTAAGGGGCAATTTGGCATGGCCAATCAAACTGCACATTTTTGGGTCTATAGATATCTTTATTTCCAGTTAGGGTTCTGCTGCAGTTGGACTAGAGCCATGTCAAAAATCTTCTGAACTGTCAGTCCAAAGCCATATGCTTACACATGGGACACTATTGCTGCTTGTATTGCTTCAATATTGGGTCTCTAGTTTCTGCTTCTTTTCTCTCTGTATGTACTTCATTATAGTATGGTAAAATCAGGCCAGTTGGGCCAAATGTAAATCCTATGCTATTAACATAACTTAGAGTAGTGCCAGCAGAGAGCCATTCTTAATACGAAAACAAACTATAGAATATCTTTGTAGAATTAATTTTAAAAATTCACTGTTTCTTGAATCAGCTGATTTGAACAAACTCTGGGTGATTACAGCTGACTGTTCACCAGAAAATCTGTTGTAATTTGAATAGGCCATTCAAACCAGTTCAATTGCAGAGAACTCAAATCTAAACTTGAAGGCATGGTAAATTTGTGTACAGAGATAGGGTGGGGGGAAGGAGGTCAATAGATAGCAAGAGATAGAACACAATTTTGCATATTGTATTAACACTTTTTTAAATTCATTCATGGGACATGGGCTTCGCTGGCTGGCCAGCATTTATTGCCCATGCCTAGTTGCCCCTGAGAAGGTGGTGGAGCACTGCCTTCTTGAATTGCTCCAGTCTATTTGCTGTGGGTTCACCCACAACACTATTAGAGAGGGATTCCCGGAATTTTGATCCAGCAACTGTGAATGAACGGCAATATATTTCCAAGTCAGGATAGTGATTGGCTTGTCGGGGAACTTGCAGGTGGTGGTGTTCCCATATCTCTGCTGTCTTTCTCCTTCTAGGTGGAAATAGTCATGGATTTGAAAGGTGCTGTCTAAGGATCTTTGGTGAATTGCTGCAGTGCATCTTGTAGATAGGACACACATAACTCAGTTAAGGCTGTATTTCCATAATCCTTTTGGCTGCATATTTGATTTGCACCCTGATTATGCATATCTTTGCATGAGTATGGAGGAAATTATCTCCAAACACTTTTACAATTATACACATGTACAATGCACATTGGAAATTTTTCTTGATGATATATTTATTTACTGAGGATTGCAGAGTATGCATACTTTTTCATTCCACTACTTTACTGTGTGTAGTAATGTATGTTAATCAAATCTGTTAAACCTATGAAGAGAATTGGTCAGCTAAAAAGAAGTGTTAGAGACTGATTAACAATATTTCTCTGAGTCAATAGCTGAATGAGTTTAACATACCATGACATAAACAAGATTAGCGGGCATTTATTTGGCTTAATTTCCCCTGCTATTCCTAGGAAATAGAAGGCCTTTTGTGCTTGATACTGAATAAAAATGTATGCTGGTGTGGTGAACCTGCAGCTAGAATAACTGTTTTTGCAATAAATGCAAAGGAGGCTGTCTGGCTAAGTCACAAGAGGATGTTGCAGTGTCTATTCATTCATGCACTGAAGTAAGGAAATATTATTTAAACCTTACATTCTCTTCTTCCTCACCTTTCATTTTGTTCATACTGAATCCAAGCTCTTGTTTATATTATCTAAACAATATATTATAATAATATATATTATATTATCTTTAAGTGCACAACTTAAATGAACTTTTTAAAGTCATATTTGTGTTTTTTCATTTGTTCATGGGATGTGAGCATCACTGGCTGGGCCAGCATTTATTGCCTATCGCTGAGGGCATTTAAGAGTCAACCGCATTTTGATTTGATTTATTATTGTTACATGTATTAACATACAGTGAAGTATTGTTTCTTGTGCTATCCAGACAAAGCAGACCATTCATAGAGAAGGAAATGAGAGTGTGCAAAATGTAGTCTTACATTCACAGGTAAAGAAAGATCAACTTAATGCAGGGTAGGTCCATACAAAAGTCTGACGGCAGCAGGGAAGAAGCTGTTCTTGTGTCAGTTGGTACACGATCTCTGACTTTTGTTATCTTTTTACCAATGGAAAAAGGTGGAAGTGAGAATTTCTGGGGTGCGTGGGGTCCTAATTATGTTTTGCCGAGGTAATGGGAAGTGTGGACAGATTCAGTGATGGGACACTGGTTTGCATAATGAATTGGGCTACATTCACGACCTTTTGTAGTCTCTTGGCATGGCAGGAGCCATACCGAGCTGTGATACAACCAGAAAGAACGCTTTCTATGATGCATCTGTAAAAGTTGGTGAGAATCGTAGCTGACATGCCAAATTTCCTTAGTCTTCTGAGAAATTGCTGTGGATCTGGAGTCACATATCAGCCTAACCAGGTAAGGCTGGCAGATTTCCTTTCCTAAAGGACATTAGTGAACCAGATGGGCTTTTACAACAATGTACAATGGTTTCATGGTCATCATTAGACTTTCTTTTCCAGATTTTTATTGGATTCAAATTTCACCATCTGCCATGGTAGGATTCAAACCCAGGTCACCAGAGCATTACCCTGAGTCTCTGGATTACCAGTCTAGCAACAATATCACTACGCCACTGCCTCCCCTTTGTTATATTTTTGTTGGTTGGATTTCCTATTGTTCACAAAACCTATTTATGCAAAGCTGTTCTAGAATGGACAAGATTAATTTTGATACCTATACATAAAGATTGTTTGATCAACATAATGATATACGTGTATAATGTATAGCATAATATAGCATACAGTTAAGGTTTGCAAACAGCAGGGTATTTAACCAAGGATTTAAAATTTTAAAAAGATTTAAAATCTATATGATAAATTAATAGTTCTGTTTTTGTTGTACAATACCTAAGGTAACACAAAGGCATTTAGATTAACTAACTGACAATGAAAATTGGAGGGATCAGCCATTGCTCATAAAATCATCAAATCTTTACAGTGCAGAAGGAGGCCATTTGGTCCATCAATCTTGCACCAACAAAAATCCCTTCAGGCCTTATCCCTGTAACCCCACATATTTACCTTGCTAATCTCCCTGAACCAAGGATTAATTTGGCATGGCCAATCAACGTAACCCACACATCTTTGGACTGTGAGAGGAAACCCAGCAGACATGAGGAGAAGTGGAAACTCCAGTCAGCCGAGGCCGGAATTGAACTCAGGGGCTGTGAGGCAGCAGTACAAATCACTGTGCCACCCATCTGGTCATACTCATTTAGTAATATCCTCACCTGTCTCAAGGTTTTTCAAATTCCATTTGAGATTTGAGCACATATTTTAGACGGGCATTATAGTGCAATATTGTGCATTTTTCTATCAGCATGTTGTCTTTAGGAGAAGATATTAAACCAAGTCCATGTCAGTTGGTAATTGATGATCCCATTGCATTATTTTAATGAAGAGCCATGGGGTTTTGCCCAATATTCTGGCCAACATTTATCCCACAACCAGCATGACTAATAATAATAGATTGTCTGGTCCTTTGTGTGGCATTGTTTGTGGAAGCTTGGTGTGTGCAAATAAAAAGATAGAAATGTGTAAGGTTTATGCATAGAAACAGGCTAGCTGAAAAAGAGCGATCCAGCCTCATTATGAAGCAAATTATTGTGGATGTTGAAATCTGAAACAAAAACAGAAAACAACCCAGTTCTGACAAAAGATCAAGACTCAAAACGTTAGACCCACTCTCTCTCCGCAGATGCTATCAGACCTGCTGAGACTTTCCAGCATTTTCTATTTTTGATCCAGATTCATTGGCAGCTGTGTTAATCACATCATAACAGTTGTGCCTACATTCAGAAACACTTCAATAACTGTGGCATGCTTTGAGATATCCTGAGGTCATGTAAAGTGCTACATGAATGCTGAAAGTCCTTCTCTTGAGAAATGCAGTTGGCATTGTGGCATTTACACCTTTACAGAGGCTTAATACAATTTAAATATTAGGAAGTATGCGGAAAATATCCCCATTCTTTGTGTGTGACTAAACTTGCTTTCTGACATTGAAGTTGCTCCATGACTATTCTCAATGTCTTTCTTTTGACATCATTGTCACATGTACTGGGATACAGTGAAAAGTATTATTTTTTGCGTGCTATATAGACAAAGCATACCATTGATGGGGAGAAGGAAAAGAGAGGATGCAGAATGTAGTGTTGCAGTCATAGCCAGGGTGCAGACAAAGATCAGCTTAATATGTTGTAGGTCCTTTCAAAAATCTGATGGCAGCAACGAAGAAGCTGTTCTTGAGTCTGTTGGTAGACAAAGCATACCATTCATAGAGTACATAGGGGAGAAGAAAATAGTGTTACAATCACAGTGATTGTGTAGGGAAAGATCTGCTTAATATATGGAACATCCATTCAGAAATCCGATGGCAGCACGGGAGAAACTGTTTTTGAGTCAGCTGATTATAGAGTGCATAGGGGAGAAGGAAAGGAAAGGCTGAGAAATGAAGTGTTATAATCATAGCTGGGGTGTCGAGAAAGATCAGCTTAATATAAGTTAGGTCCATTCAAAAGTTTGATGACAGCAAGGAAGAAATTGTTCAAGTCAATTGGAATGTGATCTCAGAGTTTTATTTTTTTCCCCGATGGAAGAAGGTGGAATACAGTATGTTCTGATTGTGGACTCGTACAGTATATACAGGAGAAGGAAAGGACTTGGTGCAAAATATAGTTAAGAATGATTAGGTTAACAAATGGTAGTACTATTCAAAAGTCTGATGACAGCAGAAAAGAAGCTGTTCTTGAGTTGCTTGGTTGACAAAGCATACCGGGGAGGGGATACATCGGGGAGAAGAAGAGGGTGCAGAATGTAGTATTACAATCATACTTGGGGTGTAGAGAAAAATCAGCTTAATGCAAGGTAGGTCTATTCAAATGCCTGATAACAGCAGGAAAGAAGCTGTTTTTGAGTGGCTTGGTTGACAAAGCATATTATTGATAGAGTACATAGGAGAAAAGGAAAGGAGAGGGTGCAGAGTACAGTATTACAATCATAGCTAGGATGTAGAGAAAGATCAGCTTAATGCAAGGTAGGTCCATTCAAAAGCCTGATAAGAACAGAAAAGAAGCTGTTCTTCAGTTGTTTGGTTGACAAAGCATACCAGGGAGGGAATACATAGGGGAAAAGGAAAGAAGAGGGTGCAGAATGTAGTGTTACAATCATACTTAGGATTAGAGAAAAATCAGCTTAATATAAGGTAGACCATTCAAAAACCTGATAAGAACAGAAAAGAAGCTGTTCTTCAGTTGCTTGGTTGCCAAACATACCGTTGATAGAGTACATGGGGGGAAGGAAAGGAGAGGGTGCAGAACACAGTGTTACAGTCATAGCTAGGGTGTAGAGAAAGATCAGCTTAATGCAAGGTAGATCCATTCAAAAGCCTGATGACAGCAGGAAAGAAGCTGTTCTTCAGTGGCTTGGTTGACAAAGCACACACTGATAGAATACATAGAGGAGAAGGAAAAGAGAGGGTGCAGAATACAGGGTTACAGTCATAGCTAGGATGTAGAGAAAGATCAGCTTAATGCAAGGTGGGTTTCTTTGCAGCTCTCCACTGCTCACCACCTTTCCCCACCCCAGTGGCACCTTGATTGACAGCCGCGGACCACGGCGCATGCGCAGCCGCGCGCCAGGGCTGCTGGGTAAAGCGCTGCTGGCCCGGCAGTAACAAGATGGCTGCTCCGGGAGAGTACTTCACTGTCGGCAGCCAGATTTCCTGCCTGACGTGCCTGGGCCAGCGGCTGCACGGGGAAGTGGTCGCCTTCGATTACCAATCCAAGATGCTGACTTTGAGTATCCTTTGGCGGGAGGGCGGTGGCGGCGGCGCTGACGGGCGGGCGGTGTGTGTGTGTGTGCGGTGAAGTCAGTCACGGCCTAGCCCGGGCTCGGGATCGGGCAGGCCTTCCACCGGTGTCCTGCCAGATAGCGGGTGCACGCATGCGCGCGCCTGGCCGGTACCTTTTTTTAAGTCAGAAAGTGGTTTAAGTGTAACAACTGATAAATAATTGTTCGGGGGGGAAAAAAACGCGGCAGTACCATTTTGACTGACCGGCGTGAGCTCGCGGTTACACCATTACGGGTCGATCAGCCATCGAATCCGGACGCCGGCTTTCATTTTCCGGCCCTTTTAGCATATCATTTGGCACAAGGTGAGGCTGAATGAACACTATTTGGCAGTTGCATCATCGTCTTTGCTGGATGCTCATTGTACGGAAGGGGACAAAAAAAATGTGGCATTCAATTCTAACAACCGATTCGAAAATTGACTGGGCTGCAGCAACAGTAATCCAAGTTGTATAAAAAAAATTCTGGATAGTGAAGCAAGTGTGGCTAACTGTTTGCACACTTAACCATGGGTAGATCAAAACTGGAGTCCTTCCTTTTGGTTTCTATTAAGTTCTGCCAAATGGCGAACATTACCTAGGGGATTTAATTTTGCTGTTAAATTCTTCCAAATGGAGAAAGTACCTAACGTTGGAGATTCACCAGAATTAACCAATGACACTTGTATTCTTGAAGGAAATTGAATCTGTTTGAAGATGGGTTGCGGGGAGATGGTGAAAGTTTTTCAGTAGGTTTTACTTTGAAGTTTTCCTTACAGCTTGCCCTAATAAAGCTGCTGTTTCAGATCAGCAAAACCGCTTTCTGTTAATGTATACTTCAATATAATGAAAAAGATAGATTTTATTAAATGATATTTTGTTGATCTGGATTTATCGCTACATTTTTAGGTATTAATATTCTTGAATGTTGATATTGAAATATAGGAGTTTGAATCTGCCACCTTAAATTTCTAAATTACTTGTATTAATACTTTCAAAAAAGTTTGTATTAGGGTAGTGCCTTTAGAATCATAGAATCCCTACAGTGGAGAAGAAGGTCATTTTGCTCATTGAGTCTGCACTGACCACAATGCCATCCAAGCCCTATTCCTGTAACCCCTCAAATTTACCTTGCTAATCTCCTGATGTTAAAGTTATTTTAGCATAACCAATCAATCTGACCTGCACTTCTGTGGGAGGAAACTGGAGCACCAGGAGGAAACCCACGCAGACTCTGCTAGAATGTGCAAACTCCACATGCACACACAATGGCCTAAGGCTGAAATTGAACCCAGGTCTCTGGCTCTGTGAGGCAGCAATGTGCCAATGTACTGTCCAATTTAACATTGTAAAATATCTCAAGGAACCTGTGCTGACCAAAAGTAACATTTAACTAAAAGCAGAGATATTAAGAACAAATGACTAAAATCTTAGTAAAAAAAGTAGATTTTAAAGAGTATTTTTAAAATGGAGAGGCAGAAATTATGAAGGGAATTCCAGCACTCAGTTCCTAGACAGTTGCATGCATCAGGTGCTGTTGTTAAGACAAAGAAAGTGAGAAGCAGGCAAGGAGAGTATTGAAATACTTGAGTCTAGAGGTAACGAAGGAGTGGGTGATGCTTCTGCAACAAATAGGCTGAGGAAAGGTTGTGCATAGGAAATATTTTGCACGTGATGTAGGTAATCCTTGTGATAAAGAGAAATAGAAGGTTTCAAGTACAATTCAAGCCTGCATAGGATCTTGAGGTTGTGAATGGTCACTTCAGCTTGAGACAATGACTGGGCAAGGGTTGGAATCAATAACTAGGAAACCACATTTGTGGCAAATTTTGTCACATTGGAGAAAGTGACTGTAGTCACTTATTCAACTTGCCAATTGTGTTTTTTGATATTTTCTATCTTATTTCATTTTGTGATTACCATCAAAGGTGAAGCTGATTGTAGCTATCCAAAGGAATATATATAGTGTCCTTGGACTTGAGTTTTCAAGTGGGAATTTGATTGGTATCCTTTAGAAAAGATGAGGCCAGCACATCTGACCCCGCATTGAATGCTGTGTTCAGTCCTGTGCACTGTGCTTCAGGAAGGATATTTTGATCAATGAGAAAACGTGATACAGATTCATCAGGATGATACCAGGCTTTAATAGATTAATTGCACTTAAGCACTTCCAAGGCAAGGAATTTTTTTGGGAAGTCCTGAGGCTGTAAATGGTGTGATCCAAATCTATTTCTCTATCAACTGTATGGAGTTTAAGGACTTGTAGTGTTATTTGATTGTAGTGTTTAAAGTGGTCATAGGCCTAATAAGATATATTCAGAGAAATTATTTCCTGTGGTGGGAGCATCCAGAAAAGGGGATATGGCCTTAAAATTGGAGCTAAGCATTTTGGGTGCAAAATCAGGATGTCTTTTCAGATGAATGGATAGTGGGAATCTGGAACTCTTTCCCTAAACCAGATGAATGCTAAGTCAGTGGAAATTTTTATGATCTAAATTTTTAGAGTATCAATGAATAGGGGGGAAAAAAGCTGGAAAATAGAGTTGAGGTACAGTTCAACTGTAGGTGAAGAATTGGGGACTGAATGGGTGACTACTTTCCTTTTGCTTCATTAGTTTTCAGTTGTTTCCTTAAATGCTTGTGGAAAATTTTATTTCTCAAGTGTAAATTTTATATATACATTAGGCATTTATTGGGCTGTCAGCATATTTTATTGTATGGTCAACTAGGTTGTAATAGTATTGAAATTTGTTCAAGGAAATGTATATTTTTGGTGTAGTTAGAATCATAGAGATTACAGCTGGAAACTGGCCCTTCGGCCCAACTGGTCCATTGTTGTTTTAAAGCAACATACTAAATGTTAGATGAATACATTTTCAATATTGCTAAGGTAATTGGATATTTGGAAATTATATATAGTTGCGTATTGTAAATTGGGTGCTTACATTTTATACAATATTAGTCTAATATCAATGCCAATGTGCCTGCTGTAATTAAATATAATTGTATAAGGTATTGATACTGTAATAGCATTTTAGTTTAAGAGGGATGGAAGAAATGCTTTTGATTATTTGTCAGGCTAAGTCCACAGATTGGAATTGACCTCTATTCATTCACAGTGCAGTATGACCTTGCAAGATTGTACTTGAGTTTTAAAATAGCTAACTTTTTAGTATTGTACTAATTTTCAGGGAAAGAACCAGTCAGTTACAAAAAAAGGGCCAGCTACACAGCTCAACTCGTGTACACTTGATCAGAGAATTGAGTTTGAATGGCACTTCCAATTGACTGAGCTTCTAGCTCAGATGCATTTTAACTGCCCTTGAGTGACCAGGTGCTGGGAGTGCTTTCTATATCTGCTTCAAGACTTGTTGATATGAGGGTAATTTACCAACATGTAGGCTGAACACATACAACTGTGCATTTCATATGCTTTTGCAGGGTACAGAATGAGTATTTAGAGTTTCTTCGAGTCTCAGGTTTTTAACGAATAATGCTGGGAGCATATGGAAAATTTTGTCTGGAATACTTGGGCAAATTCCAAAACAGCCAACTTAAAAGAAAAAAATTTGATGATTTATATCTATATAATGCCTTTAACATATCCCAGGGTGCTTCAGAGGGGCTTTTGAAACAAAAATTGACATTGAACTGTATACTGAGATATTTGGGCAGATGATCAGAAGCCTAACCAAAAAAAGGTCCAGAGAGGGGAGAGGTAATGAGGCACAGAGACCTTGGCAGATGATGTCTGACCATGAATGGTGGAGCAGTTAATATCAGGGATAACAGAGAGATAAGAATTAAAGGGGTATAGATACTTTGTGTGGGCAGATCTGTGTAGGGTAGTGGACTCAATGCTACTTCAGATTATTTACAACTTCAAGCAATCTAAGAGGCTGTAGTTTTAGCATGCTTAAATGAGAGGATTTACTCGCTGGATTTTGGTTAATAGTCTAATATATTTGTGGTCTGATCTGTAAAGGATTTTATGGCTCATTTTCATGTCCCATGGCATATTTTCACAGTTTCAAGCCTCCAGCTGGACAGAAATTTATTCAGGTGATGGGAGGTTGAGGTTGCTTAATCTCATCTGTACAAGAGGAACTACTCCTTGTATACAGTGTCCCAGTGAATCAAAATTATTTTTTCTTAGAAAAGAGGTAGGAGAAAGTTAAAAAGTGCTGAGACAGTGAGCTAATTATATTGTGAATAAAAGTGTATCTGTAAATGTTATACTAGTATTAATACTCCTGTGCCTTCAGTGTTTTATTGTCTACATATTGGCTAGGACATGAATTTGGACATCCACCTGTGTAGACAAGCACATTGGATCTTCAATTCTGGCAGCTTTTTAAAGCTCAGCTCTTGGCCCTGCTGATGTTTAGTTGAATCCTGCAATACAATGCCAAGAAATACATTATTCTGAATGCTCAGGTTTAAAGACACTGGCTTAGACTTCTCTTGGCTTTCGTACTCACTCATATTCTGCCATTGTAATTTTGCTGAAAGATTTGTTTGCATGTGGCTGTGCACTATAATTTCTAAATTAAGTTCTAAACATTTACAATACCTGAACAAATTACATTTCATAAGTTAAGTGTAAAATATGATGTGCTGTGTTCCACCAGATCATTTACCTTGGTCATGGGCAGGTAATAGATTCCAAAAACTTCTTGGTAGCAATGAATATTAAATAAGATTGGTCTAGTCTAGATGTGCTGTCAGAGTTGAATAGGATACTTTTATATTCTGTGGGCGACTGAAAATTCTAGTGAGCCAGGTTTTAGCTCGTACGCAGCAAAACCAACAAATGGTGGAGGTGTTCTGCGCTTCATTTTAGGGAATGAAGCTGTACAAGTGGAAGGTAATAGCATTTTGGTGATGGTGATCATAATTAGTTAGATTTAGCATAGTTGAGGGAGAGGACAAGGATAGATCGTGCAAAAGTTGTTAATTATGGAATAGCCAGTTCTACTTAACTGGGATTTGATTTAGCAAAAGTGGAGTTGCAACAGTTTTATATAAAGGTAAATCAATATCAGAGTAGTGGGAGGCGTTTCAGGGAGCGAAAAAAAAGGTTCAGAATCATTTTTTTTATTCATTCATTGAACATGGTGGTTGCTGCCTGGCCAGCAGTTATTGCCCATCCCTAACTGCCCTTATTCAGAAGGCAGTTGAGTCAATCATGTTGATGTGGCTCTGGAGTCACATGTGGTCCAAATCGGGTAAGGATGGCAGATTTCCTTCCCTAAACGACATTACTGAACCGGATGAGTTTTTGTTTTGAATATTGACAAGTGTTTATGCTTATCAGTCAATTAATTCCAAATATTTCCCACAAACAAATACATGGGACTCTCAAATCTAGACCCAATCCCACCTCTTGGGTATTAAAGGAGATGCAGGATGATTTAATGCAGGATGATTTAAAGCAGGAAGAGCAGTTTGTGAACTTGAGTCCGATAATTCAGAAAGCCTAGAAGATTCAAAAAGTGCGGGGTGAACAAAGAACAAAATAGCACGGGAAACAGGCCCTTCGGCCCAACGAGCCCACGCTGATGTTCCCACCTCTACCCGCGATCCCTGTCCATATTTATAGATCTATGGATTAAAAAACCAAATTTGAGACAATTTAGGGGGAATTTGTTTTGCCAATTAGCCTAAGAGCACATCTTTGGGATGTGGGAGGAAACCGGAGCGCCCGGAGAATGCGCAAACTCCCACAGACACAGGCCCAAATCCATGTATCTGCACAGCACAGCGATAGTCACTGAGCTGTTGTGTTGCCCATCAAATGGACCAGGTCAAGCGTACACTAATGACGTGAAGCACTAGGATACTCTCGAAAAAGATCCAAGAGCAGCCCTCTCACGATCCATTGCGTGTATGCCCCTCGTTAGACAACAAGGTGGGCCAAAATTAAAAATTTTGAAATTAAAAAGGAAATTAGAAAAACAAAGTGTAAGCATGAAAAGATATTGACAAGGAAATCCCAGAAATGTTTTATGAAGAGCTGAAGAATAACTAAAGAAATGATGGGACCTATTAAAAATGAAAAGGTAAAGTTGGTTTGGAGGTGGAAAAATTGACCATGTTCTAAGTGATTATCTTGAGTCTATTCCCACAGAAGGGGAATAACGCAGTCATTGTATTTGAGCAGGAGTATGAAATAGTGGATGCATTAAGTGAGGAAATATGAAGTCTCTTTGAAAGTAGGTAAATCACCATATATAGATTGATAAGAGAAGCATGGAAGGAAATAGCTGAGGTTCTGACCACTTTCCAATTGACACTGGCTGCAGATCTAGTCCTGGAAGATTGAAAGACTAACGTGCTATTGTTTAAAAAGAGAGACTAAGTAAATACAGGCCTGTCAGTCTAACCTTGGTGATAGGCAAATAATTGGAAAAAATTCTAAGGGATGGTATTAATCGCCATTTAAAAAGGCACAGATTAATCACAGGCAGTTAGCATGGATTTAAATGAATGTTGTCTGACAAATTAGATCGAACTTTGAGGTAACAGTCAGTGGAATAGCTTACATGAGCTTAGGAAGATTCTTGACAAAGTAGCACTTGGCTGAACAGTAAGAGCCTTTGGGATCTGAGAAGAAAATGACAAATTGGAGTCAATAATGGCCAAGTGACAAAGGGCACTATGATTAGAATGCCATTTTAGTGATATTAGTAGTATCAGCTCCTTTCACTTTTCATATGAATGATTTTGATGTAAATGTAGGATGCCCAATTAAGTTCTCAGATGATATAAAAATTGACCTTGTGGTTGTGAGGAAGAAATCTTCCTGCAACCTGAAACAGTAAATGGACTGATTAAATGGGTAGAAGGATGTCAAATAGAATTCATGCCAGATTGTGAGGCAGTGCATTTGGACAAGGAAAACAATATATAGTGGGATGCTGAGAAGTGTACAGAAGCAAAAGGATCTTGAAATACAAGTCCACAGACCCTTGAAGGTGGCAGGTCTAGGTAGATAAGTTGGTTTATGGGAAATATTTTATTAGTTAAGATGTGGAATGAATAAATTACTGCTGACGAGGATTGAGTGACCATATCCAGGTGCTTTCTGTAACTTTTGGGAGTTTCTTAAATGCATCATGATTCTTTCCCTGGCCTTGCCATGACTGATCTCTTGGAATTCTTAGGCTGCAAGTTCTGTCTGTCTAATGACCATATTCTCCAAATATAGTCCACAAATGTGGAGATGTCGGCGTTGGATAAGATAAACTCAGTGAGAAGTCTCACAACACCAGGTTAAAGTCCAACCAGTTTATTTGATAGTAAACCCTCAAGCTTTCGGAAATGCTGTTCCTTTGTCAGATGTGTTATGACACAGAGTCACCGAGCAGAGACTGATAGTCAAGCTCACACACATGAGGACGGCCTCAACTGGGATCCTGGGCCCATGTTGCACCATCTGTAACCCCCACAACCTGCCTGAACTTGGTTGTCAGTCTCTGCTCAGCGACTCTGTGCCATCATGTGTCGTAACACACCTGACGAAGGAACAGCTTTTCCAAAAGCTTGTGGGTTTACAATCAGAAACTGGTTGGACTTTAACCTGGTGTCATGAGACTTCTTACATATTTCACAAAGAACCAAGCAACTTTTTGGCTAAGCACACAGAAATTGTTAGGGGCCTATGGTATGCATTGACTTGTAGGGAAGCCTGCAACCTGATTGAAAGATAACTTTCTCTGCCCACTTTCCAGTGGCAACCTCAAACACAACCTTTCATCCAGGTTGAGATGCTGATTAGTTATTCTTAGCTCCAGCTCCCTCTTAAACTTAGAAGTAACAGCACAGTTGTTTATATCCAAGCATCTGCAAAACCTTTGAGACTTTGGGAGATTCAGAGTCTACATTATAAACTCTGATTACTGCCGTTGACTCTCCTACTTCTCAGTAAAACAATCTAAACCTCCTTTCATCTCTTAACAGTCAAAACGTCCGGGCTTACCTACAAACAGACTGCAGAACAGATCACATGACCCTCTTCAATTACTGAGTTTAAACATAATTGCAAAATATAATCTTTTAAACCTCAGCATTGTAGTGGTGTTTAAGAAAATACTTAGAATATGTACATGAAGTGGTGTAACATGCAGGGCTACGTGTGGGCTGAGAACTTAGGGGGATTCAGCTGAATAGCTCATCACGCCAATGCGGCCGTGATAGGACAAATTTTGTATCCATGAACTTTTGGATCCTGACATCAGTTTCTATACCTAGCATGTTATTGAGAGATATTCTAGTGTCGTTACTATTGTATTAAAAAAACAAATATTTAAAGAAACTATGCAGAAACTCTGAATACTATAAAATTGTTCCTCATTTAACATTTGTTATGAATGATGTGTCCGTACATAACGGTTGTATTTCTTTGCGTAAATTTGGTGACTAATACTTGAAGGATGGTGCTACAAAGTAAGTCATGTGAATCCTGAATGCAGAGTTGATCTCAAATGTTTGCAATATGAAATTAACTTATCTCACTGGCAAACTATAAGTGTGTATTGATTTTTGTACAGTAACTGAGGTACAAGTACTAGTGAGGTGCTAGTGTGAATTGCAGTTGAAAGATTAATGAATGGGTTTGAAGAATGGAACTATATATTTTAATTAGCGCCTTTTTATAGACTTTTTAATATTGAGATCTGGCAAGGGAAATGTAGTTCATATAATCAGAGGATTTATCATTAAATGTGTTCCTTAACCGTTTTCTTAAAAGAATGTCCCTCATCCAGTGGGAAGCCCAACCACAACGATGTTCTACTGATTAATTTAGCTTATGTTTCGGATGTTAAAACAATTAACGATCGGACAGAAACTCCACCACCTTTAGCTTCACTGAATGTTAACAAGGTAAGAATCTTGAGAAAAATAGTTTGTTTCTGCTGAAAAGTTTTGAATAAATGTCATTTTTCTTTGAGGAAAAGTGGGTGGCGGGATAGAGAGGTTGCTAAATGTAAGAATTAGCACTTTGTTCACACTGCGTTTAAAAAAAAGTATCATTCAAATCCTAGACAGTTCCCTTCATTAAATACTAGAAGGAATACATTTCTCTGAAGATGGGGTGTCAAATTTACCAATTCTCTTAGATTTGATTGTGAAATTTACGTTACTTGCAGTTACAGAACATAAGCTGTCATTATTTTTGATAATTCCCTTTAGTGTATCTGTCATTCTTATATTGGACAAAAATTATGTTTCAGCCTGATTTAGAACTTTATTGTCACTTATTTGGTATATTTCCTCAGAACTTGCATGTGTATGACAATTAATTTCTTTTTTACCCTAGTTCTATCTGTAAAGGCAATTCAAATATTTGCAGTACTCTTCATAGAGTTTTCAAGAATGTATGCTTATTTGCACATGTTAGCAGTGATGTTAGTTAAATGGCTATTAGTTTAGGAGCAATAGCTGAGTTTCATTATTAATTTCTATGTAGAGACCCAACTGACACTTTGCTGAATTAGCAGTTTCTATCACAGATCTGAAACTGAACGGGAGCCATCCTGATTCAACTACTTGTTGGATGTATTCAACTAATGTGGAAACTGAGATCGTTTTTGAAAGTTGTCCTTCTGCTGTAGTTTTTGCTGCACTTTATGCTGATGGGATTATAAATTTTTAAATTGGGTCTTTACACTGAAAAATACTTTTGAGTATAATTGTGTATGAAAACTGTTGTAGAATGTAAAATTGTCTGCTGGGTGATTAGTAAAAACAGGCATCTGTTTTGTAAAATTATTTTAGTTTAAATGGCTGCCTTATGGCATGGGTGACATCATGGTTTACAACCTAAATAGTGATGCTAAAGTTGATGATCAACTGCTGTTGTGCTGTGATTTATGCTATTCATAATTTTCTATTAAACGAGGCAACAGCAATATTATTGGATGTGAGCAGAGCAAATAAACTTAGTATATTTTCTGTAACTTTCTACTATCGTTTGCAAGGACAATGCAATTTTTAAATTCCATTAATGCTGCTCCAAATCCAGTTAATGATCTTGCTCGCTTACATCCTACAGAAGCAGATGAATTTAGTGATTCCATCTTTCTGCGCAAGGCTTTTGAAAGGTATAATGTGCAATGGCCTTGAGCAGTACAAATCAGGAACATCTCGTAGAAATTTCAACATCAATATTTACTTAGCCCATTCTGCCAGCTCCACACCTTGCTTGTGATTGAATTTCCATTTCTCCCTGTGTTTTTAACATTTTTCAAGTGTTTATACTTGGTGTTTGAATGACATGGATTCCAAATTAGAATAAACCTTTGCATGGAAATTTTTAATTTCCAATTTTTAATATTAGAAACAAATCTTCAAACTTATCTTCAACTCTTCCTTAATGTTGAATATTGAAGAAAATTGACAATTTGTACTTATTATTCAGAACAATGGGAATGAGGAAGACTATTCAGTCTGGCTCTGTTATTGATTGAGCTGTTCAGTAGTATCAAGGATGATTGTTTACCTTGGCTGTACCTTCCCTCGTCAGCCCCATATCCTTTATTCTTTGAGTGTTCAAAAATCTATTGATCTCTGTTTTGAATATTCTGCTGTACTTGGGAATAGAAAACTTCAAAGCTTTGTGTGAAACAATGTCTATTCATCTCAGTTGTAAGTGGTCAATTTCTTTATTGTGAGTCTGTGAGGCCAATTCTACATTCTCCACATGGGGGAAAGTGGTGCTTTGCAGACTCTCACTGAATCCTCAGAGGCAGAAGTGGCTTGTGCTCATTCCTCACTGAAGTCAGCAAAGAGCATCATTTGATTATTAATCTGTAGGTTTCTATGCGATCATCCCATTCTTGTAAATTCTAGGAAACATACGCCTTCTGTCCTCTTGGGACTGTCCATCAGCCCACGTATCAATATAGTGAACCTTTGTGTGTGTTCCTTCCAAAGCAATTACTTTCTTTTGGGAAAGAAGCCTTAAACTGAACACAGCACGCCAGATGTGGCCAGAACAAGGCCCTATCCAATTGCAGTAAAACCACTTCACTCTTGTGCTTCAATCCCTTTGTGATAAAGGCTAACTAATATGCCATCTACTTTGTTAATTGCTTGCAGTACTTGCATGTAACTTTGTGATTTGTATATAATGTCATCCAGGTCCCTCTGAATATCAATATTTCCAGTCTCTCTATTTAAAACAGTCTTTTCTATTATCTCTTCCCAGCTAGATAACATTTTTCATGTTATTTCATTTGCGTGCTCTTGCCCAGTCAACCTGTCCAAATCCCTTTGCAGCCTTTTTTCTTGCGTCTTCCTTGCTTCTTACTAACTTTATCACCAGCAAACTTGGAAACATTGCACTTGGCCTCTCATCTAAATCATTAATATAGATTTTAAATAGCCGAGGTTCCAAGTTATGATCATGTGGTACCCGATTAGCCTATCTATTCCTTTTTTTTTCTGTTTGTTAACTAATCCTTAAAACTTTCAAATAGTTAGCCCATCCTAGAAAATTTAGGCTTTCCTTATTTGACCTTGTCTCTTAGAATAGTTGTATCATCTCAAAGGAATCCACTGGGGAACAAAGTGTAAGGTATCAGTGGAAATACAATGTAAATTACGTATTGAAGAAGGGGTAACATTGGACAAAAGGGACAGCTTTCAAATTATTGCCATTCTGTATGGCAGATGAATCATTAATTTGATTTGTGACTATTTTAATTAACTGAAAAGGAACTATATAGCTCTTTGCATATTTTTCTCTTATTCCTTCAAATGTGTAATATTTCATACATTTCTCGTGTTTAAGGTGCTGTTTCAACAATATTGAAATAACTTGAAAAAATATTTTGGTGATGGACATTATGGCATAAGAACTCGATTATTTTTTGTATATGGTGTAACCATTGGTTGATTTAAGCTTGTGGAGGTCCTATAAACACTTACAAAATTTTTAAAGTAAATTGTAGTGCTGCTTTTTGTAATTTCCTGTGAATAAACAATGTATTTATGGTGCAATGGCCTATGTAGTTGTTTCAATGTGTACCATTTTAGGTGTAAAAAGAGTTGTTGTAGGTTTTTCTCATTGTTTCATCCTCCAATTCTTTGTGAGTGGGAAGTGCAAGAAATATTGTTGAATTCCCCTAAATTAGCTATTCTATTTCTGTGTGACAGTCTGACAAGTGTTAGTAACAGATTCAGTGTTTATAAATACAGTCTTTCTTTAGATGAAGTTGTATAACTGGTTTGCCAGAATAATGTACATTCCATGATATTGGGCTTTTGTACTTGAATGGGGCCTTAATGACTTATTTGTGTTCAGAATTGTATTCACATTTTTTGTTTTGGTACACCAGGAATATTGGTGAGGTGGATCCCATTGAGGAACTATGTCTGACTATTTTTCTTCAATTAACATTTCTAAAACTTTACCTACCACTGAAACTGACTGGACTGTAGTTACTTGGAATGCCTTACACTCTTCCTTGAGCACAATAAGAAGTCTCTTAACATCAGGTTTATTTGGTATCATGTGCTTTCAGAGTGCTGGTCCTTCATCATTTAACTCACCTGATGAAAGAGCAATGCTCTGAAAGCTCATGATACCAAATAAACCTGGTGTTGTGAGACTTCTTACTGAGTCCAACACTAGTAACTCTACATCACACTCCCTTGAACATTTTGTTTTTGTTATTCCAACTTTGGAACTTAGCCCACATTTTGGAAGATTGGAAGACTATGGCAAAGTCTTCTGCTATCTCCACCCTCACTTCTCTTAGTAATCTGGGATGAAAACCATTAACTAGCATTTATTTATCCACTCAAAGCATAGCCTGCTTTTCCAATGCATCTTTTAATTTTTCGTACCTTCTGTTAACTCTGCTGTCTCTACTACTGATATTTTATCAACATGTTTTTAGTCAACACTCGTACAAAAATATTCTAAACATTCAAACCTTGCCATGTCTCCAAGCTTACGTCACCGTCTTGGTTCTGATGAGATTAACTTGCGTCTCCTTTCTTAAAAAAAAACAAATTATTCTTGGGATGTGAGCATTGCTGGGAAGACCAGCACTTATTGCCCTTGAATAGAATCGCTTGCTAGGCCATTTTGAAGGACATTTAATAGTCAACCTCTGGGCCTGGAACCATATGTATGCCAGAAGGTAGTAATCTATGAAAGATTTATGAGCCAGATGGTTTTTATGGAAGATTTGTGAACCAGGTGGTATTTTTGATAATCTGGCAGTTTGATTATTGACTACATTTTTATTCTAGATTTTTGTTAAGTAATTGAATTTAAATTTCCCCCAGTTATCATGGCTTAAGTAATTGAAAGCCAGTACAGACTTGTAAAAAGTGGATTTTGTTGGTTTATGTATTTGATTTTTTTTTGAAATAATGAAGATGTTTGACCCTCAGTACCATATGAAAAGGCCGGTCAACAAATTTGAGATTTATGAATATGTGTGTCATTGTCAATTTGGATAAAACTTAGCTTAAGGACCTAAGAGTGAATTGTGGTATAAGTAGTCCTCAACTTTGCGACATTCAAGTTACAATTAATGTTTGTAAATCAATATATCCCATTTTGACTTTACGTGTTTTGACTTTGACACCATGCTGGCACATTTATACATTGGCATTCTATACTGCCTATTACTGCACGGATTGAATTGTCTTTATTTTGGAAAATTTTGGTGTAACAATTATGATTTTAATGCATTTATATACTTAATCTGTTCAGACTTGTAGAAGTTACAGGTAACTGACAGTATATCCCCAACATTAACTGAAAAATGTGCTAAGATGTGCAGGTATCAATAGTTGTCTCAATGACTTGACAGGGCAAGAGTTGAGAGCATTTAATATTGCCAGGCACCACGAGCGATTTCCAGTCTTGATTCAGGAATCACTCCTCCATTCCTGTGGGGAAAATTGGTTCTGACTTATGATGTTTTAACTTAATGTGATTTTTCAGGAATCAAATGTGTTTAAGTCTGAGGATTGCCTGTAAGTAGTTGTTTGTTTTTCAGACTGGAAGATGGTCAATAGTGTTGTTCTCCAAGTGGTATTGCAGGGACCACTTATTTTGTTATGTATATTGCCAGGATATTAAATTGAGGAAAATTACAAAACTTGCTGATAATACCAAAATTGGGAGGTGTGACAAATAGTGAGGCTAATTGGATCAGCTTCAATTGGACATAGGTTGGCAGATGGGATTTATATAGTAAAATGTGAGGTGATGCATTTTGATAGAAAGAATAGGAAATAGGGACTTAATGGTTTTAAGACTGTACAGGGATGTGAGGTTTATGTGCCTTGAACTTTGAACATGGTAGGCCATACTGAGTTGTAAGCAAATGAGGGATAATACAAGCCTTTTCAAAAAGGAAAAAGTAGCATTCCTTAGGATAGATGAGGCCCTTGAAGAATATAAAGAATATAGAAAGGAACTTAAGGAAGGAGTTAAGAAGGCTAAAAGGAGATATGAAAAGTTCTTGGCAAACACGATTAAGGAAACTCTTAAGGCATTTTATATATGTAAAGAGCCAGGGAAGGGGTTGGTCCATTCGAGGATAGTGGAGGGAATCTATGCATGGAACCAGAGGGAATGGGCAAGATACTAAATGAATACTTTGTCTCAGTATTCATCAAAAAAGGGACTTGATAGGTGAAGAGCCTAATGTAGATGTGTAGATATTCTGGGTCACATCGATATCAAAAAGATGGTGGTATTGGACATCTTAAAACATTAAAGTAGATAAGTCCTTGGGGTCTGATAGGACCTATGCCAAATACTGAAGGTGAGAAGGGTGGAAATTGCTGGTGTCTTGAGGGAAATCTTTGTATCCTCATTTGCTACAGTGAAGTTCCAGAGGACTGGAAGATAGATGTTGTTCCTTTTATTTAAGAAGGACAGCAGGGATAATCCAAGAAATTATAAACTGGTGAGTCTTGTCAGAAGTAGGAAGATTATTGGAAAAGATTTTTAGGGACAGGATTTGCTCATTAGAAACAAATGAACTTTAGTAATAGCATGGCTTTGTATAGGGGTGTTGTGCCTCAGTAATTTGAGTTTTTCAAGAAATGATGATGATAATAGATGAGGGAAGGCAATAGATGTTATTTACACGGATTTCAGTAAAGCCTTTGACACGATACTTCACCTTTCATACCAGTCTACTGTGAAGTCACAGACGATCAGCAGAGAAAGACGGGTACAGAACTGGTTTGGACGTAGAAGACAGGGTAGCAGGAGAAGAGTGCTTTTCTGTATGGAAGACTGTGACTAGTGGTGTTCCACAAGGATCAGTTCTGGGATCTTTGTAGTATACTTAAATGATTTGGAGGAAATGTAGCTGGTCTAATTTAAGTTTGCAGATGATGCAAGGATTGGAGTTGAGATAATGAAGAGGATTGTCTGATACAGCAAGTTATAGTAGACCAATTATAGACTTGGGTGAAGAAATGGCAAATGTAATTTATTTGGATAATTGAGAGATAATGTATTTTGGAAGGCCCAATGCATGCAAGAATTATACAGTAAATGGTAGAACCCTTATGAGTATTGACAAGCAGAAAGATCTGGGTGTACATGCCCACTGATCACAGTGGCAATGCATGTGGGTTAGATAGCTAGGAAAGTGTACAGCATGCTTTCCTTCATTGTTGGGGCATTGAGTATTAAAAATTGGCGGGTAATGCTGCAACTATACTGTATCTTAGGTTTATTTAGAATATTGGGTAAAATTCTGGTTGCCACACTATCAGAAGGATGTGGATGCTTTGGAGAAGGTGCATTAGAGTGTTATCTAGTCTGGAGGGTATTAGCTTTGAGGTGAGATTGTATAAACTCAGTTTGTTCTCACTGGAGTGGTGGAAGTTGAAGAATGGCCTGACAGTTCTACAAGATTGAATGGCATGGACAGAGTGGATAGTCAGATGCTCTTTCCTAGGGTAGAAGTCAAGTACTAGGGGACATAGGTTTAAGGTACATGGGGAAATGTTTAGAGGAGATGTGCAAGGCAAGTTTTTAGAGGGACTCAAAGTATATAGGTTTTAATTTTAAGCAGGCATCATTATCAGTGCAGGCTTGAAGGGCTGAAGGGCCCGTTCCTGTGCTGTACTATTTTTTTTCAAAGCACATAGGATTGTGAGCTTCATAGATTACGTACAGAAGCAAGTCAATCTGGAACTCTTCATAAAGATTTGGTTAGGTCACAACAAGATTATCACATCCAGTTCTGATTCCCACACTTTAAGAAGGATGTGAGGGTCCTTGAGAGGATAAAGAGTAGATTTATCAGAATGGTTCCTGCCCAGGATGAAGAACTTTGGGGAAGTTTAATAGGCATTGACAGATATTAAATAAGTAGACAAAAATCTTTTTCCATTAATGGTACATGGACAAGGAGACATAGATTTAAGGTTTCGGGAAAGATGCATGAGGATGTGAGGGAGAAAACTTTTGCACAGCAAATCGTAATCTGGAATTTATCAGTGGGGGTGTTGAAAGCAGAGATAATCAATAATTCAAAAGGAAATAAACTTACAGGACTACAGTATTGGAGAGTTGAGACTGATTGGATTACTGTACAGAGAGCCTGGATGGGCTGAATTAACTCCTTCAGTGCTGTTATGATAAATACCAAGACTGAGCATCCCTTTTAGGATAATTCTCCTTGAGGGCCGCAATCAGGAATGGGACGATGATATTTATATTTGTCTGAAGCTGTGCACATAGCAAATTCAAGGTAAATGTATTGTGTTTAAAAATACTGTGTAAATCTCTCCCCTTCTCTATCTCCCCAGAAAGATTCAGTTCTTAACATATAAATAGAAAATGCTGGAAACACTCGGCAGATCAGAACCTATGGAAATCTGCCATTCAGGGATGTCTCCAGCATTTTCTGTTGTTTTACATTTTGAGCATTCAGTGTGTTAATTTGCTCTTTTAACCATGAACGTACATAGTTGTTTCTGGCCAGTGAAAATTCATAACAGACTAAGCAGAGTAATAATTATGAAATGATGCTGACAACTGCAATTAGAAATCAATTTCACATTGGCAATATTCACTTAAAATGTGATAGTCATTGTGAAACTAGCAAGAGTCATGGAATCTGAAACAAATATGTAAACGAAACAGAACTTTGCAAGGCTGGCTGGTTCAAGACCCACGTCCCTGGGAAGTTCCAGTGGGCTCCTCTTAGCATACAAATTACTTTTTGAAAGTGTAGTCTCTGTTTTCTTGTGTTCAGACACGGTTGCCAAACTATGTAAGGCAAGGTCTCAAACGTCCGTGACTTGAATATTTAATATCTGTGCTTTTGGTTGGGATAAAATGCTGGCCAAGACACACATTTCTCTACTTGTCCACTAATGTGTTGAGATTTCTTATTTCCAGCCAAGTATGCAGACAGAACTTCACTAAGATCTCACCTGAGAAACAGCACCTTTGATAATGAACACTCCCACTATTGCATTGAAGTGTTAACATAAGTCATGCATTTAAGTCCTTGAACTGGGACTTGAAGCAACAATCTACTGATTGAGACTAAAATGGTACTACCAAAGCTGTCACAAATAAAATGCAGCCTCTGTTTTGTTTTTGAGTTGCCATGTACCATTGCATGTAACCTGTTCCCAATATCTTAAATCCTGCAATAGGCCTTTATAGCTAAAATATCCATCGCGTTTTGGTTTTTTTGTTTGGAGGACATAATAGTTTCCATTATATGACAAACTCCTCATAACTGAATGAGGAGCAGTGGGTGTGACCTGTAACCTGATCTTGTTGTAGGATGATTATGTAAGTTCTAATGTCAGATGTTGGTGTCCAAATAGAAACAATTTATCATAGAAACCCTACAATACAGAAGGAGGCTGTTTAGCTCATCAGGTCTGTATCGACGCAACCCCACCTAGGCCCTGTTCCTGTAACTGCAGACATTTTATGTTAATTCCCCTGAAACTGGGGCAATTTAACATGGCCAATCAACCTAGCTTGCACGTCTTTGGACTGTGCAGTTACGTGCAAAGAAAAGTTAATGTTTCTCCACTCTCCTCTGAAGTTCAGTAGCATTCTGATACAATTCCAAGGGTACATAGGAACATATTTGGAACCAGGAGTAGACCATTTGGTCCTTTTGAGCCTGCTGTGCCATTTAATAAAATCATAGCTGATTTGTCTGATGCCTCAACTTGACCTTCTTGCCTACCCTCTCTCTCGTCTATCAAATCTATTTAACTCATCCTTTAATACATTAATAACCTAGCCTTCACTAATAATTCCCTTACAGAAAAAAGGGACACCTCATTTTTAAGCTGTGTGCTCTAATTCTTGCCTCTCTCATAAAAGGAAACATCTGCTTCATTATCCACTCTGTCAAGTCACTTTAGGGTCTTCAATGTTTCAATAAGATCATCCCTCATTCTTCTAAATCATAACAGGTATAGGTGCAATCCACTCAAATTTCTTAAGCCCTTTATCCCAGGAATGAATGCAATTATATCCTTTCTGAAATAGAAGCCAGAATTATACAGAGTACTCCAAATGTGATCTGATCAAGGCCTTGGACAGCTGCAGTAAAGCTTCCCTACTCTTATCTTCCATTCTCCTTGCAGTATATGGCAATGTGCTATTTGCTTTTCTAATCACTTGCCTTGCCATACCTGTATATTAACCTTTCGTATATCAAGGCAGCCAGATCCCTCTGTACCATTGAGTTCTTTAATCTGATCCATTTAAAATGGCCTGCTGCTTCCTGCCAAACAGTTTTATCTTTTCCTAAATTGTACTCCAACTGCAAATCTTTTCCTACGTAATCTATGTATCCCTTTGTGGACTCTACCTCCATTTGACAACTTATTGTCCTACCTGTCTTTCACTATCCTACATTCAGTACCTTCATCCAAGTAATAGAAATAGATGTAAATAGTTGAAGCCCCAATGATCTCAGTTGTATTCCTTTTGTGACAGCTTGTCCACCCAAAAAGACCCATTTATCAATATTTTGCCCTTCCTGTTACTTAACCAGTCTCCTCTACATGCTGATATGCTGGGACTGTAATTGTTTACAATACATCTTAATGACATGGAGGAAGGAGACAAATGTAAGTAACCAAATTTACAGACGATATAAAAAAAAAGATGGAAAGGCAAGTGAGTACTAACAGCAACTAAGTGCTGTTAAGGAGGGAGTTCCAGGATTTTGCTGAGTGACAGTGAAGGGATGGAAATATATTTGTTAGAATGGTGAATTGTTGTATCTGCTGTATCTTTTTTAGATGGTTGTGGAATTTGGGATCTGCTATTTAACGAGCTTTGAGTTCCTGCAGTGTGTCATGGTAGAAGGTGCACACTGTTGCACTTCTTAATCCCCTTATATGCTTTAATTGCGATTACGCTCTGCTTCTCTGACTGCTGATCAGACTCAAAGACCCTATCTTGAAACGTTTGGCTTTTGGAATATAGTGTTTGGGAAACTTTTTCCCTCCCTGATGCATCACATGTCTATTGCTGGGCTCCCAGTTCACTCACTCTCATCCAGGTAGCTCTGGTGTATCACCTTTGTGATTTATTTTGCATATCTTAACCTAAATTGTCAACAATTTACATAGCTATATTGCAGTTAAGCCGGGTCTTATCCATG
Organism: Sphyrna mokarran; assembly: GCA_024679065.1. Lineage (NCBI taxonomy): Eukaryota > Metazoa > Chordata > Chondrichthyes > Carcharhiniformes > Carcharhinidae > Sphyrna > Sphyrna mokarran. The sequence goes on along the minus strand of JAGIQG010000027.1, from coordinate 20,828,183 downwards.
GTGCTTATCATTTCTATCAGGAGTTATGGGATGGGAAGCAGAATCTTGGCTAACTTTTCCTTCATGTTTGAGAGAGGTTATATGCAATTCCCCATTCCTGTCCTAGCTGAAATTGGCTAACTCAATGCACTAATCAGTATTGTGTCCATTGTTTCTTACTGGGGAGAGAAAAGAGACACTTGTTTTATCATAATGGCCAAGCTTGTCTTAAATTTTAAGAGCATCCCTTCGTGCTCTCCAACTGTTATACTTCCATTGTTGCACAGAATCCTTGGCCGTGTATATAGTCTTTTCCTGGCTGGGACCTGTTCTGTTATCTCCTGATGTGATTTGATCTCTGTTAACTTTTCCCTCTTACTGAACATACAACTTTCCTGTTGTAGAAATTGACTTTAATTTCTTTCTTATTAGTACCTGATTTCTCGATCTTTCAATTCTACATCTTGTATTATGGGTGCAATTTTGGTATTGGGAAAAACTGATGTTGGACAGTTTCTTTTAACACCAGTTCTTGGTAAATACCAGTCACCTATTTCGTGCACCTCGGTTTGTTTATCCATACGTTTTCTGATAGCTCAATCTCGTAACGTGGTTTCTTTCAGTATTGAGCAAGATGGATTAGATGCCACTTCAACAGAGTCACCTTATTATTTTTTGTCCTTGTGCAATGCTTTGTACTCTTATGTCTCTCTTAACAACTTACTATTCCATCAATCTAGAGTTCTAGCAGATTCCATACTGATTCTTGCACTTACGTAGAGTCTAATGAACACACCAACGTATCTTTCTCATTCTCCCAGAATTTAGTTTTCAGAAATAAAAGCAGAAAATGCTGCAAAGATCTAACATCTGTGGAGAGAGAAACATGTTTCAAGTCCAATTTGACTCTTCAGAACTAAAGTGAGGTTGAAATATGATGAGCTTTATTCTGTTAGAAAAGCAGGTAGGTTGGCACTATTTAAAAGTAAGGTAACAATGTGTTATTAGCAGAAGAAATCAGCACTGTCTGAAAGCAACAATGTGAAAATAAGATACGGACAAACTTGGGTGAGGTTGGGAGTTCATGGTCTGAAATTGTTGAATCCAGAAAGCTGTAAAGGGTATATTTGGAAGATTAGGTAGTGTTCCTTGAGTTTGAGTTGGCCTTCACTGAAACATTGCAGCAGCCTGAGGGCAGAAACATAAGTGTGAGAACAAGATGGTGAATTGAAATGGAAAGCAGCTGAGAGGTTGGGCCTTGCCACAGACTGAGTGAAGATATCACCAGCGTACGTTTAGTCTCTCCGATTATAGAATAGACTTGCATAACCATGTTCCATGACAACTTTGTTTAATCTCTCCTGACCTCCAAGCCATCTTTGACCCTTTTTTTGCTCCTCCACCCACTTTCAGCAACATGAAACCTATCATACTTACGAAGATCCAAAGAGTCATTGGATCAAAAACGTTCTGTTTCTCTCTCTACAGATGCTGCCAGATTTGAGTTTTTGCAACCTCTTGGATTTCCAGCATCTGTAATATTTTTATTGTAGTTTTGTTGTGATCTGACAACTACGTCTATTTTTGGATAAAGGCAAAATACTGCGGATGCTGGAATCTGAAACAGAAAATGCTGGAGATATTCAGCGGATCTGGCAGCACCTGTGGAGAGAATAGAGTTAATGTTTCAAATCTGGATGACAATTAAATTGCCAATATTGACTCTTGAATACATAGGTCAAGAACTGTTGAGATTTGTCATTCTCTTTACATTCTGTATCTGTAACTTTACTAAAGTTGCATTATTTAAATTTAGAAATAATCCTCCCCTGAAGCTGTTGGGTTATAGTTGCACAGGTATCATTTGCCTGCTAATATTTTGTTAAACTATCTGAACCTGACAAATTGGTGATCTATGGAAGATGTTGAAATCAAGTCTACACCCTCTCTGAGCTGGCAACGTTTTTGAATTAATTGAAACTTGGCTTCTTTCCGTCAAGTGTCCTGAAACTCTTCAGATCTATGCACACTAAGTCTAATTGTGGCACCTCTGCTGCCACTTCACTTCATGTTCTGATTTAGTGTTTTAAAGCTTATTTATTAGTGTTACAAATAGACTTACTTCAATATTGCAATAAAGTTATTGTGAAAATCCCCAGTCGCCACACTCCAGCACCTGTTTGGATATACTGAGGGAGAATTCAGCATGGCAATGCACCTAATCACGTCTTTCAAACTGTTGGAAGAAACCAGAGCAGAAATGGGGAGAACATACAGACAGTGACCCAAGCTAGGAATCTGACCTTGGTCCCAAGTGCTGCAGTGTTAGTACGTTAAGACATTGAGGAGTTTTGCTTTCTGTGAACTTATATGATGCATATAAATTTCAAGCAAGAACCATATCTGGGATTCCAAATGTGATGATGCCTAAAACTTGATGTCGCTTTTGTTTCACAGGCACAACAAAATAGTGAAAGGAAAAAAAAGTCAAAAGTCACCCACAATCTTTTTTTAAGTGAGCTGTATGCTTGAATATTGATTTGAAGAATGAATGAATGCTCTTGATAACCCTCCCGTATTGCTTCTCGGCCTTTCGATTAAGATCAAGTGTAGCTTGGACATGCTGTGCTTGGTTGAAGTCATTAGGTTACATTTTAGCTTCATTTGAAGCAATTTTTAAAAGCGGCATTTTGGCTAAAATGCAAATAAGATCAAGCGTTGGAAGAAGAGCTATGCCTGGATGATAAATCAAGCCCAGTAGAGGTCGTGAGAGCCCTGTTTTGTCAGCTTGGATCTGGAATGTCTCAACTTGTTGAGACTCTGAATTGGACTTCGTTGAATTGGAATAAAAACAAAGCTGCTTACCAACTTTGAATTGTAAAGAAAATTGGTGGTAACATTTTTTAGGTCAGTGTTGCAACAATTGGACTGTTCCAGTCAATTATAAAACTATAATGCCAGAAATGATTGATACTTATAAACTGTTATTTTATTACCAGCTTGCCAACCGAGCACGGACAGAGAAGGAAGAGAAATTAAGCCAAGCATATGCAATTAGCGCTGGAGTCTCTCCAGAAGGGCAGCAGCTTTTTCAGACTATCCATAAGACGTAAGTTCAGTATTTTTCTTTGTTACTGTCTTCTTTCTTCAGGCAGCTTTTTAAAAAAAGAAAAGGCAGTTTTTGTAAAAACACAGGATGGAAAAGGTGGTAATGTGAGAAGACAGTTGATTTAATTAAAATTGCAGCCTTAAGAATCTCTATCAGCAACATTCTCCAACTGAAGACCAGTGTGGATATAAAATTATTTCAATGATTAAAGATTGTGGTTATTATTCAATCTTTAGACTATTTATTAGTAGTTGGGAAAGATGTAATGGTACAGACTATTCAATTGTTGGCTAACTTTTGATATAGGTTGTATAAATATGTGAATGATTTCCATAAGAATTTTGTTATTCTGTGACCTTAGATAAAAACAAAGCTCTTGAGTTTTATTATCTGAAGAAAGTTGATACCTAGCAATATAATTTTATGCACTGTTTGTGACAAATATTCAAAAAATAAAAGTCACTTTTTCAAAACCTACTCGTGAGATGAATTGAAAAATAATAACAATGCATGAATATCACCATATTGTTATCTGACTATGCAGCAATACTAGCCTTTTCATCCCCCCCCCCCCCCCCCCAAATAGAATGTAAGATTTGTTTTTGCCCAGGTGAAATTCCAGTTTTTTTCTAAAGGTATCAACCTTTTGTTGCTATTCGCTTTCACAGTTGCCCTTTTAGGTACCTTGTCCAAGTAAATTTCATGAGACTAGACTGTGAGGTCCGTTGCTGCTGAGCTTGAAGCTAATTCTGATGCTGCCCTTGGGTGGCATCGATATGTGTTGTCAGGCAAGGCTTGCTGGATAGCAACTGTGATTCTGTCCATTTCCTTTTATTTTTAACCTCTGCCAAGAAAGTCCATGGTATTAATGTCGGTTTATGTGGCTGAGTTACTTGCTGCATAAGCTGTCAAATTAGTGAATTTTGTTTTCCAAATCTGATTCAACATTTTTTAAAAAGTAAGTTTATGTGCTGATTGCAATTCTAATATTACCAATCACTTTACTGTTTTTGAAGATCGGTACTGGAATATGTTAATCTACCACCCTTCTATTCCCTTTCTATCTGGGCACAGTTAGTGAAAGAGCTGGGATGATGAACACACAGCCATGTTTTCCTCCCACTACTCAGTAAAACTGACAAGTACCACAACAAAATGTCCTTTTTTACTCTGTTATTAATCACCCTGCTTAGAGGCCATGAATTAAAAAAAAACTACTTGAAGCATGCATTCTAGGAGGAGGTGAGGAGGAAGGAGCTTGGAAATACTTGATTTTAAAAATGTTCTTTACTTGCTGAACACTTCAATTCAGCAGTGGTTAAGGTGCAGAAATTGTTTAATTCATACTTTAGTAAACTTTATTTTAAAAGTTATTTCTAACTATTTTGTTTATAAACAACTTAAGATTTTAGATCTAGCCACCAAAAAAAAATTGTGACAGTAGCTTGGAGTGACTTCTGCATTGAATTGCTTCCCTCCAGCACTCTCTCGTATTGACCAATTGTTAAGCGTTTGCCAAGACTATACAACTTTGGTCTTTATAGTACAATACATCTGTTGTTTCAAGTTTACAATTGTACCTCATTTTTATAAAAATAAAATTATAATGATTGCTGTGCCTGGTATTTAACCTACAAACTGGGAAACTTGGATTTGAGCACAGGTTTGCTGTTTTAAGGTATGAATGTGAGTGCTATAAGTAGTGACATAGTAACTGTATGTTTTAAAAAATGTAAAGTCTTTCACAGGTATTAGTTTAGACCTCGTATGGCAGGGGATAAAAATCGATACCACTTAAAATAATAAGGATGACTTCCTGATCTCATTAATTGCACAGGGTTATTGTGATTCTCCAGCTTTGAGAAGAGAAGAATAGAGGAGAGCGATGCCATTCTGATAATACTGTTGGTAATCGGTCAAACAATTGCTGTTATTTTCTTGGGTTAGTGTCTCTGCAACAATGATAGCATCTGGGGAAATGGGTAACATTCCTCCCGATTTGGGGAAGTAGTTGTCTCCCAAGCAGTGCCTATGTACATAATGAGAAGTCTCAACATCAGGTAAGCAGGGCTAGACTCCAGTCACCTGGTGAAGGAGCCACGCTCATGATTCCAAATAAACCTGCTGGATTTTAATCTAGTGTTGAGAATTCTCACTCTGCCCACTCAGTCCAACGCCGGCATCTCCAGATCATATGTAAATATTTGTATGTATGAACACGAGCGTAAGTGCCATTGTTTTCTAGACATCGCGACAATCACAATGTTTATAATAAATGAAAGTGATATAATTTTGATGTAGCTTAATGGATTGGAAATCTGTAGTTGTATCTTATCCAGGAAACTTATATAACACACTTTATTTTTTAGCATCAAGGACTGTAAATGGCAAGAGAAGAGCATAATCGTCATGGAAGAAGTTGTAATTGTACCACCTTACCAAGTTGAGAACTGTAAAGGCAAAGAGGGAAGCGCATTAAGTCACGTACGCAAAATAGTAAGTAAAATGCGTACATTTTGTCAACCTCATTTAGAACCTTTTACGTCCTCCCTATTTAGATTTTCCCCTACCTGTCGTCTTTGGCATACAGGATAGACTGACTTATACTTCAAAAGAGAATATCCTATATTTTGAACACCTCTAAAGCCTGCTTCCTGATGACCTGCTTAAGGTCAAGAACATGCATTAGCGAGAAATGGGGCTTTTTTTGAGATTTAAAGTTTTGTACACTTTCATTTAATAAAGCACAGTTACTGGTTTTGAATTAGAGTCCTTGAGACCATCCTTTGATGAAACTGTTTGTTTGTCTCTGTGCAGATAATGGCTGCTATGAAAGAACTGTCTATTTGTTTCTCCATGTGGGTAAACAAACTAGATATTATAGTATTAGTTGTTCTCAAGATTTCCTTCAATATAATCATTTGTCTTTGTTTATTGCAAAATACAGGCACCTTAATCAGTTTGGCAACAAATTGTATAAGTTTTGGAACCATTTGATATTGGCCAGTGGATACTACTCCATTCAGTATGGTTGGGTTTTCTTCCTTCCCTTGTTCCTTTATGCTATTGCTTACATATAATCACTGTTTTCATTGAAAAATATTTTGAATAAACTGTTAAAGCCAAATATTTCTATTAGTTATGAATGGAGATCTCAGACATTTGCGTTTCCAAACAGTTTACAAGCCATTTTTCATGAATGCAATTTCCTTTCCTTGTTTTGGTCTGCACTTGAATGAAACTGGTATGATCAGTTGTAGAATTGCTGACAGGATTTTAATAAGCTAGTGTAATTTCATCAGAAATAATTGTGTAACTGTCTCTGAAGTAAAAGATTGACGCAAGGTAAACTTGGAACTAAATAAAAATACTGTTCATACTTGGAATGCTATTGCAGTTTTACTCTGAACATGATGAGCAATCCAGGGACAGGATTTTTCTCCCTCTTCTGTGGCATGTTTGGTGGTGGTGCATTGGTAGTTGAATGTTATGGTCCCAGCATTGTCAGTGGGGGTTTCCCATTGACTATATGATTCTGCCAGTATGAACAGCAACAAGATTTTAGCAATCGTTTGTTTTTTTTAAACTACAATGAAGCTGAAAATCAGGCATTCAAATTATTTAAAGCTCTCAAAACAATGGTGAAGGGAAAGAAGTGAATCAGAAACTAATCACATTACCACACAACCCGAACAAATGGATATGCTAAGATTGTTGATGAAAAGATACTGTAATATTTGACTAAACACAAATACCATGCTGTTGTTCTGTTGTAAGTGAATCTTTGTACGCTTAAATGTATTTTGCTTTCATGTGTGCCAGCTAGATTAAACTTACCTTAATAGATTTGTACAAGTTAACTTGCAATTTGTAGCCATCCTCCTTTGGCTTGATGATTTTCCTGGTATTAAAGAATAGTCTTTCATTCCTAAACAATTCATTATATCATCTGCAAGGAAAAAATAAACTTTAAAGTGAATATTTTCCACTTGATTACAGAAGGAAAAAGAGAGGATTTCAGTAAGGATGATGAGGCAGTGGAAACACCACGAGTAGAATAAGGAACAACAACAGATTCAAGACTTTGGACTGCCTACAGACCTCCTGACAGTGATGTTGTAGGAGGATATATAAATTTGGAAATCAGGGAAGCATGTAGTAGGAATAATGTGCTTATCATGGGTTATTTTAATTTCCACAGATTGGAGAAGCAGAGCAGTTCACACAGTAATGGCAATAATTACTGTAATGCATTTGTAACACTTTCTGGAACAATACGTTTTAAAGTTGAAATAAAGAAATAGGACAAAATTTAATGATGAGAACAAACCAGAATTAGTTGACTATCCAAAGGGAAGGGAACACTTTCCAAATGGAGACCACAATTTAACTAAATTTGATATTGGATTTGAAAAGGAGAAAGAGTCAGAAACCAAGGTTTTAAATTTAAGGGAGACAAACTTTAAAGGGATAAGAAATTGACCACAGTAAGCTCAGCTTGCATTGAAACTAGAAGCAGGAGTAGGCCATTCAGCTCTTTAAGCTTGCAAGGTCATTCATTTTGATCACAGCTGATCATCGAATTCAATATATCCCTCGTCTCCCAATGTCTCTTGACTCTCGATTCCTTTCATGCCAACGGCTATAGAAACAGCTTAACTTGCAGGTAAATTTAGAATTTGTTCTCTACAACAATAGATGCTGAATACGGCAACAGCTACACTTCAGCAGTTAAGCAACCATAGCTAACAAATGAAATAAGGGAAAGTCAGTCCAAAAGAAAAGACTTGTAATTGCAAGGAAAAGTAGATATCAATGAATGACAAAAGGAAATAAATAATAAAAGGATACAAGAAAACAATGAGGTGAAAAGTGGGAATTTGGGGGCAAAAAATTGTTTAAAAAAAATCTAAGCTAACAAAAATAATGTGGTCAGGAGAATGTGGCATCTTTTGGGTAAAATGTAGCTGAAATAATACACCATGAGGAAATGTTGGTCTTAAACATTTGCTGTACTGTATAAACATACCAAAAGAACACAATACCAGTGATACAAGGGAGTCTTAAGTCAAAAACTGGAACTAATTGGATTTAATATCAGCTTTCCAAAATTGTAATAGAGAAATAATAGGACTTGTGACAAATCTTATAGTTTCCACCTTAAGGAAAAATGGGTGAGGAATTTGTAGCTGCGTTAGTCATATGCTGTCCAGATTAGACTTGTTCATTTGGATTGGATAATTGAAAACTACTGTTCTTGAGGGAGGGAGAGGGCGAAGTGGAGAACTTAAACATGTTCATTTAACATCAGTTGCAGGGTAGTTAGTCTTTCATCACTGTGGATTTAATCAGCCTGTCTCAGAGATCCATGATGGCTGAGTTCACAATTGTGGGGAAGGTCATAGTCTTCAAATGGCATGATAACATCTGATTAAATCAGAGGGTGGAAGAGGTTGACATGGGATTCCCAGCTACTGGAGATGTGATGTCAATCAGGCTCATTAATGAGCCAGTTGATACCCATTATCTGAGACTGTTGCCATTTAGTGTTGACCAGGATTTAACAGGGATAGCATGACTTTCCTGCACCCCTGTTGCCAGCAGCCTTCTAGTAAAGGCGCCTTGTCAGATATTCTGTGCCTGAACAGGGTCCTGGCACTATTAAAGAGGTGGGAGGATAGATGAGCCATTGAAAACCCCCCAGCTCTTCTCCCTTCTCAATTCATGTGACCCCTATTTTGTAGTCACTTGCCTCAGGAAGAAGGTTGCACGACTGTCACAGGCATCTCAATCAAATGTGGCTGAGTATTGGCCACTTAAAACCGTGAAAAACACTTTATTCTGTCAGGCCTCCTCCATATGACCAATGGGTGAGTGCCCTGCTGCTGCTCCAACTCCACAAAATCCAGGACACAGTAACTGAGCACGTGGATGAGCATGAGCTGATCAGACAATTGAGCTAAATTTAAGGTCAGGTCACGATTTCTTTGAGAAGATTACTAAATGGAAGATTGGGAAATATTGATGGAGGCTGTCTGTGTGGAATTCCAGAAGTAATTTCACTTGATTTTGTTTAATAGTTTAATAAACAGAAAATATTGTGGAAGGTAACTGATGGGTTGTAAATTAGTTGGGAAGTAAGAGATAGGGATGAACAGAATGCAGTCTGACAAGGTGTGGCAGATATTCCCTAGGAATTGATACTAGGGTCTCAGTTTTTCACCATATTGCCTGACTTCTGTAAGGGGATAGAAAGTTGTACATTTGTTTGTTGACACCGATTTAGGGGGTATACTAGGCTTTAGCTGGTAACAGAAAATTGTAAAGATCCAGCGGTCAATGGGCAAAACTACCAGATGAAGTTCCATGGATTCCATTTTGGATCCAAGAATTATGTTTTTCTAAATTGAGACTAAGAATGGTGGAGGAAGAAAAGAATCTTAGTGACCAAGATATAAATTACTAAAAGTAAATGAATGGGTACAAAAACTTACTAAAAAGTCTAATAGAAGTTGCCTTTTATCTCAAGGGGCTTAAATTCAAAGGGAAGGAAGTTGTGCTTCAATCATACAAAGCTTTCGACCCCATCGAAAGCACTGCAGTTTTGGATGTTGCACTTCAGGGAAGGATGCATTGGTCGTCGAGGGATTTCATTGCAGATTTGCCAGAATAATGCCAAGGTTTTAAGAGTTTAAAATGAGAGCTGGCTGCATAAACTGAGTTTGTATGTTAGATGATTGAGGGTAATCTATTTGAGGTGTTTAAAATGAGAAAGGATTCAAAAGATTATGTGCAGATAAACTCATTTCCTCTGAAGCAATCCAGAAAAAGGGGGCAGGCAGGAAGTTGAAATAAAAGCTAGCACATTTAGGAATGAAATCAGGACGTGAGTTTTGCATGTGAGGACTGGATATCTGAACTTCCCTCTGAAAGGCTACCTGCTGGATCAGTTAAAACTAAGATGGGAAACAATAGGTTTTTGTTGGATTAGGATATTGAAGGATATATGTTTCATTGAGACATATAGAACACTAGTGGGTGTCTGAAGCTAAGCTTATAGACCAATCATTATCTCATTGAATGATAGGATAGTTTTATAGTGGAATAGCCTACCCTGTTTGAGAGTAAGCCACAAAATTGCAAATATAATTTTGCTCGGCAAGAGTATCTAGGGATCTAGATCAAAGGTTGCTTGAGGCCATGATCTGTCTGACTGAGTGGATATGCTCAGGAGGCTGAATGGCCTACTTCTGATCTTATAGCAGCAGCTGTTAGCTAAATTAGAGCAATTGCCAACATTGTGATCCATCACTGGCTGAAATTTCATAAAAATGATGGGCTTTTTAATAGTTTTTTTCTTTTAGGCAGTGTAGAAAGATTTACATAATGGATACTGTTCTATCTGAGCATTACTATTAACCAAAACCCATGTGCCTTGAGAGAAAAGCTCTTTGTATGTTGGCATATCCAATTGTTCCATTTGGCTTCATCGATAGTAAAACATCTGGTTATGAAAAGCTAACAGTTGCTCCAAAGCATTTACTCTAGATTTTAAATCTTTCGTGGCTTGTAATATGGCAGAGTGCTGAATGCATTAATTTGTATGTAGCTAAGCATGATGTTTAAAAACTGAAAATTTGTTTGGCTGAAACATACCATCTAATTCTAGAGTGAAACCGACAGCTCATGATTTATTTCAAGTCACTTTGTTTTTGCACAAAACAGACTTCAGGCTCCAAAAGGAAATCATTGCCTGAAGTTCATTTGTCAGGTTTTGGATCTTTCTTTCCAGGACCTATAAATCTCTCTTGCAGTTGGATATATTTTATAAGGGTATTAGCTGTGGAGTGAGGGGGCTTTTTTTTTTTGAAGGGAAGGGATTTATTTTTATTGAACTTGAAGCATGACTTCGTGCTATGGTGGTTCTGTTTGGTAAACAATCCATTTAACATATTTCAGTGCATTCAAAGCACTTTCTGACTCAGACTCAAAGGCTGGCTGGAACATTCCAGCTATTTGTGCAAGCGGGATCCTTCACGCCTGCAGTGGTGCATCCCCATTGTGTGCCCCATCATGGGGTACATTCAACAGGGAAGTCTGACTACAGGATTTGGAGACCCTGCTGTTGGCCAATGGCAGGTTGTCTTCTGCTGCCACGAAACATGTCGGCTTGTGCAGTAAATCCTATCTGTTGAATTAGAAGCATACAGGCTCAATTTGTGAGTTCCTTCACTATTGTGGCACTTACTTTGTTTTTTGTACAAGCGTAGTCAGTTGTAGACCTTGATTTGTTAGTTCAGTGTTACCTTCACTTCTATATCAGTTGTGTTGTCGAATAGACCGGCTCTGAATTAAAATGGAATTTTAAACAAGATCCATAGTTTCGCTTTGCAGTAAATGTCCAAATAAATTGAGTAAGTTTGAAATTGCTTTTATTTTGGGTAACTGTGAATGTACATTATGCTTGTGTTTTAAAGCCAAGACCTTTCAAAACTGCTGGACTTGGCAGGTACACAAACCTTGCATTTTCAGTCCTGAACTGATATTATCTCATGGTTATATTGGGACACTCCCTTTCTGCCCTACAGCTTGTTCCACCATTCACTTGAAACTTGACTTCATTTGTTTACCGTAGTTCCATATTCTTGATATCTTTACCTAATTAAAATGTGCCACTTAGTCTTAAATGTTTTCAATTGACTCAATTTACCATGGCTTGTTCAGAGAGAGTACAGATGTTACCAACCCACTGTGTACTACAAGTGCTTTCTCTGATTTCATTCCTAAATGGCCTAGCCCTAATTCTTGGATTATATTTACACAAGTGAGGAAATCATTTCCTTCTATTTACTCTATAGAATCGTCCCTACAATTTTCAGGGAAGAAGGATAGTATTGATTTAAAGAATGCAGAGAGCAGATGCTCCAGTAGGGTCAAAGACAGATTCTATCTGATTAGGGCTAAAGAAAGGAAAGTGCAGTTACATTGCTTGGGTTAGTTTATAAGCCACTAACTAGTGGGAAAGGTATAGAGTAACAATTTGCAAGGAAACTACTGAAATGCAGGAACTTAGTTGTTACAGTGGGGTTTTAATCATCCAAATAAACACCGAGAACAGTGGGGAGGGCAAGAATTCCTAGGGATTCAGGAAACTGAGTGGCATTGCAGGACCTGGTTATTGGGAATGAGCTTGACCAAATGGATAGTGTAGTTAGGGAAACATTTTGGGGGCAGTGATCAATGTATCATGTTTAGGCTGGCTCTGGGGGGAGAACAAAGCGTAAGGAACAATCCAATTTAAGAATAAATAGCTGGGGGAAAGCCAACTTCAGCAAGATAAGAATGGATTTGGCCCCCATAAATTAGAGCCCAAGATTACCAGGCATAAACTGTAACTGAACAATGGGCTACTGAGAACATAGGGTTTGTGTACAGTCGAGGTACATTCCCACAAATGGAAAAAGTCGAGGGAAAAAAAGAAGTGCTCCCTGGATGAGATTAAAGGTGATGTGGGTAAAGTGCCAGATATCAGGTGAATACTAAATTGAGAATTGGTTGAATTGAGGACCATCTCAAAGAAATGGGAGAAGAAACTGGCAGCTAATGTAAAAGGAATCCAAAAAATAAGCAAATAAAGTAAAAGGGTGGCAAGAGGAGGAGTGGAGGTTGATTCTTGATAGAAATGGGGTTTCATACGCTAAAGCAAGGCTGAGGTACTATATGAATTCTTTGCGGTCATCTTTACTAACAAAGAACCTGCTGCCAGGTTTTTGTGAAAAAAGGAGGTAATTCAGACACTGCAAGTGTTTAAAATTGAGTGTTAAGGCAGCAGAGCTGGATAATTTGCATCAAAAGACTCTAAGGAAGCAAGTGAAAGCTGCACAGGCACTGACCATAATTTTTCAGTTTTCTTATTCAGAGGTGACATCAAAGGATAGGGGAATTGTGAATTTTACACCGTGTTCAAAAAATGTCTAAATAAGAACTAGAAACTACAGACTGGTTAGTTTAATATTGGTGTGAAAGCTTTCAGAAACAATCCAGGACAAAATTAATGATCTCTAGGACAAATGCTAGTTAATTAAGGAAAGTTGGCATGGATTTGAGAAGTGTCTTATCAGCTAACTTCAGTTTTTTTTTGAAGAGCTAACAGTTGATGAGGGGAATGCTGTTGATGTAGTGTCTGTATATGTAATGTCCAAAAGGCATTTGATAAGACGTCACACAGAAAAATTAGAGCTAATGGAATAGAAGAAACAGTAGCAACATGGATGTAAAATTGACAGGATATAGAGTAAATTGAAGAATTTTTTTGGAACCATTTGGAGGAAGGTTTATAGTGGAGTTGCCCATGGATTTCTGTTAGAACCCTTCCTGTTCCTGATATATTAATGACCTAGGGCACAATTTCAAAGTTTGCAAATCATGACAGATTTGAATGTGTTCTAAATAAGAGGATAGTGTCAAACTTCAAAGGGACATTGACTTACAGGTTGGTGAAATGGGTGGATAGCTGGCAGATTAATTCTCATGCAGAGAAGTGTGAACTGAGTCAAAGTAAAATAGAGTATAATTCTAAAAGGGATGTGGGGCAGAGCAACTTGGATATATATGTGTGCAAGTCATGAATATACTAGAACAGGTTGAGAACATGGTCAGTAAGGCATACAGTATCCTGGGCTTTATGAATAGTCATGATATGGAAATGCTGGCGTTGGACTGGGGTAAACACAGTAAGGAGTCTCTCAGCACTGGTTAAAGTCCAACATGTTAATTTGGTAGCAAACATCACCTAGCTTTCGGAACGCTGCTCCTTTGTCAGATAAGTGGGAGTTCTGGTCACCAAACAGGGCATGTAAAAATACAAAGTCAATTTACAGAATGATTGGAATGCAAATTTTTACAGCTAAACAAGTCTTGAAGTTACAGACAATGTGATTGGAGAGAGCATTAAGCACACATTAAAGATATGTATTGTCTCTAGACAAGACAGTTAGTGAGATTTTGCAAGTCCCAGGCAAGTTGTGGGGGGTTACAGATAGTGTGATGTGAACCCAGGATCCCGATTGAGGCTATCCTGGTGTGCGAAACTTGGCTGACAGTCTCTGCTCAGCGACTCTGCGCTGTTGTGTGTTGTGAAGGCTGCCTTGGAGAATGCTTACCTGAAGATCAGACACTGAATGTCCATGACTGCTGAAGTGTTCGCCAACAGGAACACTGGTGATTGTTGCCTGGTGATTGTTGAGTGGTGTTCATTCATCCATTGCTCTAGCCTCTGCACGATCTCCCCAATGTACCATGCCTCAGGACATTCTTTCCTGCAGAGTATCAGGTAACAATGTTGGCCGAATTGCAAGAGTATATACCACGTATCTCGTGGATGGCGTTTTTACGTGAGATGATTGGCATTTGTGTCGATCTGATACCATCATCTCGTGCGAGAACACCATCTGCCAGGTAGATAGTACGTATTCTTGCAACTTGGCCAATGTTGTCTGTCGAATATGCTGAAGCACGGTACATTGGGGAGACCATGCAGAGTCTACGACAACAGATGAATGAACACCGCTTGACAATCACCAGGCAAGACTATTCTCTTCCTGTTGACAAAGACTTCAGCGGTCACAGGCATTCGGCCTCTGATCTTTGGCTAAGGGTTCACCAAGACAGCGTTCATGACACACGATAGGGCAGAGTCTGATAGCCAAGTTCTGCACATGAGGACAGCCTCATCTGGGATCTTGAGTTCATATCACACTACTTGTAACTCCCGGACTTGCAAAATCTCACTAACTGTCCTGTCTAAAGACAATACACAACGCCTTTAACCTATACTTAATGCTCTGTCCACTCACATTGGTGGTACCTTCAAGATTTGATTAGTTGTAAAGATTCACATTCCAATCATTATTCTGTAAATGGAGTTTGTGCCTTTTATATGCCCTGTTGTGAACAAAACTCCCACTCGCCTGACAAAGGAGCAGTGTTCTGAAAGTTGGTATGGCATTTGCTACCAAATAAACCTGCTGGACTTTAACCTGGTATTGTGAGACTTTACTGCCTTTATGAATAGGGGCATAGAGTACAGTGAGGAAATACTGTCTCAAGAAGTGAGTCATATCCAATTCTAGATGCCAGACCTTCAGGAAGAATCATAAGCATCAGAAAGGGTGCAGAAAAGATTTGCAAGAAGGGATCATGACTTTAGTTATGTAGAAAGTTTGAAGGCATTCGGAGTATTCTCCTTGGACAAGTGAAGGTTGAGGGGTTTAGATAACAGGTATTCAAATCATGAAGTATCTGGGCAGACTGATTAGGGTAAAACTGTTTCTATTGGTGGAAACATCAAGAATAGAGGACAGAGATTTAACATGACTGACAAAAGCAAAGATGACATGAGGCAAACTTTTTTCATATGGTAAGTGGTTATAGTCTAGAATGCACAGCCTTGACATGTGGTTGAGGCTTTCAGAAGGAAATTGGATCATACCTGGGAGAGAGAATTTTTCAGGTCTGTGGGGTAAAAGCAGGAGAGCGACATTGGGTGACTTGCTACTTATGATGGCCAGCATAGTCATGATAAATTGAATAACCTCCTATGCTGTAACCATTCTATGATTTTAAGCAGCTCCATTTACATTTCTGGCACACTTCTAAATTCAAAGGAAAATAATCCTGTTCTATGCACCCTGCCCCCACTATTCTATTCTTCCTAAAGTGCCCAAAGCTGAACATAGTATTGCAGATAGGATCTGATGTAGGCTCTGTGCAACTGAAACATATCTTTTTTTTTATTCCCATCCCTTTGGGATGAAGAATAGTATTCCACTAACCTTTTTGATTTTTATACCCATCCAATATTCAAATCCCCTTTTTCCTTAGTACCTAGTCTCATAAATCAGATTATTTCTTTGTTCTAAAATGGATGACTCCAAGATTTCCTACTTTTAACTCCATTTCCAGTTTTTCCCAGTCTGTTTTCCATATGCCTTTGTGACTTTCTACATCATTTACACCAGGTTGTGTCTCTCGCTGGTACCAGTTGCAAAGTTGATTAAAGAAATAAGAATACTGTCTATGTATGAGGCAAGTTTTTTTAACATAGGATGGTGGATGTCTGGACCTCACTGCCAGAGGAAGTAGTGGAAACAGATACGACAGTAACTTTTACGGGGCGTCTAGATAAGTGCATGAATAGGATGGGAATAGAGGGGCATAGAACATAGAACATCACAGCGCAGTACAGGCCCTTTGGCCCTCAATGGCTCCACTGGTTGGCATAACAATCTAATGACCCTCTAACCTAAACTATTCCAATGTTATCTGTATGCCTATCCACTGACCATTTGAATGTTCTTAAAAGTTGGTGAGTCCACAACTGCTGCAGGTAGGGCATTCCATGCCCTTACTATGGTTACTGGAAATCACGCAGCATGGTCGGTGAGTGCTGAAGTGCCTGTTCCTGTGCTGTAATTTTTTGTTCTTTGTATGTTCAAATCATGATGCATGTGTTGGAAAGCTGAGGCCCAGCACAGATCTCTGGGGAACATCTCTTGTCACATACTGTCAGAGGACAGCTTCGTTCTTTTAACTATCTCCCATCTTACCAACTTATGACATGAATGTTTCCATTTATGTCCCTTTTTTTCACTTTTTTGTCAATAATCCCTGTTGCAGAACTCTAAAATGCTTTTAGAAGTTAGCTGGCATTCACAGACATACACTCTGGTCCACCATGTTTACCTTAAAAGAAAATTGCAACGATTAGTCAAGTGTAACCTTACTTTCACGTGACAGGAGTGAATTGCTGATCATCTCATACTTGTTCAAATGACTTTTTTAATCATGCCTTAGTTTCTGTTGTCAGCTCTCCTGAGGGCTGGTGGGCTATTTAAGCCCGAGTCCATTCTTCTCAATGTGCTTATAAAGATTTTTAACCGAAAGCGAAAAACACAACTATCGGACCCCTTAGGTTAACTAGGATGCTGATTATCAAGATTGATTCTGAGACCGTCTTCTCTGAGAAGCTCAGTACGGGTTTCTCATAATATGTTTATTGACTTGGTTAATAGGAAGTGTGCAATTTTTATGGCTCGGTTATTTATTCAGCATGATGATCATTTCTGGAATAATGTTTGACTCAGTAGATGTCAGCCTCTCTTCTAAAAACAAAACTTGTTTGCAAATGCCTGTAACAATTAATTGATAGGTAGTTGTTAAAATGTTTTTTCAATTTTATTTCTCTTACTTTCTAACAGGTCGAGAAACATTTTAGAGATTTGGAAAATCAGAAGTTAATGCAACAACGTTCACAAGCACAGCAAACACAGAAGGAAACTGCCTTGTCGTCCTGAGTGACTTGGATAGGTCCTTTGCAGAGCTTGATTGGGGAAGGGGGGGATTTTTTTTCCTGGGAGGGGTAGTCCACATGTTTTCCAGGGAGAATCGACAAGTGAGCTGACATTTCCACTTCCAGAAGACAATAGACTTTACAAAAAAAACCGTAAAAGACAACACTTATTGTAACTTGACTAACTATAAATTACCTTTTTTCTTTGTTTGCTTTTTAAACAAAATTTAAAAAGTGAGATATTTTGTTAATTTTATTTTTTACATGTTCATTTTGCTTTTTTCATTTTTGTCCATTACACTTTTTAGGTAGATCCTAAACTGCTGTTGGTGACCTGCACAACACAACTTTCCAAACATTTTGTGAGAGTAACAAACTAGCTGATTGTAGTAATAGCATTCAAAGGAGGAGAAAGAAAAAGCAAAGCAAGAAGGTAATTTTTAACATGTTAAGTGGTTGTCCCATTTAGGAAAGATTTTTTGAGTCCTTTTTTTCCAGAAGCTTATTCCCAGAAGGAATGAGGCCAATTTTTTTTAAAACGTCACAGAAAAGTCTTCCAGTGAAGAATTGAGTATCTGATGATGGAAGATTTGGCTCATTAGTTTATATCCTCTGACTGTGTACAGAATCGGTTTGTCTTGCTAAGACAGTGCTTACGGAGAGTGTGACCGTTTTAAAGGATATAACTGTTCATGCAGTTTTGCATGTGTCATGTACTGTACACTTCATTAAATTGGAAGAAAAAGGTTGTCGCCTGGTCTTTGCATAATAAAATTAGACAGTAACAGTCATTTAAAAAGTCCTTTTTATAGGCTGGTGAAGAATCTATGATAATGTATATTTTTATTCGCAGTCCCTGTCAGCACAACACTATAATATAAATTGGAGGAATTTAAAAAAAACATTTTAAAGCTGAATCTGTTATTGTCTTATTTTGATTGAGAAAATGAAATTAAAGAGAGTAAGAAGAAATTTGTAAATTTGTATTGTTCTTTATTTTCTACTTCTAATTTTGCTTCATGATGCTTGAACATGGCAATTGTTTATCATTGTGCCAAGGAATATCATTTTTAATGTTAACTATTTTGAGATGAGCAAACATCAAGTGCGTTATTGACATTTAACATAACGTTCAGCATAACATTTTATAAAAAAGCAGCATCCTGTCCCAAATTTCCCTGGTTGGATTATTTAGCTGGTGTGTGTCTGTAACCTTATTCCAATGTTTTAATACCATCGTGGTCAGTGTTTCCACTAAGCATGGGTACAAGTTAACCAAACGTTCCCATGCATCAAGCCCTTTAAATTACTGCACCTGGGCAGCTGTAGGAAAACTTTGAAGGGCCTGCACGCTTGAAAACAAAATTGACATCATGCTGGCCACAAGTCTGGAGATTTTGGTAGGTCCCAATCCATTTAAACTGATGTTCGTATGGAGAAAAAAAGACCTTTTAATATTTGAATAATTAATAATTTTTATATTCCTGTAGTTCAGCAGCTGGTGTTCCATATTACTTTCTACACGTCTGCTGAGTAATACCTTAGTGCTTATTTTGTTAAGTGGATTTGGTTATCTAGCTATTAGTGAATCACTCATTACTCTCAATACTGAAAATTTCAGTAAAGTTTGTTTGAAAGATCAGGAGAAGCTTTATTGCAGTATGGATAAATTTTGGGTTGATGAATGTTGCAGTTGGTGCATATATGCAAAAGTTCCCCTTCCCTCCCTTTAATTTTTCTAAAAGATCTAAATTATAAAGTGTGCAGTTTTCTTGATGTCGCATCTTATGTAATGTCAAAAATGTTAAGTTGCAAGCTCTCGTGTTGAATTGATTTTACTCTGTCAGGCAGCTTGCTAAGTATCAATCACAAGTCTGTCCTTTTGTTTGATTGAGGGATGAAATGAACAGATTGAATACAAAGTCTGTCTTTGGTACCCAAATGTCATTCAAAAAAATTGATGATATGGCTCAGTAAGAGAAGATTTGGAAGACGATTAGTGTTTACTTCATCTACAATATACCACGTGGTTAGAGAAAACAAAGGATAATTTCTGCTATTGAAGGTACATAGTGAGCAGTCCAACAATAATCTGATAATTTCAGTACAGCATTGTGGCAAAAATACAGAATTTTTGTTTATTCATGTCTAGAATGTGGCCATCACTGGTTAGACTAGTATTTATTGCTGATCCCCATTTAGCTTTGATAAACTGCTGTCGTGAATTGCTGCAATCCTTTAGTCCTAGTAAACCCAGAGTGCTGTTAAGAAGTTCTATATTTTGGTCATGACAAAATAGCTCCAAGTCAGAATGGTATGTAGCTGGGAGAGGAACTTGCACATGGTAATTTTCCCATGTTTTTGCTGGCCTTTCTCTTCTAGATGATACAGATTGTAGCTTGGCTGATGCTTTCAAAGTAGCCTAATTGAGTCACTGATTTATGTTATATATGGTACACACTGCTATCACTGGTGGTGAAGGGAGTGGATGTTTTAGGGTGAACAATGTGTCAGTTGTGGGCTGCTTTGCCCTGGATGATATGAAGCTTTAAGTGTTGGAGTTGCACTCCTTCAGGCAATTATTATTCCATCACACTCCTGATAATTGCCTTATAGATAGTGAAAAGGCTCTGGAGAGTCAGGAGGTGCATTATTCTCTGCAGAATTCTCAGCCTCTGTCTTGCTGTTGTAGTTGCAGAATATGGCTAGTCCAGTTTAGTTTCTGGTTAATGTTAACTTTCAGGATGTTGATAGTGGCGGTACTTAGCAATATTAATGCCATTAAATGTAAAAGGGAGATGATTAGATTCTTGTCATAGGTTATTTCCAGGTTAGTGTGAATGAATGTTGCTCGTCATTTATCAACCCAAGCCTGTTCCTTGCTGCATATGGGTATTGACTGAAGCAATATCATAGAAGCCCCAAATGGTGTTGAATATTGTGCAGTCATGAATAACCACAACTCTACTTCTGAAGATCCTTCATTGATGAAGCAAATGAAGATGTGAAGACATTACCCTGAGGAACTCCTGAAGTGAGACTGATTTGATCTCCAGCAACCACAATCATCTTTGTGCTGTATATGACTCTAACCAGTGGAGAGTTTTCCTTAGCTTATCCTTAGTGAAGGATAGCAAATGTGTCATTACTTTGGAATCCAGTTCTACATTTGATGTCAATCACAAGATTGTCACATGTAGAACCTTGTTTCATGTGAATTTTGGCATTTAGTGGCAGTTTTTAAAAATTTTCCACTGGAAATCCACTGCAGAGTAAATACTTGCTCTTTGGAGTTATGATGTTGACAAGCAGGTGATTCCGACACCTTAAGTTACTTACTGCAGTGAGGTCTTCTGATAGAATTATTGAACTGTTTGTTATTGATTTAAAATGGTTCATAGCTATCCTTGCTAAAGAGTTAGGAGTATATGCATATTCAACAGATGGTAAGGGAAACCTTTGGGAATGGGCTTACAAAGTAAAAGAATAACTTGTATGGGAATGCAGAGTTATTGTTTTGGTTAACAAGAGATCTGGCTTCCTTTTCAATTTGAAAATATTTGTGCAAATCTTGGGCAAATTAATTGTGCTAACATTAGATTTCTACTGTTGGCGGGTTTTCTATTGCTTTTCAATCCAATACATGCTGCTGTAAAGCCAAGTTAATCTACCTGACGATAAACTAATTGTACTGATTTTTTTTTTAAACATACCAGCCTACCAACTTTACAACTATTTTAAAGTAACCGGTGATTTATTTCCTACTTGCTTTTCTGATGGTCTGTAGGTTTTGTTAAACATTGCTTTCATTCTTTCTTTTGCCAGTTGCAGGATTAAGGGCAATTCATGGTGTTGATAAAGTAATTATTTTTGAAAAGCTGACACAATATGGGTGAAAAATGCTCAGATTGTAAAAACAGATTTTATCAGATGGAGGGAATTTTGTGCAGTACTCGTGCATCCCCACTAGATGGACATATTGACTTAGGAGATGGGTTGTTCAATTGCAACACTTTATTTGTCTAACAGCTGTTAGTATGCTTTCCTCATGTTGACCCCTGAGCTGGTAAACCCATTCTTCAGTTAAATCAGGGGCACAATTTTATAAACATATTTTAAATTGCTAGAAAAATAAAGTTTTTAGATTCAAAGATTTTATACAAAGGCATGAATAGTTTTTAAAACTTGGTCAACTGGTCATCTTGCATTAGCTTAATGAGCAATCCTCTAAACCTTCATTGCTGGAATAATGGCAGTCTATCATTGAGTATAGATATAAAATGTTGTATAAATTAAATTTCTTGTCATTTTTTAATTTCTGGATATGGGACTGTATTGAGCTGTGAAATCCTACAAAGATTTTTAATCAGGATGATACTTAGTTTCAGGCCTGTTGGTTATTGGGAAAGGAGCAGGAGTAAGCTATTCAGTATCTCTTGAATCTGCTTTGCTATTCAATTCAGTCATAGCTGATTTACGTTTCAGTTCTATTTGTTTGTCTTTGGTCCGTAACCCTTGATGATTGCATTTTTCCTGAGATTGGGGGGGGGGGTCAATAGCAGTTCCAAATTTCTAGCATTCCTTGTGGAGAATGCTTCCTAATGGAATGTCTAACTTTGTTATGGTATGCCTCCTTGTTCTTTAACCCTCACCTTCCCATCAGAGAAATCTGTATCCTATCAAATCTATTCAGCATTTTAAACATCTGGATCAGATCTCCTTTCAGTCTTAACTCAAAATAATGCAAGTTCATACAACTTGATCTTATAATTTACCACTCTTAAACCTCATAACATTCTGGCAAATCTGTACTGCATCCCCTCCAAGACCAATGTACCCTTTTGAGAGATGCAATGCTTACACTGAATGAAGTACACTACGAGTCTGACCAAAGGGTTTTAACAGTCTGAAGCATAACCTGCCCTTCAAGGTATAAACAAACATTCCATTAATCTTTTAGGTTGTTTATAGTGATGTATGTACATGGACTATCAAATCTAATGCCTTACTATTTAGAAAAATTCTAATTTGGCTTTAGGATCCAGTGCATGCCTAAATTGAATTTTATTTGTTATATTTTTGCCCTTTCACTCTGCAGTGCTCGTTCCTTGAGTTAAGTTAGGTACTTTTTCCCTTTTGTGGATGCATAAATCTTGTGGTATTCTTTTAAAGTAATAAAGGAAATAAATTCAATTTGTATGCATTAGGGAACTTGAGCTGAGCATATCAATGTAGAAATGTCAAACTATAGGATCCTTTTTTATTCATTCATGGGATGTGGGCATCCCTGGCCAGATTATCATTTATTCATCTGTAATTACCCTTATAGGTAATGCTGAATAGAATGCAATGGACTAACTCAACCATTTCAGAAAGTGGTTGAGGCAATTGAGTCAGTGATGTGTAGAATCACACACAGACCAGATTAAGAGCCATAGTCTTATCTAAAGCAATGGCTCCAAACCTTTTGTCGTGACATATCTGTACTACAAAATAAATTTTGAGGCACACTTATTTTCTGTCATCTTGCATTACTGGGAGCTTTATTTTTAACTTCTCCCTATCCTGTTGCCTTTTTCTTAAAAAAAAAAATTTCTGCAGACACTTGCTTCTCCCAGGCTTTTTGTGCCCTTTTTAAAAGATGCACTACACTACTGCAAGGGGGCAAATCAGTCTTAATGCAGCCATTGTGGCATTTTCGGGGTGTGTTTTGTACAAGCTCATGGGCCCTTTTGTGTTAGTCATAAATAGGCTTGCATAAACACAGCAAAGAAGTTACTGTGAAAATCCCCTAGTTGCCATGCTCCAGAGCCTTTGAGTGTACTGAGGGAGAATTTAGCATGACCAATGCACCTAACCAGTATGTCTTTCAGACTGTAGGAAGAAACCGGACAAAACCCCACGCAGTCAAGGGGAGAAATTGTAGACACCATACAGACAGTGACTCAAGCTGGGATTTGAACCCTGGGTCCCTGGTGCTGAGAAACTACAATGCAAACCACTGTGCCTCCAAGTCCTATAGCTCATGCTCATGAGCCTGACCCATAAATCTAAACCACGCATGTGTGGCTCTTTCCCAACTGGCGCAGGTGGGGAAGGCCCAAGATTAATTTTGTCTTGTGATACTGGCCACGGTTGAAGACTGTTAGTTTTAGTTCAATTGCTTGAATTTTGAATTTTTTCATTGCACGTTGGTGTGCAGTGAAGATCCCCCAAATGTGCGAAAGGACAATAGTGAACTATTTCAGGTTTGATGTTCATTCTTTTGATTTGTATGTATTTTTTAAATTCTGGATTTATTCAAGTTATTTGAATCTAAAATGCTCAGTAACCAAGATAGAATTTGAATTCCGAGTTCCAGATCATTAATCCAGGCCTCTTACTAATTTTTTTGTAACCTAAATACTATGGATGCTGGAAATAGGTAATAAAGAAACAATTCTGGAAATAGTCATCTGTCATCTGTAGAAAGAGAAATGAAAGGTAATGTTTTGAGTCTGAAAGAACTGCAGTACTGCTAGTCCTGAATATTTCCAGCATTTGTTTTTACCTGGCATATTACTAGCCTGCTGCCATAACTTGACACTTGCGGAACTCTTGAGATTGGGAAGAACAAGTACAAGACAGATGATGGACTCAGGTGGAGGCTCCTATTTGTAGTTTCTGCTCTTTAGGCTCAATAGGAAATTGGCACAGTACTGGCAGCTGGTACTGATAGAGTAAGCATGCTGGTGCCAACAGTCACTTAGATCTATTGCTGGGGTTAATGGGCTGGCTACGTATTAACAGAGGCAGGACAGGCTCTAAAATAAGCACCTAAAGTAGTGATTGCCACAAAGTGCCTTCCCAATGACCCAATAGACTCTGAATTCAGCACTGTCATTCGTAAATTAAGATTCTCGCACAAGCAGCGTGGTTGCTGCCCATAGAATCCCATGGTTCAGATGTACAGAGTATTCATTGCAGAGAATCATCATTGTCTGAAATAAAGTGCCAAATTACAGGTCTTCGAAAGAATTAGATAACTGAGTGTGGACATCACAAGTTACTGGGATTGTGGATTGTCTCAGTTAATGATGTTTTGCCTTCAAGAATTGTATGTGGATTTCCAAACTGCATCCTATGATTTGTTTAGGAGATTGTGAGATAAGAGTTGGAGGGCTGGGTGTTTTTTGATGTAGAGTTCATATGTTTCAGTCTCTCATATGCTTGTGTTCTGTAATTTGAAATTCAGATATTTCCCTGTTTATACATTCATTATTCAAAGTCAGTGTATTTATATTGTTTTTCCACAATCACTGGATGCCTTGAGGTGCTTTACAGCAAGTGAACTAATTTTGTAATGCAGGATACATGACAGCCAATTTTCGTAAAGCAAATTTCCATTAACAGCAATGTGATGACCAAATATAAGTAAACTTATCTGAAAAACCCTTCAAGCTTGTTAATTGAGACTTGCGAGATGTTTCAAAAGGAAAAACTGACAATATTGAAAGTTAAATGTTAAGTTCAAAACCAAATACAGATAATTTAAAAATATTTTTTGGAGAAAATGCCTAAAAACTTGGGTAATTTAAATATTAAAAAATGCTGTGACTTGAATTTACACAATTTTGACGCACAAGGGGGCAAATCAGTCTTAATGCAGCCATTGTGGCATTTTACTAAGTGATTATTTTCAAGCAATAGCTATAGGATTATATAGGCCCACTTCCTTTTTGAAAAGGATTTGACTTGTAATCTTCAGCATGAAGATTCATTATTATCCAAATTGTTTGAAGGGTATGCAGATTATTAAATTTAATATTGTTGAAGGATGGCAATTTTGGTCAAAAGCTTTGTGACATTTTCCTTTTTTCTCTGGCTATTTTGAAAATATGCAAAAGTTAATTTTAAATGATTCTTAAAAATATTACCACCTTTTTACCAAGTTTCAATTGGTACACAAGGCACCCCACAGACCAGAACAGCAGAAATTATTTGATGTTTTTTAAAACATATACTCATAAAAGCAAAAGATGGTGAGAATCTGAAATAGAACAGAAAAACCAGCAGGTCTAACAGTGTCTGTGGAGAAACAAACCAAGCTAATGTTTTAATGACTCTTCATAGCTGTCTTTTTCATAGTTGCAACCAGTTCAGCATCTGTAAATGCTTAGCATTGGCTATAAAATAGAATAATTTTCTATGCATCAAACTAATGTGCTTCCAGCCCAGTTTTAGGATACACCCTCCCTGTCTGTGAGATTTGCGCTTGCTGTTTGTCATGTTGTTGTTTTTCCATCAGTAAAATGGCCACTTCTGAGTAAGTATTCACTATTGATTTGCATCCTGCAGACTGGAGCAAGAATTTCCATACTTGCATCACCCTACATGACTGCAGCTAAAAGACCAGATTTTCTGTACTGTTTTCAAATTGAAGTGCCATGCACCCAAGGGCAGTGCAGGAACATGTGCCACTGGGTGCCCTTTTAATCATTTTATTTAATTTTAGCATTGGTGCACATTATGTTTGTCTGTATTGAACATCAGCTCAATTGTTAAGCCTTTATAGATTATCTTTTCAGTTTTATCCTCTTGCATGTGCTGCCTTTTGTAGTTTTTGACATTGTTAACCATTTCATGAAATGTATTTGCACATAAATGTAAAAGGAACCCATTCCACCACCCATTCATCCTTATGTCCTGAAATTTTACCTCCAGTTAAGCTTTATGCCATGCCTCATGTTTCCTTCATTGGTTTGGTGACAACTTTGTCTGATCGTGTACCTCTCTGAAGCACCTTGGGATGTTCATCTACATTGAAGGTGTTGTCTGGGATTTGGGTATAAACTAATTTTCTATCACTTCTGAACATGGAATACAGTATTACAGGTACTTGAGGATACAGATGCAACAAAGCATAAAGACTGTATTTCCCTATTTATCAAAATAAGGATCTAGTTTCTTTTCCCCAAAAATTTACTTTACATTCCATAATGATCCAATTTGGACATTACCAAAAGTAGTACTTTCCAAAGAATACATAGCACTCTGAGGTGCTTTACTGCAATTCCTTTTATTCATTTGAGTTGTTACTGGCTGGCCAGCATTTATTGCCTATCTCTAGTTGCACTTGGAGGGTAGTTGAGAGCCACCTACTTTGCTGTGGGTCTGAGATCCACATACAGGTCAGCCTAGGTAAGGATGGCAGATTTCCTTCCCTAAAGGCATTAATGAAGCAAGTGGGTTTTTTGACAATTGACCATGGTCTTTAATTCCAGATTTAAAAAAAATTCAAATGCCACCATCTACCATGGCAGGATTTGAACCTGGGACCCCGGAACAATGGTTGAGTTTCTGGATTAAGTCTGGCAATAATGCCACTAAGCTATCACTTCCCCATAATTACAGCTCATGCTGTAATTACAAAACAGGTTCCATAGAAAAAAAAATCTGCAGGATTTTTAAAAGTTTTCTGACCCATTGTATACAATGGCAAGTGGACCTCGAGTCAGTGCCCTTTCTGCAGTAAACCTTTGTGGCAGCTGACCCCAAACTTTAGTGCATTCTTCAGGACATATTCCTGGACCATGAAATGTGCCAGTTTGCAACATTCGGTCATGGACATCTCTTTGCAATGGAAGACCAATGCAGCACTAGCATGTCCAAGAGAATCTTTCACCATTTGAATAGTCGTTCAGCAGCCAATGATGTTTGCCTCCTAGTGCGTTACTGGGAACAGTCTGTAGCCTAAAGTCCTATATCAAGCAGCCACTTGAAATGAATCTTGACAAAGTTCACTGCATCTCTTTTTGGATCTTGCAGGAACATCTCAGTAGGTCTGACAGCATCTGTGGAAGAAGAGAATAGAGCCAATGTTTCAAATCTGGATGACCCAATGGCAGAGCTGAAGACAAGGAATATAGGACAAGGTTTATATTGAAGGTGAGGGGGAAGGCTGTAATTGATAGGAATGGCATTGACAAAGGGAATGTAAATAGTGGTATGAAGGTAGGACTGATGCTAAGGCTTCCATTTAGAGATTGGAATATATAATTGACAAAACTAAGGTGTAGAGTGTAGGAATGCAACAGATGGCCCCAGTGGGGTGGGGTTTAAAACCAGATGGAACGCTAGATTTTAGAAGTGTGAAAATAAGAAAGTAATAAAAATGAATAAGATGAAAAGAAGAAATGAAATGGATGGAGGAGTTTATGCTCTGAAATTGTTAAATTCAAATGTTCAGCCTGGAAGGCTGTATAGTTCCTAACCTGAAGATGAGGTGCTGTTCCTCCAGTTTATGTGGATGCTGTTAGCATCTTTTCTACCTTCATGATGATTTATGTTCTCTGTCTTTTTGTCGATGCCATTCCTATCAATTACACACCCTCCCTTTCCAGTATTAATCTTGATCTGATTTTCCTCGTCTTCAGCTCTGACGAAGAGACATCCATACTTAAAACATGGGCATGATTCTCTCTCCATAGTTGCTGTCAGACCTGCTGAGATTTTCCTGCATTTTCTGTTTGCGTTTCATATTCCAGCATCCATAGTAGTTTATCTTGCTGGTTGGTCCTTTGAAAAGGCACATTCTCAAAGGAGGTGGGTAATAGTCTCTTTGCTCTCGAGAGAGCTGTAGCAGGAATGTACAGAGGGATTGAAACCACTGAACGGAAGGGCTTTTTACAACACCAGCCAAGTTGCCTCTTTTGTTCTCGTTTTTACTCAACTGAATTTCTACAGGATGCAAGCTTCTAAATATTAAGCAGCCTCAAGTTTGCATTTTGGTGATTTTTGTGTCTTGCTGTTTTAGCTGCATTTTTGATGCTAAGAAATGATAAGGATCTGAACAGATTATCTTTCATCTTGCAAGTATCTCAAGTACTTAACAACCAGTAAATTATTTTTGAAATTGATAATTGGATGCTTTATTTTCATATAAAAGAATTTTTTGAGTACTGATGAGAGGATGGGGGTGGATGAGTGGGTTGTCGGTATAGTTCGGTTGGGTGTATTGATTGGGGTGTGAATGTTGGCCAGAAGAATACTTGTCTGACAGAGGTGAAGGCAGGAGGCATGTTGAGGTGAGCTATAGTCTCAACAAACCAGATTTCGTTGTGGGCACAAGGCAGCAGTTCTGTTGTTCTTGGCTCAAGAATACATTTTAAAACTCTTGCCACTTCCATCAGCCTCTTTAAAATTACTGGTTAAGCGGTGCAACATCTTGTACAAATAGGTTGATCATTCACAGCCCCTCTGACTTTGAGCCCATTTCAGACTGAAGTTAGGGAGACTTTGCCCACTTTTAAGTCTGGGCCAACTTGCAAAAATATTGCATTATCATTATTATTTTTCCAATGTGACTGACTAAATCTGCCTAATGTGAATCTAAATAATCTAGGGGCAGAGGACAAGGCTACCCCATTCCAATCATACCTGCAATCATTTGCCTAAGCTAGGGTAGAGTAAAAGATTAGGATAGCCAATGAAGTTAAACCGAGGCATTACCTGATACAATTTTTCAAAGCCATTTCAGTCTTTTGGCTAAGATGAAACATCAGATCAAGCCTAGGAAGGTGTGCAATGCCTCACCTTGTCAGCTTGGATCTTGTTTGATCAATCCCAAGATGGGATGCAAAGTTTTGTCTTGTCAGCTTGGATCCAGTTTGCTCCTCGTAGGGACCATGATTGGACTTAAATTGGCTTCTTTGAGTAAGGTACCAATTTTTACAAAAAAAAAGTTGCTTTAAAATGCCCCCAGATTACTTAGATCCACAAGATTCAGCAGATTTAGTCAGTCATATTGGAATCCCACAAGCTGACTTAGACTTGAAGGGAGAACAAGTCTCCCTGACTTCATCCTGAAATGAATTCTAAATCAATGGCTTTGCATGACCAATCTATTTGTACGAGATGTTGAGCAACTTAACCAATAACTTAAAAAAAAAACTGATGGAGGTGGCAAAGAGTTTTAAAATTTACTTTCCTGGAGGCAAGAACAACAAATGCTGCTTTTCATTCCACAACAGAAAAACATGGTTTGTTGAGGCCATAGCTCATCTCAACATGCCTCCTGGCTTGATATGGGAACTGGGTAATTACTTATCCTGTTGCAACTAGAGTGCAATATCTCAACATCTAACAGCCAATCCAATACCAGCCAGCTAAGGTGAAGTTTCAATTTTTCAGTCGCAGCTCATGTTCTGAAAAGTGTTTTTGTAAGACATGGGTGTCATTGGCTGGGCCAGTATTTATTGCCCATGTCTAGTCGCCCTTGAACTGAATGATTTGCCAGGCCATTTCAGAAGTTAGTTGAGAGTCAACCATGTTGCTGTGAGTCTAGAGTTATACTTAGACCAGACTGGGTAAAGACAGCAGATTCCTTTCCCTAAAGGACATCAGTGAACCAAATGGGTTTTTCTGACAATCGACAATAGTTTCAAGATCATCAATAGATTCTTAATTCCAGATATTTTAGATATCTACAGTCTTCTGACTCATGAGTGCAGCCACTGAAAAATTCTGAGTAGTACAAGTAATTCATCAAGTGATGAGTCAGCATAAAATTATTTAGTTATTTTTTGTGAAATATCAGTTTCTTATCTAGTCATTGTGAATTTTCTACTTCAGACATTTGGTTAGAATTTTTTTTTGGATGTATCCATTTTACATTGTTCATGATACTAGCATTCTTGATCTCTTACAAAAGAATAGTGAGATCTCCCATGGAATGCATGTGGGGAGTTGGCACTATAAAATTCAGGTCAAACATAGGATTAGGTACTAGAGCAAGCTTAAATCAGTGCATACAGAAATACATTGATCGATTTTTAAAGTCAAATATTCCATCCTTATTTTTCTATTTCCTTTATAATCTCCCATTTCCTGTTAATTGTAGCACTAATGTTCCCTCCATTAGGGCCATGTAATTGCAATGTGCTTAATTTTTAACAGTGTGAATACACAGATATGGAGAGAAAAAGACAAAGTTTAAAAGTTTTAGTGTCACAAGTAGGCTTATATTAATAACTGCATGTGAAAATCTCCTAATTGCCACATTCTGGCACCTATTCGGATATACTGAAGGAGAATTTAGCATGGCCAATGCACCTAAATAGCATGTCTTTTTAACAGGGAGGAAACCAGAGGACCTAGAGGAAACCCACACAGACACCGAGAATGTGCAGACTCTGCACAGATAGTGACCCAAATAGGGTGTATATTTTAATAGGTTAATTGATACCTAATTTAGAATTAATTAATTCTTTTGTTATGCTGAAGACCTAGCACAGAAGTGTTATTGTGCCATTTGGCCCATTGTGTCTGCGCTGGCTCTCCAAATGAGTGTAATGACTTATGAATTCAGCCATGTGTTTGGGAAGTAATGAGGTTTAGCTCTGTTCTGTAATTGCTGATTCTGATTTCTTTGCGTATGGCTACAGCGTTTGTCATAGCCATGTGGCCATTGGGTGCAATAGGCTGTTAATGAGCTACCACTGAAACCACCTGTGTGAAGTGATAGTGTTTCTGGTTTTGAGTATCTTCAGCCTGTTCCTTTCTAGCCTCTCCAGTTACAATTTCCACAGAATCATTTGACCTTATCACTTTCAAAGTCTTGGCTTGAAATCAACCACTTCTAGTTGCTTTGAGTGGTGATTTAACAGTCCTTGCTTTGTGATAAAACTGCTGCTTTATAAGACAGGATGGGAATATCTGTTCCTTCATTAGCACTTATTTACTGTGTAGCACACACTACCTTTTTGAGTCAAATTCTTCAAGCTGCACCTGTCTAATCATTTAAATGAGTCAATATTAAAATTGAACACAATTTTTAAAAATTGCTGTTCACTTTGATCATTCCTAGCTTTAAATTAATATTTAAGTTTACACAACAAAGTTTTACATTAATGATGGTAATGCCTGAGCTTACACAATGCCACTTAACATAGAAAGATAGGAGTGGGAGGAGGCCATTGGCTTTTTGAACCTCTGCCATTCATTATGATCATGGTTGATCATCGAACTCAATACCTAATCCTGCTTTTTCCCATAAACTTTGATCCCATTTGCCACCAAGTGCTATATCCAGTCATCTCTCGAATACATCCAATGTTTTGGCATCAACTACTTGCTGTGGTAATGAATTCCACAGGCTCACCACTCTTTTTGGGTGAAGAAATGTCTCATCACTTTGGTCCCAAATCGTCTACCCTGAATCCTCAGACTGTGATCTCTGGTTCTGGGACTCCCTCACCATTGGGAGTATCCATCCTGCATGTACCCTGTCTAGTCCTATTAGAATTTTAAGTCTCTCAGATGCCCCCTCATTCATCTGAACTCCAGCAAAAACAATCCAAACCTAGTCGATCTCTCTTCATACATCAGTCCTGCCATCCCAGAATCAATTGATCTATGACAAGTTAATTGTGCAAGAGGTCAGTGGAGAAGCTGCACATGCTGGCAGGGGTGGCACCATCATCAGCACAGCTGCTTCACAGTACCAGGGAACCAGGTTTGACTGGTCTTGGATGACTGTCTGTGGAGTTTGCAGGTTCTTCCTGTTTCTTTGAGGGTTTCCTCTGGATTCCTCCTGTATTCCAAAGATATGTAGGTCAAGTGGTTTAGCCATGCTAAATTATCCCTTAATGTTCCAAAATGAACTTCAATACTGCCTTCTGCAAAGCTCTTTCAAAACCACACAAAGCTATAGGTAGTCAAGAAGGCATAAGGCATGTTTGTCTTTGGCCGGAGCATTGAATTTAACAATTGGCAAGTCACATTCCAGCTTTACAGAACTTCCAATTAGGCCACACTTGGAATATAGTGTTCAATTTTGGTTGCAGCATTACCAGGAGGAGTGGAGACTTTGGAGAGGGTACAGAAAAGGTTTACCAGGATGTTGCCTGGTATGAA
Source organism: Sphyrna mokarran (assembly GCA_024679065.1). NCBI lineage: Eukaryota > Metazoa > Chordata > Chondrichthyes > Carcharhiniformes > Carcharhinidae > Sphyrna > Sphyrna mokarran. The sequence continues at coordinate 20,795,850 of JAGIQG010000027.1, read as the reverse complement.
AGACATTAACTTTGAGGAGAGATTGGAGAAACTTGGTTTATTCTGACAGGAATGACGGTGATTGAGGGGTGATCTGATAGAAGTCTAAAAGATTATGCAGGACATGGACAGACTGGATAGTCAGAAGCTTTTTCCAGGATGGCAGAGTCAATTACTAGGGGGCACAAATTGAAGGTGTGAGGGGAAAGGTTTGAAGGATATGTATGAGGCCAGTTTTTTACACAAGGTGTGGATGCCTGGAATTTGCTGCAGGGTGAGATAGTGGAAGTGGATACAATAGTGACTTTTAAGGGGTGTCTGGACAAATACGTGAATAGGATTGGAATAGAGGGATATGGTTCTGGGAAGGATAAGGCTAGTTCAGATGGGCAGCATAATTGGTGCGAGTTTGGAGGGCCAAAGAGCCTGTTTCTATGCTGTAATTTTTTGTTCTATAAAAGCAAATTACTGCAGATGCTGGAATCTGAGGCAAAAACAGAAAATGCTTTAAAAAAGTCTCAGCAAGCCTGACAAAATCTGTGGAGAGAGAATAGAGCTAACATTGAGTTTGGGTGCCTCTTCGAGACATTCGGATTAGTTTTATTTTCTCTCCAGAGGCTGTAAGACCTGTTGAGATTTTCTAGCCTCTTTTTGTTTTTGTTGGTTGAAAAAGAAACTATAGTTAGACTGAGGATTTTGGCAAAAATGCTATCTTATCCTTAATTTCTCAGGAAGCCTCAATTCTATTATATTCTCCAATTTAAGTGATAGCTGGAGCTCAGTCTGACCAATGTACAATATAAATTCACCTCACATAGCTGTACTGGTGTGTCTGATGGCCTTCTTTATTTACTCTCTGGTTTCTCTGGTCTTGCCTGCACAGAGGATACACACAAATAAGGCAGAATATGTAAGATATCACCAGCCCTTTAGTCTTATTGGCTTGATTTCTGACATTAGTAAAGAATGTTTTTTGCTTGTGTAGATTTTCATGATTTTCTTTGTTACTTCTGATTGTCCATGAGTCCAAATAACAAGCGAAAGAAGGGATGTTGACCATGAATTGTACCACAGTTGAATATAATCTAGTTTCCATGTGCCATCCACATATACACGTTTCCAATAGACCATTGGTAATCTTTTTCCTTGCTGGTTTCTCTTTACTCCTGCTGGTGGCACAGTGGTTAGCACTGCTGCCTCACAGCACCAGGGACCCCAGTTCGATTCCCAGCTTGGGTTACTGCCTGTATGGAGTTTGCACATTCTCCCTGTGTCTGCATGTTTCCTCCAGATGCTCTGCTTTCCTCCCACGTTCTGAAAGATGTGCTGGTTAAGTGCGTCGACTTGAACAGGCACCGGAATGTGGCAACTAGTGGAATTTCACATAACTTCATTGCAGTGTTAATGTGACTAATAAATAAACTTTTAAAAAGTAAAGTTTATTAATCACAAGTAGACTTACATTAACACTGCAGTGAAGTTACTGTGAAAATCCCACAATTGCCACACTTTGGTAGCTGTTGAAGAGCAATTCTAGCCTTCTAACAGGCACTTGGTTCATTTGGTGTAGGTTAGAGATCAAACCTGACACCTTTGTGATATACAAAGCCCTCACTTTAATTTGTTGAATAGGTAAAGGAGCCCAGAAAGTGTGACTCTAAAGTAGAAGGTCCAAAATCTAATTTCTCATCTGTTAAGCTTGCTGCTCTTAGCCTGGCTAAAATTGGCCATATTTCCTAGCCTTGATTGCTACCCAGCATCCCTTACTAGAAGCACGGTATCTAGACAGCGAGGAGGACAGTCACTTTCAAGTACATTGTGTCTTGTGAAACTGAATAATATATTGTTATATATATATATATAATAATATATAGTTCTTGTGGAACTGAATAATATATGAAATTGGCAACTTGGAAAACCACAGAAGCATGGTCTATCCCACGGATCTAAATGCCATCATGATTTGTTGCCCTCAGGAAAGAAATAGTAAATCAAAATAAAATGGTGGGGCAATAAAGCTGTAAATAGCATTCCTGGATAGGAGGCAATATTTATTGTTCTTGGAAGATAACCCAGAGTGATGAACCTGGCAAATGTTTGAGTATTCTCATCAAATTGTTTCAAAACGTGTTAAAGTGTAAATTCTGATCTCATTTTTTCCTAAATAGTTGACTTAGCCCCAATCCACCAGGAAGACAAATTCAGTAGCAGCCGCATAACTTTAAGTAACCCTTTATTGTTTACTAGTGTCAGTTGACCTCTACCATGTAACTGAGCTCTGTAAACACACGGACCCTCAATAAATCATTCCATGTATTACACAGGAAAACAAATAGCTGGCTATGTGCTTAGGGCAGTAGTCCAGCCTCGTGCTTCTCTGACAGGGGAAGAATGTTCAAGCTTCATCTTAGTTTGTAATGTTGACAGAACAATGTGATCTGAATTCATGCTAATGGTGTTGACTATTTATTATCCTGTAGTGGCTGTTTCCTCGAAGTCTTGTGTTCGGTGCAGACTCGGTGGGTCGAAGGGCCTCTTTCTGCCCTATAAGGTTCTACGGTACGGATGCTGCGACTATTGAGGGAATTGCATGTCCTCCCTTTTACTGAAACATTTTGTACATTGTGGATTGAGTAATGTGTCGATCGGACAAAAATATGGCTTTGTGAAAACCTTCTGAATTGAACAGTTTCCCTGTGTTCCCTGATGGCATGTCAGGTGGACTGTGTTCTCTTGTCGTTGCACTAGATATGTGGCATGGAGAGCAATTGTTCCGCGTTACTATTATCTCATTTTGTGATGTTAACACAAATCTGATTTGCAGACCTGATTGTACATATTACAAAACTCACTTGGAGTGAAGTCTCTGATCTTTGTGGCAGAATTACTTGCCTTGTGAGGACCTGACTCTTCTCTCCTCAGATATTGGAATTGCTTGATGAGAGAGACGACTTTGTTTCGATCTGGCTTATTCCCCTTATCCTTTTTAATCCCCTGAGCCCTTCATAGAAGTCACAGAATCCCTATAGTGTAGAAAGATCCTACACAATCCCATCCAGGTCCCATCCCCATAGCTCTGCATATTTATCCTGCTAATCCCCCTGACACTAAGGGACAATTGAACATGACCAATCAAACTCACTGGCATCCCTTTTTAATTCTACTGGCCTTTCTGAAGACATTCATAAAGGAAAGATTACCTGAAATACACTTGATCTCCATGTTACACTTACCAACAGTTCCCAGGCGATCACTGCTACCTGATAAGAGCTGCTCCCTGTCTCCAAGAACTCGTTAATGTACTTTGTTAGGTGCCAGTAATTTACGCTATGAATCACCATTTAAAACTCTCGACCAACTGAATGCAGAGCATGTACTCAAGATATTTGCCTCCTCCCATCCCAAACCTCCTCCCCGCCCCATCCATCACTTAACAGTTTTTTTTACTTTGCTCATGCAGGGCACCAAAAAACTTCCTGCTATCTATTTGGGAATCTTTGCAGGGTTGAATAACCTCAATGTGGGGAGTGCAATCTTTCTGACATTTATCTCTACTTTGTTGTGATCCCTGACTCCTTAGAATTGTTGTTTTTTCCAGAGAGAGAGAGAGAGTTAATGTTATGCTGGCTAATTTCTATTAGAGTTTGATAAAATTCCAAAAAAATACAATTTCTTCAAGGTCCCCATTTCTTACACCTGTTGTGTTTTCCTAAATGGTCCTACAGGCTCCAAGATTGACTGCCTTTGTATCTAGGTTTGGGATGGCTTTTGATATAGGTTTAGCTGAGTGATACTTCCTCTTGAGAGAATCTAGAATCTAGGGGTCACTGTTTAAAAATAAAGGGTTAATCATTTAAAACAAGTCATGAGATGAACTTTTTTCATTGAGGGCCGTGAGTCTTTGGAACTCCCTTACTGAAAAGGCAGAGATGGTTAGATCCTTGATAAGCAAGGGGATGGAAGATTATTGCGTGTAGGCAGGATGCAGATATGAGGTTACTGTCAGATCAGCCATGATCTTACTGAATGGTAAGTAGGAATGATGGACTGAATGGCCTACTCTTGCTCGCTGTATGTTGTAGAATACCATCTTTCAAATGTGGGACTATTTCATGTGAACCACATGGCTGACCCTATGAAGCAGAGCTCTGCACATGGAACATGGTCAAATAACCTTAGACATATGGGGCAGAATTTTCCCATTCTGTCCATCTGTTGATCTTGGGTGGGATTTTCCAGTTTTGGGGGTGAGTGTGACCAGAAAGTCCTGCCCATGGACTTCCTGATGTAGAAAGACTTTTGGATAATTTAATAAGATGTATAGAATAGTAAACCATAAAATAAATGATATTGCTTAGTTTGCCATTTAGGTCACTTTTTTAATTATCTAAGGTCTATGATTGTGTTTCACTAACAAAAATAATTGAGCTGCTTGTCATTACACTTCCCTGCTTGACACAACTTTTTATTCTGAACTCCCACAGTGACTTATGACAGTGAAGTATGAATAATGTCCTCATGGGCATGCAGGCCCAGCCATTCTCGACTGAGGAGGAAGAGACTGTGCTTTTAGAAACAGCAGTGGGTGCCTGTATAGTCCTGCTGAGAAGCCTGTCTTGGTTTACATTGCCTCAGACAGACACATCTGCTGGTGGTGGTGGATTTAGCAAAATTTAGTGCTTTTTCATTAATAGTATCCATCTTGCCCACCTGCATCACTGCTCAAAACAGGCACAGGATCTAGAAAGGGTTGCTGTTTTTGGACTGAGTAGCTACTTGGAAAATCCATTTCTTACAAGAATCCTTTCTTGCAATCAAAATATGTAAAATTATCTTCAAGATTGTAATTAGTTGGATTTATTATTGTCAAATGTATCAGCATACACTGAAAAGTATTGTTTCTTGCACACTATACCGACAAGGCGTACCCTTCTTAGAGAAGGAAAGGAGAGAGTGCAGAATATTGTGTTCGAATCATAATCAGGGTGTAGAGAAAGATCGATTTATTGCAAGGTAAATCCATTCAGAAATGTGATAGCAACAGGGAAGAAACTGTACTTCAGTCAGTTGGTACATGCCCTAAGAGTTTTGTATCTTTTTCCCAACATAAGGTGGAAGAGAGAATGTCTGGGGTGTGTGGGGTCTTTGATTATGCTGGCTGCTTTTCCGAGGCAGTGGGAAGTGCAGACAGAATCAATGGATGGGAGGCTTTGCAGAATATATAACGGTTCCTAGCAGGTGAAAAGCAATAAATATTTTCGTGGATTAATTCTACCTACTTCTCTAGAAATGCGTATTAGTAATGGCACTGGCTGTTTTTATACAATTTTGGTTCATATACGTGACTATATTCTTAACTATTCTCTGAAATGGCCTAGCAAGCCACAATGTTCGAAAGCCAATCAGGGATGGGCATCAAATGCTGGGTCCAACCAGCGATAGCCACATCCCATGAAAGAATAAAGAAAAAATTATTTTCGAATGCAAGGTTTATAAGTCAGGATACATTGCACATCACTACAACCTCACCCAGTGCCAGCGAGATGTGTTTGGATCCTGGCTTGGGTCGTTGTCTGTGCGGAGTCTACACATTCCCCTTGTGTCTGTGTGGGTTTCCTCCACGTGCTCCAGTTTCCTCCCATAGTCTGAAAGATATGCTGGTTAGGGTGCACTGGTCACGCTAATTTCTCCCTCTGTGTACCTGAACAGACATCAAAGTGTGTCAACTAGGGAATTTTCACAGTAACTTCATTACAATGTTAATGCAAACCCACCTATGACACAGAGTCAGAGATTTATAGAATGGAAATAGACCCTTCAGCCCAACTTGTCCAGTTGGGCTGAAGGGCCTTTTTTTTAATAACTTAGCTAGTTCCAGTTGCCCGTGTTTGGCCCATAACCCTCTATACTCATCTTAGCCATGTAACTGTCTAAATGTTTCTTAAAAGGCAAAATTGTACCCGCCTCTTCTACTACCTCTGGCAGCTTGTTTCAGACACTCATGATCCCCTGTGTAAATAAATAAACTTGACATTTTGTAATTATAACATGCCCTGAATAAAGCAAATTATGATCTAATTAAAATTTTATTTTGAAAAATGTTATAACTGTTTTTATACGTTGTCTAATTGATTCAACATTACATATCCGTCCACAGCCTGAAAGTTAATTCTCAACAATTTCCACAACTAACATTGAAAAGTTTTTTCAATAATGTTATATCATCCATGTTGTAAAATGTATGCAGCTCCTCCTTTGATGGGTTACATGCCCTGCATGCTATTTGCTAAACTCAATTTATCCTTAAGCTGTAGAGGGTAATAAAATGTCAGGTGTAGATTTAAAATGTGCTCACTGGATTTTATTAAGAGTCGCCTTCTGCTTTCAGAATGCTGAAGTATGCCATTATCTTAGTGATTTACTTAAGTATTTTGGGGCTTAATTTCTTAACTTTACATAACATCTGTTGGACTAATTTGTTTCTTATGTTTCTGGATAATTAGCCCATTCTGAGATAAATGTTTGTAACAAACAAGGTTGTTATTATTCAGCTGTATCTTCAGCAATGAATAATGAATTCTATAAATGAATGTTGCATACTTTTTGATGGATCGTATGTCCTGAATGAATGAAATAGATACCAAGAGATGCTTAGACAACATCAAGTAACATAACTCTCCCTTGTTCAAGTTTCCTCATAATTGAAATTCTCTCAATATATTGTTGGTCTCAAGAGCATTAAAGGTCTTTGTTCCTGTCTGCAGACATACATGTAATATAGTAAGGGATTTTCCTGTAAGCTTCAGGACCTGACGTCAGGACGAGATGGGGGGCCTGGGGCACAGACAAGAGAAGCCAATTTTCCAGACACAGCCTCCTAATTTGTTGCCTTTCAATTTGTTGGATTAAGGCAGGATCCTCAATATGAGAGGTAGGTGCCACTGATCCATGTTGGGACAGGAAGGTGACTCAAAATGGAGGCACTCTTAATGGGTGAAAATTATTCAAAAGCCCTTTAGAAGAGCCAAGCAAACAGGTTCAAAAGGTTGGTGTCGGACTACGCTGGATGTAATACTGTACTAACATTCAGCAATGCACTATTTTGGGAAATGGTATATGAGTGATAACCTTTGTACATTTATTGTACATATTCTTCCCTTCATTATTGATGGCAAGGTGGCACAGTGATTGGCACTGCTGTCTCAGTGCCAGAGATTCTGGGGTTCAATTCTGTTTCGGGTGGCTGCTGTGTGGAGTTTGCATATTCTCCCCATGCCTCTGTGCGTTTCCTCTGGGTGCTCTGGTTTCCTCCCACACTCCAAAGATGTGTGGATTAGGTGGGTTGCTATGCTAAATTGCTCCTTTGTGTCAAGGCAATTAGGATAAATGCATGGTATTAGACAGAGGGGGCCTGGATGGGATTGTTGTTGGTACAGGCTCGATGGGCCAAAAAGCCCCTTTCAGATTTATAGGGATTCTGTTATTAACTTCTCAAGGACCAGTTCAGTTCTGAAACACAACAGTATTGCAGTGTTCTCTTGCTTGATTTTGTTCTTGTTTGTTTTCTGCCTAACTTTTTCTACAACCTTCTATTCCTTTCTTGCAACTTATTTGATTTTGTTCACTGTTTCCTTCTCAGTCATCTGTTCTGTTTCTTTCTTTATCTTTAAAGTTAATTGTCTGAACAGATGGACCATTGGGCATAAAATTCATGTGATCCTGGGTGTGATGTTGACATTGCTATACCATTATTAATTAACATTTTCAGCAGTTTACTGCATTGCACAAACATAAGTGTAGAATGATTCAAAGGTTGAAGAAAATAGTCCATATCATTCATTGTATACAGTCATTTAGCAATTTCTAGGATACATAAATGACAGCCAATTGGGCTTTAAAACCATCTTAAGACCTGGACATCTATTCATAGAATCCTTACAGTACAGAACAGGCCATTCGACTCATTGAGTTTGCACCAACTCTGCCTGAGTATGTTACTCAGGTTCTCTCTCCCACCCTATTCCCAGAACCCCACACATTTCCCATGGCTAATTCAGCTAATCTAATCTACATATCTTGGAACAACTTAACAATCCACCCAACTGTACATCTTTGGACTGAAAGGGGAAACCGAAGCACCCGGAGGAAACCTATACAGACATGGGGAGAATGTGCAAATCCCACACAGTCATCCAAGCCCAGAATTGAACTCAAATCCCTGGTGCTATGAAGCAGCAATGCTAACCACTGTGCTCTCACTATTGTGACATGATAGAAAATAGAATTTGGTGCAGTTGAAATATTAGCCATTTAATCAGTTTTGATTGCAACCCAGTATACACAATGAAATAATGCAAAATACAGTAAATTATGAAGTAGAACTTACAATATTTGAGAATTTCATAACCAACATAGGGTTGAAATTACTGTTAACATTTGATCATATGAGTATTTAATATATGGTTTAAATAAAGTCATTAATTGTTTATATTCTGAATGAGTTAACACCCCTGAATTTTATGAAGTGTGAAATGTTCTTATGATGGCATTGCCAACAATAATTTCAATTCTTGTTTATATTGGAATGGTTCATTAAGTATAACTGGAATGATTTTCACTTTTACTGCTGCTGTGTTTTTTTTAATTGGTATGGTTTGAATTTAGAATCCAGTTTCAAGGGTCGAATGGAGATTAGTCTCAATTTGCAATGCATTGCACAGCCCTCTTTTTTTTTTTAATTGTCCAATATTGAGACCTGGAGGGCAAACGTATTAGTTGGTATTAGTAGGGATGTATCAAGATTATGTTTCGATTTGATGGAAGTAGGAAAGCAATCTGTTTATAGCTGTCTGGGGAAACCTTGTGATCATACGTTAGATGAAATGGATTCAAATTTCCTGCTGTCCCCAGCTTCGATTGATATCTGGTTTCATGCTGTGCTGAATATAAAAATAGATCAGTAAGAAAGGAGTTTTGTAATTGTTTTTTGTCATTGAGTAAGAGCCAAGGTTAAGAAATTTTGCCAAATGTAAATTTTTATTCTGGATCTTCCTTACCGCTATTTTGTTTTTTTTTATTCCCTTGCAATTTTATTTGGTTTTTCTTGATCCAAGTTCTTCATCCTGGGTTCCAACTTGATTATATAATGTCTTTGTTTGATAGCTGGAATCCCACCTTTTGTTATAATCCAAGATGTTTCTAACACATTTGCAATTTTGTGATCTTGTGTCATTGAGTGTTGGCAATAGAATCATAGAATTCCTACAGTGCAGAAGGAGGCCATTCAGCCCATTGAGTCTGTATGGACCACAATCCCACCCAGACCCTATCCCCATTTACCCCATGGGTTTACCCTAGCTAGTCCTCCTGATACTAAGGCAGAATTTAGGATGGCTAATCCACCTAACTCGCACTTTTTTGGACTATGGGAGGAAACCAGAGCACCGGAGGAAACCCACACAGACATGGGAAGAATGAGCAAACTACGCCGGGAATTGAACTCAGGTCTCTGCTGCTGTGAGACAGCAATGCTAAGCACTGTGCCACTGCACCACAGCATGGAACAAGTTCCCAGCCAGCATATTTGTAGCCCCTGAATATGAAGTGGCTGTAATGTACAAAGGAGTTTGCTTTTCAATTAATTTGCAATTGAACCTAATTTTTCTGAGAAAATATTGGCGTGATATTTGAAAGTTTGAGAGTGACAAAAACAAATCTATTGTATATATTTTGCTGCTTCAGTGATATTTCTGCATCTGTCCCAATAATTTACAAGTTAGTTCACAGTTTTCAGTTTTTTTAATCCTAATTAAGATGTTCTGTATTACAGAGGAGGTGATGGTCTCGTGGTATTACCACTAGACTGTTAATCCAGACACTCAGCTAATGTTCTGTGGACTTGGGTTCAAATCCCGCCGTGCCAGATGATGGAATTTAAATTCAATAAAAAAAATCTGGAATTAAGAATCTACTGCTGACCAGGAAACATTGTCAGTTGTTGGGAAAAACCTATCTGATTCACTTGTATCCTTTACGGAAGGAAATCTACAGTCCTTACCTGGTCTGGCTACCTACATGTGATTCTAAAGCCAATGTGGTTGTCTCTCCAATACCGTCTGATATGGCCTAGTAAACCACCATTTCAAGGACAACTAGGGATGAGCAATAAGTGCTGGCCAACCAATGACATCCTTGTGCCATGAATGAATAAATGTAAAAAAATCTTTAACTTTTGGAGTACGAGGCAGCCCAAGTTAGCAGGTTACCTGATCTCAAATCAGTAGCTAATCTCACATGATGCACTGTGATTTTTTTGACTCTCCATCCAAAAAGCATCTGGTCTTCTGCTCATGGATCAGATTCTGGGAAATCACACACTTCACATTGTAGTACAGCAGCATTTCATCAACCACAGACAGCTATGTTTGTATCTGCCCCGTCAACTTCCTACTTTCTGACATTTGCCAGGTCCGCTATCTTACGTAGGATTATAGAAGCCTATGGTGCAGAAGGAGGCCCATAAGTCAACACCAACCACAATCCTATTCAGGCCCTATCGTTATAATCCGAGCTAGTTCCCCTTACGTTAAGGCGCAATTTAGCCTGGCCAATTCACCTGACGTGCACATCTTTTTACCCGTGGGAGAAAACCCACGCAAGATGCAGAGAGACTGTCTGTGTGGAGTTTGCACATTACGGGCAAGCTCACTGCCCCCTCGGTTCAATTCTGCTTTCTGCCTCATTTCTTTAATGCTTCAGGCAGGAGGCCACCATAATTTTACAAATTGCGAATCTATGACCCTAATTTACTCTTCTGAGATACACGTGGGTCCACAAGTTCTGCTTATACACACTGTTGAATGGCCATATTCATAAGACCCTAAGATGTAGGAGCAGAATTAGGCCATTTGGCCCATCAAGTCTGCTCTGCCATTCAATCCTGGCTCGTCCCCATTCTCTTGCCTTGATTCCTCCTATCTATCTCTGTCTTAAGGACACTTAATACCCTGGCCTCTACAGCCCTGTCAGTGCAGGCTCAATGAGCCAAATAGCCTCCTTCTGCCCTGAAGGGATGCTATAATATAATAGATGAAAGTTACACTTCATTGTCAGAGCATCTGGAGAAAGCCCTCGCAGACACGGGGATTAGAGGAAAACGATCTGGCATAGATCATTTGATGTCAATCCCAGTTTGCACAAATTGTTGAAAAAGCTTTTCCTAATCTGCCGCTGAAAGTAAGAATGGGGATAAAATAGAACATAATGTGAGATGGAGACATCTTCACCTATATGTTTCATGTATGCCATATTTGACCTGCCAATGAATGAGAATCCAATCTAAAATATACTCTTTTATTGTTTTTTAAATAAGAACAAGTAGAAAGTGTTTAATTTTTGTATAATTGCTTGTACTTTTTTGCTAAAAACACAAAATTTAAACCTACCCTCCTCTGTTTTAATGGTTGTGACTAAACTAGTACCAACAGACAAACATATTGCTGAGCCAGGAGAGCTTTTCAAGAAGTCTAAATTAACATTCCACTCAATTGTATTTTAAATTCCACCCAGAGACAGGGAAAGATGATATTCCCAGTATCAACCACTGAGAGAAAGTCATGGAGTAAAATTAACATCAGCTTAGGGAAGTTTCATGTGTGAATATTTCCCTGTACCTGTTTGCTGACAGCTTCTGTGACCATTGGGGAGGCACAGTGGTTGACACTGCTGCCTCACAGCACCAGGAATACAGGTTTAATTCCAGCATCGAGTGACTGTATGGAATTTGTGTATTCTCCGTGTCTGCATGGACTTTCTCCGGATGCACTGGTTTCATCCCACAGACCAGAGATGTGCAGGTTAAGTGGATTGGCCATTTAAGTTGCCCCTTAGTGTCAGGGTAAATTAGCAGAGTAAGTATGTGGGGTTATAGGGATTGGGTCGGGGTGGGATTTTTGTAGGTGCAGGCTTGATGGGCCGAATGGGCTCCTTCACTACTGTAGGGTTGCTATGATTTATTGGATTGTGTGACAAAACAGCTGGACTAGGATTTCTTGTCTATTTTCAATTTTTTCCTATCATTGTGCATTGGTAAATGACAATACCTCTTAGAGATTTTTAATATGACTGCAACTTGTTAATGTTGTGTAATGGTAGCTGTAAGGTACCTGGCCTTTAAATAATTAATCTCAGTTGATAAGAGCAATCTTAATACAACCTGAGATGTCAGTAGGTAGAAGTCTCCAGATATAACATCATACGTGGTCTCAACAGCAGGGCACGTTAGCAGAAAGCAGAAGTTCATTGGAAGGGATTTCGCATGTGACTGTCCCGGCTTCATAAAGCCATCAGCAGTAATGCAGAACCTGCAGATCAGGAGCAGCATTCCATCCTACAGACTGGGTAAGTGATGATACAGATACTGTAGCAGTCTGGATTGAGATAGCCAACTCTAGTTGCTCGTGCATATCTAACTAGCTGTAACACTGACAAGTTAAAAGCAAAATATTGCAGACGCTATGAATCTGAAATAAATACAAAACAAACAGTTGGCAGTCATCTGTGGAGAGAATAGGTAAATTTGTAGATCACAGCCTGAAAAGTAAGAAGCAGAGATAATCTCAGAAAGGGAATGGAGGTATATATAATTTGCTGTATTTTCCCAATAATTATTTTTATTGGATTCCTTGTTGTTTAGGAAATAAAAGCATAAGCAATCATTTCTTATTAGTCAGAATTGAGCTTACATGAGGGATAATATATTTTCAGATGACAGGCTGCTGACAATATGGACAACCCGTTAAAGGCAAAGGGAAAAATGTCAGTATACATCTAAATGTCCAATAGCTTTTACAGATGAGTGTTTGCCCAGACAACAGTCATTAGCACTGAAAAAAAAACTATAGGTGCCTTGAACTTCTTTCAAAAATGCAAATTGAACTATCATTTACAAAATAGATCGAGTCTGAAGAACAGAAGCTAGATAGAGAAATGTCTCAAAGATTAACATTTTAACCCACTCCCCTTGTTTTTTAAAGCTATTAACGTTGCTGCAGAAACAATGTGTGGGCAAGTCAGAAGTTCACATTGCAGAGGGTTTCGCCTTATCAGTATCGTTTTGCTTCTGGAAATTGTCTTGTAATGCAATTTGAAGGTTTATCTACAAACAATCTGCAGCACTGTACTGGTATGGAGTACATGAATTTTCTTAAGTTCTTAAAATCAAAAATGTCCAAGTTGGCATTGACAATGGCTTCATTTTGAGTGATATGTTTCTATTACTTTTTACTGGTCAAAGATGCAGGCAAGAGAGAAGTCAGGGCAGCACGGTGGCTCACTGGTTAGCACTGCGGCCTCAAGGCGCCAGGAACTCGGGTTCAATTCCTGGCTTGGGCCACTATCTTGTGGAATTTATACATTCTCCCTGTGTATGCATGGAATTCCTCCAGGTATTCCAGTTTCCTTCCACAGTCCAAAGATGTGCGGGTTAGGTTGGTTGGTGATGCTCAATTGCCCCATAGTACCAGGGTGACTAACTAGGGTAAATGCATGGGATTATGGGCATGGGGCTTGGGTAAGATTGTGATCGGTGCAGACTTGATGGCCAAATGGCTCCTTCTGCACTGTAGGATTCTATAATTCTAAGACTAGAATCAGATATTGTACAGCACAGAAAATTACTGGACCCAATTCATCTATAATGTTCTGAAAAGAGTTATCCACTTTACCTATCCTCCCCCCAGCCATTTTAAATTTCCTTTTTCAAATGATTATTTAATACTACTGCAGAACATATTATTTCTATTGGTATATTAAATGTCTAATACTCTCTATGTAAGAAAGAAATCTACTATCATTTTTTTAAATAATCTGAAATTTCTATCTTGCAGTTGTTGACTCACTAACTGTTGAAAGTACCTTTTGCTGATTTACTTTAATCAAATCATTCCAATTGGATCTCTCAGTTTCTTTGCTCTGTTGGAAAGGATTTCAGTTTCTTGAGTTGCTCCCCGTTCTGGTATAATCTGGTGAATCTCTTCCCGGTTCTTAAAATGTGATCATCCCCAAACAAAGATGCCTAAAACTATATAGCATAGCAGTAGGGAAAAATGATTCAAAATAGCGCTTATGGCAGTATGATTGCACAATAGTTAGTACCGTTGCCTCACAGTGCCACGGACCTGGGTTTGATTCCCGGTATGGGTCACTCTCTGGGTGGAGTTTGCACGTTCTCCCACGTCTGCATGGGTTTAGTCCGGGTGCTCCAATTTCCTCCCACAGTCCAAAGATATGCAGATTAGGTTGACTGAACATGCTAAAGTGTCCCATGTGTCCCTTAGTGCCCAAAGGTTAGGGAGACTAGCAAGGTAAATACATGGGGTTACAGGGTAAGACTGATTAAGAGTTGGTGCAGACTTGATGGGCCTAATAGCCTCCTTCTGCACTGTAGGGATTATCTTTTGTTTCTCTATTTCACACATTTTATTCTTATTATTTCCTGGTTCTAACTATGCTGAGATGAAGGAGATGTGATAAGACAAGCTCACATTTGTTGCTCATCCCTAACTACCCTTAAACTGATTCAGAGGGTAATATCCAGGGCAGTTAAGAGTCATTACTGTTGATCTGGAGTCACATGAACCAACCAAGGAGGCCATTAGTGAACCAGACTTCTTAAAAAAAAAAGACATGCATTACTAGTTTTCAGTTTCAGAATTATTGATTAATTGAATGGATGTTTGAACCTGAGTCTGGGCCTCTGGATTGAAGTGCATCATTCCCTTTTTTTGAAATGTACTGTTTTATTGTTACAGTGATCCTCGGGGACAAAGCAGAGAGTGGTCTTGATGATGAAGCGATCAAAAGGGTGAAATGGCAAGAGATGGAATGATAGCGACAGAGAATGAACTTGTCACAAGTTAAAAGACGGACAATTTGAATATAAAGAAAAAGAATGGTGAATTGAACAACCACAGGCAAAAATGATGAAAGTCACACAAGCTAAACACTGACATCTCAGTGGTTCAATCACTATGCAAGACTTGGTTAAGGTAACTCTATGGAAGAGTGAGCTCTTGTGAATGTATACCTGACAGGGACTTTCTAGACCATTAGCCACGTTGGTTTAACACTTATTTCCTGGTCTCCTAAAATCTTGTTGTCCATAGTGATTGGTCCATTGAAAATTAAAAACAGGATGCACCCTGTTGTCATCAGTTGCCTTGGGCTCTTGGTCAGCGTGCTGAAGGCAGATGGGTTCAAAATGTGTCCCCGCCGTTGCTCCTGCTACGACTCTTCCCATTTCGTGGACTGCAAGGGTCGCTTTTTAACGCTCATCCCTGCGGATATTCCGCACAGCACCTGGATGCTGGATTTCAGGCACAACAACCTGACTGAACTCCCCTCTAGGTCTTTCGGAGGGCTGTGGTCCATGAGGATCGCCCTGCTGGCCCACAACCGAGTCCAGCGCATCCGCTCGGGAGCTTTCGACCCGCTGCCCTTCTTGGAGCAGCTGGACCTGGACCAAAACCGCATCAGGCACCTGCCGGGGGACTTCTCCGACCACCTGCAGCACTTGGTGGACCTCAAGCTGTCCAACAACCGCCTCGAGTACCTGCACTACGGCAGCATGAAGCATCTCGAGAACCTGGAAAAGTTAGACTTGAGCGGCAACAGAATTGTCTCCATGGAAACGGGGGTCTTTAAAGGTTTGTACAAACTCCGCCACCTGTTCCTCAGAAACAATCGGCTGCACATCATCGAGATGGGATTTTTCTTCATGCTCCAGAGCCTGGAGGCCCTCCACTTGGAAAATAACAACATTACAGCCATCCAGGGAGAAGCCTTTGCCTCCCTGCGCAGTCTGAGCCTGCTTTGCCTAAACGGCAACCACTTGAGTCACATCAAGTTCAAAACATTCCTCAACATCCAGACCCAGGGCACGCACCTCCTGCTCGCCGGTAACCACTGGTCGTGCGACTGCGACCTGCAGCGGGTGTTCGGCAAGATCCTGAGTGTTCGACACCTGCACGTGGACGACTACGACAACATCAGCTGCTCAGCCCCCGGACAGCTCACCGGTTACCGGCTGGTGGCCGTGGACTCGCAGCTGTGCATTGCCGAGACGGTCACCGTGCTGGTCATAACGGGCACCGTGCTGGTCACTGTCATCGCTGCCGTCGTCATGGCCGAAAGAAACCGGAAGAAAACCGCCAACAAGAACTGGAATGACAACGAAGGGCCCCTTGACTCTCAGGAGAAATGACTTCAACCACAAGTGGTTACTGTTCCATTCAGAACTCACTCTCCATTGAGTTTTCCCATCAAATAGATATCCCATTGGCTCAGTGTAGGATATGGTGTCTTCGAAGGATAAACTTAAAATGGTCATGAAATATTGTAATCATCATTTTCAGAGAAGTTAATCATCTTTTCCAAGGATTGTTCACATTTTTTTTCATCTTGCTGAGCTGATGGAATGAAATCAAATATTTACGAACCACTGGAATAAAAGGTGGGCCAGTTTCGTTTTGTTTTCTGAAGGGGACAGAATTTACCTGGAATGAAACGAAATTGCATTCCCCACCTTTCCCCAAACTGTCATGGATTCATGCAGCCGTGGAGATGTTACTGCAAAGAAGGAGGCCATTTGGCCCATAGCGTCCATGCAGTTCTGTAGAGTAGTAGTTCCATTCCCCATGCTTGGGCAGCACGCTGGCACAATGATTAATATTGCTGCCTCACAATGCCAGTACCCAGATTCAATTCCAGCCTCGAGTCTGTGAGGAGTCTGCATGTTTCCCCGTGTCTGCATGGGCTTTCTCTGGGTGCTCCTGTTTCCTCCCACAGTCCAAAAGATGTGCTGGTTAGGTAGATTGGCTGTGCTAAATTCTCCCTCAGTTGTACCTGAACAGGCGTTGGAGTGTGGCGACTGAAGAATTTTCACAGTGACTTCATTGCAGTGTTAATGTAAGCCTACTTGTGACACAAAAAAAACCCTTTAAACTCTGTCCTTGAAGCTCTGTAAATTCATTGTCCTCACATATATATTCTTATGGCACATCGATTGTTACCATTCCCATTATAGGACATTATCAATCACTTCGTAGAATGTTCTTCCTCACACCACACCATCTTTTCCCTGTCCCTTCATCTCTTTTCCAAAATCTTCAATCTATATCCCCTGTTACAGTTTATTTATTTTGTTGGATAAATGTTACTTTGACCCAGGTTCTTTTCATTGTTCTCCTTCAATTTGCATGAACAATGAAAATAGATACTTTAAAAATCTTTCATGGAATTTGAGTGTTGCTGCAGAGGCCAGAATTTGTGGCCTATCCCTAATTGCTCTTGAACTGAATGGCTGGCTGAGCTACTTCAGAGAGCATTTAAAAGTGATCCACATTGCTGTGAGACATGGAGTCACGTGTAGGGCAGACCAGGTAAGGGTGGCAGATTAGCTTCCATAAAAGGACATTAGTGAACCAGAAGCGAAAATGCTGGAAAATCTCAGGTCTAACATCTGTAAGGAGAGAAAAGAGCCGACTTTTCAAGTCCAGATGACCCTTTGACAGAGCTGGACCCAAAATGTTAGCCCTTTTCTCTCCTTAAAGATGCTGCCAGGCCTGCTGAGATTTTCCAACAATTTTTCTTTTGATTTCAGATTCCAGCATCTGCAGTAATTTGCTTTTATTAGTGAACCAAATTTGTTTGCTGACATTGGCCATATCCAAGTAGAGAGTGGGCACTCCAGGTGATGGAAGCCATTAGCTTGGATAGTGTAGGGAACTTGAGAGACAATTGAAATACCAAAAACAGAAGTGCAAGTCAAAATGATCAGGTAACATATCTACTTAAGATTAGTATCTGCTTAGCCAATGCAGGGATCAATAGTCTTTGAGTTACATTGGTAGCTCTGTATCACTCACTAAGCAGGAGAACATTAAACCCTGTGTAGCTCTGGATACAGGCACATACATAGCTTTGTTCCACAGTACCAATTCATTCTAATTTTAGCAAAGAGCTAAAAAATGTTGCAGATAAAGCTTAGCAATTTATTTTTGAAAGGAAGTTTCACATTTCCTTTTTACAGTAAGTGTCGTTCAAGAAGAACAAGACTAATCCCTTCAATTGTGCATATCCATTACTAATGTTGGAAGCACCATCACTTCATCTGAAGCTGTAAGTGGGACACAGACAGAGTTTATGTATTGTGTTGCTTCCTGTGATCAGTGTTTTATTGTGTGAAGGTTATGTGTTTTCTTATCTTTGGAATGGCTTGTGCCAGTGATTCAAGCTGCAAGCAATTTGAGAATTTAAAAATAAAAAAAAAATTATTCTTAGCACACATTTCCCAGGATGTATAAACACAATTGCTGGAATTTTACCACCTTCCTCGCCTGAGGCCAATGGAGATTGCTGTTCTGTGAGCTGTGCCCACCCTGATTCTGGGTTGGGCGTGGCAGTAAAATTCAAAAGTGTCTTACAAACACTAACTCACAGAGATGCAGGTGAAGAATAGATACAGATGAAGAAAACTTAAGTACAAATTGGAGTTATTTCAGTCTCTTTTGAAGAGGGCTATAGATTCTTGAGTGAATTGATGCTTTAGCTGGAGTGGATGTCATGTAAAAGTAGAGGGTTTTTGCCGCGTAGTTGAATTGACATGATTTCAGCTCTTGCATTAATTTGTGATTGGGAGCTTATTCTTCTTTCACTGTCAAGATGCAGCTATACGTTACCTCTGCATAATTGTCTTGAAGCTGGTTCAATGGCCCAGATGATGTTTCTGATAGTACCTGTCTCAGGCCCCTACTGTTATTTTTAAAGAACTTGTCTGTAGAAGGGGTGACACTCCAAAAGCTTGTGCTACCAAATAAACCTGATGGACTTTAACCTGGTGCTGGAAGACTTCTTACTGTTATTTTTAAAAGCAGGTGACAAAATATGGCTATCTTGCGCATGTAAGCCTGTTCCAAAGTCCAAAGTACTTTTCTCAAATCAGTTGATCTATTAGGAAACATCCTGCATCTGGTTCTTCACAGGTCAGAATTTGAGACATCCAAGTTCTTTACCATTAGATGTGGAACCATTCCAATACAATGAAAGGTCAATTAGATAATTACATATTCATCTATTACCCATTGAGTTTCAATGTCTCAATTGTCCATGATTCTTAACAAAGGAATATGTGAATTTCATAAACGGCTGTAATAGTCCATGTGTCATTAGGTATTTTCTTGCAGGATTGTCTGGAGCTGCATACTGCCAAGTCATATGATATGTTACAGTCATCTTAAACAGTTTTTGACATTCACTTTTAAAATAAAACTTTAATGTTTGTAAAATCTTTCTGCCTTTACTGGGCGTAATGTGTTTTATTTGAATGGAAAACTGAAACTGGTTGCATAATTGTTTAATGACCATTTTTAAATATACCACTTGAAAATCTGAGTTTTATGTGTCCCTGTTGTTACTGCTTCATAAAACATTTATCCTCGAGTCATTATGAAGGCAATTGCCTAGTAGTATCATCGCCAGCCTATTAATCCAGAAATTTAGCTAATGTTCTGGGATCTGGGTTCAAAGTCAGATGGTGAAATTTAAATTCAGTAAAAGATATCTGGAATTAAGGATCTACTGATGATCATGAAACTATTGTCGATTGTTGGAAAAATCCATCTGTTTTACTGATGTCCTTTAGGGAAGGAAGTCTGCCATTCTTACCTGGTTTGGCCTACATATGATTCTAGAGCCATAGCAATGTGGTTGGCTTCCAACTGCCCTCTGAAATGGGCTAGCAAGCCATTCAGTTTGAGGCCAACTAGGGATGGGAAATAAATGCTGGCCAGGCAGAGATGCCCATGTCCCATAAATGAATTTTAAAAATTATTTATAAACCTAGTCTTTTGATGGACATTTTTTTAAAGGTGAACGCTAACAATGGAGTTTTATATAAAGAAAACAAAATGACTGCAACACTCAGAAACCATACTTTAAATAATGCCTCATTCTGTCTTTGTTGTGAAAAGCACTTATTTTAACTTTATCACTTTCCTTTGATCCACTCAACATGATTAATTTAAGTATTTCCTGTTTAAGTATCGATAATGTCTCCATACTATTCAACTTTAACTTTATTTTCATTATTTTGATTTTGTTTCTGATTTCATACTTAAAGTAAATTCATAACATTTGTTGTGTAAACTGTTCAAAAAGAATTACAGCTTGACCAATTCAAACCCAAGTGCAGATATTATAAGGATTTCTATAGAGCAAATAAGATGCTGGTGAATCTGGCTATATCTATGTTACCGTACACAAAATCATAAATTATATATGACTGAGATATATTGCTATACGCTTGCAAAAATGTAACATGAACATGACTATCCAACTGCAAGTAATATTAAATTCCACCTCATATGATACTAACTAATCCTAGAAACCAGGGCTGGGCCAGTTGCGTTGGCTGCTTGACTTACCTTGCTCCCAGCATATGCAGCTTGATTGGTGATGCATTCAGGCTAAAAGGGAATGGACGCTGTCTCGAAATATCCGTGATTGGATGTTAGCTCCAATAAACGTATGTCATAGAAGGAACAGAAGATTTTCACAGTAACTTCATTGCACTGTTTGTATAAATCTACTTGTGACACTAATAAATAAAGTTTAAACTGAATAAGCCTGAAGCTTGCCTTTTACCTTCAGAAAGTTTATGCTCAGAATAATTTAAGAGTGTCAGCCTCCTTCTATTTCCCCACACCCAATTGTTGGTATTGATCATGTCAGGTAGAGGGAAAGGTGGTAAAGGCAGAGCCAAGTGGCACCACAAGGTGCTCCGTGACAATATTCAAGGCATTACAAAGCCTGCCATCAGGCGGCTGGTTCACCGCGGAAGCATCAAGCGTATTACCGGCTTGATCTACAAGAAGGCCTGCAGGGTGTTGAAGGTGTTTTTTGGAAAATGTGATCAGAGACTCGGTGACCTACATTGAACACACCTAGCGCAAAACGGTGACCACCATGGATATGGTGTACTTGCTAAAGTGTCAGGAACAGACACTGTATAGCTTTGGGGGTTGAGGACAATGTAAAGGGGAACAGAGACTTAAAAACCCATACCCAGTAGTTCCAGCTGTGTCCATGTATGGTTGAGTGAATGATGATCTATCTTTAACAATACATTTGGCTTGACAATATAATTGCCAAAAGAAGTAATTGCTGATACATTGCATATTTAAGTGTACACTGTCAATTCCCTAATTAAGTATTTATGTACATCTGTTCTTAATCACAATGTGTTCATAAATGTGTAAATCTACACTGATATGTATAACTGCTTCATGGAACATGTGTGCATGAACTTGTACCTGTATTCATTTGATAAAATGTATTCGATAACAGAATTGGGCAATGGAATTAATGCAGTCAATGGAAATGTATATGAACAAATGACAAATGGGAAACTGTGCTTAGAGGAATAATTTCCCTAACAATTATTTTAATAATGTTCATGTTATTTGACCCCTTTTTCTCCTGCACGGATCATTATTAGTTAATGGCTATTACAGCCCATCAATTAAATGCAGCTTAATTGTCACAGACTGTAACACGAAAGGTAGTCAGCATGTAATTAAGACTGGCTGTTCTTTTGATTGAGTTTTCCCACTGACCAAGCACTATATTGAACCATTCTTGTCAAGTGGTTTGGCTCAGCTTTAGGAAAATCCTATGTGAAAGCAGTTTAATTTTGAGAAAACTATGCAAAATTAACAAAAAGGAAGGTGACACAGTAAAAAGCCAGAATATTATTTTCTGACAGACCTTCATACACTAGGTAAATCTCATGCGGACTGCTGGATTTGGAATGTTGGCCGAAAATGAAACATTCCTTCAAGAACAAGGAAACATTTTGATGTATTTGTTTTCATTGTGACCTCTGTACATTATGTGTGAAAGAGACAGTCACTATCACTCCCAGGCTACTGTCACACTTCATCTTCAGGCCAGTTAAAAGCAATTCTGTTGAAATCTGAACAAAAATCAGATTGTGGTTGGCACAGTAACTCAGTGATTAGCACTGCTGCTTCACAGCTCCAGGGATCTGGGTTTTACTCCCAGCTTAGGTCACTGTCTATGTGGAGTTTGCACATTCTCCTCGTGTGCGCGTGGGTTTCCTCCAGGTGCTCTGGTTTCCACCCCCAGTCCAAAGATGTACGGGTTAGGTTGATTGGCCATGGTAAAAGAATTGCCTCTTAATGTCCTGAGATGCATAGATTAGAGGGATTAGCGGGTAAAATACGAGGGTAGGTCCTGGGTGAGATTGTGGTGGTTCTGGATTTGAAGGGCTGAATGGCCTCCTTCTGAAGTAGGGTTTATATGATTTCCATGAAAACTTGTCTAAAAATTATCTCCTCCACTGACAACGCACAGACACTAAAGAAAAGTGAAAGGAATAAAATAAGCAAAATACTGTGGATGTTGGAATCTGAAAGGGAGGGTGGTGGAGGTGGGATGCCTCACATCTTTTAAAAAGTACCTGGATGAGTACTTTGCATGCCATAACATTCAACACTATTGGCCAAGTGCTGGCAAGTGGGATTAGTTGGGCAGGTCAGGGCCTTTCATGGGTCAGTGTGGACTTGATGGGCTGAAGGGCCTCTTTGGCACAGTAGGATTCCATGATTCTGTGAAACAAGATCATAGGACATTGGACAAACTCAACTGATCTGGCAGCATCTATTAGAAGAGAAAGTGGCATTAACTTTTCAATTCCTTTGACCCTGTCAGAACTGAAGGCAAAGGGAATGTATTAGAGATGTCAGAGATTTCAATAACAGGTAACAACTTTGAGGATAAAAGACAGATGGTCTGGTGTGTGTGTGGGAGGGGAGGAGTGGGGTGGGGTGGAGGGGAAGGGGAAGGGGGCAAGTGAGACAGTAACTTAAAATATTCCATACTTGCGATTGAAGCAATGCATATGTGGGATATTTTAAAAAGAAGTATGAGATGGAGGAGAAAAGTAGAAAGGTCACAGTCTAAAGTTCCCAAATTCAATGTTAAGTCCTGAGGACTGTAACATGCCCAACTGGGAATGTAATAAGGAAACATAATAGCTGAGGGAAAATGAGCCTTCATTTAAAAAAGCTAAAATGAATATCATTGTTAAACTATTGAATTGTTTTTATTTTAAGCTTTTGAATGCTATTTTCTTTCAAAGGACAAAAAGGAGCAAGTTTTTTAAAAAGTATTTTTGTTAATGGAATCAACTGTTATTTTCTGAAGGTCATTCCAATCACTTTTCTCTGGAATAGGATTTTTAAAAATCCATCAATTATATTCTGCTTCAGATGCCCAGCTGAAGAGATGCAGTTTCTGACTGACAATGACAGTTTTTATTGGCTTAATCATAGTGCACAGCATGAAGTTAGCAAACTGAAAATATGGACAAGAATCATAAAGGGATTTGAACACTGAATGGTCTTCAATACTGTATCGAAGTAGAAAAAAAACTTAGCTTGAAATTGAAGTCTTTTTTTTCATTGTTAGCCACTATTTCTCAAATGGCTGTTTTCATATTTCTATGCAATTCTATATAATTCTAACAAGCCACAATTGCAGTGCTATTTAGAGTATTGTACAGATCCTTCCATTAATTTTTAAGTGTATGGTGGCACAGCGCCAGGGACCTGGGATCCATTTCTGGCTTTGGTCACTATCTGTACGCAGTCTGCATGTTCTCCCCATGTCTGTGTGGGTTTCCAACACCTGTAAGTATCCCCTTAAGCCAATATTGCTATTCTTTCACTGTTGCTGTGTCAAAAGCCTGGAACTCCATTTCTAAAAGCATTCTAAGTGCACTTACACTTAGAAGGCAATTGTAAATGGGCAATAAATGCTGACCTAACCAGTTATACCCAGAACCCATGAAGAATAAAAACAATTGGGAATTGAGCTAAATAGGACCAGAGGTTAATTCAAGTCTGATTACTATTGCATATGCATAATTTCTGTATGCATTGTTTCGACAGCTTTTCCAGGTTATTTCATCCAATAAAAATAGGAAATAAATATGTTTTGTGTATTCTTAAGGTGATTGAAGATGTAATTCATTTGCATTGTGTTTTTAGTGTGACCGACTTTGCAATCTTTTAAACAAACATATAAGTCAACTTTTCCTAGCACTGACGTTATACTAATGGGTCTATAATTATTTGTTCTGGCTTTTGACACTTTAAAAGTAATGAAATAATGTGTGCTGCTTTGAAATCCCCTATCACGTAGAAGTATGGGTATTTGTCATTGGAACAGAGATGCTTCATACCTGCAGCCACTCACCTCAGTGCAACGAATTATGTTATGAGTGAATAGCTAACACTGTGTTATCAGCATTTCCTAAACTTCTCTGTATTAGGGAAAATGTTAGTTACCAAAGACTCAATGCAATATTAAGAGCAGCAAACTATGAAAGGAATAGTTTAGCATCTCTATTCCAACTCCAAACTTAGACTCACTGCTTTATTTTCTTCCCCAAAAGGAGGGGGAACAACCCAAACAAAGTTGAAAGGAAACTTAAAACATTACATCATTATGTGATTTTTGGGGTTTATAGTACACTCCAGCCCCTATAGTGCCCAGTGGGTGCTGAAGGTGACAACTGTGCCTGTGGATACAGCATACTCCTTCTCCATGGACACCTGGCTGCAAATATAGTCACAGTGGAGAGACAGTCAGTCAGAATGGAAGGGCAATTAGGGATGGACAACAAACTGCAGTCCTTGCCAGTTTTGCCAAGGTTATCACTTAATTGTGCATGTAAGCAAGTTAAACATTCCCCTCTCTAAACCAGGGATCCATCATAACATTCTTTTATTAGCTGACATAAGTCAAAATATATCTGGCTTTGACACTAGAATACTCTTAGCCAATATGGTCCAGTACTGGGAATATTTACCCCTCGAAGCACGAAAGTACTCTTTTCCAGCTAACATTTTCTCAAGTTTCAAATTAGAACATAGAACATAGAACATTACAGCGCAGAACAGGCCCTTCGGCCTTTGATGTTGCACCGACCAATTAGGAAAAAGCAATGACCCTCCAAACTAAACCATTCCCTTTTCGTCCATAAACTTATCTATTAACCTCTTAAACACCACCAAACTTGGCGCATCTACAACTGCCGCAGTCAGGGCATTCCATACCCTAACCACCCTCTGGGTAAAGAACCTACTTCTGATATCCGTCCTATAACTACCACGTTATATACGACAATAACAAATTATGCCTCCTTATCCTACAATTCTAATTTATTTCCAGCTTCGAGTTGCTTGGGAGTTTTGTTTAATTTCTTTTTAAACAATCTTATTCCCCTTCTTTTTAAATGTACATTCTTGTGTATATTGTAACTTTTTTTGGCCTCAGTTTTAATCATAGTTCTATTTTTTCTTCAAAGCACCTTCCCACGCCATTTTAAATGTTTTTTTTTGTCTTGGTTATCCTTAAACTATTTTCTCAACTTCTGAGATCTAAGTAACATTTGTTCCATACTTTAATTACAAGTGTAAATTTTAATTGCATTTTTGAATGATTATTATATATAATTTCTAAGTGTCACTTTGATTTTACAAATGCGTGATATTTTTCAGAAGAGCTGCTTTTGGATTTAGATGTTATTGACAGATGAGTAAAAAATGAGTTGGTAGGATGAATATGTCCTTTGTTCTCTCTTATTTTAATGTCAGTACTTTTCACACTTCATAGATGCATAGAAGCTATCTAAGTACAGAGGGAAAAAGATCTAGGAAGAGATATGTTAATATGGTGAGATGAGGTAAAGTAGGGAAAAGACTCATGTGAAGCATAAACATTGGCATAGACTTGTTGGGCTGAATGGTCCATTTCTATGTTTAAATTTCGATCTAATTTACTCATTCTCAACTGGAGTCTTTTTAGCAGCTTCATTGTGTCTACATGGTACTTTAATAAGTTATGCTGCCATTTTTGGTTCCTGAATTATCAGCCTTGGCTCATGACACTTTCACCTTTCAAGTTATATAGATTGTATTGTACAGGCCCTTCTCTAGAGAGTTAAGTCCATAAGTAAGCTAACATTTTACTATAGTACTGAGGGAGTGTAACACTGATGGGGATATTGTCTTTTTGATGTGGTGTTAAACTAAAGCTCAATTTTTCCTGTGGATGTGGGGAGTTCTCTTGATATCCCTCAAAAACATCTCTAAAAAGATTATCTGACCATTTATATCATCACCGTTTCCAGAAACTTTAACTTTAAAAAGTTTATATATTAGTCATAAGTAGGCTTACATTTACATTGTAATGAAATTACAGTGAAAATCCCTAGTTGCTACACTCCAGCATCTTTTCGGGTACACTAAGGGAGAATTTAGCATAGGCAATTCATCTAACCAGCGCATCTTTGGATTGTGGGAGGAAACCGGAACACCTGAGAAAACCCACTCAGATACGGGGAGAGCTTGCAAACTCCACACAGACACTGACCTGAGCCAGGAATCGAACACAGGCCCCCGGCACTGTGAGGCAGCAGTGCTAACCACTGGATGCTCCGTTTTCCTTCCACAATCTGAAAGATGGACTGGTTAGGTCCATTGGAATAGCTAAATTCTCCCTCAGCGTAGCCGGAGTGTGGCAACGAGGGGATTTTCACAGGAATTTCATTGTAGTGTTGGTGTAAGCCGACTTGTGACACTAACAAGTAAACTTTAAACTTGAGAAGCCAGTTTGTGAAAGGAGTTATAGTCTTCTTTCTTAGTATTCGGTGCGCAGCTATTGTCAAAAGAACTTTTTCAATCTTCTTTTTACTGAATTCTCTGTATTGTGATTGAAATTACAAATGAATGATTTTGCAAATTGATAAGAAGCATTAATCAGAGTGAAACCTCCACCAGCTATAAAAACCAGGGAACTGTTAGCGGTGAGATTGCGAACCAAAGACTGAGCACAATCCTGAGTTTAGTATTGTTTTAATAGGTGTCAGGGAACAGAACTTGATTATAGAGATTGGAAAGGATAGATAATTGATATCGGTAAATCAGCAAAGGTTTGATTAGAGAGCTGCAGGGGGATGTTTTTTAAAGTTGAGAGTTCTGGTCCCAGAGGTAGTGAGGCTGGGGGAAAGGGAACCCGATGCTCGGCGCTAGTTTTCCAGTCGGAATAGTGTCGCGGACGGGACGGGAAGATATGGCGGTGGAGCCTCGCAGGCGGCTGTACAAAATCCTCATGCGCTTCGGCGCCATCATTCTGACCCGCTTCCCCTTCTGGAATTGCTTCAGCATGCTGATGCTGTTCGCCGAGCGGGCTGACCAACGCAGGTGAGCCGGGAACGAGCCGAGACGGAGCCCGGGACCTGGAGCCCGGGATAGGAAAGGGGGAAGATAAACAGTTGCCCTCCCACTCAGCCCAATCCTCTAATTCACACCCAGAGGAATTAAGAGCCTTTAAATTTCAATAAGATAAAGGCAAAATACTGAAATCTGAAACAAAAACAGAAAATGCTGGAAAATCTTAGGTCTGACAGCATCTGTGGAAAGAGAATAGAGCCAAATTGGGGGGCATTTTCCCATCCCGCCTGCTATGGGAAGCTGACTGTGCAAAGATCTGTTGACATCGGACAAGGTTTTCCAGTTTTGGGCAAGGCTGGTGGAAAATCCCGCCCATTGTTTTGAGTCAGGATGACCCTTAAAACATTGTCTCTATTCTCTCTCCAGATTTATAGCATTTTCTGTTTTTGTTTGAGTTAAATTTCTGTTGTGGTTTTGGCACCCCTCCCGTAGGCTAACACTCCTAAGCAGTACTAAGGGAGATCCGTACTGTTGGTGGTGCTGGACGTTAAACTGTGGTCCTGCTGTCTGCCCTCTTGGGTGGTGTGTCAATGATTCCATAACACTGTCTGGGAAAAGTAGGGGATGTATTCTGCCTCCCCCCTCCTCCCCGTTACCTGGACAATAATTATTTTGCAATCAACATCTCAAAAACAGACAAGGTTATATTATCTGACCTCGCCTGTGGCTGGGTTTCTGTAGTCCTGCCGCAGTGAATGGAGATTTGGCTAAGCACTAACTTCTCCATTCTTGTTGGCACCATTGGCGGGGTGTGAATGGCTGAAGATTTCTGGTCTTATTTGATCATTATCACCCTGCTGTTTTTTCCAAAGTTTGATTTTTCGCCCATTGGCTGCACCCATTTCTTGCATTACAATGGTGGCATACCATCAAAGTATTTGTTGGTTTTTAAGTACTACGTGAATGCAGTTTTTTATTTCACTTGCAGTTGCAGAAGTGGACATGTTTCGTGGGACAAAAAGCCAAGTACTGCAGTTGCTGGAAGCACTCAGTACCATTTGGTGAATTGAATTAACATCTCAGATCGATTTCCCTTTGCCAGAAATTCTGTTAAACTACTCCAGAGCTTGATATTCTCCATTTTGACAGCACCAACAACGGTCAGGCACGGAAATTCTCTGAAAATTGATGATTGTTTATCCTTGCCCCAAAAGATTTAAAATAATGAAATTATCATAAGTTTGCATCAAAATATTCAGCAGTCATGGCAATGTAGGTCCACATGTTACATGATCTATTGCTAACTGATTCACTGCAAATTAAATCCAGTTTACTCTTAAATTTTTCAAGTGACTTCCTGGTCTGCTGATTCCTCAGTGAGTTTTCATAGTAATAATTTTACTTGTGTAGGACTGTTCATAGGCAGGAAAAGGTCTTGAATGCTAGAAAGATAAAAATTATGGATGTCAGGATGAAGGGTAATAGGTTTTGGAGTACTGAACTGTGGTCAAAGAGAAGGAATATGATTGTAGTTGTTGCTAGCATTGAGTAGAGATTTTGAAATCCCTTCATCAGCTCCCTTCTCTCAACGCCTCTAGTCTTGCGTCCCTTCAAGATCTCTGTTCCTCCAATTTGGCCTTTTGTGTGCTCTTTCATATTATTCAAAAAAAGTTAAAAATTAATTAGGTGAATATTTGTGGTATGATGTTACATTTACTGTTGTACTACGGTCATGTGGTGAGTAGCAATATATCAGGTCTATTCAGTCCACTGACAATTTGGAAAGCAGCAAGAAACACTCAATGGAGATTTGAATCTGAAGTGATATTATTTCAAACTTAGGGCAACCAGAAATCATATCGCATTTTTGTTTTTAATCGTTTTGCATTAGTGGCTCTGCCCTTTGCTTCTCAGAGCCTAAGTTTCAGAATACCCACCCAAACCTATCCATCTCTTTTTTTTTTATCCTTTTAGATACTCCCTAAAACCTATTTCTTTGACCAAGATTTGTCCTAATATCTCCTCGTGAGGCTTGGTGTCAAATTTTATTTGATAACACACCTGTGAAGTGTCTTAAAATGCTTTACAATGCAAGAATCTATATAAATGTTACTACTTGTTGTTGAAGGAAATTATCACTCATTCAGAAACTTCTGTATGTGAACCAAACTGGCTAGGAAAGTCCTAGATGATATTGCCAGTCTGCACTGAGTTAACTGACATAAGATGGCAAGGTGGGAATGCAAAACTGGATTGTAAATGGAATAACCAGGATTCGTGATTGTTATTCAACATGACAATTGACTTTTGCTAGAAAGTCTGTGTATGTTGATGCTATCTGACAAATGTCATGCAATTTATGTGAAGAGTGGTCACATCAGTCCCAAGTTGTAAGCTAAAGTCCGTTGGTAAGTAATTCACGGCATGTGCAATGTTAATCATTGTAAAATTGGACATTGCTGTAATAGGTCCATAGCAGATGCCATCTCCCTGGCTATGCACTCAACCCTGGAACTCCTAGATAACAACAAAGACACCTATGTCACACTCCTATTTATTGACTACAGCTCAGCCTTCTACATCATTATTCCTACAAAACTTATCTCCATACTTGTGGTGTGGGCCTTGGCTCCTCCTTCTGTGACTGGATCCTGAATTTCCTAACCCACAGATCACAATAAGTAAGCATCAGCAGCAACACCTCCTCCACGATCATCCTCAACACCAATGCCATACAAGGCTGTGTTCTCAGCCCCTATTATACTCCTTAAGCACTCATGATTGTACACCAAATTCCCCTGTAATTCGATTTTCAAGTTTGCTGACGATACTACAGTAGTTAGTCAAATTTCAAACAACGATGAGGCAGAATACTGAAATGAGATAGAATCTAATGAACTAGTGTGGTGATAGTAATCTCTCCCTCAATATCAGCAAAAAAAAGGGGATTGTCACCGACTTCAGGAAGCGTAATGAAGAATATGCCCTTGTCTACACAAATGGGATGTAGAAATGGTTGAAAGCTTCAAGCTTTTAGGTGTCCAGATCACCAATACCTTGTCTTGGTCCAGCCATGTTGACATTATATTTAAGAAAGCCTGTCAATGCCTCTACTTTCTCAGAAGACAAAAGAAATTTGGCATGTCAGTTACGATTCTCTCCAACTTTTACAGATGCACCATAGAGAACATTCTTTCTGGTTGTATCACAGCTTGGTATGGCTCCTGCTCTGTGCGAGACCACAAGAAACTACAAAAGGTCATGAATCAAGCCCAATCCATCACACAAACCAGCCTCCCATCTGTTGACTCTGTCTACACTTCCCACTGCCTCGGCAAAGCAGCCAGCATAATTAAGGACCCCGTGCACCCAGGACATTCTCTCTTCCACCTTCTTCCATAGGAAAAAGATACAAAAGTCTGAGGTCATGTATCAAATGACTCAAGAACAGCTTCTTCTCTGCTGCCATTAGACTTTTGAATGGACATACCTCGTATTAAGTTGATCTTTTCTACTCTCTACTTATATTCTGCACGTTCTTGTTTCCTTCTTTATGAATGGTATGTTTTGTCTGTATAGTGTGCAAGAAACAATACTTTTCACTTATACTAATACATGACATAAATCAAATCAAAACCGTCTGGACTATTTGGGAATAGATTGGTACTTATTCCTGATATCTTTAAAATTATATTGAAAGATAAAGAATAATTAAAATTTTTTCATCCAGAATATGTTTTCACCAAATTTTCTTCCCATTTCTGCTGAAAACACCAACTACTGCTCCTGTCTATCTTTTGATATTTCCTTAAAGAATTTGCTGTTTATATGGGAGCTTCAGTGACGATTATTGATTGGAGTAATGGAGCTGTACTAAATCTGTTCCTTACCTGACAGACGCTGTCTCTGCATATTTTAACCTGTGTTCTCAGGACTGGACAGGAGCGTGAATTGAAATGATTTCTTTCCCATTTTGTTCAAAATGCTTCTTGTCTAAGGATGCTGAGGCCTGTTACAATTTCCCGTTGCTGATTTAACCAAATAAATTTAACTTGCAGGAATGTGTTCTGCTTTAGATCTGTACTGTGACATAGTTTGCACTGATCTGCTAAGCTAATGACTTGCACAAAACCTGGGGAAGCAGGGCTGAGATGCACTTTCTACTTGCAGTGAGTTAGTTAGAAGTAAATTGATGCTTTCCAAGCTCCAGGCCCCTGTTTCTGATGGGTGCCTTCTGGGAGCACAAGAAATTTAATCCCCATTATTTAATGTGAGGAAGCAGGCTGCCAAATGCTGGCAATAAGTTCGTCTTTGCCTCATTCACAGTAATCATCTGAGATTGGGTTACATTTTACTCTAGGAATGTTGGTATTCCTATGTTGCCTGGGGAACCTGAGAATTGCAATCTTTGAGCAGATTAGTATTAATTTGAGGTTTGCCTGAATAGATTGCAACTTTTTCAAATTCCGTCCATATCAATACTTTATCCAAGGATGCTAAAGTAATTGATTTTTTTTTTTACTGCCATGTATTTTCGGAATTGCGTTTGAAAATTAACTGATTTATATTGAAAAGACTTAAAATCCACTTGAAATACACATTGTGTTTGTTGGTTTTCCGGTGTAAGTGATGGCCTTACATCTTTTTTTAGGAAGCCGGATATTCCAGTGCCGTACCTCTATTTTGATATTGGCGCTGCAGTTATCTGTGCCAGTTTCATGTCCTTTGGAGTGAAGAGGAGATGGTTTGCTTTGGGGGCTGCACTTCAGTTGGCTGTTAGCACATATGCATCATATATTGGAGAACAAGTGCATTATGGAGACTGGCTCAAGGTGAGAGAAACAATATTATTGGTGTTCTGCGTGGTTAAATTGTCTAAGTGTAGAATCCTACTGCAAATGAATCTCGTACTCTGCCTCACTTATGCACGTAGCAAGAAGTAATCACATTGGTGTAATTCCATTACATATACTTAAGTCTGCCACTGATTCATGTATGGATTATTGTTCTAAGGTTTCACCTTGCTCTGTGGTGGTTTACTCTCTCAGACAAAATTGCAGGAAGTAATTTCTGGGACTGTTCAGACTAGGGTCCAACTACATAGAATTGATACAAACCAGGATTGAGTTGGATTCCCATTGTACGCCATTAGCTGGAGATAGTTTTGGGAAAACTAAGAAAGAGGAAAAATATCTTAAAAATATAAACACCCAGCAAAGCACATCTGGCTGCTGGATAACTTGAACCATGAGGCAAATTTAAGTTTAATTATAATTTAATAATTCACATAAAGACTTCAGTTCGGCAAAATAAAATCAGTTTAAATCAGAATATGGTTGACCTTGAAGTCATTTTAGTTCCAGGTTTCATGGGTGTAACGGAGAGGAGGAGAGTCAGGTTACCATCTCATTTTAGATATGCTTAGTGTTGCTTCTATGGCCATCTCTACCTATTTCTGTGACCAATTGAGTTAGTGCAGGAGGTGAGAGGCTTACGGGGTGGCTGAAGTGGATTCAGCGTGGACTTTACTTGTGCTTATTTGCTGTGTACATTGTATTCATTCTGTGCATCTGCTGATGAAACATATGAAAATAAATACTGATTGCAATGGTCAGATAATAGTAATATCCACCGATCCCCACGCGTACACGGATGAAAGACTAATAGGTTTCGGAGGCCGCTTACCTATGAAGAAACCTTACAGGAAAAATGCACTTCTTACAAAATAATATTTGAAATTTATTTTCAGCATCATTGACGTTCAAAGGTGACTTTATTTTCCTCAGCTGAAGTTTGTCCAAAAGTAGTTACAACTTTTCTTTAATTCCTCTCCTCCACCAAAACAGATGGACTTCAATCCAAAGTAAGATTTTGTTGGAAAGGTGAATTTAAACTGGATTGAACGTTGATATATACCAGGTGTCACATTTTCAACTGAGTTTTATTCGTGTTTCAGTGTAAACCTTAGTCTGACTTGAAATACATTTTTTAGCCTGTGTGGCATTTTACTATTTGATGAGATAAAAACTGCTGTTAAAATGCCCTCACAAGTTTTTTTTGAGGGTGGTGGGTGGAGGGGGAAAAAGAAAAAGTCAGTAAGCCGATGAAGTATATAAAACTAATATTTTGAATCCCTCAGGTAAGGATGTATTCCAGAACGATAGCTGTTATAGGAGGATTTCTGGTTTTAGCGAGTGGTGCTGGCGAGGTTTATCGGCAGAAGCCTCGGACAAGGTCATTGCAGTCTACTGGGCAAGTGTTCCTTGGCATCAACCTAATCTGTGTGGTGAGTAATTGACCTTCCTGATGCAACAGTTAAAGGTGGATGGATATGAAAACAAAGAAGAACAAAACAAAGAACAAAACAGCACGGGAAACAGGCCCTTCGGCCCAACGAGCCCACGCCACCACCCCGATGTTCCCTCCTCTACCCGCAATCCCTGTCCATGTTTATAGATCTATGGATTAAAAAACCAAATTTGAGACAATTTAGGGAGAATTTGTTTTGCCAATTAGCCTAAGAGCACATCTTTGGGATGTAGGAGGAAACCGGAGCACCCGGAGAAAACCCACGCAAGCACGGGGAGAATGCGCAAACTCCCACAGACACAGGCCAAATCCATGTATCTGCACAGCACAGCGATAGTCACTGAGCTGTCGTGTTGCCCATCAGATGGTCCAGGTCAAGCATACACTAACGACATGAAGCAGTAGGATACTCTCAAAAGATCCAAGAGCAGTCCTCTCACAACCCATCGCGTGTATGCCCCTCGTTAGACAACAAGGTGGACCAAAGCACCTGTAGGATAAAAACAAGTACATCAATATCCTCATCTATTTACACCCTTCCCAGGGACTCCCAAGGCTCATGATCCCTATTTTAAATCAGTTTTCTATACCCCTCCATTCCCATTCTGTTCATGTGTCCATCTAAGTATTTCTTAAAGTACCTGCCTCCACCACTTTATTTGGCAGCGCATTCCTTACCCCCACCACCCTCTGTGTGAAAAAACTCCCTCTAGCATCCAAATTATACCTTACCCCCCTCACCCTAAGCCCGTGACCCCTCGTGCTATTTGAGTCCATCCTAGAAAAAAGCTTAACCCTGTTTACTCCATCTATACCCCTCATAATCTTGTACACCTCTATTAGATCTCCTCTAAGTCTACGTCTTTCTAAGGAAAACAGTCCCAATTTGCCTAATCTCTCCTCGTAACTCAGACCCTCCATACCAGGCAGCATCCTGTTAAACCTCCTCTGCATTCTTTCCAGAGTCTCCACGTCCTTCCGGTAGTAAGGCGACCAGAACTGGACGCCGTATTCCAAATGAGGTCTAACCAGCGTTTTATACAACTGCAACATTAAAGGCCAGCTCTTGTACTCTATACCCCTTCCTATAAAGGCTAACATACTATATGCTTTCTTCACAACCTTCTCCACTTGCTCTGTCACCTTCAGAGACTTGTTCACCTGAACCGCCAGGTCCCTCTGCGTTTCTATACTCTTAATAGGTCTACCCTTTATCATATACCACCTCCCTACATTCTTTCTCCCGAAGTGCCTCACCTCACATTTATCAGGATTGAATTCCATCTGCCATCTGTCTGCCCTAGCTACCAGCCTATCTATGTCCTGCTGCATTGCCTGACAATGCTCCTCACTATCCGCAAGTCCAGCCATCTTTGTATCGTCTGCAAACTTGCTGATCACGCCACTTACTCCCTCTTCCAAGTCATTTATATATATTACAAATAGAAGAGGTCCCAGTACCGAGCCCTGCGGCACACCCCTAGTGACCGACCTCCAGCTAGAGAAACACCTTTCCACTATTACTCCCTGTCTCCTATTACCAAGCCAGTTACTTATCCATCTAGCTACCTGTCCTTGTATCCCATTTGCCTTGACCTTCTCGACTAACCTCCCATGAGGGACTTTGTCAAACGCAGTAAGCGCAATCTCTGTAATCACAAACTAAAATAGACTCGTACTAGAAACTATTTTCTATATATATCAATATTGTATCAGTGTGTCATTGATTAGAATCAGGAGCTCACCAGTGCTACTTAATGTGTGAAATTACATATTTGATTTTGGCACTGCAACCTCAGAATGTCAGCATATTCCCTTTTTTTTAGTACATATTTGGGACCAGTGCTAACCTAATTCTGCTGCTCTTTGCAATTTTTCTCCATCCCCAAAAACCAATCCGCAATGCAGAATTCCATTTGAGGTTATTTTTCAGCGGAGTTAACGAAACCCTTATGAAAGATGACCAGTTTAAGATTTCTAGTATTTTCTCTGTACTTTTTCTTAAACGTTGTGGAACTCTAATTATGTGGTATTTAATCCACAGGCCTATTCCCTGCAGCATAGCAAAGAGGATCGTCTGGCCTATCTGAACCACATCATAGGAGGTGAAGTCACACTGCAGTTGTTATTTGTACTGTATGCTGTACTGGCCTTGTCTTTCCTCTCTGGGTATTGTATACGAACTGCAGCCCAGATACTGTCTGTTCTTATGCCTCTTGTAGTTCTCTTTATCGATGGAAACGTGGGTTACTGGCATCATTCCCGCCGG
Source organism: Sphyrna mokarran (assembly GCA_024679065.1). Lineage (NCBI taxonomy): Eukaryota > Metazoa > Chordata > Chondrichthyes > Carcharhiniformes > Carcharhinidae > Sphyrna > Sphyrna mokarran. Next base: position 20,759,976 of record JAGIQG010000027.1, on the reverse strand, counting down.
ATCGAGTTCTGGAATCAAATGAAGCTGCTTGGGCAGAATGTGGGCATTTTTGGTGTAGCTATAATTTTGGCAACAGATTGTTAACAGTTTTTAAATGTGGGGTTCTTTATGCATGGCACAAATGAAACCACTGTCTTGTATTGCTATTTATTTGACATTTTTTTAAATGTATAGGTTCTTAAGTATATTTTCAATATAGATCATATTCTTGGACAATTCTAAAGATAAAACAACTTGTGTATGAACAGTTGCTTAGATACTGGTGAATGTACTGAATAGCTGAGGGCCAACTTCATGAATGTATGCTCCGAGCTTAGAGTTTCCTTCCCAGGACCATGCCTGGAGAAATCAGGAACTGCTTTTGGCAAGTCGGCTTTTATGCCAGGAACATACATTTGGAAAATTGGTCCACTTTCTGTTTATTGATCTACTTTTTTCACCAAAGTCCAATTTGGGTAAATTATTAGTTCTCTGTGCTGCATCATGAATGATAGAAATGTTCCATGATTTGTTATTATGTGGTGTTCTAGGATTTATGTAACCATTGATGATGTGTTCCTTTATTCTTCTGCAAATTAATTTCCGCACAGTTTTAAAATCCCAATATTTTTTCCATCTTCCATTTCTTATTTAGTTACTCATGCCAGCAAGCTGTATTGGAGAGGTATCAGCTGATCTAGCTGACAGCTTCAAGGATATGCTTTGCATTAAACCAGTGGATTTCTTACAGGCCACAACAGGACTTTTCCTTTTACGTGACATTTTTGTTTTTGACCCCTAATGCCACAGACACTTCTCAGCTTAACATTTTTTAACACTTAAATAGCAATCTGCCAATCAGCAGATTCTCTGCTGCTTTTAGTAATTTAAACAAAATCAGAACAAAATGTTTGATCCAAAGGATTACCCTTCTAAAGTATCTCACTTGTTTCTTGAGGAGGCAAATGGTGAAGGTAGGCCAGAAGATCATCTGATGAATCAGCTCAAGTGGATATTGTAGACCAATCATTACAAACACTGCTATTAAGATGTAGCACCTATACGTTCTGTGAATGTAGCAATCATAATATTTCAGTTTTTTTTGCAAAGTAAATGTTTTGTCTAATCTTTTTAGTCAATTCCAGTGACTTTCACCGTCATTCCCAATTCTATCTATTCTGTGATTTTTTTTTTGGGGGGGGGAATGGGTGGATAGATTTCTTTTGACAGATCACTAGCTTTAATAAATAGTCACCCATGGATAAATGTCAAGTTCTATTTTAAAATGCTAAAACTGCCTTTTTAAGTCTTGAGTTCCTTTTCAAAATGCACTCAGGAATCCCTTTCATCTCCATTTTTTAGTGAAATACTGATAAAAGCTCTGAGAAAATTCCTCAAGGCGTGACAACTCAGCAGGCTTAGCTTTTGGATTATCCTTTGCTTTCTTTCTCTTCCCTTCTCTTCAAGTCAGTTTCCTTCTCACCAATCAGAATTAGTGCTGAAATTATGAAGCCCTTACTAATGATCAATCTGGAAACTGTCCAACAGATTGAAATCAGAGTTTAAAAACTGAATTATATTAGGGTATATTGCAACCAGCCATATTACGGATAGTTCAATGAACTGTGCTTAGTCAATATGATGAAGACATGCAGTAGAGATATGGATAAATGTTATGCTCGTACAATTAATCCTTCACAATGTTTTTTGTTCATCAGTTAGAATGCTTTGTTGTATTTCCCCCTTGTGATTCTGTGCAATTTAGTTATTATTTCTGCTTGCAAGCATGTAGAAAAGCAGTTTATTTTTAAACAAATGATATTTAACAAAAATAAGACCAGATAAAGGCTCTGTGACCATTTTGTTCAATCAAGGTTTACTTGTTTATAACCTGTTGAGGACAGGTGGTGGGCTGAGCTAAGTTTATTGTCTTTGTGTTAGTATTGCTTGTTAGCTATGCAGGAATAGGAGGTGAAAGATTTCATGGCAAAAACTTCCTATATTGTTGTGATAACTTTCCTTTTAAATCAAAGTGCTGATGAATTGTTGGAGCATCTGTTACGCCTTTCAGTGATGGCATCTGAAAAATAGGGTCTCTATTCTATATGGTAACGCCATTGTAGGTTAGTAGTTCATGTTTCTAAAATTTATAAGTCTTAACCAAATTTCAATGGGATTTAAAATTTTGTGAAGAGTGCAAAACAAATATAATACATCCTTTTCCAGATGATTACCATTGCTTGTTTTCCACGAACAGTGTGTTTCCATAGGTGAATGCTGTGATTTTGAATGACCTGGATTCAGCTCATTGACTGCTATTTGTTTTTGTGGTTGATCTGATTTGTATAAGGCTACATCTTGGTTCATGTGGTGGGGATTTATATTGTGTTTGCAATGCACTGATGTTGCTGTATATTTAAAGCGTTTGATTGAGTGATGACATTTGATTTGAACTCACTTTGGATCAATTAATAATGACTTACTTACTAGGGTGCACTATTTGTATTTTTTCCCTATCTATGTTTTGTTATATGAGTGGGTCTAGCAAATTGCAGGAGGAGGGGAAGAGACTCCATCCGCTGTGTTACTGCATTGGACCAGTATCAGAATAGGTTGAACTTTGCTGCGTGCCTTTTCTCTGCTAATACAAAAGTCAACAGATAAATTGAAATTGGGCAGGCACAAAGTACATATAGCGCGTAATAACAGGATTCTAATTTGGGCAACTGACTTTGATATTGAAGGCTGATGTAGGAAATGGGACATAATTTTAACTGAGAGTTTGGAATTAAGACATTAATCAAAGTCAAAGCAAGAAACAGCAAAGGGCTTTGTTTCATGTGTAACCATTGTGCATTTTGATCTGCAAGTGCCTTATTCTAACATTGGATACAAAATGTTGAAAATATTCAGTTGTCCCGGCACTAATTTTTACATTCACATTAAAAGAAAGGGCACTTAAATGTTGAAATGAAAATATTTGAAGTAAACTTGAATTCTTTGTTTAAAGTTCTTTAAATACTTGCTGATGAATCTCAGGTGTATTTCATGGATGGTTTTTCCAAAGTAGTTGCATTTGATATATATTTAAGATGGCGCAGATTGTCAACCAAAAGATGTTGTGTTGACTGGTTAGATTAATTGTCCATTAATAAGCTTGTAATTTTAAATTGTTTCAATTCAATTATTTTGAAGTTTATATATTGATTAAATATCAATTTAAATACATGGCTGACATTGTAAATGCCATATCCTTTCAAAAGTGGGAGCAATTGTTGTAATTCAAGCTTGTTTGGGTATTTTTACCATTTCGTTTTGTGCTACAATTTAAACAAAGTTGACCTGAAGTAGAAAGTAATGGACGTCATTAACATTTTCATTTAAACAAAAGCTTAATGAAATATTGTTCAATACAAAATCAATTTTTAACTTAAAAAGATGCATGTTAGTTAAGGTATATTATTGTCATTCATCTTCCTCCTTGGAGCACTGCCATATTGTATGTTTCTTTTATTGCATGTAATTTATCAATTAGAATACCTCTTGATGTGAGAGTAAATTGAAGCAAAGTGGCTTGAATATATTTTTTATACTGGTAGAACAATTTCTTCTAAATCATATCCAATTCTACAAATAGAGAATACTTCATGCTGAAAGTGCTCCCCCAAGATCTTCTCTATTACAGTCTAATTTTTTCTGTAAAACTTTGTCGCACTCACTTCAATGAGGATGGTTGCAGGATTAAAATAATTCAAAGCTTTAACAACAAGTAAGAATGTAATGAAATCCTCTGCTCTCACTGACACTCCAGTTCCATAATATGTATTCCAGTGATGGCAAATAAAACAGTTCATACATGTGCAGTTTCATTATGTGCTGAATTAGGAAACTTGAAAACAGTTTAAAATATTCCATGATTACCATGTCATCTAATTGTCTTTTGCAACTTGGAATCTTTGTATTTCGATAATATGTCTTTCATTTGTAGATGTTCTTTGGGAAGATTACCCTTATTTAGTTTGCCTTCTGTGTCTGGATGTGTGTTTGTCTATAGTTATACTATACTGAAATCACTTAAGAGAGTATGTTTTACTCTATGTACTGATCAGAAAAATGTGTGAAAAGTTTAAATTTATTTCCTCTGTACATTTTGTCTTGAGTCTTGATGTTTTCCATGCACTGTTTAAGAGGGAAGGGATGTGCTTTGCCTTCTGCCATGGTGAACCACGTGATATATTTTCCAATTTCTCACTTCCTTTCCTTAATATTGTAAACTCACCGGGGGCTGGAGTCATGGATTTGGACTTGGACTTTGACGCAAAAGTAGCATTAATTACCAGCATGTTGATGTCACTGGTCAACTTTCATTTAAAGATAGATTCACAGCTTTTACTTAAAATGTTGGATTTCTACAACTATGCTGTTCCATTGACAAGGTTTTTAGAATCTTGTTTTAATTTCACAAACTGGGTGTTTCTAAGTAACTTATGTTGAGGTATAAGGAAAACCCAATAACTTTAGTCTGATCAAAACTTCATCCTTAATAGATGTGAAAATTCTGTGGAAAATAATATAACTAAGAATGGGTCTTATTTAATATTGATTAAATGGCTGCATTTTCCTTTTTTGTTTGGATAAACCCAATAAACCTTTTATTAACATATTTGCCAAATGGAACTTAAGCCAGTAACCACAAAATCTTCCATGTGCCCTTGCTTACATTGTTTGCATGACCTTGATTAGCATCACTGCTAACGTCATAGTATTTTGTAATTATGTTAGGAATATTCCTCTTCCCTGCAATAAACCCCCAACCCCCAATTCATTGTCAAGGACTCTCTTCAAATAAGTTAACATTTTGTGACTGCAAACCACACAATAATGAGGTTTTAGCAATGGGATATTTTCTCTTTGTAAAGAAACTTGCAACATCTGTTGCAATATGCAAAAGGAGAAAAAAAATTTGTCACTATCACAAAATCTAATTCTTAGAATGTAAAACCTGTCAGCAGTCTCCAGTTGTTAATTTACCTTCTGAAGCCTAAGAATTGAAAATATATTTTAATATGTTGGTGCAATTTTCTTTTGCTATAGTATATAAACTGTCAAGTGACATGATTTCATGCAAGTTCCTTTAATAATAGGTGTGCAGGATTAGAACATGTAAAATGTCATCATACAAAAGTTTTAAAATTCAATTTTGCACTAACAGCTTTCATGTACGGAGCTAAAATTACAACTGCACAGCCTTGTGGTAAGTGGTTTATCAGTTATTGTGGCTACAGAAAATCAAAAATTCAGCTCAAATTTGTTTAAGAGCCCAAGTACATGGATCACATAATCTAAGAAAATACTTATTAATGTTGCTAAACTTGTTAATTTTAGGCGTTAATCAAATTAATTGAAGAAATTTGATCAGAGTGAATAGGAAGCATCTTTTAGGAGATCTAGACTTTAAATTGATTGCTAAGAAATGGTGCATTTGAGAGTTTCAGGTACTTGCTTGTCATAAAACTGTTTTGTCATGGGTTTTTATTCGAGTTATTGTAATACACGGTAGCTACTCTTATTAGCTAAGGGCATCACTAAAGTAGGTCTGACCTCGGTGAGATTGAATTTTCCACTCGTTGTTGCAAAAATCTAGTCTGTTAAGCAGAAAACACTCCCACTGAAACTTGCAATTGTAACAATTATGGACATTTTCTGTTATATTTTACTATTTAATGCTTGCCTGGATTATCTATGTGTGGCCAGCTCAGAATTTTTCAATATATGAAGTGCACTATTGGCAATGTATGACTGAAAAAATTGTTTACACATTTGAAAAAGCAAAATGTATAAATTTTATGTAACTAAATTGATAATTTTATTAAAAAGCTAAGACACCTTTTGCATTCAGTACCATAATTTGTGTGCTCCCAACTCTTTTTTTGTTGTGTTTATATTAAAACCTTTTTAAGTCTAGAACCATAACGAATGCTTACCATGTGTTATATGAAGAGTTGAAAGTGGAACTAAACTTCAAGAATCTAAATGTAATAAAGTTTTAAAAGTATAGTATCTGTACTGATTTATCAATTTTTCAGGAAAGTTTTTAACAAGTTTGTCTTGTATGTCTCACAGAAAATTATTTTCACTTTGGGTTTACTTTGATTATGTAACTTGCTGTTAAACTCATGATAAGACAAAGCAGTGTTTCAAATCCTTGTAATCTCAGCTGTTGTAGACTTAAGTTATATAAGGGCAGCAATACCATTAATCATTCTTTGTCAAAATGAGCGCATGTCTGTCAGCAAGCGTTTGCATTTCCTCTGCTTTATAGTATTTATGAAGTAGTATCCATTTGGACCTTTTCTTCCCTATTCAGTTTCATTTTGATATGTTAGGTTTTTCCTCACATTAAATATATTACAATAAACATTTGTGCTAAAACAATCTTGTGGTTCTTTATATTTTGTTTCACTTCTGTGTTTAAACATAAATAATTTTCGACCTGGTACTTCCTATTAGTTTCTTGTCCACTCCCCAACTTCCACCTGAGTTAGATTCCTGGCTTGGTTCATGTCTGTGCGTTCTCCCCATGCCTGCATGGGTTTCCTCCCATAATCCAAAAGGCATGCTGGTTAGATGCATTAGCCATGCTAAATTCTCTCTCTGTACCTGAGCACGTGCTGGAGTGTGGCAACAAGGGGATTTTCACAACTCCATTGCAGATATAGGGAGAGTGTGCAAACTCCACACTGACTGTCATCCAAGGCTGTAATTGAACCTGGGTCTCTGACTCCATGAGGCAGCAGTGCTAACTATTGTGCCACCTTGCCACCCTTGCTTTCTGATAGTGTAGGGCGATTAGGTAAAACTGAACATAATAAACTGCATGCATTTTTTAGATTGGATTAAGTTTAGTTTAGTTTATCCATTATAGTTATTGTCCCAAATCTCTTAAGGACCCCTGCATTATGGATATTTGAAACTGTAGCCAGTGAGCTATTGCCTAATTCAAAAAGGCCTAGCAAAGAAAAGGACAATACACTGATGAAATGGGAACTGTAGCTAACTTCAGGAAAGAAGGTTTAACTCCAGCTGTGTATAGACTGCTCTGTTGTAATAAATAGCTTTGATTTTACGATGGGTCATGAAGTAATTCAACTTGATCAAATGGACAGAAATCAAATACAAATGGGGATAGAAGACTGATTTTAAATCTTTAAAAAGGCTGAGGATACTGCCTTAAGATTAGGCAGCCTGCGATAAACCAATTTGTTGCAGCAGTTCCATATGACCATAAACTGCATTGGTTTATGGGCTCCAAGAATCTTATCCTTTTTGTGATTTTGCAATGTCTGTGGATCATGTCTGTGCTTTATGTTATAGACTGCACTCACTTTTCATTTACTTGAAAACTTCCTTGATTTTTTGGTTTGCACTTCAGTCCCACACTTCTAATTTATGTGCACCTGTTGCAGAGGAGGGGGGTGTAAGTGGGGAAGGTGGAGGACCTGTTCATGAATCTGCTCCTGGGTCTAGCCCAATGCCATTGATAAATGCAGGCAGCGGGCAACCGAAGGGATCGTTCCGACCTGCCTGTCTGTGCCTCTACTGCATCTACATTTACAGCCAGATGTCCCTGGAAAGGGAATCTGTGGGCACAATTGAGGCCTTCTGTGCCCATTGGGCTCTGCAGGAGCTGGGCTGCATTAGTGATCCTTTTAATCATGTTTTAATTTAATGTTTTAAGTTTCCTTTATGCTTTGTCTTTTGGTTTGGGCGGTTCCCTTTTTGTAAGCTGCCATTCTTGCTTTGTCCCTGAATTTAATTGATTTAGTTTATTGGTTTTGTAATAAAAGAAATGTAACAATTTGCATAATATGCCTCTGGTCAGTGTGTACATATTGAATGGAATACGTCCCAGTCAGTCAATAAATATAGGAGTTTTGAAGAACAGAATCGGAACAAGAAAGGAACCCCAAGCTTGAAGCTTGATAATGTCTGATCCTTGACGAGTGCAAGTGGATAGAGACAGCCTTACAGGTCTGTTAGATGAGTATAAATAGCTAAAATGTGTGTTTGTATACTTATTATTGTAGATTCATAGGCGAATAGAAAACATTTAACATAATAGTGTGAAAGAATCAGTCTTGTTGCAGTCATAAGTATTTAAGAGTTTTGTCACATTTTCTTAATAAAGAGATGTGATTTGATTTAAAGCTCTTGCTCTACTGGAACAAGGATATTGATTAACAAAACTGACTTCTTTTACATTTTAAAATCTGATTTTTAAAAAATGAAGGTTATGAGCTTGCTGATATTGGCTGATGGAAAATGAATTATTGGCAATAAACAGAAATCTATTAGCTTGGTTACTGTTGTTTTATGAAAGTTTATTGACATATAAACGATTGCTTCTGACATCTGTCCAATGTAATATGAGAAAGATATTATTGGATAAACCTCGATTAGAAGATGCATTTAATTTCAATACAATTCTAGCCAAACTCTGCTTAAGAGCTGGTTGTATCACAAAACCTCCAATGTGAGGAGGGACTTCCCTGAATTTGCTTCAAAGGCAAAGATCCACACAAAGTCTAAAGCACATTTGAAAACAAGGAATACACGAGGGCATTGGATAGACCCTTACTATTTATTACTACATCCTGTAGCAAAATGGGGGAGAACTAACTCAATAAATATTTGCACAACACTCAAATGCTTCCCAAATTCAGTTCTTCTGTAGCAATGACTGCAGAGCTGTGATCAGAAAGGCATCAGTCTATGAGATCTGGCAGTGCACAATGGTTAGCACTGCTGCCTTACAGTGCTAGGGATGTGGGTTCAATTCCTGGCTTGCATCACTGTGCAGTCTCTGCAGGTTCTCCCATGTCTGCATGGGTTTCCTCCGGGTGCTCCGATTTCCTCCCACAGTCCAGGAGATGGCTGATTACATGGATTGGTTGTGCTAAATTCTCCCTCATTGTACCTGAACAAAAACTGGAGTGTGGCAACCAGGGGATTTTCACAGTAACTTCATTGCAGTGTTGATGTAAGCCTAGTTGTGGCACTAATAAATAAACTTTAAACAAGTCTTCTATATTTAACACTGCTGGATAGTGGACTGTAAACTTTTGAGATGTGACTGGATTCTTCATTCCCAAATCTGATGGAGCTAAGACCAGCAACTGTGATATATAATATTGACTTCTACATGCAATCACATACATAACCTTCCTTTTGATTTATATTTCTTAGTTTATGGATTTTACTATTCATGGAAATGGGTCATCTAGTACGATCACTTAAAGTAGATGCAACAACATAAGTTAATATTTCTCTCTCAACACCCCCGCAACCTCCCCACCAGAAATTATGCTTCATTTATTTGAACAGATGCAGGATTCTCTGGCTGAGAATCCAAATTTGATCCAGTTCTCTTCCAACAGCCACAAGTGCACAAATACAAACTATCACTGACTAGAATTCAATGCTGGCATGCTTTATACAGAGGTGCAAAAAGCAGTGGGTGGCACAATGGTTAGTGCTGCTGTCTTACAGCACCAGGGACTTAGGTTCAATTGCAGGTTTGACTGTATGGGGTTTGTACATTCTCCCTGTGTCTGCGTGAGTTTCCTCTGGGTGTTCTGGTTTCTTCCCACAATCCAAAGATATGCATTTTAGGTAGATTGGCCATGCTAATTGTTTGAAGTTTTGGGGACGGGGTGAAGGGGAGGGCCTGGATGGGTGCTCTTTTGGGCAGTCAGTGCAGACTCAAGGGGCTGAATGGTCTCTTTCTGCACTGTTGGAATCCTATGGTTCTTAAATGAACCAAAAATCAAAGCCAAGAGTCAAATTTATGTCAAAGAATAATTGGGATGCTTGTGGATACAAATAGGCAGATTTTAATTTGGTTCCCCATTGGATCAATTGGCTATGACTTCATTTTACTAAGTTGATCTGTTGTCTCAAATATTCTAATCTTTATAACTTTTAAGATTTTCTTTCAAACTCAATTTTCTTTCGGATAAAATCAAATCTGTTAGCTTTCCCTCACTAAATCTTTAAGATGTTGATGTCTCCCAGCAGCTGTTTGTCGTCAGCCAGTGATACTGGAAGGCCCTCTTTTAAGATGAGATAGGATGCCCTCTTTTAAGGATACTGGAGGGCAACAAAAGTGGAAACCTGGATTTCAGTCACAGAGTTGAGCTACAATTGGCCAAAATTTACATGAATATGAGCTGCAGGAATGAGAAGAAGTTGTTTTTGGGTGATGCTTCAAATGTCTCTGACAGCTTGATTTGTTGTGATTTTTAAATTTTGCGTATGATTTTGTGTCTAATGATGATGAGAAAATAAACAGGGACTGAAGATTGCCAATGTCACGATATGGACGGAGGTCCCATCTCTGAGGCACAGCAGTGGCTAGAACAGTGTTACCCCAGACAAAACTGCATGACACCCTGTTAACTGTTAAACTGACACCTGCAGTTGAACTGCAATTTTCTTATGCTGTTGTGAAAGTACTTGCTGATGTGATACTGATATCTTCAGCACCTAAATTCAGTCCCTGGACTTAACCATAATGCCTCCCATTCAGTGCATCTCCCTCACATCTTTAACAATAGTAAGGAGTCTCACAACACCAGGTTAGAGTCCAACAGGTTTATTTGGAATCACGAGCTTTTGGAGCACTGCTCCTCCTTCAGGTGGCACTGGGTGGGATCTAACACTTAGAGGGGGTTCAATGAGATAATAGAACTTAGGCCAGGTATGCATGTGTGTCATGACTTGGTAACAGCGGAGTCCAGATAAAACAGGGTGAGCGGTGACAACCTGAGAACAACCATTGCAGAAAGTAGCCCTGAGTTTGGGACTCATCAGACCCCAGTGAGAAGGATCAACTCATCGCACAATGGGTAGTAGTTAAGTCCAGGCTGTAATTCTTGGTAACTGTGTATAATAAGCTCTGAATCATTATATGTTTAATAAGCAAATCATAAAAAGTAGATAACTGTGCATGATACAGAGTTGACGTGTCTTTGTCCTTGATGCTTTCTCCTGTGTGTGAGAGACAAGACTAAATAGGTGGACTTTAACCTGGTGTTGTGAGATTTCTTACTGTGCCCACCTCAGTCCAATGCCTCCACCTCATGACTTTTAAGAATGAGGGGGCATTAACATAAAATAATGAGGATTTTAATTCAGAGTGGCGAAGGAAGAAGACAAAAGAGAACTGATTGAGGATCTGAGGTGTTGGTGGAAATGGGAAGGAAGCAAGACGAGTATTTGGATAAAAATAAGTTGGTCACTATCCTTTGGAGAAAGGGACAATCTTTTTGAGACCGTGGACATATGAGCGAACAGCAAATGTCAGCAGAGCAGGATGGGAAAATAACTCAATCTTGTACAGGCATGAGAAAAGGAAAAGAGCTATAGTTGTAATTCTCGGAATCAAGCTGTCCACTGAACAGGAGGAGTAGTAGTCAAAGAGAAGATCACTTTGGCATACCATCAGCTTATATGATCAAATAGAAGTATCACAAGGAGCAATGTAATGAGATGAATCTATGTAACATCCAGTCAAACAGATGTGCTCTTTTTATGTCTATCACTGAATAATGGGGCTCAACGAGACAATTGCACTTAGGCTAGGTTTACATATGTGTCATGACTTGGTATCAGCAGAGCCCAATAAAACAGACTGAACATTGACAACCTGCGAACAACCATTGTCGAATGTAGTCCTGAGCCTGGGACTCATCGGAGCCCAACGAGAGGAAAACCGATCAACTCACCTTGCAATGGGTAGTATTTAAGTCCAAGCTATGATTCTTGATAACTGTGTATAATAAGCTCTGAATCATTGTACATTTAATAAGCAAATCATAAAAAGTAGATGATTGTGCATGATACAGCATTGAAGTGTCTTTGTACTTGATGCTAGTTGTGTAAGAGACAAGACTAAATAAGAAAAGTAATATAGTTCCTACAGTGCAGAAGGAGGCCACTTGGCCCACTGAGCTTGTGCCAATAACAATCCCACCCAGGCCCTTTCCCCATAATCCCACACATTTACCCTGCTAATCCCCTGATACTACAGGATAATTTACCATGGCCAATTGACCAAACCCACACAACTTTGGAATTGAACCCGAGTTCCTGGCGCTGTGAGGCAGCAGTGCTAACCATTGTGCCACCGTGCTACCCCTAAATACTATATTAAATATCCAGAAAAACATTTACCACTTCTTATGGCTGAAATGCAAACTGACTGGATGCATATGCACCAAACTTTGGTTTATATACGTGCATAAGCACATTCAAAACTACTGAATGGTAACAATCTAGCATATGAAATAAATTATCCACACAATTTGTTTTTCACACTTTTTTTTGTACTTCAAGGTACATTTTTTCCATGGCAAAACAAGTTTTAAATTTGGCCCAAGAAATTTAAGATAGTGTGACACCAGGCTCATTTTAAATAAACAGTTCAAAGCAAGATATATACAGTACACTTAATACTTGTGAATAATATCTATAATGACTGTAAGTTGTAAGGCATTTGCTAACTTAAATGGGGTGCTTGTAATTCTAATTAGAAAAGGAACATTTGGTACTTTTAATATTTGGAAGAAAATCAGCATCCTTAGTTATAATGAGTAACATGGCAATATCAAACCCATATAAGCAGATCAGTAGAAATAATAAACTGTACATGGTTAGAAACATAGCAATAGCTACACAATAAGGTGTACTGGTAACGTTGTTATTCCTATGTGAGGCCCTGACAACAGGCTGTTTCAACCACAGGGAATATTCATCTCACAGGCTATTTTCCACATACATGCACTACTAACAAGAAGTAAATGGGTAGTGATCATCAGCAGGAACGCATGCCTATTTCTCCATCAACCTCACTCTGACTGGTTGTAACTCTGCCTCTATATAACTAACTCAGCACAATTCAGGGTGGATTGTGTGGCTAAATTTACAGAACCAGCTTCCATCATTCTGGAATAGCTTCCAACAGTCAGATAAAGAGTAGTGTTTTTTTTTAAATTTGGGGAGAAAGTTTCTACACATAAATAGTGTTTTTGTCCAAGTTACGCCACATATTTAATGTCATTTCTGTTACACAGTGAGAAATATTTTAAAGAGGGTTTTAATTAAGACTGAAAAGAAACATTAATCTGATCAGGGTTATCATTGCACAATATACTTAAACATTGCTTAACAAAATAAATTTGCTACTGAACTAGGTAAATAAAACAGCCATTGAATGAATGATAGTCCAGATAAAATATATACAGATTTTCCATTGGGCATCCTATAAGATTATTTTACAAGAAGGTATACATTATATGTGTGTTGCTAGTTGTAGTGGATAAGTCCCATTGCTCTGGGTAATCAAGTGTTTATTTGTATTATTAGAAACTTTTGTTAGTATAATCTTTTTTTTAGGTCATTTGACATTTGGCAAGAGATTCTAATGCCTGTCAATATTTAAGTGAAGTTATCTTTTACCTCTGAGGTAGGTTCATTTTACAACTTATGACCTTTTCATGTTGACTTTGGATCTGATGATCCAGGATAAAGCTGCTTGTGTTCTAGATTGCCAGAGACCCATTTTTCAGTAATAATACTGGTCAGAAATTTGAAATAGCCATACAGCAAGTAAAAGCAACATTGAATAACATTATCATTACATTCGACTCTTTCAAGAAAAAAAGTACAGTGGCTGATTCTTCAAGGTGCAAAGAATTGACGTGTAGAACTAGGTTCGTGAAATTAGCCAACCACTTCAGTGCATCCAGTTTCTTCAGCATTCAATTGCCTGCCAATTTTGGCCAACAAGAATGCATTCCTGAACCATAGCAGCAGAGTGGATTAGCACTGCTGCCACGCAGTGCTAGAGACCTAGGTTCGACTCCTGGCTTGGGTCACTGTCTGTGCAGAGTCTCCCTGTGTCTGCATGGGTTTTATTCAGGAGCTCCAGTTCCCTCCCACACTCTAAAAGATGTGCTGATTAGGTGGATTGGCCATGCTAAATTCTCCCTCAGTGTACCTGGATAGCCGGATCGTGTTGACTAGGGTAATTCCACAGTAGTTTCAATGCAGTGTTAATATAGGCCTACTATGACACTAATAAAATTTAAACATTATGAAGCAAATGGTTAATTGGAAATCAGACTCCCAAGAATGTTGCAGTTTCAAACATTAGTGAGACATACTCCAGTGAAAACACTGAGCATTTAGATAGAAAATACTAATTATCTCTGATGACATGACCCAAGGCAATATGTTATTGAAATAGTGTCTCATTTATCTTTTTTTTAATAACTAATCAGGCAGAAATATAGTGCAGAATCAGGCTCCTTGCTTACTTAGTGAATTGAATCACCATAAAATTAAATATGCGTGCATGGCCTCAGTAGAACTTATAATTTTAGAAAGCAACTCCTGGCAAAAATTACCCTTCTATAATTGGTATTGTGGTAAAAGAATTGAGTTACTTCCATCACCTAACCAATGCTATATTAATTAAATAATTTTATTAGTGTTTTCCCCTGTGGAAGTTAAGTCAAAGTTTCATAGTATGGAAGTTAAATTGTTCAAATTAAAGTTTCATGTTTTCTCTGTACAGTAATGGAAAATGTTTATCAGCTTACAGATCTTTGAAAGGGGTCAATGTCCGCTATTCAGCCTGAATGGGCTAATCTTCATCTATGTAGGCCCCATATCATTCTGTTTTTTGGTCTTTACCAGAGGGTGAGCAAGACCAGATTTTTCCATAACAAATACCAAAGGCGAGATATGGGGATATGCTATGCAAATGGAGGATTAGCCGAAGATAGCTTTTCATTGAATGAGAAAGGGCAAAAATCCAGGGTTTAATTGGTGAATATGTAAGGAAATGAAGGATTAGAAAAATTGCTTTTATTTGATTTGTTGTAATTGCCAAATTGTTTAAGTTCAGAAACACTTGCAGGAATACTGCAAGCTGGTTTCTCCTTGTAGACAAGTCATTAAAGGCCTTATATCAGATTATGCATAATGTCTAGTGCTGTTTTTATCCAAGAGTGCTGAAGGTTGCTGGTACCCAGGTTCTCTGACACTTGCATCTCCCAGAGTAAAGATGTCTCAGTTGAAGTGCTGTTTATCGTGAATAAAAAGTTTCCTGAAAATGCGGGACAAAATTGGAGAAAAGACTGATGCGCTTTGTTTTGGGCATCATCTTTGCCTACAACTAAAAGGGTTTGACAAATAGTAGGATTTGAAAGCTCTGAACAGCACAGATTCAAGAGGAATTTGTTCCTCCTTTGAAACATGTTACGGCAAAGCCACGCAGACTGAAGTGTTTGGTATTTGCATCCCTTTGACGCAAACAAGTTTCACGATGACATGACAAACAATTTAAGACAATGAAAAGGGTAGAAAGAATTCAATATTTTAAAATACTAATGGAGAAAATAAAAAATACTCACTAGCTCTAATGTTGCATTAATTATAGTCAGACAACATTTTGGCCTTAACTATTTTCTGTGGGAGTGAATTCCACACATTCACCACTCTCTGGGTGAAGAAATTTCTCCTCACCTCAGTTCTAAAAGGTTTACACCTAATCCTCAAACTATGACCCCTAGTTCTGGATTTTCCCACTATCGGGAATGTTCTTTCTACCCTGTCTAAATCTATTAAAAGTGTATAAGTTTCTATCAGATCTCCTTTCACTTTTCTGAACTCCAGTGAACATAATCCTTAACTGACTTAGTATGACAGATCTGCCATCCCAGGAATCAGCTGATAACAAAGAACAACACAGCACAGGAAACAGGCCCTTCGGCCCAACGAGCCCGCGCCGCTGTCCTAACGTCTTAATGACATATAGAGACCAATATAGGGACAATTTGTTACCCAATCAGCCTAAGAGCACATTTTTGGGATGTGGGAGGAAACCGGAGCACCCAGAGAAAACCCACGCAACCACGGGGAGAACGCGCAAACTCCCGCAGACACAGGCCCAAATCCATGTGTCTGCACAGCAACAGCAATAGTCTCTGAGCTGTCATGTTGCCCATCTGATGGTCCAGTGTAAGCATACACTAACGACGTGAAGCACTAGGCCACTCCTGAAGTAACCTCCAGGAGCAGCCCTCGCACGACCTGCCAAATGCATGCACCTTGTTGGTCAACAAGGTGGACCGAATAGCATGTGGAAACAATTAAAGTATTTAAACAGTCCTCATATATCCCTCTATCTGCAGACCGCTCATGTGGCTGTCCAAGAGACCCTTAAACAACCTTAGCGTGCCTGCTCCCACCACCTTACTCGGTAGTGCATTCCACACCCCACTACCCTTTGTGTGAAAAAATGCCCTCTAATATTAGTCTTATACATAGCCCCCCTCACCCTAAGGCCGTGACCCCTCGTTCTAACCGAATCTAATGGTGGAAAAAGCTTACCACCATTTACTCTATCTATACCCCTCATAATCTTATATACCTCTAATAGATCCCCTCTCAGCCGACGTCTTTCAAGTGCGTTCAACCCCAGTGCGTTCAACCTTTCCTCGTAAGACAGTCCTTCCATACTAGGCAGCATCCTGGTAAATCTCCTCTGCACTCTCTCCAGGGACTCCACATCCTTCCGGTAGTACGGCGACCAGAACTGGACGCAGTACTCCAAGTGAGGCCTAACCAACGTTCTATACAATTGCAACATCAGACTCCTACTCTTGTATTCTATACCCCTTCCTATGAAGGCTAACATACCATACGCTTTCTTTATCACTTTCTCCACCTGTACTGACACCTTCAGAGACTTGTGAACCTGCACCCCAGGTCTCTCTGCATCTCTATACTCCGGATAGTTTTACCTTTTATCCTATAACTCCCCTCTACAGTATTCCGGCCAAAATGCATCACCTAGCATTTATCTGGATTAAATTCCATTTGCCATCTATCTGCCCAATCTACCAGCCTATCAATGTCCTGTTGTATTGCCTGGCACTGCTCCTCAGTCCCCGCCAATCCAAGGATCTTAGTGTCATCAGCAAATTTGCTGATCACACCACCTACCCCCTCTTCCAAGTCATTTATATAAATCACAAATAGAAGAGGTCCTAGTACTGAGCCCTGTGGCACACCACTAGTGACTGACCTTCAGTTGGAAAAAGAGCCTTCCACTAATACCCGCTGTCTCCTCCTCCCAAGCCAGTTCTCAACCCATCTACATACCTGGCCCTGTATCCCATGCGCCTTCACCTTTTTTATCAGCCTACCATGGGGAACCTTGTCAAACGCCTTACCGAAATCCATGTAGACGACATCAACAGCTTGTCCTTCATCAACCGTTTTTGTCCCCTCTTCAAAAAATTCCACTAGATTCGTAAGGCACGACCTCCCCTTAACGAAGCCATGCTGCGTATCCCTGATCAGATCGCAGTGCTCCAGATGCTCATACATCCTGTCCCTGAGGATCCTCTCCATTAGCTTACCTATAACTGAAGTCAAGCTCACCGGCCTGTAGTTCCCTGGGTTATCCCTCTGACCCTTTTTGAACAACGGTACTACATTTGCAATCCTCCAGTCCTCTGGGACCTCACCTGTGTCCAAAGAAGAGACAAAGATTTGCGTCAGAGGCCCAGCAATGTCATCCCTCACCTCCCTTAGCAGCCTGGGATAAATACCATCAGGCCCCGGAGCTTTATAAGTCTTTATGCTGCCTAAAAGCCCCAACACTTCTTCCCTTGTAATGATTATTTCCTTTAACGGGTCCTCAAATTTCTCAAAGCTGGCATCAGATATCAGGCCCCTCTCCCGCGTGAATATCGACGCAAAGTATTCATTCAGGATCTCCCCCATTCCCTCAGGCTCTAAGCATAGATCCCCTCCTCTGTCCCTGAGAGGTCCAATCTTCCCTCTAACCATCCTTTTGCTCCTTACATAGGAGTAAAATGCCTTAGGATTTTCCTTAATCCGACCTGCCAAAGCCATTTCGTGGCCCCTTTTTGCCTTTCTGACACCCCTTTTAAGATCCTGTCTACACTCTCTATATTTTTCCAGCGCTGCCTCTGTCCCCAATTGCCTGGATCTAACGTACGCCTCCTGCTTCTTCCTGACCAAGTCCTCACATCCCTAGTAACCCGCGGTTCTCTAATCCTACCCTTTCCATCCTTTCTCCTTACCGGCACGTGTCTATCCTGCAAAAATTTTAGTTTTCTCTTGAAAGATTCCCACATGTGCAGCGTTGACCTACCCTCGAACAGCTTATCCCAGTCGGTATCCTTAAGATCCTGCCTAATCTGGCTATATCTAGCCCTCCCCCAGTTTAACACCCTCCCCTTAGGGCAGGCTTCATCTTTTTCCATTAATACCCTAAAGCTGTGATGGGTGGCGAGAGGCTAGTGGGCCCAGAGATTTCAGTCCCCGGCCTGCTAATGATGTTCAAAACACAGGATAATGAGAGACTGTATGCATTAGGCAGTTCCACACTGATTTTTGGTGGGGAGCTGACGGCGCTGGAAATCCGGCGCTCAGGCGTGGATGCCCATGTGGATCCTGCAAATCGGTCACCGCTGGAGTCTCCTGGCTTGCTGCGCTAAAAAAACAGCAGGATGGGAGAATTACTCCCATAATATTAGTAAGCTCATAGCAAAGGACAGAAACATTCAACAGCAGATAACCAGTCAGTAGTGAATGATACATTTAAATAGTTTTGCTGTGAGTTTCTGCTTGCTGCCGCAGGAGAGTTGAATTGTAAGGGGTTAAGAAAGGATGTTGACTGCAGTGTTGAGCAACACTGGCATTACATCAATGTTATAATCTGCCTGCTCTGAATTTCCCCATGGAAATTCACTGCCTGTACATTAATGCTTGCACCAATATAGTATCTGGCATGATTCCCCCCACAGCAGTATGTGTTTGTCTGTTTAGAATGTGTTCAAGTTCATTTAGTTATTAGTGTCACAAGTCAGCTTATATTACCATTGCAATAAAGCTACTGTGAAAATTCCCATTCTGGCGCCTGTTCAGGTACACTGAGGGAGAATTTAAAGTTTATTTATTAATCACAAGTAAGGCTTAAATTAATACTGCAATGAAGTTACTGTGAAATTTGCCTGGTTGCCAAAGTCTGGCACTTTTTGGGTCAATGCATCTAACCAGCACGTCTTTCAGAATGAGAGAGAAAACTGGAGCACTCAGGGGGAATTCACAAATATGGTGAGAATGTGCAGATTTTGTATAGACTGTGACCCAAGCCAGGAATCGAACCTAGGTCCCTGACGCTGTGAAACAGCAATGCTAACCACTGTGCCATCATGCCACCCATTCAGCATGGCTAATGCACCTAACCAGCATGTCTTTCAGACTGTGGGAGGAAACCAGAGCATCCGGAAGAAACTCCACTGCAGATCTAAGCCAGGAATTGAACCTGGGTCCTTGGTACTGTGAGGCAAACCACTGCTAACTACTGTGCCACTCACACTGAAGGTCACTTGTCAGGCCCAAAAATTGACACCAATGTTTTCAGCTATCTTTTTCAAAAAATCTGAGAAAATGTGTTGTTCTGTTGAATGGAAGATACTTCTCTTGATCATGCCTGAGATTTTCTACCAGCTGCTATCTTTAGTATGTTAGTAATCCATGGAGCAGGTAGGATCATGCCAGTGCCTCCCATTGAAGGAACAGCAACATGAGGTGCTGCTAACTTCTCGATCAAAGTCAGTTATATGTTTCAAAAAAAAACAATTGGAATATGGGGGGATCTGCCAGTTAGTACTCCGGCATGTCTGAGAGGGTCTTCCCAACACCATCTTCAATAAGACTAGGAAAGGAAACAGAAGTGATTGTGGTGCTTTTCATAACTTCACAGCACCATAATAATCTGACCCTAAGTTACCTCTGCAGTTTAATCGGTAAAGATTTGCAGTCGATATAGTATTTTGTGATTGTTCCAGTCTCAGTCTGGAATCTTGACAATATGCCAGCCCAGGGGCGGTGGTGGTGGTAGTGGTGGGGGGTGGGGGGTGGGGGGTGGGGGAGGAGGAGTGAGAATCTCTTATTGAAATTACTTAGGAAACTCGAAAACTGACAATGCTATGACTTTATTCAGTGAAAGGCACAAAAATGAATCCAATAATTTACAGGCTAGTCGGTTTAACTTCAGTGTCAGAGAAAAGTTTAGGAATCCCATACAAAATTAATGGCCACTGGATTAACGAAGGAAAATGTGCATGGAATTGTTAAAGGGAAATTGTCTTTAACTAAGTGGTTATATTGAGGTAACAGGGAGGGTTGATGAGGGTAATAGGGTTGATGCGGTCTACATGATATACAAAAGTCATTTATTTGATCAAGTGCTAGATTGTAGGTTTGCCTGCAACGTTGGAATAAAAGAAACAGTATATCATGGAGACAGAGGTGGCTGAATGACATGAGGCTTGTTTTTCAGATTGATGATAGACAGTGGACTTCTCCACAGAGACACTGTGTTGGGATCATTGCTTTTCGTAATCTATATTACTGATCTATAACTGGATGTACAAGCTACTATTTTGCATAACACTTGAAAGAATATTGAATTGTGAACAGATAATAATAGGTTTCAAGAGAACATGGACAGGTTCTTCAATTCACTTGATTGCCACTACATCCATTTCCTCCATCGATGATGCTCAGTAGCAGCAGTGTGTACTCGCTACAAGACGCACTGTAGCAATTCACCAAAGATCCTTAGCACCTTCCAAACCCATGACCACTTCCATCTCGAAGGACAAGGGTAGCAGATACATGGGAACATCACCACCTGCAAGTTCCCCTCCAAGTCACTCAACATCCTGACTTGGAAAAATATCGCTGTTCTTTCACAGTTGCTGGGTTAAAAGCCTGGAATTCCCTCCCCAAACGGCATGGACTGCAGCGATTCAAAAAGGCAGCTCATCACCACATTCTCAAGGGCAAATAGGGATAGCCAATAAATGCTGGCTAGTCAACCATGCTCACGTGGGAAAAATGTGACAGATGAAATGCAATACAGAGAAATATGAAGTGATACATTTTGGTAGGAAGAAAGAAAGGCAATATAAAATAAATAGAACAATTCAAATGGTGGTGCAGGAGCCGTGATCATACGTGTGTACAAATTGTCACCGGTGACAGGGCAGATTGAGAAATTGGTTAAAAAGGCAAACAGGAATAAGGATAAGGACGTGAGCTCTGGCACTATTCATCTTTTAATCCTTTCATTTATCCTGATGCACAGCCCATAAATATCTAATCCTGGAGTGAAGGCTTAGTATTATGTCATTGGAAGATTTTTATTTATGTTTTGGGACAAAGTGCCAAATGGAAAGAATGGAAAGAGCAGTCAGCGGCAGCCGGGATGCAGCTGAGTCCCCAGTCTGAGATTTGGTCAATGAATGGGCTTTCAACCCAGTAACGTTGAAGACATTGTGGATGATGACTGCCAGCATGATTAAGGTTACTGATGACAAACTTGGCACAGAATTTCAGTGCTCTTATTGGTGAACTGCAGAGTATCATGTGTAGTGGTCCATTTTGGCAGGAATAATGGGATGAAGGAGTACAATATAAGGGGTAAGCGTCTTAGCTGTGCTGTAGAGCAGAAGGATCTCGGGGTCCGGGTCCGTAGGACTCTGAAATCGGCCTCGCAGGTGGAGGAAGTGGTCAGAAGGCATATGGTGTATTGGCCTTCATTAATCGAGGAATAGAGTTTAGGAGTCAGGAGGTAATGATGCATCTTTATAAGACTCTTGTCAGACCCCAGTTGGAGTATTGTGCGCAGTTCTGGTCGCCTCATTATAGGAAGGATGTAGAGGCCAATGAGAGGGTTCAGAGGAGATTTACAAGGATGCTGCCTGGATTGGGAGGCAGGCCTTATGAAGATAGGTTGAGGGAGCTGGGACTCTTCTCACTGGAGAGACGTAGGTTGAGAGGCGACCTGATAGAGGTTTATAAAATGTTGAGAGGAATAGATAGGGTGGACTCTCAGAGACTATTTCCCCGAGCGGAAATGGTCACTACGAGAGGACACAGATTTAAGGTGCAGGGAAGCAAATACAAAGGAGATGTCAGGGGTAGGTTTTTCACTCAGAGGGTGGTGAGTGAATGGAACCGACTGCCGTCGGAGGTTGTTGAGGCAAACTCACTGGGGTCTTTTAAGAGACTTCTGGATGAGTATATGGAAAAGAATAGGATAGGGGGTTATAGATAGGTCTGTTGATTGGTAGATGTGATTGGCGCAACTCGTGGGCCGAAGGGCCTGTTTGTGCTGTATTGTTCTATGTTCTGTGTTAATCTTGATGTAGTGGAGGAAAGAATACTTATTATGGAAATGGTACAGTGATTAGCACTGCTATCTCAAAGCACCAGGAACTTGGCTTTGGTTCCTGGCTCAGGTAACTGTCTATGTTGAGTCTGCATATTCTCCTTGTGTCTGCGTGGGTTTCCTTTGGATGTTCTGGTTTTGTCCCATGTTCTGAAAGATGTGCTGGTTAGGTTATTGGCAATGCTAAGTTCTCCTTTAGTGTACCTGAACAGGACCCGAGTGTGGTGACTAGGAGATTTTCACAGTAATTTCATTGCAAAGTTAATGTAAGCCTACTTGTGACATTCATAAATAACCTTTAAATTTTCCTCAGTTGAGGCTTTCAATCCTTGGAAAATCAGCTAAGTGATATATCAGATATCCTGATCAATCTGGAGAGCTAGGCTTGGAGGAGAGATGTCCATGTGACTCGATTTTCAATAGAAGATGAAGGCAAACTCCTAGCTAAATGTTTTGAGAACTGTTTATCATGTTTTCATCATCTCAATATGAAAGCTAGACATATTCATCTTGAAGTGGCACATCATATTCTGTTTTTGAGGCCTGGCCTCTGGTTGGTAACCATGTTTTCTCATGGTTACTTGCAGATATTTCGCTGTGGCTGTAAAGCATCTGGATATTATCTGAATGCACTTTGCCTGGTTTGATTCCTGGGAGTGATATCTGATGGATCCTTAAGGTTGCTCGATAACATTACTAAGTAAGGATTTCTTAACTCCATGGATAGCAATAATTTGGAGTCATCATCTGCAATTCATTGCTATATCAGGATTTTGCTCTTTGTTATTACACTAGCTTTTTGCTTCTGTGATGCTTTGTATCATGTTGACAGGAGTGATCAGTATATGAGCACTGTTTACCTGTTATTCTTGGAAAAACAGGGATGGACACTTGTTTATAATGGAATACATTCCTTAGCGTGTTCCTTTCATTACTCCAAGCTTAAGGCACAAATTTGATCCTACTATATTCTTATTGTGCCAGAGATCTAAGGTAGCACAGGGGACTTCTGGCCCTGTATTAAAATTGAATCCTATTGGTTTAAGATCCTTAAAGAACTTGGAAGTTTTGAGGAGTGCGCTGATTAGGTTGTACGGCACTATGGCTGTGTGATATCTGTTTTTTCTGATAATCTTTGCATTTATAATGATGGAATATACTATATGGCATCCTTTATTCTTACCACGGCTAATATCAATAGCGCCACTGTGGGGAAGCGGGTAGCTGGCTTTGAGGTAGAGATTACGGGTATGACCCAAGAGATCTCACAGCTGGTAAGGAAAATCCCCATAGAACTATTAGTGTTGCGTAATTTTTTTTCTGCATTATATTTTGGGGTCAAAGAATCTCTGACTGATTCCTGTAAAGGTGCAGACAGAGCAGATATCCTACGATTTTCTTTTTAATCAATGTTGCCTCTGTTGTAGCTGGAAATGTACTTTGGTGCGTGCCTAAACGTGGCACAGGAATCTCTGACTGTCCAGCCTTTTCCTGTACCTCTGTCAATATCCTAGATTCTCTTGGCTAAAGGGCAGGAGTTACTTTGAAAATCTTGGAACGTGCAGGGAATACGATTGTTGAGGTGGAAAGCATCCCTTGGCATGCTGCTTTGATGAAGTAGAAGAGATTTAGCCTAGAATGCCACGCCATCTGCATTACTTTAAGGCTCAGAAACAGATGTGATGCTATTATATTGATGTGCCAGTGATGCAGGGTGGGTGTGGAGTCTACCCACTTTGCTTTTTGCCCTGTGTCAACATTAAATCCTAACTGTTTGGTATCCTTGAAGAGCATGAGAAGTTATTTTGGCTTTGGCAGTACAAGCAAATATCCTTTGTTTGTGACTGGTTTCTTTGTTTTGTTGGAGGATGCGCTGTATAGGCTGTGAGGCACTTATCCTATTAAAGGAGGGATGACTGTGTCTTTTCTTAAAACGGAGAAGGTTAATGTAGCTTTATTCCAAGAAACTCTCCTGGAGGATGGGGTGGGGATCAGAATGGGGTGCCTCCTGTGGGCAGCTGTGTCAGCAGTTTGTCGAGACACTCCATTTACATAGAAACTAGAAGCAGGAATAGGCCATTCAATCTCACATTATCCTTAATAAGATGGCTCTTCTTCTTGATGCTAAGGTTTCACCGGATCAAGCAAATAAGTCCTGTTGCCTATGGAGCTCAAGCACGTATTTTGCTTTGGATCCTGCAATAAGTAGGGCTCTGCATTGTCAGACTTAGTTTATCCATTAGTTATGTGGCCCAGTCTCTAGTATCCTTGAGGTGAGGGCGTGTCCCTTAAGATTAAGCTTTGTTACTCCCCCATCCCTGAAACATCCTTTCACTGTTTGTATTGTTGGAGGTGCTATTTGTAATGAATAATCCAATTATAGGATTGCTCTTGTCTCTTTCTGTATGTGTAAGTGGGAAAATGATTACACATTACTGTACCAATCCTTGAGGCTTTGCAAAAGGGGGGAAAATATTCAATAAAAATTTATTCAACAAAAGGCACACAGGATCCTGGATTTTATGGAGACACATGGAATACATAAGCAAGAAGGCAAGGATGACAACAAAATGCTGGAAAATCTCAGCAAGTCTGATAGCATCTGCAGGGAGGGAATAGAGATAATGTAGAAATGCCGATGTTGGACTGGGGTAAACACAATAAAAGTCTAAGAAAGTCTAAGTAAGACTTCTTACGGAGAGAATAGAGTGCAGGAGTGGAATTTTACCAGCGTGTCTGCTGTTCTCCAAACTTCACCCGCCCCCAGATTCAGGGCAGGATTGCCAGTACAATTCCAGACAACATTTCGAATCTAGAGCACCTTTTGGGGTGAAGGATCATCCAGATTCGAAACTTCATCCTTTCCTCACAGATGCTGTCAGACTTGCTGAGATTTTTCAGAATTTCCTTTTTTGTTTCAAGATTCCAGCATCTGCAGTACTTTCCTTTTAAGGCAATGATGAACCTTTTATAAAATACCAGTTCACCCTCAGCTGGAATATTTTGCCCAATTCTGATCTTCAGATTTGAGGAGGGATGAGAAGGCAGAAAAGATTTACAAAATTGGTTCTAGGAATCAGCAGATCCCTTTTCATGGATAGATTGGGCAATCTGAGGGTTGAGTACCTGAAAAGAACTATTTTCAGAGATAAAGACGATGAATGGGACTAGCTGAGTCAAGCAGGTATAGACTGGACAAGCCAAAGGGCCTGTTTGGTGCAGTAACCAGAGGCACAGTTGATGGTTGTACTCTTTGTGCACTATACATGATTGTCTTCCAGGAACTGCTAACAAGATCTTTATATTCAATATTTCTAAAGTTACACCATTAGGTCAAATAGTTCAGCTGCATATAATGCTGATGCGCGGTTATGGACCTCCAACTAGATGTTAAGCTTTCAGCTATGTATTTGTGACCTCAATTTTAAAAAGTGACATAATCCTGCGACTCCAACACTGCTCCTTATTTATATTTTTAATTCATTCATAGCATTTGGGCACTGCTGGAAAGGCCAGCATTTATTGGCCATCTTTAACTGTTTGTAACAGTGCAGAAAGAGGGCATTTGACCCATTGGGTCTGCACCAACAAGAGCATCCCACCCAGGCCCTCCCCTCCGCCCTATACCAGTAACCCCGTACATTTACCATGGCTAATCCACCTAACCTACACATCTTGCATTTGTAGCAAGCCAATGTGCCATTTTATTTAATCGTATGCCATCACCATGGTAACAGCATCCAACAAGACTAACAAAATTGGCTGGTTCAAATCATACATCAGCCCTGTGGTATTTGCAACAAATCTCACATTTCTCATTCACATTTCATAATTACATAAATGTGTACAATTTATACCCTCATTTTTTTCTGCATTATGTATCATGAGCAGCAGCTACACTGACATGCCCTTGTATAAATCATAGAATCTCTACAGTTCAGAAAGAGGTCATTCATCCCAGGGAGATTGCACCGACACCAATCCACCCAAGTCCCATCCCTGTAAACCCATATATTTTCCCTGCTTAATCCCCCTGCCGCTAAGGAGTGATTTAGCACGGCCAATCAACCTAACCCGCACATTTTTGGGAGTGTGGGAGGAAACAGGAGCACCCGGAGGAAGCCCACACAGACACGGGGTGAATCTCCAAACTCCACACAGACAGTGATCCATGTTGAGAATCAAACCTAGGTCCCTGGCACAACGAGGCTGCAGTGCTAACCACTGTGCTACCCTCAAACACAGTGTCTTTCTCAGTCATTTCAGGGGGCAGTTAACATTCAACCACATTGCTGAGTCTGGAGATACATATAGGCTAGATCGCACAGGCATGGCAGATTTTCTTTCTTCAAGGAGAGCAGTGAACCAGATAAGATTTTATAAAAATCCAATGGTTACAAGGTCCACATTCCTGATCTTTTAATTAATTTTCCAATGGCAATTTGCATTATTAGTCCAGGCCGCTGGCTGTCAAGGTCAGTAAGCAACCACCATTCCTAGAGGCACCAACTTCAGTTTTAATTAAATAAAACTTATTAACCCTTTAGTTATCGTCCACTATAAGAAGTCAATATCCTGTAAAAGTGAATCTGTGGTTGAGTTTATAACTATCGTGTTTTTGGAGCTCACTTTCACTTTATTAGCCACAGCTCACCTAATAGAATTTTTTTCCTTTTCTCCCATAATGGAGCGAAGGTAACCAATCCCATTAGACTCTTATAAAGGTTGAGAAGTTCGTAGCAACCTCTTTGATACCAAGGAGGAAACTTAAGTCACGTCCAACCTTAAGAGCAGCAATTGTTTTTGGACACAGATGAAGTAACTGACACAGTCGGTGGTGAGATTTAATTTTCTGTAACAGAGGTGGTCTGTTGATTGGTCGACTCTTTTGGTTGTACGAAAGAATCGGGTAAAATTTCAGCATGGTCCACCAGTTCATAAGAATCGCGCATATTAGACAGGCCGTACCAAAATACTATCCACTGTCCAGTTGTGAAGCTTCCATCACACTGCTTGAAATACCTGCACAAGAGAAGACCGCGTATATTGACCATGGTTGTGACAAAATCAACACATCCGAAAAGCTAAATCAAAATGAGAATCAAATTAATCAAAGCAAGAAATAAAGTCACATTGGATTTATATTTACTGGGATTTTTAGAAGGATAAGAAGAATATAGGGTTCAAAGGGGCGTTAACAGTGCAGATGCTGAAAGGATTTCCCCATCCCACTCTGTGCAGGAATCTAGAATTGGGGGCACAGTTTTGAAGGGGTCGCCCATTTAAGACAAGTAGAAGATAAGGATTTCCTCCCCCTACTGCAGAGGGCATTGGAGGCGATGTCATTGAATCTACTCAAGGCTGAATTGCATAGGAGTCTAGGGTTGCAGGCAATAGATAGAAATTGAGGCCAAGGTTGGACCAGCCATGAATGGTGGAATTGTCTCCTGCTCCTATTTTTTGTGCTCTTAGGAATAAGGGTAAGGTTAGATAATGAGGAAGAATCAGTTATTCACAACACTTCTTTCTGAGGTACAGCATTTAATCACTTTTATACAAGTCTGACATTGTACCAATAACATTCAAGGCTGAGTTTTGGAATGCTTACTTATTTTAATGTAGATCACTGCCTTTCCTGAAGTGGTAGACCACATTGCTAGTAGGGCTGCCTGCAATTGACCAGAAATTATTGAGATTGAACTGAATTTTGGGGAGAAAGAGGATTGTGAACTCCAGACATCCAGCTGCCAGCCACTAACAGAGATACCTGCTAGAAACTGCACGTGGTTGTCTGGTGAGGACAGCACTGTTAAAGCTAACAATGATCAAACAGTCCATTGCCCTTTACATGATAGGCAATCAGGCAAGATAGCAGAGCAATTCTAGCAGTAAAGGTACTATATTCAGGAAATTAACAAGGGGAGAAAATTGGGAGAAGACATTTATTGGTCCAGGTTTAATTTAATAAACACTGGTCCGAGATCAAGATGCCAAGAGGTCCTGAATCTGCCGTGCCCTTTCTGTAATGGCTGTAGTTATGAGAATTTGGTTTGGTGTATTTGGTTGTAATTTGGTTGTTTCTCAGTCAAGCCGGCTTGTACGTGGCATCGACTTGCCAATATCTCATTCAGGTGGCTGTTGCATACAAGCAGGCTTACCTCTAGAAATTAGTTTCTATGCCAGTCTGGCTATCCAGCTCTGTCTGTGCCACCCAGTCTCTGCTTCGGTTTGCTGATGTGTCTGTACGTTACGCAAGTAAACATAACAGAAGATTAAGAAAAGCAGACAGAGGCAGGAGAAACAAGAGTGGCAAAAGAAAAAGGGGGAAGTGGCTGGGTGGGGTGGAGGGGTGGTGTCGAGAATGGGGATGTTAGCAACAAAGACAAAGTGAGGGTGAAAAAAGCAGAAAGGCAGGGCTGGAGGAATAGGTGAATGGCAGGATTGGCAATAGTACTGCATGACTAGTACCTGTTACATCTCAATAACTAGGCATATTGTCTGGTGTGCACTGTCCTTTTTATTGTTTGGTTTCTATGTTTTGATCTGAAACGTAGATGGAACGTACCAGGGATTGATTCTGTTTGTCGCCCTCGATCTCCAGAATAGCGCGTCAAAATCCTGCCGAATACATTCCCATAACATCAGGCTGGTACCTTGGCCACGTTTATTTGTACTGACAACAAATTTGTCAAGGTATGGCATCCCATCCAAGACAGGCTCCGTGGTGATAATTGCAGCAGCACTGTACCTGCAGCAATGCAACAAAAAGTAGTTACGAAGAGCTATTCAAATCCTATTCCTATGTTATTAATCATTGCAACAAGTTGCATGCTACAGTCACTATTTTCACCATTAGAAAATAACTTAAGAAACAGAAACTCGAATAGATCAAATGTCTTGGAAGCCTGTTCCACTTTTCAACATGGTGATGCCTGATAGAATCATTACAGCTCAGAAAGAAGCCCCTCACATCTGCACTAACAACAATTCCACCCAAGCCCTATTCCCATTACCCCATGTATTTACCCTGCCAATCTCCCTGACACTAAGGAGCAATTCAGCATGGCCAATCAACATAACGTGCACAGCTTTGGAGTGTGGGAGGAAACCAGAGCACCTGGAGGAAACCCACGCAGACATAGGGAGAACGTGCAGACTCCAAGTGCTTCGGTTTCCTCTCAGTCTGAAAGACGTGCTGCTGAGTGCATTGGTCATGCTAAATTCTCTTTCAGTGTACCCGAACAGATGCTGGAATATGGGGATTTCCACAGTAACTTTATTGCAGTGTTAATGTCAGTGAACTTGTGACATTAATAAATAAACTGAAACTTTTCATTCTGTCTACACTATGAGCTTGTGTCACTTTTCAGATATCTTGAGGTCGACTGAAAGCAGGTGCTATCCTTATTTAACAGTTGATATTGGAGAAAGCACTGATGCAGTCTCAAAATGCCACAGTCACTAAGCATGAATTAATAGGCTTACCCTTCAGATAAATAAATAGAATGTAGCCTGGGATTCAGTACTGAAATGTAGTCCTTGCATAGATCTTTCCCAAAAGATTTATTTATCAGTGATATTAGACGGCTTGTGTCTATTTCATCGAGGCTTGTGTATCTGCGGATGGGTTCAGCATTTTTGAATAACGTCCCAGCTCCTGTAATGAAATCAAAAATATTATTCACAATCATCATCTCTAATCTATGTGCAGTGGTACTGACATTGATTTCTCGCCTTGTGGAGACATTATACTTCTTGGTCAGTGATACTGTCACAGCTGCAAGGCTGCTTCTATTGCTCATTTAAATAGCCATTACTCATAAGCCAAGCTGCATAGTATCCTTCAACCCATGCCATTTTTAGAGGAGATCACTGGGTAGCAACCAAGTTTAAACTCTGGCTAGTGTGGCGACTAAGGGATTTTAACAGTAACTTCATTGCAGTGTTATTATAAGTCTACTTGTGACCCAATAATTAAATTTTAATTCAGCACTTTATCCTGTTTGAGTTGTATGAGCAGGCAGATTTGGAAAGGGTATTATCTGATTGGTGAATAAATTGGATCACCAAGATCTGTTACCATGAGAAACCGAGATGCCTGTAGTTTAATGAGAATTTGAGCTTACACTTTACGAGCTATCCCTGCAATTCCATAGTTCAATCCTTTGCATCCCAGACACCAAAAACTTGGAGTCCTGCTCTAGATAGGCTGAGAATCAATTCGTTTTGTGGCTACTCGTGAGCTGGTTTGTCTTCTAGGCAAATGACGTATATACTCCAAACTTCATCCTTAGTTAGATACAAGAAGCAAAAATCATTCTAAATGCTTTCCCTGTAGCAAGAGGGCATGATCACAGAAACCTTAAAGTGCTGAAGGAGGCTGTTCGGCCCATCGATTCTGCACTGACCAGAATCTCACCCAGCCCCTGTCCCCATGGCTCCATGTATTTACCCTGCTAATCCCCTGACACTAAGGGGCAATTTACCATGGCCAATCAGCCTAACCAGCACCTCTTTCGGACTGTGGGAGGAAACTGGAACCACTGCAGGAAACACACACAGACATGGGGGAGAATGTGCAAACTCCGCACAGACAGTGATCCAAGCTAGGAATCAAACCCAGGTCCCTGGCGCTATGGGACAGCAGTGCTAACCACCTGTCTGAAATATATTCCTATTGTACTTGATACTAGGGAATCCGTGGAATCAGTTTGATAATCAAATTAATCAGGATGTAAGCAAGAATTTTAACTGAAACTGTTAATCTCAAATTTAATACAAACTGGATTTGAATAAGGCATATTATAACATATTTTATTCTTTTTAGAAACATAGAAACTAGAAATAGGAGCAGGCCATTCAGCCCTTCGAGGCTGCTCCACCATTTATTTTGATCAAGGCTGATCATCGAACTCAATAACCTGATCCCTCCTTCCTTCCAAATCCCTTGGTTCTGTTAGCCTCTAAAGCTATATCTAATTTCTTCTTGAAGTTTGATAATGTTTTGGCCTCAACTACATTCTATGGTCATGAATGACACATATCCACCATCCTCTGGGTGAAGAAATTTCTCCTCACCTCAATTCTAAAAGGTTTATCCCTTATCCTTAAACAATGCCCCCTAGTTCTGGACTTTAAAGATAGAGATTGCTAAGTGTCTTGCACGGTGGCAATTTCAAAATATTCTTTCACTCCAATATGTTTGTCTATCTTGAGGACTTCTTCAATTTGGATCGTAATATATGATATATATATTCTGAATATATATATATTCAGAATATTGATATATTCTGTCTATCTTTTTGCTACTGCATCTCTTTCAATTTCTTGAACCATTTTTGTCATTTACAAACCCACTATCTGCTGTTATTCTTTTCTTTCTGTTAAAGATTCCACCTTCTGGTGTATAAATCTCACTTTGCGATTTTGTTCCAGCTCCAATACTTGCTCACAATCTTATAATACAATTCCTTGTTAACCTGTCTACATGCATTCTTTATTTTCTGTTCAATTTCACTATATGCAGTCATGTTTCATGATGATATCTTTGTGATATCAGAGATAAAGAAAGCTTTGAAATTCATGAGCGTAGAAATAGTACCAGCCATACAATGAAGTAACAACAGAACAGCTAAATGCCCCTGGAGTAACACAATTAGAAATGACTGGGATAGTTAAGTGATCTAAGAAATCAAAAACAATTTATTGCATTCAGTTTTGAACTATAAGCTTAATGAGTCATCTCGATGAGTGATCTTGTATTTCAAAATGGGAAGGAGGTAATGTTTATTTATTAATGCCACAGGTTGGCTTACGTTAACAGTGCAATGAAGTTCCTGTGAGTTTTCCTAGTTGCCACACTCCAGCACCTGTTCAGGTCAATGTGGGAGGGAACCAGAGCACCCAGAAGAAACCCACACAGACACGGGGAGAACGTGCAAATTTCATACAGATAATGCCCAAGCTGGGAATCGAACCTGGGTCCATGGGACTGTGAAGCAGCAGTGCTAACCACTATGCTACCGTGCTAGCTGGTAGCACAGCGGCTAGCACTGTAACATCACAGTTGGAATTGAAATTGGTGAAGCACGGTTTGGGTTTAAACCTGGAGTAGAATAAGAAAGGGACTATTTAACCTAAGAATAATCTTTGATAAGTATGTGGAAGTAAACAAGAACATATACATGTGCTTGACAAATTATGAAAAAATATTTGATTGTGTTTATTTCCAAAAGCTAATTGACACATTACTGAAATGTGATATTGACGGTTAATATATAAGAATCTTACCACCGTCTGGGAAATGTCAGTGAAATAGTTACCTCCAAACTTGCCTAATGTGCTTATATAATATATTGACTTTTAATTCATCGCTAGATAATTAAATTTGGACTTGTTAAAAAAAGTGTCTTTTGTTAAAACAAGGGCTTTTAACTTGCAACAATGATTTCTATTATCAGATTATCTATATTTGAAACCTATTGCGAGGAGACAGCAGGGGAAGATTTCGCAGCCTCACTTGACCCGAGACAGGAAAATCCCTGGTTAATGGATCTTCCCATTGTCAGCTGCTTGCCCACTCCAATTCCTATGGCAGGACGATAGAATTCCAGTGAGCAAGTTTGCAAAACTCACCAAAGGCAATAGCTCCCCAACCAATTGCAAACAACCCATCATGAGGTTGACCATTCCTTCTGCTGCCTTCCACTTTGCCCTTCCTGCATTATTAAGACATCTACGGAAGCCACATACAATATTCAATCATTGCAAATGCAGCACTCAGAAGCTTGGGCAATGGGACCTCGGTCTTAAGATAACTCCCAGGCTTGGTTCAATTGGAACATATAATTATGTTCAAGTTACTGGCAGGTGGAGAGAGATTGCATGACCAACACAGGTTATTTAGCATGGTTTAAACAAATAATTTTCTCTAAAGAACTGGACTAGCAATTGAGTTATATGGAGCTCCTGCTCTTGTGCTCTCTCTCCACAGAACATGTTTAGACCTTGTTTATTAATTTGCCTTTGCTTCCATTCTACAATAGGCTGGGATTTTTTTTGGAGAAAGAATTTCATTCCACAGAAGCATCTCTAGAAAAACAGAAATCTCAGTTATAGCTTTAAGCTGTCTCATCACCGAAAGTGTGACCACTAGATTCTATGCAGTCAGTAGAGACTACAAGCTGCAAGTAGTTAACATCATTTATTTCCTGCAGACAATAATGTGGTCAAATATAACTATCCCTGCTCTCTAATCTACATTTGTGTGTGTGTGAACTTAAATGTGTGTGCGAAGAATTTAAATTCATTTTACTTTTTATTTAGAAAGGTTTACGTATAATTAACCTCTTTCTTTGTTAAACACAAGAAAATTTGACTGATTGGCTCTTTCGTAATCATAGCATGCAAATAATTAAGTATTAACTGAATTGGCAAGTTTGTCCTGTATATTGTGGTCTTTTCTTACTTCTGATATTTGCCTGTGTGTCATTGTCTCTTTCATTGTTTTTCCTTAGCGTTAGTAGCTCTTTCTTGGACTTTAAAAAAAACCTTGTTTGATTGGGTCCATATTAAAAACCTAAATATATTTGGTTTAGAAAAGGTGTCTAAGCAGAAAATAAATTCAAAAATCTTGTTTGCTACCATCCAGTTCATCTTTTCTCATCCACCATGTTAAAGGTGCTATAAATAAATGTTGCTGTAGTTTGATCATATTTGTTCATCATGCAAATCTAGATGGTAAATCTAATACCCACTCAGCTTCTTCCAGTTATAAACTATCTCTTTTCATAACAGATAAATGGGCAATTTAAATGGCCCTACTTTTTGTGTGTGCATTGTTAATCTTTTCCAATACAAGTCACTAATTCCAAGCAATTCTCCTTCCACCTCACCGCAACTACCATCAAAAAACACCATTCTAGCATTCTCTCAGAGAAGGATAGATTGCAGAGAATTACTCAAGAAACATATGACTAAATAAAAACTGATCTTTCAAGAGGGAGATACTTGGATTCCACTGACTTGATCTTTTGGGAACAATCTCACTGACAAATATTAAGGCAAACTCAGCTGCTCTTGCAACTAGTAGCCTGTTGTGGTTTTCTGTAGAACACAAACATTTGGAGCTACAAGTTATCGGGAGTGTACTGGTTTCTTTGTCATTTCAGCTCATTAGTTGGCTTTAAATCTGAATGGAGAGAAATTAAAATAGTTCCTTAGCACAAATGCTTAGACGAGTATCACAGAAATGTGACCGAGTCACATAAATCAAGCATTGTCCACTAGATCATCCACTGGCCTGTGCGTGTGCAAATCATTGAATTGTAATGTCATTGTAGACGTACATATTTCCATTTCATACAGTGAAACAGACGCAACATTTTGTAAATACTACTTGAAATATCAATTTGCTAGTTATACAGGCTAAGATAGGCAATTGACCATTTTGTTCACTTGTTTCACACTTCAATTAAAAGTCAGTCATGTTCGTAGACCAGTACTACCACTCCTTTGTGCGTAGAAACTGAATGTGAAGCAAAATGTAAATAGTTCAGGCAGCGTGCAAAGATAGCTCCATGTTATAAGAGGACTCTTCTTCAACACAATTAGCTGACACCTTCTAAAAGATAATTAAAGAAACTAATATTTTTGTGCTAAATTAAACTATTTTAATTTCTTTCTATCTAGGTTTAAAGCTAACTAATGAGCTGAAAAAACAAACAAACCAGTACACTCCCAATAACTTGCAGCTCCAAACGTTTGGGTTCTGCAAAAAACCACAACAGGCTACTAGGTGCAAGAGCAGCTGCGTTCACTTTAATATTTATCTGTGAAATTGTTGAATAAAGATAAATATAGAATAAGCCTTAATCAGCTCCTTACCTCAATCAGTATGTGAGACAAAATGGGCTGAAAATAACTTTGAAAATAAGTCTTTTACTCTCATCCCATGCTTCCAGCTATGACTGTAACATTACATTCTACACTCTTTCATTTCCTTCTTTATGAACTTCGCCATGTAGTGCGCAAGGAACAATGCTTTTCATTGTATACTAATCCATGTGATAATAATAAATTAAATAGCAAATAATAAGTCAAATTGATATGTACGATCTTGAAAACCAGAATAGTCGACACCTGACAAGTCACGCCCAACGTGCAATAAAAAAATTGAGGTATAAGACGTCACAATATGGCTTAACATTCCAAATGCCACAAACATGGGCTATCAATGCTGACAATCAATCCTGTATCGTGCCTCTTTTACATATTCCAAAATAGGAACAACATATAAAAGGCAGACATGACAAGAAACATTTTTTTTAAATAAAATGTTAATAAAAAACATATTAAGAAATTTTACACGATGTTTACAACCGAGGAACAGCCATTTAACTCTACAGGTTAATATCAGTGTGTATGCTCTCTATGAATCTCCTCACACCTTTCTTCATCTCATCAATTAACCCATTTTTCTATTTCTTTCCTTCTATACCCTATTTAGATTCCACTTGCATGTATCTACACTATTGAGCTCAATCACACCATGTAACCATTCTGAATGAAACAGCTTCTCCTGGATTCTTTATTGGTTTTATTTATGATTATTATATTAAACCTTTTCACAATTTGAAGGGATCAATCAGCTCAGCTTTCAATCTGAGAGAAGAAAAAGCACCCCGTCTGTTCAGCGTTTCCTGAAATTTATAACTTCTCCATTCTGCTATCAACCTTGCAAAAGTCTGGTACAAAAGTCTGAGGCCACGTACCAACCAATTCAAGAACAGTTTCTTCCCTGCTGCCATTTTGAATGGACTTACATTGCACTAAGTTGTCTTTTCTACACCTTAGCTATGACTGTAACATTACATTCTGCAGTCTTTCCTTCTCTATGTACAGTATGCCTTGCCTGTACAATGTACACAAGAAACAATACTTTTCACTGTATATTAATATATGTGACAATAATAAATCAAATATCAAATCAAACTCATTTTTTGCGCCTTCCTAGTGCATTTGCATCTTTTTTTTCATGCCAAGAGCAGGAATGCACACAGAAGTCTAAGTGCCATTCTCTGTAAATTTAATATAACTTTCTTTTTGAATTCTATTCCTCCAAAAATGAATTACAATACTTGATTTGCATTCTTATGGCTTTATTAATTCTTCTTAATGATTTGTAAATTCTTTTCCTTTCTCCCTCTGCACCTTTGCTCCATTTAAACTACTTTCCAGGTAGATGACATCCTAATTCCTCAACCATAAATGCACCATCTCCTCCTCATCTATACTGAAATTATTTTGCTATTTATACGCCTTTTGTTAACGTTTTGTATTTTATTTCTCTTCCTCAGTGTTAACCTTACACTCAGTTTGAAATCATCCTCAGATTTTGATATAGCACGGTATCCTGTGTCCATTGAAAAGCAAAATTAGTACCTGTACAAAAACTAAATGTTAAATTTACTGTAACAGTAACACCATCTGGTTGTAGGTGTGGAACAGAAGACTATCTGGACATTCCAATGAAACAGATAGAGAAGATGGCTGCTTATGCGTCAGTGTACAGAACAGACCTTGAACATATGAAGGCCTAGCCTTCGAATGGAAGCCTGAGAATGCCACTTTTATTAAAGAGTCTATGTAGTGCCTCCATAATGTTCAAATCTCATGTCTTTGCTCCATTACTTTTCCTGAGTTATTTCTGGGTTTGAAGTGGGCTAGTTAATGGCCTAATTACTTTTCACCATGGCCCTCCCAATAACTGTTACACAAAGTGACCCTATGGAGGTTGTTGTTTGAGGGCAGCTTTTCCAAACACTTTCTGGATAGTTGGCTTTGATAGTCACAGAAGGATTGGATTTTATGCCTTCAAGCTCCAATAAGTCAGTTATGTCACAAGTAGGCTTATATTAACACTGCAATGAAGTTAAAAGCAAATTACTGCAGATGCTGGAATCTGAAACCAAGAGAGAAAATAATGGAAAATCTCAGCAGGTGTGGCAACATCTGCAGGGAGAGAAAAGAGCTGACATTTCGAGTCCAGATGACCCTTTGTCAAAGCTCAAAGCTTTTTTTTTTTATTTTTAAGGGCATAAGATCACAGATTTGGATCCACCCAAAAAATGGATCAGAACTTCTCCTGTTTTCAAGCTCATCCTGGACTTTGAATTTTTTTGTATGATCGCCCCCGTGGTGGTGTTACAATCAGGTCAATTCCTTGTTTGTGATATTTTTCAAGACAGTCGGCAGACTATTGATTTTGTCCCTTGTCCGTCAACAGTATT
Source organism: Sphyrna mokarran (assembly GCA_024679065.1). Classification (NCBI taxonomy): domain Eukaryota; kingdom Metazoa; phylum Chordata; class Chondrichthyes; order Carcharhiniformes; family Carcharhinidae; genus Sphyrna; species Sphyrna mokarran. The sequence goes on along the minus strand of JAGIQG010000027.1, from coordinate 20,722,362 downwards.
AGGGAGGATACGTCAGGATGGATGGGAAGCTGGTGGGATAGCTATCCATCATATTTCCCATGTCGCCGCCACCCCCTGGTCCCCGCCCCCAACACCTCCCCTGACAAATGCCCATCAGCAGGTCAAAACATCCAATACCTTGTCTGAAGTTATTCTAGTCTTTTTCCAGGTCAGAGATATGGACTATATATAAAAAAAATGCTTGAATGCTTTCCACATGAGGCATCATTGGCAAATTCTGAAGATCAGACAGTCAGGGAAGCAATTAAAATAAACCTGATTTTGACCTGAACCCACATCAGTTTTGTCAACACTCTCTGATTAGTTGGAATTGTCCAAATTAGTTTCTGCATATGTCCATTTTCGGCCAATATTACAGTTCTAAGATTTTGAAGTTTTTTTTTAAACTAAGAGTATAGAGTTAGGGAAACTACCCTGGAAAAAAAACTGTTCAGTTGATATTCAGAAATAGCCCTTTAGTGCATGGCAAATATTTCAGTTTTGGACAAAGAAGAAAATTGCCGGAATTTTACTGCCATGCCCTCCCGAGGCTAATGGAGAAAGCTGTTCTGCCAGTCTTGCCCGTCCCAGCAGGTGTGCCAGTAAAATTCAGACAAATAAATATCATGAAATACTGGTTGACGTGTTACAATAATATTTCTGCATGAGATAGTTTTCAAGGGGGAGATTGACAGCTGTGAATTAGAAATGCCAAGGAACAAATTTGGATATTGCCGACAGACAATTTGGCAGTTCCTGCAGATATCATTAACACACACAGTTCTGTCATCAATTACTACTCACATTACATATACATATATCTACTTCCTATAAATAACTTTGCACAACCCATTTCCTTGGTGAAGCAGAGTTAAAACTAGAAATTTCAACTGCAAATTCAACACATTTCTTTCCCTCGACAAAAGTAATTCTAGCATTCAATTTCCAGTGAACAAAAAAAAAGAGGACTTGTGATGGATTATCATAGAATGTTTACAGTGCATAAAGAGGCCATCCTGTCCAATGAGCACACACTGACAGCAATCCCACCCAGGCCCTATCCTCATAAATCCATGCTAATCCCCCAGAAATTAAGGGTCAATTTAGCATTGCCACTCAACATAACTGCACATCTTTGGACTGAGGGAAACTGGAGTACCTGGAGGAAACTCACACAGACATTGACAGTCAACCGAGGCTGGAATTGAATCTGGGCCCCTGGCGCTGTGAGGCAGCAGTGTTAACCACAGTGCCACCATACATTTTCTGTTGCTTTTGTGCTAAATTTCCACTTTACCTTCTCTACCTAGTTATTTAACACAATGATGTAATTATTCTAACAGAAAATTATTCTACTAATCATTTAGCAGCATACTGATAATGAGTATTAACATAATAAAAATGAAGCCATTAACCAAATGTAGACAAATCTGAAAGTTTTAATGTACACAAACAACAGAAAACGGCTCAGAAAATTGCCTTACGAGTCTGAAAAATCCAGGATTCAAAACAGGGGGAGGAATGCTACACAGAACTGTTGAATTCCAGGATTGGAAGGGAGGCATCAAAGGCAGTTACCTTGTGTCAAACTTGATCTGTGGCACAAAATAAACTTGGCAGGCTACCAAGAATGGTTTAGTAATCACATGACATGTCAACAAAAATGATCTTTCAAATCAGGCATGGCCTGGAACTCTCTGACCTCTTCTATGACTGTGATTCTCCGGTCCCACTGCTGTAAATGGAGATTTGGCTGAGTGCCAAGTTCTCCATTTTCACTGGCCGTGGTGACGGGGTGAACAACATCGGAGAGTTCCAGCCCTGGAGTGGGGCTAGTGAAGAATCCCAGAACTAACCCTAACCCTAATGCTCATAGAGAGAGCACATAAAGACTGATAATTAGTCCTTCAGAAAAGCTCAGCAAGATGTGGGATGCATGGAGAAGGGAATTACCATTAGCAACACTGGTGCAATTTAAGTAACAAGTTTGAATTTTTGCTCTCAATATGGATTTAGATTGTGACTTTTTGAAATTTTCCTTCAATATCAATTATTGATTCTTGAGCAATGTAAAATGATGATTAACTGTGTGAACTATGACGATGATGTCTTGCAGTCTTGCCTGGTGATTATTGAGCGGTGTTCATTCATCCGTTGTTGTAGCGTCTGCATGGTCTCCCCAGTGTACCATGCCTCGGGTCATTCTTTCCTGCTGCATATTAGTAAACAATATTGGCCGAGTTGCAAGAATATGTACCATGCACCTGGTCGGAGGTGTTCTCATGTGAGATGATGGCATCTGTGATCAATCAACAGGCAAGAGTGTCTTCTTCCTGTTGGTGAACAATTCAGCGGTCATGGGCATTTGGCCTCCGATCTTTGGGTAAATGTTCTCCAAGGCAGCCTTCACGACACATGACAGCACAGAGTTGCTGAGCAGAGACTGATAGCCAAGTTCTGCACACATGAGAATGGCCTCAACTGGGATCTTGGGTTCATGTCACACTATTTGTAACGCCCATGACTTGCCTGGGCTTGCAAAATTTCACTTACTGTCCTGTCTGGAAACAATACACATTTCTTTAACCTACGTTTAATGCAATCTCCATTCATGTTGTCTGCACCTTTAAGGCTTGATTAGCTGTAAAGACTCACATTCTAATCAGTATTCTGTAAACTGAGTGTGTGACTTTATATGCCCTGTTTGTGACCAGAACTCCCCACTTACCTGATGAAGAGGCAGAGCCCTAAAAGCTGTGGCATTTGCTACCAAATAAATCTGTTAGACTTTAACCTGGTATTGTGAGACTTCTTACTATGTTGACCCCAGTCCAACACCGGCATCTCCATATCATGGCTACGTATCCTTACGCAGCAGGGAGTGGCTCCCAGGAATAGGAATAGGCTATTCAGCTACCCCAGTCAGTTCCACCATTCAATGAGAGCATGGCTGATCAATATATTGATTCAACTCAATATACCCTCCCTTGCTCAACAGCCCATAATACCTATACCCAATGTAAACTTTTCAAACTCAGTCTTTAACATTTCATTTGACCCAGCATCGAAAGTCTTCCAAGACAGAAAGTTCCATATTCCTGTGAACCATTGTGCAAAAAAAAAAATTCCCGATTTCAATTCTAAGAAACCTATCTTATGCTTTAAGATTGAGCTCCTTCTTCTGGATTTCTTCATCAGATTAAATCATTTCTCTTTTGCCATCCATTTAAATTCGTTGGTCATTTTAAAGACTGTCATTGGATCAAGCTCATCTCCAACGCATCCAGGTATAGCGCTGCAGTGGCCAGAAGAGGTAAGACCTGAGACCACATTTTAGGGAAGTACCAGGGGATCTGTGGCTAGGAGGATAGGGAATGCCCTTGGAAGGGATGGGGGAAGAGGAAAGACTGGAGCTTCCAGATCTCTGAGGAGTGGGCACCCCAAATCTGACAGGATCTTCTACTGGAGGCTTCTCCCATTCCCCATCCTACTTGATTTTGAAGACTTACTGTTTGGCATCATGATCCAACTGATGCCAGTCTAAAAATTGAGACTGGGTGGGAAAAGGGGCATGTAGAGGTGTCTCAACTCAGGCTCTGCCTTCCCCACTGTTAAATTGCATCTGGGTTGGGGTGGGCAGGATCTGGAAGGAAATCCCTTCCAAACAATTTTGGGTGGGGGTAGTGAAATTCTGGCCATCACTGCTCCTGTGTGTCAAAAGCTCATTTTCCTCACGTCAATAGCAATTTATGTAGAAGCTTTAATGCAGTAAAAGGTCCCAAGAAGTTATCAGAAAATATTTGTCATCAAGCTACCCAAGGAGATCTATGTAAAATCTTGATCAAAGAGATTAGGTTTTAAGGAGCTATCTTACAGAGGAGGAGAGGGGGAGAATTTTAGGGAGGGAATTTCAGAGCGTGGCCCAGAATACTGAAGCTAAGATCACCAGTGGTTACAAGAATGGAAAGAGGGTTATACAAGAGAGAACTGGAGGAGTACAGAGTTCTTGGAGTGGTGGGACAAGACTATGGCTGCATTTGAACATAGAGATGACGATTTGAAAAATGAGATATCACTGGACCAGGAGCTAAAGTAGTTCAATAAGCACAGAAATGAAGTGAATAAGACCATTCAAGACTAGGAAACTGCTTTACAATCTGTGGAGGCTCTTAAAACACCTTTGTTATGCACCAGGACAAGGTATAGCAAAACGTTTGTGATATCATACGATATTCTTGTACCTTACAATTGCACACTCTCTTGCAACCCAACTTATCTCTATTTATCTACAACATCCTGGTCACTGATCCTCTGAACATTTCTCTCATGTTTCACTTAAGCTTCCAATATACTGTCCTCCTGCTTCTATTTCATTGTGTTGAAATCGTGATGTCGAGGTGCTGGCTTTAGACTGGGGTGGGCACAGCAAAAAGTCTCACAAACACCAGGTTGAAGTCCGACAAGTTTATTTGGAATCACAGGCTTTTGGAGCGCTGCTTCTTCAACAGATGAGTCACTTCAATTTACTTTTGCAGGACAGGCTGAGTCTACTTACTCCTACAACTCCTGCTTCCTTTTACAACATAAAAGCTTTGATGCCAACCATGACATAATTTGATGACTGTTTACTGATTTATCGCCTGTTTTCTCCTTTTTTCTAAACTGGTCACTTCCTGCACGGTGTCCCACTGACAATGAACCAATCCAGTGGTTCATTGACTCGTGCAGTCATTAACTGCTGCTGTTATTTTGTCCAGTGTCCAAATAAACACTTTAAGCAGATACATGGCTGAATTCCAGAGCTTGTGGCCCAGAATGCTGAAGGCATTAGACGCATAGACATAAATAGAGAAATGAAGGTAGAATCTAATTTTTGCACGGAAAACCCACAGCATGTCATTCCATTGACTGAAGAGTGTTGAATATTTCCTATTTATAATATATTAACGTCTAAAATACAGCAAGAAACTTAAATGGCAGAATGATACCTTTGTGACTGAAGAGCTCTGTGAGAATGGTGTTAGCAGAGGTGATGACAGCAGACGATTCTGATGGCATGTGATTGAGGAGATCTGTGATCACTTTTGCTTTCTCTTCTTCCTTCTGACTAATCCAGTTTGCATTTGAAAGAAGGTCGAGGTCTGACGGAAGGTTGACCTGTCCCACAACCTGCACCGTGCAAAAGAACATGCTGATCAGTCATCTTGGAAGGTATGGGAATGGAACTCCACATCAATATTCACCGCAGAACTTGGCGTGAAAGCTGGTCATTACGGTTAGGATAAATCAGGGAATGGCATTCTGCAGTACGTGCCTTATTTGTCTGTGTATTGTATAGTACGACTGACAGCTTGAGTTTGTAAGGCCTGCTCTGTCTCCTGTTTGCATATAAAAATAATGACCAAATCACTCAAGTTTAAAATCAGTTCCTCTAATTATCTTCCCTTGGAATAATTACATGCTGCCATAATGAGACTGGGGAATAGTTTATATATTAGGTGAAGAATTTAAAAGAGAGAAATTTGCGAGACCAGTTTACAGAATGCACAGTTTTGGCATCTATCCAATCCTTATATATTGGACCACACACATCCCATCTGGGTTCCAGGTACAGCCTATGAGTCATTTTGGCAGGTTTACCACATTCTGAGTTCCATGCATATAGTTTCATTCTTACTGCTACGACTGAAGTGATATGAAAGGGTAAGTGAAATGAGGTGCATGCTGATTGCTCACAACACTGACCGTCAGAGCCATGTGTTCCCTCTGTGTCCAACAGTGTAAATATTTCTTTTGTTTCTACCATTTGATTATTTAACCACTTTCTATAAATCATTATGAAATATTCAGCCTGTATTTCATCTTATTAATGGGGTCATGGTTAGTGAATAAGGCCAGCCTGCAGACCACTAAGCTGAAGGAGAGTCACTCAGGCAGCCCACTCATTAGCCTAGATTGCCTATCACTGGATTACATAGTTACTCTCTCTGTCTCATTGTTGATAGATAACAGAAAAGTTCAAGATCAGAAAGCAAACAGAATGATTTTTAAGGTTAAAATATTAAAGTAATTGCTTCATGAGCTTCATCAATAACCAACGGAACTTTTGAAACATATGCTTTCTAAACTCAGAGGGTGGTGAGCGAATGGAACCGACTGCTGTCGGAGGTTGTTGAGGCAAACTCACTGGGGTCTTTTAAAAGACTTCTGGATGAGTATATGGAAAAGAATAGGATAGGGGGTTATAGATAGGTCTGTGGATTGGTAGATGTGATCGGCGCAACTCATGGGCTGAAGGGCCTGTTTGTGCTGTAGTGTTCTATGTCCTATGTTTCTATGTAAATGTAACAAGCAAGTAAAAGGATTGTCCAAGACCGATTCTGAAATATTTAGTACCTGAAACTATAGAAATTCTAAGACTAAGGCTTGGATTAGGTTTTCTTTATGAAACTCCACCTTGACAGGAGGCATATTGGAGCTAGACTGTCCTATACATATGAAACATCTACAAAGAGAGGTTGGCTATCTAGTGGGGTTCCTCAAAGCCATGGAACTTGAAAATGGTTTACAGTAAACTTCACAAACTGTGTGAAGTTTTCAGAATATTCCATAATTTCCTCTACAGTTTTTTTTTAAAAATTTATTCATGGGATGTTGTTGTTGTGTGGGCCAAGTGTAACGTTTTGCATAGATCATTCAAGGTAGGAACTTTCAACTGAGTAGGATCACAATTGAACACATCAAGACAGAACATTTCTGCACTGAAAATACCATTTTTATAGGGCATATTGACAATCTAATGAATCAGTGTGTAGTGATCTTCAAAGTCATAGAGGTTTTTAGCAAGGAAATAGGTCTTTCAACCCTACTTATCCCCTAGGCCTGATTGCTTGCATTTGCTCAAATCCCTTGATATCCATCTTACCCATGTAACTATCTAAATGTTTTTTAAAAATGATATGAAGAAATCCAGCATTTTGAAAGTTACATAGAATGGTCTGATGGCAGTGCCCACATTGTACCAATTTGATTCCATTGACCACACAGAATCCTAAGCTCGTTACTGTACTTCCTATGATAAATATTTGCCAATATATTTTGTCAGAAGTTTATCTATTTATGTCCAATTGTCTTCACTACCAACACTGCTAACATGATAGTTTACATGTGTAAGGAGTTTTTTTATGCATTAGGTACAATATTTGGTTATCAGACACTTACTTTAACTTGAGGGAAGATATGGAAAATCTAGCACTGTGGACTTAAGGCATTGATTCACCTTCCTTTTCATTATCCCAAGTATAGTTTAGAGAAAACTTTGATAATGATGTACAACAATAGGCTGATCAGTGTGCACAAGATAGAATGTATGTAAAACAGCAATAATTCAGATTGATATATTACTATCAAGTCAAGGCTATTATTGATATTTTGTATACTAAGGCATGATCATTGGGAAATAAATGATACATTATATGAAAGCTACTAAATTCTGTCTGTTCAACAAATCCAACACATCTCAACCATGCATATGACATGCGCAATGCTGCCTCAGCCAACCATGCAACCATTATATCCACTTCATTTGCTTGTAATAGCTGCTTGACCACTATAGAAAAACAACTGCCACATTCTACTTGTCCTACCTCAATACTGCTAGAGGCAGAAACCAACTTGTATCTCACCCGGTGCAGATTGTACACCATCGACTTAATCAGCACGCCAATGAATGCCAAAACAAAATCACACAAACAAACACATGGAAACCAGAGGGCTTTAAAAGGTCACTTGAAAGGAACATACAAAGAGCCCTTGTTGGCAATGGACTGGGTTCCAACCACAAAACACATGGAGGGAAACTGTGGGCTGGCAAGAGCACAGGCAGAAGACTCGCGCCAAAGTGCTCATTTCGCTTTAGGTAGGCCCCACAAAACTCACTTCTGTAACAAACATCAATTCCTTATAGTTATCATCAAATATCCTTCATTAAATGATCATCATTTCCCATTTAATCAGCTTACTGAATAATTAATATTAACCAATTTATATGAAGTGTTAAGAATTAAAATTTGTTCCAATTTGTCATGTTGAGGCAGCAAGAATTCTCTCTTTTAAAACAAGTGAATGAACACAAGTGTTTGCTATCTGCCTCGGTGTGGTGTTGAAGAGACTGGGAGGTGTAACTGTGGTGGCATCTAATCAGCTGGGGAAGAAACCTTTAAAAAGATAAAGCAGGTAGTAATTTGATAAACAACGGGGATTGCATTGTATGCCTTTTCTCCATTTCTTTTAGGCCCCCCATAAATTAGCTTGCTGAGGGGGATACAAGTAGCCTGTTGACTGTCTGCTGATGGTAGGTTGGCGATGATGTGTAGGAATTGTGTAAGATGACTTAGTATGCAGATAGAGCAAGTCATTGAGAAGGCCAATCGTAAGGGAGATGGTGTGTAAACATTAGGAGGTCCTGCTACAACTGTGCAGGGTATCAGTGAGACTGCACATAGAACATTGCATACAGTTTTGGCTTCGTTACTTAAGGAGCAATGTGTTTGCATTGAAGGCAGTTTAAAGAAAGTTAACTCAGCTGATTCCTAGAATAATGGGGTTGTCTTATGTGGTGAGCAAGTTGGGCCTATATCCATTGGAGTTTAGAAGAATGAGAGGTGATCTTGTTTGTACATGTAAAATTCTGAGGAGACTTGACATGGTAGATTGGTTGCATGGTGGAGCCCAGGACTAAGGGGAGTGTTTCAAAATAGGGTGTTCTCCCCTTAAAGTGGAAATGAGGAGGAGTTTCTTCTCCACTAGTCAGTAATTTTTCAATATTTCAGAGGTGGATGTTAGGTCATTGAATATATTTAAGGTTGGGTTAACAGGTTCTTGATCTGCAAGGAAGTTAGCCATAACTGAGGGGCAGGCAGAAGAGTGGACTTAAGGCCACATTCAGATCGGCCATGATGTTTTGGAATGATGGAGTAGGTTCAACAAGTCCTCCCTGTTCCACATGCTGTGTGTGGTTTTTGTCTTCTTCCTTCATGGAGGAATTTCACAGTTCCATTTATCAACTTCCCTTCAGAGTCATGGCTGATTGAGCTTATCATAAGGATTCACAATCCCTGAACTACTCCTACTATAGCACACACCACTGCACAGGGCTTGAACCATCTTGTGGATAACTTTAGTACCTGGTCCATCTTTTAAATGATTATCTGATTTAGATCACAGATGTAGTGATTTAGATATACTGTCTTGGATTTAATCCTAGAATCATAGAATGCATACAGTGCAAAATGAGAACATTCAGCCCATCAAGCCTGCAATGACAACTACCCCACCGAGACCTAACTCCACATATTTACTCTGCTAATCCTCCTGACGCCAAGGGGCAATTTAGCATGGCCAAAGCAATTTAACCTGCACATCTTTAGACTGTGAGTGGAAACCAGAGCACCCAAAGGAAACTCATCCAAACACAAAGAATGTGCAAACTCCATACAGACAGTGACCCCAGGTTGGAATTAAATCTGGGTCTCTAATAGTGTGAGGCAACAGTGCTAACCACTGTGCCACCATAATGGTAATGATCTAGTTCAAATATTGGGACCTTAATCTCAGACCCTTGTGAAGTGGGTGAAATATTAGCTTGAGAATTACAATCTAAGGTGTGATTACTGCAAATGTACTGCACAATGAATACTGAATACAGTCAGACACTGCAATACAGCCTTGTGTCTTAGCAAAGGGAGATAAAAAGAAATCCCTTGCACTCATTGGGATCTCATTTCAATTCTCCTCAACTTCTCTTAACAAATCAAATAATTAAACTATCTTACTCTGCATTCTGAATGAACTACAACACCAGTGACAGATGATCTCTTAATCAGCTCACAAAGTAATTTCCCTGCAGTCAATACAGTACACCCTAATTTCTGGAGTGGAACACTGATAATTCCATGGAGCTGCTGTAAAATACTCCTACAGACAGTGAACTGACCGAGTAGATGAAAGTGGAATTTGGAGTTGCAGTCAAGTATTCACCAGAGGACTATTTTTAGTAACAAAAAGCCAATTTTATTTTTAAGGGGACTCTGCCTTTCTGAGATGTAACAATGGCATTTAATTTGTGCTTTCTTCATAGTAACCATTCTTAGCTCCATAGATCATTTGTCCCTTTTGTTTCCTGAGCCCCACAAGTGGATTGTTACAAACTTCACCCTCTCCTCGGGCCCTCTTTGTGGAACTCCTTCCAAAGGCTCCTTTTTCCTAAATCTTATCTAGGATAGCAAGAGATGTTCAAGAGATCCTCACACACAGAGTTCCTGTTCTCACATTGCCATTGTTGGTGGATGTGACTGAGGAGTGTCCCCACAGAGAAAGAGAAAAGTCAGAAATACATTTGTGTCAGTTCTCATGCACCATGGACAGAATTTTCCCATCCTGCCTGCCAAGGGATTTATAGTGAGAGGGATATGGACCGTGTAAAGATCTGCCTCTCCTTGGGCAGGATTTTCCAGCCTTGGGACAAGTCTGCTGGAAAGTCCTGCAGCGTGTGTCAACTACATGTACTCCTTTGAGGATGTCAGGCAAACTATAAGACAGCAAAAGGGAAACTTGCAAATTAGAATTAGTGAATAAATAACTGCTTTAGTACTTGGTCTCAATCATATGCTGTTCCATATAATAATCTTCTTTTCTAATTCAAACACCATTAGAAATACTTCAAAATCATTGAACTGAACAGATTTTGATCTCTTGATTTAATTTGTTTAGTACGAGAGTAAATTTGTTTCTCATGCAAATGTAGGCAAAACAGCAACAAGCTAGTCAGACATCGCCAAATTTTGCTCTGCACTGTGTGCTTTCCTTCACATTTCTCTCCACTTGAGCAGGAAGAGCATTCTGACTTTGACTTGGTGTCTCTCATCTTATGTACAATTGAGATATGGTGCTCCGACATACTGTCTCTATGGATCTCATGGATTTGGAAAAGAAATACAATAATAAGTAATCAAGTAAAGGCCTTGAGGGATCTGTGTTACCCAAACATTGGCCTATATGTAAAAGTGATTGGACCTGGTCTCCCACAAAAGAAGGGACAAGCCCACTTCTACCAATCTCTACTGCTGACAGTAGAAGCAGGTTTACCAGGGAAGGAGTGGGGCACGCGTCCAACTATCTTCTTGATGGGCTGGTGCCAAAATGACTCCACCAACCTACCTGAAGGTCCTCCATACATCTGGTATCAAGAGAGATTCGACGTTGAAAACGCCCATTGGCACTTGAGGCAACGCGTTGAGAACGACGAAACTGAAAAACAATTACAATGAGGTCTTCTTGTCTGATCCAGGCCAGCTGCAGAAGAGTCTCTGAAACTGGCATTGCCAGGGGAGTCACCTTTCACAGACTGCTATGGCCACTCTCCCAGTTAGTGACCCAGACGTACTGCCAGGGGCCCCATGATGTGATGAATGTGAATGCCTGATTTACGCTGAAACTGGGAAAATCTGCATTATTAAATATAGGCTTTGGTGAACTGGTGTGTTCATCAATATGAGGGATGCTGGTGCTGATAAAATTGGATAATTTTATCCAAAATGCTTTCCCTAATTCATGTTCCCAATCAAGCGTTCCCAGGTCAAATATAGTATAGTCAGATGCAGAGTAAAGCTCCCTTTACTCTTCCTGAACAACTTGGCAGATAATTCCAAGTATAATTTCCACACCAGCCATTTTAATGATGACTTTGAAAATTTAATGCCAAATTGTGGGTTCTTGTGGTATGGGTATTGATCAACCAGAAATTGGGGTGACACTGCCCAGAGTCATTACTCATGGGATCTTTACAGATGGGATCTTTATAGAGAGAGGGAATATTTTCATCTGGGTTGGTTGAAATTCAGGTTGCTGTAGTGTGCCATCAATATCCGCAAACAAAACAATTGCATGCACCACTATCAATTAAAGTAGAAGGAAAGTGTTAGGGATTACTTACAATACCTACAAGATCCTCATTTAACCAGTCTTTGCATAAATGCCCATTTCGGTAACATTACTGCACTACACAGCTCCTCTGGCACACTGCTATTGGCAGAAAAATCATAGCTTAGTTTGATTGGGTTGCTTCATTAATAATGCTGCACAAAACACTGGTGTGTGCCAAAGGGCATGGAATTTGGCTGAACCATTGAACATTGATTATTTGGCAGAGCATAGTAAGTAGGGGTTAACGGGAACATTTCAGAGTGGTTGGGATTGGGCACTGGTTCCTCAGGCGGTTCAGTTCTGGAGTTATTTCTATTTGTTGAGTGCACAAATGATTTGGAGACACACCTGTTTGGAATGGTATTGAAATTTGCAGATTATACCAGAAGGGGTGGTATAATTCTTTAGCAGACCACACAAAGCCGCAAAGAGTTGGTGAGAAGATGGCGAGAGTGGTGAAGATAGAATTTACAAAAAGTATGGGATGATGTACTAATCTCAAAGGAAGTAAGCTTAGTGTTGTGGAAGAGCAACGGGACCAGAGGTTATAGATTAACAAGACAGTAAAGATAGCACTTCAGATTGATATGGCTATAAGAAATTTGGACTTACATGTAAATGTTTAATGCATTCATTTATATTCCCATTCCAAGTTAAAATAAATGGGCTAACTCTTTTTCTAAAATAATAGAGAAAGGAAACTCGAACAATCATATTTTATAAGCATTCATATTCTAATATCTCAGGGTATCATTTCCGAGTCTCTAAATGTCAATTTGAAGGAGTACTTAATATTAAAAATATTCCACCCACACTTTCCTTCTGCATTAATGAAAAGCAGAGCCACATCAAAGATAGAAATCACAGGTCCTTGCTCTTATACACCTGGGGAATGAGGAATTGTTAGGAATTCTCTGTTCTTATCGGTAGAATGTTACAGTGATTCCTATTGCAGACAAATATCAAGTTATTCTTGTCCTGGATTATTCTTTGAAACTGCCAGTGAAAATCTGCAGCCAGTCGTACAGTTGAAAGGTCATGTTCAGATTCACTTCACATTCAGCACCATCAGCTAAATGCTTTAAATGAGCTCCACTTCCTCTAACACAGCATAAATCATGCTGAAACATTCATTTATTATCCTCTAATCCTCACAGACCAGCTGGGAAGAGTTTAAAAAACAAAAGTTTCTGTGATAGAATTCTTTATGTGATTTAATACATCCCGGTGGCACGGTGGTTAGCACTGCTGGCTCACAGCATCAGGGACCCAGATTTGATTCCCGGTCTTGGGTGACTGTGTGGAGTTTGCACATTCTCCCTGTGTCTGTGTGGGTTTCCTCTGGGTGCTCCGGTTTCCTTCCACAGCCCAAAGGTGCGCAGCTTAGGTTGACTGGCCATGCTAAGTTGTCCCTTAGTGTTAGGTGGGATTAGCAAGGTAAATACGTGGGGATATAGGGATAGGAACCGGGTGGAATTGTCGGTGCAGATTCACTGGCTGAATGGCCTCCTTCTGCACAGTTGGGATTCTAATGCATCACGGATGGAATCCCAACCATGCAGAAGGAGGCCATTTGACCCATCGAGCCTGCACCAACAACAATCCCACGTAGGCCTTATCCCTATAACCATTTATTGCATTTATCTCGCTAATCCCCTTGACACTAAGGGACAAGTTAGCATGGCCAATCAACCTAACCTGCAGATCTGTGGGAGGGAACTGGAGCTCGTGAAGAAAACCCACGCAGATGCGGGGAGAATATGCAAACCCCACACAGACAGCTGGAATCAAACCTGGACCCTTGGCACCGTGAGGTAGCAGTGGTAAGCACTGTGCCACCATACTGCCCATAAATGAAAATGAAAGAATGCTTTTTCTTTTTAGGTTTTGGTTCATGATCTTCAAGGGCAGTTTCTGGTATTTAGAAGTTATATCCTGATTCAACAGATACTCGCTATTTGGTTTGAATCTCCTAGCCACTTTGCGTGTATTCCACGCACCAGAAAATCCCAACCTTCTTTCCATTTCTCTCCTTCTTATGTGGAATGTTGACTTTCGCTTCCCCAAAGATGGTCCCTCAATGTAGCAATGGGATGGGAGGATAGAAACAGTATTTCATCTCCAGGTCTGGAAATACCGCCTGTGCAGCATTCCACTGAGCACCTGGCTGTAGGAGGGAGGAATGTTCTCATAGCCCGGGGGTTAAGGGTAAGTATGGGAGGAGATAGTGGGGGGAGGAGGAGGGAGACAAGGACTGGAAAGGATCTTTGCAGCAAATTAGGATTGACAAAAGAGTTGACAATTTAGAGGACTGGTAGAAAGAGGATGGTGAGGGTTCAAACTGACATCACATCGACTCCGTGATGTAGAGATGTCGGCATTGAACTGTGGTAAGCACAATAAGAAGTCTCACAACACCAAGTTAAAAGACTTCAAACTGGTGTTGTCAGACTTCTTACTGAACATATGGACTGACATGGGCAGGCTCGGAAGTGGGACAAGACTCAAGGGTAGATAAGTTACCAGTGGACAGAATTTTCGGGCCTTCACTATGTGTTTTGCAGTGGTTCATCCATTGGGACCAGAAGATCTTGCTGCTGGCCATTGATGGCACTGGGGTCTGTTGGTGGGACAGGAAGATCCAGCCAGGGGGATAGCTGCTAAATCCTAATCAAATTGATGCCTTTTTCTACACGGTTTAAAATAGAGACCAGTTGATACGGTTTCACACTCCATTGTGAGAAACGTCAAACCAATTATCTATCCTTGACAGGAGGTCCTGAAATAACTCACTTTGAAAATGAGCAAAGAAAAGTGCTTTTACTCACCTTTCTCTCACAGTCCTGGATACCTCCCGAATTGTTGAGAAACATCACTTTAAGGGGTTGCATTATCTTGGCAATCGTTGCTGCAACACCCAGGGAATTTAGAAGCACTAAGTGTCCATCAGGGGTCTCTCCCACAGAGCAGATGATCGGAATGTGTCCCGACTCTAGGCTCCAATTTAATAGATCTTCCTCCACTGAAATTACGTTCCCAAAACTAGACAATAGAAATCATGTCAATCCCATTGCTGCTGTTATCCTTTAAACAGAGTTTTTCAGACAAAGAGAGTAAACCAAAAAGCCTCTTGTTCACTATCATGCTTACAAATTAAATACTTTGTGGGGTTTGAACTATTTATATAACTACGAGAGGGTGTAACCTTAAATGAGAAAGAGAAAAGCCATTCAGTGGCAAAGTCTTAAAGTGCTTCTAAGGTTCATAAAATCATAGAACTCCTACAGTACAAAAGGCCATTCAGCCCATTAAAT
Source organism: Sphyrna mokarran (assembly GCA_024679065.1). NCBI lineage: Eukaryota > Metazoa > Chordata > Chondrichthyes > Carcharhiniformes > Carcharhinidae > Sphyrna > Sphyrna mokarran. The sequence continues at coordinate 20,707,066 of JAGIQG010000027.1, read as the reverse complement.
CTGTACCATCTACAATCCCACCTAGGCCCTATTCCTGTAACCCCAGGCATTTACCCTGCTAATTACTCTGACACTAGGTTCAATTTAGCATGGCTAATCAACCTAACCCGCATATCTTTGGACTGTGGGAGGAAACAGGAGCACCCGGAAGAAACCTATGCAGATATGTGGAGAAAATGCAGATTCCGCACAGATGGTGAATGAGACCAGAATTGAACCTGTGTTCCTGATGTTGTGAGGCAGCAGTGCTAATCACTGTGTCACTGTAATGCTCAGGAAGCTATTGCTCGTTTCTCCAGGTAAGATGGTAGGGTGGGAGGTCAACTGAAAATTTCAAATTGGAGATCTTGATAGATTTTTGCCCAACAAAAGCCTAACTTTAAAAAAAAACATTCATAGGGCGTCGGCATCGCTGGCTGGAAAGCATTTATTGTCCATCCCTAATTTGAACTGAGTGGCTCACTAGGCCATTTTGGAGGGCAGTTGAGGGTCACCACATTGTTGTGGCTCTAGAGTCACACATAAGCCAGACCAGGTAAGGACAGCAGATTTCCTTCCCTAAAAGACATTAGTGAATTAACTCGGTTTTTCCAACAATTGACAATGGCTTCATGGTCATCAATAGATTCTTAATTTCAGATATTTTTATTGAATTGAAATTCCACCATTGATTGTGTGGGATTCGAACCCAGATCCCCAGAATATTAGCTGAGTTTCTGGATTAGTAATCCAGCAATAATACCACTGAGGGATACAGAACTAAACTGGGTAAATGAAATTACAGTCAACTATAATCTAACTGAATGGAGAAACAGGATTGAGTGGCTGAATGGCTTACTCCTGTCCCTGAATCTTAAGAAAGAACATTAAAGAAATATATTATGAAGTCTTAGAATGTCTCATTTTAGGCTGAATATTCCATTTCCTGAAAGTTATTGCATTTTGCAATAATATTCCAGAACTTAAAATTTAATCAATAAATTAATCTCTCTGTGACTGAATAGAGAATTCATTTTTACTCAACCTTTGAGATTGAGACTGTGGGCAGAACCACCCCCACTCCCCCCCAGCATGCTTTGCAGTGGAGGAGACAGATTGTCATTGGCTGGCAGTGGAATTTTCTGGTCCTGCAGCTGTCATGGGGTCCCTGCTGTTCTGACCCTCTGCTGCCGAGAGTGTGGTGGTGAGGTGGGGGTTGCGGGGTGGGGGGATGGATGGAAAATGGGAGGTGTCATCATTGGTGGGACCGGCTAGAAAATGCAGAGGGTGGAATTTTACAACTGGTTCAGGTTGGAGACAAAGTCGGAAAACGTGCCAAGACGTTCAAGAGTCTATTGACTTCAGCAGAACTGCAAAATCCCACTGACGGAGGGGCTGGAAAATTTTGCCCTGTATGTCTTTACTTCTTGATAAGAAAACTCCAATACAGAAGCTACATGGTTCAAAATGGACATTTGTGAGCTATGATTCTATCGCTGAATTGTCAGCAGAGAAAGATCACCATGTTCTTGTTTAAAAAATTTGGAACTTTGTTGTAAAAGCTCAGTACTTATTGCTGCTTCTAATGGAGCACTGAAATCATTAAGAGGCATTCAGCACCCACATGTTGCGCAGAGACTCAGAATCCTACAGTGAAGAAGGAGGTCATTCAGCCAACGAGTTTGCCCCAACCATAATCTCATCCAGGCCCTTTTTCCATGACCACATGAATTCAATCTAGCTAGTCCCCCTGATGCTATGGGGCAATTTAACATTGCCAACCCACCTAACCTGCATATCTTTGGACTGCAGCAGGAAACGGGAGCATCCAGAGGAAATTTGTGCAATCATGAGGAGAACACGCAAATTCCACACAGACAGCTGAAATCAAGCTGGGAATTGAACTCTGTTCCCTGGCGCCGTGAGCAGCAGTGCTAACCACTAGGCCCCCCTAAAAGGTTTTGTGTTATGGCCAGTGATTCCTTCCCCATGAGAGGGGAGAATAGTGAGAATTATCTCCTCTCCTTTTCCAGTGCAACCAATTTCAGAGACAGGATCATTAAATCTCTGTCTTGAGGTTCCAGGGATGAGAAACTTCAGTTATGAGGTCAGACTGGAGAGGCTGGGGCTGTCTGCCTTGAAGGGAAGGATGTTAAGAGCAGATCTGATAGAAACATTTAAAATCACGAGGGGACTGGACACAGTAGCTAGCAAGAAACTGTTCCCGCTTCTAAAAGGAGCAAGCAGGAGACAGCAGATTTAAAATGATTTGCAAAAGAAGCAATTTTCACACAGCTAGTGGTTCGGGCTTGGAATGCCCTGCCTGGAAACGTGGTGAAGGCAGGTTCAATCGAGGCATTCAACATGATGATTTGATTAAAAACATGCAGGGGTTTGGGGAAAAGGCAGGAGTGGCACAGTGGTTAGTACTGCTGTCTCACAGCACCAGGGCCAATTCCAGCCTCGGGTAACTGTCTGTGTGGAGTTTGTACATTCTCCCCCGCATCTGTGTAGGTTTCCTCCCACAATCCAAAGATACATCAGTTACGTTGATTGGCCATGCTAAACTGCCCCTAGGGATTAGTAGGGTAAATGCGTGGGGTAATGGGAATAAGGTTTAGGTGGGATTGTGGTCGGTACAGACTCGATGGGCTGAATGGCCTCCTTCTGTACTGTAGGGATTCTATGAGGAATATGGCACTAAGCCATAATGCTCCTATAGAGAGCTGGTACATTGAGGATGGGCTGATTTATCACCTTCTACGCTGTAACAATTCTGTGATTCTAATTTTTCCAATTTGTGTTACACATGCAATCTACAATGAACCAAAAATCATACAGGCCAATGCCATAACAATGATTTGATAGCAATTATTCCTGCTTTACAGTGTGATAGATATTCAACCTGACTCTTGATGCCCTCAAATCATTGACGCTCTTAAAATCTCACACTCTTGGTAATTGCTTACCTATAGTGAGATGAAGACTGCTCTGCTCGTAGTAAGGACCCTCCATTAAAAAAGGGCATAGTGACAGCCGAGTTTCTGTGCAGTGCATCAGTCAGAATCCTGCAATTCCTGAGTAGTAAGGATTTGGTTTCAGTGAATGAATTTGATCCCTCTTCGGCATGCTGACATGATGATCCCATTACAACCACAGGTTTCATGTCCATACGTTGCAGGAATGCCAGGCCGAATGCCAGGCTGGATACCATCTCTTTCGAGTAAAAGATCTCTTCGTCCACCTAGTGCACATAAAGCTAGGTTAGCTAATACTGCAGATCAGACATTCAGTAGCCACTGCAATAGTTCTATTTTTAGACATCAACAGATTACATATTTAGCTTTCACTTCCCACTGCCTGTTGGTAAGATTTTTTTATTTAGAATCTTGGGTCATATGAATCCTGAGTCAGGTTCAGAGTGTCCTTCTTAACCTTCTCACAACCTTAAAAATCCAAAATATATTTCCTTACTATTTTAGTCCAGCTAACTTTTAAAAATGACTCGAGACAGAGGGTGCGGTACGGTTGCAGTGATTCTACCATATCAACACACCCACTAGAAAAGTAAAAGAGTCAGAATGCAATGTTTTTCCTTGAGGTGATGCGTTTTTCCTGCTTTTTCAAGCTGCTTTTAATTAATCGCTTCTTAAGGGGGCAAGTATTACAAAAAGTTATCCTGCAGTATTTTATGCTAGCAGTCATAAGTGCCTGGCTAAAATTTGTGGTGAAAGATCTAGTTCATGTTATAAAACACAAGAAAACAACAAACATCAGGATTGAAAAAGAACATTTCACGCTTTGAATTTCATTTTTTTAATATTTTAACTTGCTAATTGTGGCACTGAACTGCATTTCAACAACTGTGACATTCTTGCTTTTAACACCTCTTCTTCAGTACTAATGTTCAAATATGAATTTATCAAATCACAATTTTCAGAACCTCATTCTGAATGTTGAGAGCAACACCATTGCAAACCACTGCTGTCTCTCAGTGCCAAGGACCTGGTTTATTCTGGTCTCGGGTGACTGTCGGTATGGAGTTTGCACATTCTCCCCGTGTTTGCGCGGATTTCCTCTGGGTGCTCCGATTTTCACCCACACTCCAAAGATATGCAGGTTAGGTGGATTGGCTAAATTGCCTCTAAGTATCCTAAGATGGGTAAGTTAAATGTAACACCTGCCCTTTTACCTCCTCTCTCATTATCCAATGCCCTACACACCCCTTACGGGTGAAGCAACAATTTATATCTGTACTTTTAAGTTGTAAAATACCTATAGCGCAGAAGAGGCCATTTGGCTCATCAAGTTTAGAATATCTTACCCAGTTCCTCTCCCATCTCTATAACCCCATACATTTAGCATGGTTAATCCATCTAACAATACATCTTGGGACACTAAGTAGTAATTTATCAAGGCTAATTCACCTGACCTGAACATCTTTGGAGTGTGGGAGGAATACAGTGCACCGGAGGAAACCCATCAGAAATGGGGAGAATGTGCAAACTCCACTCCACACAGTGACCCGAGCCGGGTATTGAATCTAGGTACTTGGTGCTGTGAAGCAGCAGTACTAACTACTGTGCCACCGTAAACTGTATTTGCTGCTATCATTGCAGCCTCCTCCACATGCAGGAGACCAGATGTAGATTGCATGTTCCACAAAAGTGGTCACCCAATCTTGTAGCTTGTCATTTATAACCCTGCTTTTGCTCTCACACTGACACCTCTGTCTTTGGTCTCTTTTATTCTCCACGTGATCACAAACTTTCCTTTTGTCTTTGTCCCACCCACCCCTCGCTCAAAAACCATTGCTTCTCTAACTGCTCCCAGTTCTGATGAAGAATCATCAAACTGAAACTTTATCTCTGTTTCCCTCTCCACAGATTTCCTTTTATTCATTCCAAGGATGTGGCCATCACTGGCAGGACCAGCACTTATTGCCCATCCCTGAGGGCATTTAAGAGTCAACCACATTATTGTGGGTCTGAAGTCACACGTAGGCCAGACTAGGTAATGGTGGCAGATTTCTTTCCTTAAAGAATGGGTTTTATAGACAATTGATTCATGGTCATCATTAAGCTTTTAATTCTAGATTTCTTTTATTGAATTCAAATTTCACCATCTGTCGTGGTGGGATTTGAACCCAGGTCTCCAGAGCATTACCGTAGGTCTCTGAATTAACTAGTCCAGTTACAATACCACTATGCCATTGCCTCCTCCAATTTGTACTGTTAAACATCTGTTTTGGTAGCTGTACTCCCTCCATGATAAAAGTAGCATTGCTTGTGCTGCCATTTGACGCTACATTCCAAATCTCTTTTTTAAGATTAAATTTACATGAGCACAAACTGATAGCAAAGCTGGAAAATCCCAGCCTAAGGCAGAACCTACTGCGAGAGATTCTGCAGCTCGGCCAAAAGTCCATTGACCTTTTTTGGGGACTGGGTGATCTGGTCAGGATCAGAAAATCCCACCTCGAGTTTTCCTTGATATTGGTCAGCATTCTCCATCTTAAATTCAAAGGGGGCCACTTTGAATTCAGTCCCTTCCAGCAGCATCAGAAAACAGGCAATTGTAGTTTGTGAGAGTGACGTGCAGGAATATCTTTTGCCAGTTTATCAACATGTAGTCTTCCTTAGCTGAATTCCAGCAGGTTTTTAATCAGCATTCAAGGCCTGTACTGTTCTACTCTGTACACATTGTAAATCCAGTTGTCTGTTGTGATCAATTAGTTAGGCCCCTTTGAATACTATTTACTCCAAAGTAATGCATCCTAATGTGATCTTGCTAAGCTGTCACAGAATGACGGCAAGCATATACTTAGTCAGTACAACAATGTTTCTGCACTCAAATCACCTCCTGACAAAATGGGCTTTTGTTCCACAGTGTTGGCATTCTTCCCCTGATTCAGTTGGAAGCATTATACCGTTATCATATTTTATGTTTATCAGCATCCAACCATTTAAGTGGATCCCACTTCAGAACTCTCCTATTACTCAACACATAAAGCAGCCTGGAACAAATGGAAGAGATCAGGTGACAAAGAAGTTCTGGCTTACCAACTTGTTCATTCACTATTATTATCAATCTGGTTTTGGCTCACTCACTTGTTTCCAGGATTATATATGAATTGTGAGGAGTAGGCCACTTGGACTTTTGAATCTGCTCCGCCATTCAATAAAATTGTGGTTTATCTGACTATAATCTTAGCTCCACGTTGCTGCCTACCCCTGATAATCTTTCACCGCCTTGTTAATCAAGAATCTATTTATTCATAAACTTTTCTTCTGTTGCCTTTTGAGGAAGAGATCTCCAGAGCCTCACAACCCTCTGAGTCTCCTCACCAAACTGAATTGGGAGACCCCTAGTTCTACATTCTCCAACAAGTGGAAACATCCACATACATTCTGTCAATACTCCTCAGGTTACTGAAGTTACGATCAAATTCGCCTCTTACTCTTCTAAACTCTAGTAAATACAAACCTAACCTCTCCAACCTTTCCTCTTAAGATAACCTGCCCATTCCTGATAATCTAATAAATGTGCTCTGAACTGCTTCTATTGCATTTACATCTTTCCTTAAATCAGGAGACTCATTCCTGCACACACCACTCAGTTATTGTCTCACCAAAGCCCTGTACAAAACTGAAGCATAACCTCCCTATTTTTGTAATCAATTTCCCTCACAGTAAATCATAACAATTCTATTAGCTTTCCTAACTACTTGGTGTTGATAAGATGTTCGTTGAACAAATTAGTGTTCTAAACGTTTTCTGTAAGGGATTTGAGGGAACAGCTTCTTCTAGTTGAAGCAAAGAGTTTGGCATTGGTTTGTCTACTCACAATATAAAATCATGAATTGCTGCAGCTCCAGATTATGGACAGATCAAAATTGTCACCATGCACAGAAGTATACTATTCAGTTAATGATTTCTAAAGAATACTTCATCTGTATAATTGAAGAATTCTTTGCCCTCAAACTCAGTAATGTTTACCAAAACTGTAATTTGAGAAGTTTGGATGTTTTCTGCTTCAAAAAGCCCTTACAAAATCCTGTCATTCAGTGGGCTGCTTGTTGCATCACAGCGCAGTACAATGTTTGCAAAATCACATTACTGTATCACAGAAGATATCATCTGTCTCAATCACAGCCAGCAATAAAAACCATTCACTCTGTCAGTGATTATGAAAAGAAGCTGCAGGAGGTTATCCAGAATAATGTATTCAAGAAAGAAAATCCTCTCGATCGAGAGGAGAAATAGTCAGACAGTTCATCTGATTATTACGGTGTCATCCCTACCTCCTTCAACTCTTAATTCCCTTGTAATGTGCATTATCCTCTGGTGTTATGTGGTAGCACTATGCATCAAGTGAAAAGCATTGTACAGTATTGAACTATACTGCAATCATTGTAACACTATATTCTGCACTTTTTCCTTTCCTTCTCTATGAACGGTATGCTTTGTCTGTTTAACGCGCAAGAAACAATGCTTTTCACTGTATACTAATACATGTAACAATAATAAATCAAATTATTGCATTATATTGCAATTTTATGAATTTGCACTCCCATTATAGAGCCCAACCTTGTGAGAGCATATACTGGGAACTGAGGTGCCCTCACACACAATTTTTCATTTTGAGAGCCAGGTGTACATATGGGTATTTGAGCACACTGAAGAAGCATTTTGGTTATTTCGATACTAACAAGGCTGAGTTATTGCTTTTGCTTTACGAATGTAAAAGGCATGATTGTGTGAATTCTTACTGCCTCTTAGGGAGGCAGTAGCAGCATAGCAGTCTTCTCATTAGACTAGTAACCCAGAGACTCAGGAGACACGGGTTCGAATTCCCCCTTGGCAGATGGTAAAACTTGAATTTGATAAGAATTGGGAATTAAGAGGGCAATGATGACTATGAAATCATTGTCCTTTGTTGTAAAAAAGAACCTTTCTGGTTCATTAATACCGTGCAAGGAAGTTCTGCCACCTTTATCTGTCTAACCTACATCTGACTCCAGATCCACAGCATTGTGGTTGATTCTTAAACATTCTCAGTTCACGCGCAATAAACAATGGCCCAGACAGTGATGTCCACATCCCAAGAATGAATTAAAAAAAAACTTCAAGTAGATCTATAGTACATTAAGCAGAGGAAGGGGGAAATCACTGAATAAATCAATTCCTTAATTGCTTCTTGTGTTTTCTAACAGACTAATAGTCAATGCCTGAACATCATTAAGTTTAAAATATATTTATTATGATCACAAGTAGGCTTACATTAACACTGCAATGAAGTTTCTGTGAAAATCCCCTAGTCACCACACACTGCTGCCTGTTCGAGGTCACCGAGGGAGAATTTAGCATGGGTCAATCCATCTAAATAGCACATTTTTTGGACTGTGGGAGGAAACTGGAGCACCTGGAGGAAACTCATGCAGACATGGGGAGAACATGCAAACTTCATAGACCGTGACACAAGCCATGAATCGAACCCAGACCACTGTGCCATTGCACCAGGATTCTTATTGACTAATATCTCTGTATCAACTGGTGAATTCTGTTCTCCTCAGCTCTGTTGTTGCTCTGAATTGAATCCAGCTTCCTGCAGTACAATTCCCAGATCTTTCCATTCTGAACCAATAATCTGCCTTAACTACCTTAGTGAGAAGCTCAGAGGCACTTTCCATCATTGCACAAGTCTAACATGTTCATGTTGTAGATGAGTCATCTTGTGGCTTCTTCCAACATTGCTGCATTTTGACTGTTATATTAGAGTACCAATATTAACTTCACATTTACAGTCAATGCAAATGGGACACCTTCATTCTAATAACTGTGGTTGAACCAGTTCCCAGAAATAAAAGGACAGGTTGCCTAACTCATTTTACCATTTAAAAAAAAAATGTATTTGTTCATGGGATGTGGGTGTCACTGGCTAGGCCAGCATTTATTGCCCTTCTCCAATTGCTCTTGCAATGGTGGTGGTGAGCTGTATTCTTCAATTGCAGTAGTCAATGTGGTGTAGGCACACCCACAGTTAGGAAGGGAGTTCCAGGATGTTGATCCAGTGAAATTAAGATGGGGCGACAGAGTGACATGATGGTTATCACTCGTTGTTCATAGTGCCATGGATCCAGGTTCAATTCCAGCTTTGGGTAACTATCTGTCTGGAGTTTGCACATTCTCCTCATGTCTGCATGGGTTTCTTCTGGGTTCTCCAGTTTCTCCTATGGTCCAAAGGTGTGCAAGAGGATTGGCTGTAGTAAACTGCCTTGGTATCGCATGAATTGTAGGTTAGATGGATTAGCCATGATATATATGTGCTATTACAGAAATACGGCTGGGAAGAGGTCCTGGGTAAGAAGCTCTTCCAGAGAAAAATGGTGCAGATTCAATGGGCCAAATGGCCTCCTGCACAGTAGGGGTTCGATGATTCAATACCATTCCAGGTCAGGATGGTGTTTGACTTGGTGTGGTTTTGATCCTTCACAGAATCCTTATAATGCAAAATGAGGCCATTTGACTTATCGAGCTTGCACCCTCACAATCCCACCCAGACCCTATCCTTGTAACTTCACTTATTTACCTTGCTAATGAATATATCACTAATATGCCCCTAATACTAACAGGAAATTCAGCATGCCCAGTCAACCTAACCCACACATCTTTGGACTGTGCCAGGAAACCAGAGCACACAGAGGAAACCCATGCAGACAAAAATGGAAAAATGTGCAAACTCCGCAGTCACCCAAAGCCAGAAACAAACCTGAGTGTCTGGAACTCTGAGGCAGCAGTGCCAGCCACTGTGCCACCATGCTGTCCAGTGCCAACCACTGCACCACTGTGCCACCATGCTGTCCAGTGCCAACCACTGCACCACTGTGCCACCATGCTGTCCAGTGCCAACCACTGCACCACTGTGCCACCATGCTGTCCAGTGCCAACCACTGTGCCACCATCCCATTCAAAATCTGCCATGGTGAAGCTGGTTCTGCAATTCCATCAACAACCTGTCAAAGATGTTAGCCGAAAAAATTGTTGGTGCCCACGCGCTTCCTCTTCATCCCTTGTGGCTGCACAGGGTGGGAAATTGTAGAGCACAGAGGATGAACATTCTTGCTGCACCAGCAGTGATGCCATTTTAATCCGGTCTGGGTTAAGGGGCTGCATTGCCTTCAGTTTCCAACACTGTGGACATGATGATGCAATGAGCTCACGACTGGTATCATGGATACAAGCCACGATTTTTCCTCCCTCCCTCCAACCTGTCAAAGGTAAGAATATGGTAGAAGAACTTAAAAACCAGTGAAATATTCTATTTGTTCTTTGAATTTTTTTAAAAAAATAACATTTGCAAGTATAAAGTTGGTGACATTACTTTGACAGCACGAGAGCTGTTTAAAATAATTCGGGTTTGAGGCTGTGTTTACAGAAAAAAAAACACTACAAAAGTGGTGTCTGAATCACTCAAGTCATGAGTCTATGTTTGCGGAAAGAAAACATATGTTACAAAAGTGGCAAGAAAGTTTCACAATTTTCCAGAGATATTTTGTAAACAGTAAGCAATCCCAAACCGGGCAGAGAGGGAAGGAGCAGATTAGTGTGTACTGACTCTCAATGAGTTTCTAATAGTTGGATATAGATTGTTACCGGGGGTGGGTGGCTGTAACTTACCTCCACCACCGCGAATAGTTTGTTGTTGCTGCCGCTGCTGGCGTTCTGGAACTGGGTGAGCCAATAGCGGGCTTCCCGGGGGTCTGCCCCGATCTCGTTCAGGAACAGCTTGACGTCCCGGTAGACCAGCGAGCGGGTGGTCCGGTGGTGACTGACCAGCGGCACCGACCGGTCGGCCGCCTCCCGCGTCGGGCTGATGGGCGACTTGTTGCGCCCGCTGGCTTTGACGGCGCTCAGGCGGCGGAGCCCCGGAGGGGCGCTCAGAACATGCTTGGAGGACAGCAGCTGACCGGCTTTGGCCACGGCTCTGGTGCCGGCCGACGCTGAGCTGGCTGTAGCCATTGCCCCGCCTGCCTGCTCTCTGATCCGGTCGCTACTGTTACTGATCAGCTGCCTGCTCAAATTGCCGAGCTGCACAGACACACACACAGGGCGCTATCAATCACTCTCAGCCCAGCACTCCAACCAGTCTGCTGCCCTAAAACACCGAGCAACTGGGAGGTGCAGCACACCCCAAACCACCTATCCCAGAGCCTCTGCTCATTCCTGCCTCCTTTCGTCCAAAAAAAGAACAAGTAAATGATGGAAGACCACCATTCCTGTGGTATAGAACCATGAATCCCAACCTTTTTTTAAAAATGTAAAATGTAGAATACAGAACACAGGTACAGTAAGAAGTCTCACAACACCAAGTTAAAGGCTAACAGATTTATTTGGTATCAGGTCAGTGATGAAGGAGAAATGCTGCTCCGAAAGCTAGTGATTTCCAAATAAATCTGTTAAACTTTTACTTGGTGTTGTGAGACTTTTTACTGTGCTCACCCCAGTACAACACTGCATCTCCACATCGTGGCTACCCAGTACAAGATTGATGCCAAAGTAAGCTGATCCCTTTTGCTTGTCCTTGGTCCATATCCTCCTATTGCTTACATATTCGTGTGCTTATCTAAAAGCCCCTTAAATGCCCCTATTGTATCTGCCTGCATCACCATCCTTGGAAATGCATTCCAGGAGAAGCACGGAGGCGCAGTGGTTAGCGCTGCTGCCCCACAATGCCAGGGACCCGTGTTCAATTTCCAGCTTGGGTGACTGTCTGTGCGGAGTCTGCACATTCTTCCTGTGTCTGTGTGGGTTTCCTCTGGGTGCTCCAGTTTCCTCTCACAATCCTGGTTAAATGCATTGGCCGTGCTAAAATTTTCCTCAGTGTACCCGAACAGATGCCAGAGTGTGGTGGCTAGGGAATTTTCACAATAACTTCATTGCAATGTAAGCCTACTTGTGACATGAACAAATAAACTTTAACTTAAATAAAAGGAGCAGGCATTTTGGCCCATGATGTTGTACCAAACATGATGCCAAATTAAACTAATTCCTTCTGCCTGCCCTTGATCCATGTCCCTCTATTCCTTACATATTCATGTGTTTATCTAACAGCCCCATAAATGCCTCTACTGTATATGCCTCCACCAAAATCCCTAGCAGTATGTTCCAGACACTGCCACTCTCTGTTTAAAAAACATGCCACTCACATCTCCTTTGAATATCCCACCTCACCTTAAGTGCATGTCCCCTAATATTAGATATTTCAGGGGAATTTTCCCATCCTGTCTGCCACAGGAATCATAGTGGGCGAGGGACAGACCGTCTGTTGACCTTGGGTGAAAATTTCTGGTTTTGGGAGAAGCAGGGCTGGAAAATCCTGCCCTTCAAATTCGGGAAAAAGATTCTGATCAAAAGCGCTATCTATGCCTGTCATAATTTTATAGACTTCTATCAGGTGTCCTCTCAGCCTCTGCTGCTCCAGAGAAAACTGGTTTATCTAGTTTGAAGGGAAGTAAATAAACTAAGGGACAAAGCAAGAATGGTAGCCCTTATTAAGGGGGAGTTTGGGGTTTGGGTGGAGGGGGAAATGGGTGGGGGAGAGAGGGAACCAGCTGAAACAAAATGAAAAAGAAACTTATAAGATTAAACTGAAGTGTGACTGAAGGAGTCGATAATACATCCCAGTCCCCTGTGGAAACCAATGAACTAGGAAGACCTTGATTGTGCCCTTGGACAGCGCATGCTCCCTCTCCAGGGGCATCAGCTGAGAATGTAACCACAGGTAGAGGGGCAGACAGTCAGGTCTAACAGCCCCCTTGGTTGTCTGCTGCCTGGACCTGTTTATAGCACATTTGGCTCGGCTCACAAGTCTTCTGCCTTCCCCATCCCCCTCTGCACCGGGTGCCCATAAATCAGAAGTGTGGGGGTGAAGTACAAACAAAACATCAATGAAAGATTTTTTAAATAACCAAAATCAAGTAATGTAGTGTGGCCCATGAACTCTGTGTTCTTGCTCTCTAAGGATATATTTCATACCATCACTTCTAGTAACCACTGGGCGGGGAGGGGGGAGGTGGGATGTAGAACATGCATCGAAATCCAAAAGCAACACAGGCATTGGACAGGTGAAACTTACAGAGAATAATTCAAATCAGGAAATCCTGGAAACAGTCAGCAGGTCTGGCAGTGTTCTTTTGAGATTATTATCCTTTTGTTTTGGGCTCAAGGAGTAGGGCTTGATTCTTGGACAGACGGCAAACATACACTCTCTTGAGAGTTGAACATGTAGCTGACTATTGTCAGTGGTTTATCAACATTTATATTAACAAATCACATCTGTTACACACTTTGTACTATACCTCTATAGTCCAGCCTATTTTTTAACAACATAAACTATCTATTTAATAATTTACATTGCATTTCTGTAACTGCCTTTTTAACAGCTACAGATTCTACCCAACTCTAACTCTCCATTCTTCTCCTCTCCAAGTTACAGTCCTGGCAGATTCAATCTTCCTCACCATTCTCGGCACTTGGGGAAGATGAATTGAAGATGTGAGAGCTTTCTTCTGTATCTGGTAGGACATCTTTATTTGCAGAATAGTATACCACATCATTATCTGCAGGATAACTGGGAAGCAGAGTGTCTGTTTCAGATTGACTGAACTGCAATGACAACTGATTGGAAAGAGAAGACGGATGAGAATTTATCTTTGGACCCTTTGGGACTAGAAGGGGAGAACTCAGGACACTTGGAGGAACTTGTTGCTCTGTCAAAGGACTCTGGGAAGGAATTTCAGAACAGGAATGATATTCAACTCCAGGAAAGACTATCTCAGCTGTACCAACCACTGGATCAGAGAGTGAAAAGGCATTGAAGCTCTGAGATTTCAATGAACCTTGAAAAAAGTCATCAAATTCCTGTAAACCAGTAGGAAAAAGAAGAATTATTTTGCATATTTCTCTCTGTGTGAGGTTTCTCCACTCTGGGCAATAAGAAGAATTGATGAGAATATGGAGACAAGATACTCTCTTCTGTGATAAGAGGAATTTGGGGACATCACATTGTACAGGATTCTGCAACTTGAGAAGTGCCAAAGATTCTGTCACAGCTTCAGTGCTAACTTCCAGCTCTGAGGAAAAGACTTTCAGCTGGGGCTGAAGTATGGGTGCAAACCGGCTTTAACCCAGGGCTGGTACCAACTCATTAACAGTGTGACCCTCCGTGGACTCCAACTTGAACACAGGCAAAGCATTTTTTGTGGATGATCCTTCATGAGTAACAGGAGATACAATAGACTATACATCAATATATTCAGTGGAACTAAAATCTGGATGTTAATTAGTCACTAAAATCACAGCTGATTCTTCTTAAATTTTCCTCTATCTGCACTCCCTCCATATATTGGCCTTGGAAGAAGTGCAGAGAAGGTTCACTAGGCTGATACCGGAGATGAGGGGGTTAGCCTATGAGGAGAGATTTAATAGACTGGGTCTGTACTCATTGGAGTTTAGAAGGCTTCTTATAGAGACATATAAGATAATGAAGGGGATAGATAGGGTAGAGATAGAGAGATTCTTTCTGTTAGAAAGAATAGCAGAACTAGAGGGCACAGCCTCAAAATAGGAGGGAGGGCAGTTTAGATCAGAGTTGAGGAAGAATTTCTTCACTCAAAGGGTGGTGAGTCTCTGGAATTCTCTGCCCATTGAAGTGGTGGAGGCCACCTCATTAAATATATTTAAGTCATGGGTAGATAGGTTTCTGATAGACAAGGGAATTAAGGGTTATGGGGAGAAAGCGAGAAAGTGGAACTGACCCACTTAAGATCAGCCATGATCTTGTTGAATGGAGGGGCAGGCTCGAAGGGCTAGATGGCTTATTGCTGCTCCTATTTCTTATGTCCTTATGTTCTTATGTTATGTTCTTAAAAGGAAACAGGGACTTCATGAACTGCATTCACAACAGGAAAGACAGAACATTCTCTAGGGCCTCAATCTCAAATTGATCTCTCAGCTCTGCGAGACATACTTCCTCAATACTCTCCAGGAAGAGTCAATTCAGGTCCAGCAAGTCTTCATGGGGACAAGTGCTTTCTGTGTTCATCACCTGTGGCTTTACTTTGTGAAGAACTGAGATTCATATCTTCAATGTTTGCCCTGGGTCTGGTGGATTGTGTGTCTATGAAATGAAGGAACTTGCTACTGAAGGCTGACTTTCCAATCTAAATAAAAGGTTGAGGATTATAGCATGAAAGACAGTGAGACATTCAAATAATGAATATCACTAGTTTCTTTCTAAGACTGCTAGAAGAATATCATCATTGCCACTCAGTAGGGATATAGGTTTATTGTGACAAACTTAGAGAGAATCAGCAATATGTTGTCCCTTGTAGCTGATAGCAGTGATAATCAGGCGTATACTTGGAAGATCTGTGCAGCCTTGACCTTGTAACTTGATGTCTGATGGATGAAGGATCATTGGGTGAAGCCAATCAAGAGCATCAGCTAACATGTTAACTGCTCTAATATTAATTTTAAACAAAGTATCGAAGCCTTGAACTTGTACTGCAACTGATCAGTAATCTAGATTAAGACTATTACTTCCTCTAGGAACTCTGTAGGATTATTGTTTTCAGAACAACATTATTTCTTGGAAGGAATGTACTTTGCAAGTATTTGCTGCTCTGCAGCTTCATTTAAAATGACTGGATTTGCAGAAATGTCTGAGATGTCCAGTTTTGCCATGTTGGAAGCAATCTATATTGGCACTCTTGGCACTTATGCAGGGTTTTGCTGTTACAACACAAGCTTCTCAAAATAGCCATTGGTGTGGACTTCCTCATCCTTTGGTTGGTCTAGTAGGATTTTGTATGACTGGGCCTACCCAACCTACAGAGTCATGAGAAACCTCATGTTGTCATGAATCATAGCCTAAATTAAACTCTCTAAGCTCAGCCTACCTGGCATAGTAGACCGTTCAATCCAATTTAAGATCTTTAAATGTAGAATATGAGAGAGTATCTCATGCCAAACGCCCATGACTATACAATCACAGGTGAGCTAGTTCTTCAGCATTATAAATTTGCAAGAACTAGCTAGGCAATATAGATGTGATAGGAAAAATTCAATCAATTCCCCAGGTCATTGTGAGCATTGGTTAAAACTTGCACTTTGAATTACTGAACTGTGTTTTGGGCTAATACATTTATCAAAGATTTGGAATCGAAGTCCATGGTTGATTCCTGGTCACTATGCCCTAAGAGAATGTTGTCTGCTACTGGACATACTGCATGAAGAAAGAAACTAACATGGTATCTTGGTTCCTTTTCGTGAAAACCTGATGTTACTCAATACTGGAGAAAATGACATTTCCATAACCCTCACAGTGGACACTGTAGGGAGACAATTGTGTAGGACAACATCAGGGATTGCTTAGTAGAACATAGAACATAGAACATAGAACATTACAGCACAGAACAGGCCCTTCGGCTTTCGATGTTGCGCCGACCAATATAAAAAGCAATGCCCCTCCAAACTAATCCATTCCCTTCTCTTCCATATACTTATCAACTAACCTCTTAAACGCCACCAAACTTGGCACATCTACAACTGCTGCAGGCAGGGCATTCCACTCCCGAACCACCCTTTGGGTAAAGAACCTACCTCTGATATCCGTCCTATAACTATCACCCCTTAATTTAAAGCTGTGTCCCCTCGTGCTAGCTTTCTCCATCCTAGGAAAAAGGCTATCACTGTCCACCCTATCTAAACCTCTAATCATCTTATATGTTTCGATTAGGTCCCCTCTTAGCCGCCTCCTTTCTAACGAAAACAACCTCAAATCCCTCAGCCTCTCTTCATAAGACCTGCCCTCCATACCAGGCAACATCCTGGTAAACCTCCTCTGTACCCTCTCCAATGCCTCCACATCTTTCTTATAATGTGGGGACCAGAACTGCACACAATACTCCAAGTGCGGCCGCACTAGAGTTTTGTACAGTTGCAACATGACGTTGCGGCTCCGAAATTCAATCCCCCTACCAATAAAAGCTAAGACTCCATATGCCTTCTTAACAACCTTATCGACTTGACTGCCTACTTTCAGGGATCTATGCACAAATACACCAAGATCCCTCTGTTCATCAACACTATTAAGAATCCTACCATTAGCCCTATACTCTACACATTTATTATTCCTGCCAAAGTGCATTACCTCACACTTTTCCACATTAAACTCCATTTGCCACCTCTCGGCCCAGCTCTGCAACTTGTCCAAGTCTCTCTGCAAACTATAACGCCCCTCTTCACTATCTGAGACTTCTGACTGTAGATACAGTCAGAAGTCTCACAACACCAGATTAATGTTCAACAGGTTTATTTGGAATAACAATCTTTCGGACCACTGCTCCTTCATCAGTTGAGTCAAAGGACCAGTGCTTCGAAAGCTCATGATTCCAAGTAAACCTGTTTGACGTTAACTTCTTACTGTGTCCACTGCAGTCCAACGTCAGCATCACCACATGATCACTAGGTACAGTCATCATTACCGCTCCCCAGTGAGTCTCATTCTACTGCCAAAAATTACTCCAATTGATTTCAAAGTTTTCTTCACTCTGTGTTCATTTGATAACACCAGTATATCTTTTACATTGACATCTCCACTGCTAAGATTGGGTCCTTGTGCCTTGGACTTCAAGCATAGAACTTGACTTATAGACATATTATAGACATACTCTGGTATCTGCTTAACACTTGTTTATTGGTACTACTTCTGATCAGGATACAGATTAGACATTTGGACTTGATTCTAACCACTTTCTTGAGAATCTAGCACACAACTGATTAATGTCAGCGATTCTTCACCATCTATGCTTCATGTTAATTTGTCCCATCTGTTAATACTTTTATGATGAGGCGAGTGAGAGAAAAACAAGTTAATTTTTCAGGTCTGTCACTTTTGTTGGCTTTTACATTCATGTTTTTGAAACTTATGTGGTGCATTTTGCTTAATTTTAATGATATTTTGAGGAACATTGGCTGAACCAGTGGAATGCACAGGAGCACCGCTCCAAACAACAAGAGGTTACTAGAGTTTGAATGATTAAAATAATTCAAAACCCAAGCCACGTGAGCAGGAGCTGTCATTCTTTCAGGATTGCCAAGGGCTTTTCAGGCATGGGAAACTAATGGCCAGAACATAGCTGCGAGCAACTTGGCAAAGACATAAAAGCAATAAAAATATTGTTTTCTTTAGTCTTTTCTGACTCGTATTGCATTATAAAAATATTAGGCATGGGTGGGATAGGTCGTTTGGGTGACAGCCAAGAATCATCCAGTGTGACAATAAAAGATGTGTCTGCTTTCCAATTGGTCATGAGAAGGGTGGGACAGGGAAGATCGGAGAATCATAGAATCATTACATGCAGAATGATGACCCATCATACCTGTGCTGGTTCTTCAAATGATAAACTCACTTGGTGCCATTTGCCCACCCTCTATCCTATTGGACATGTTGGATGACCAATGGCAAGAGTGTGTTGTGGAAGGGTGCTTGGAAGCTGCAATTCATATGAAAACACAATATGTCTAACCATGGTTTGCAATTCTTTAATGAACTGATAGATGAATGAATAAGGTACAATAATAATGGGAAAAATTGAACAGGTGAGATTTTCTGGCCTCTCTGACATGTACTTCTCAGTGTTCGCTGGTGCCAGAATCTCTGGTCGTACCGCTGTCAATATGATTTACCTCTGAACTCACCCCACATCACAGGAGTTGTGGGTTTCCCCAAAGATCTCGCCAGTGTGAATGGCCAGAAAGTTCTGGCCAATAGTTACGGGTGGCAATGCCTCCATCAATCATTGTCCACTTGCCAACCAATCAGCATCCTTTTTTCTTGCAGTATAAAATGTTGTTCCCTTTGAAATTAGGTATTTTTGCATCTGTCCCAATGAATGCAAAATTAAAATAGGTCAGCTTGTTTCAATTTTCAATCAATCCCCGAATAGTTTAACCACCATTGTTTCTTACAATTGCACTTGCAAGATGTGTTCTTAACCTTTATATCCTTAATAAAAAGTACATATAGAGTTAATCTATATGTTTCTTGTATTTTTGTTTAAGCCAGTGTTAGACACCATGGCCATGTTGAGATAATCTTCACTATCAGTTGTATCTCAGCAGTGATGCTCTCCTCTCTAGTCAGAAATTTCATTCTGGGACAGGCTGATGCTTCAAAGCTGTCTTAGTCAGAGTGCTGCTGATGAGGTGTTAAACCAAGACCCCATCTTTCCATTCAGATGACTATTAAAGATTATTGGCTGAATATTTTGGATATCTATACAGAGTTTTTCTTTAGTGTTGGTAATATTTATCTCCCAATTAACATTATTAATGATGTTTATGATGTTAATTAACATCATTAATGATGTTAATATATCTATAAGGTTCATGATGGGAGATATAGGAGGGATGTCTGAGGTAGATTCTTTACTCAGAAAGTGGCTGGGGTGTGGGATGGACTGCCTGCTGTGATAGTGGACTTGGCCACTTTAGGAACTTTCAAGTGGTTATTGGATAGGCACATGGAGTACACCAGAATGAAAGGGAGGTAATAGCTTGATCTTGGGATTAGACATAGCTCAGCACAACATTGAGGGCTGAAGGGCCTGCCCTGTGCTATAATATTCTATGTTCTATGAGACAGGTGTTGGTGGTACAGTGATAATGTCACTGGACCAGGAATCCAGAAGCCCGAACTGATGTTTTGGCCACATGGATTGTAATCTTACCATGGCAACTGGTGGAATTTAAAATCAATGAACAAAATCTGGAACATAACGTGAGCTATTGGTAATGGTGACCAATAAACTATTAATGATTAGTGTAAAAACCTAACAATTCACTAATATCCCTTTAGGAGGAAAGAAATCTATCATCCTTAACTGGTCTGTTCTATCTGACTCCAGACCCACAGCAACATGGTTGATTATTAATTGTCCATTGAAATGACTACGCAAGCCATCAAATTCAAGGACAACAAATGATGATCTTGCCAGTGACATACAATCCCATGAAAGAATAAAAAAAACAGATTATCTGGTCACTATCAGATGTGGGATCTGGCACTGCATGTTTTCTACATTGTAGTAGTGAGCTGCCCTTCAAAAATACTTAATTGTGTGTAACATCCTTTGGGGCACCCTTTCATTAGGAAAGTCAGCAGACAAGTCAGGACAGGAGTGGCCTTCGGGTGAGGATGCTGAATTGGGTGAGAGCCAATAACATCCAGATTAAATAGGAACTGGGGAATGTGGATTGGGAGTGGCTATTTGAGGGCGAATCCACATCTGGTTTATGAGAGGCTTTTAAAGACAAGTTGATTGAAGTGCAGGACAAGCACGTGTCTGCAAAAATGAAGGATAGAAATAGCAGGATTTGGGAACCATGGTTGACAAGGGAAGTTGTAAGCATAGTCATAAGATAAAAAATAAGCTTGGCTCTTGAGGCATATAGTGAAAATAGGAAGGAATTTAAACATGGACTTAGGAGGGCTAAAAGGTCTTTAACAAACGTGATCAAGGAGATTTCCAAGGTTTTGTATTGGTATTCACCAAACAGAAGGACATGATGGATGTTAAGGTCAGGTGTGTGAGTGCGCTTGAGAATGTCAATATATCAAAGGAAGAATTGTCAAGTATCCTAAATTGCATTAAGGTAGACAAGTCCCCAGGGCCAGATGGGATCTATCCCAGTTACTGCAGGAGGCAAGGGAAGAAATACTTGGGGCCTTAACAGGTATCTTCACGTCGTCTTTAACCACAAGCGAGATTCCAGAGGACTGCTTCAGGTTAGCTACAGGTATGGTGCTGGAAGACTGGAGGACGGCAAATGTTGTCCCTTTGTTCAGAAAGGGGAGTAGGGATCATCCTGGAAATTATAGACTGGTGAGCCTGACTTCTGTTGTGGGCAAGGTCTTGGAAAGAATTATAAGGGACAGGATTTATAAGCATCTAGAGAGAAATAAATTGATTAGGGATAGTCAGCACAGTTTTGTGAAGGGTAGGTCGTGCCTCACAAACCTTATTGAGTTTTTTGAGGAGGTGACCAAAGAGGTAGATAAGGGTAAGGCAGTTGATGTAGTGTATATGGATTTAGCAAAGCGTTTGATAAGGTTCCCCATGGTAGGCTACTGCAGAAAGTGCAGATGCATGGGATTGAAGGTGATTTAGCAGTTTGGATTAGAAATTGGCTAGCTGATAGAAGACAGAGGGTGTGGTTGATGGGAAATATTCAACCTGGAGTGCAGTTACAAGTGGTGTACCTCAAGGATCTGTTTTGGGGCCACTGCTGTTTGTCATTTTTATAAATGACCTAGATGAGGGTGTAGAGGGTTGGATTAGGAAATTTGCTGATGATACCAAAGTGGGGGGAGTTGTAGACAGCGAGGATGGATGTTACAGTTTGCAGAGGGACATAGATAGGTTGCAGAGCTGGGCCGTGAGGTGGCAAATGGAATTCAATACGGATAAATGTGAGGTGATTCACTTTGGTAGGAATAACAGGCATATGAAATATAGGGCTAATGGAAGGACCCTTAATAGTATTGTCGAGCAGAGGGATCTTGGGGTACAAGTACATAGCTCTTTGAAAGTTGGCACCCAGGTTGATAAAGTTGTTAAGAAGGCATACGGTGTGTTAGCTTTTATTGGTAGAAGGATTGAATTTAGGAGCCGTGAGGTTATGTTACAACTGTACAAAACTCTGGTGCGGCCGCACTTGGAGTATTGCGTACAGTTCTGGTCGCCGCATTATAAGAAAGATGTGGAAGCATTGGAAAGGGTGCAGAGGAGGTTTACCAGGATGTTGCCTGGTATGGTGGGAAGGCCTTATGATGAAAGGCTGAGGGACCTGAGGTTATTTTCATTAGAGAGAAGAAGGTTACGCAGTGACCTAATTGAGGCGTATAAGATGATCAAAGGACTGGATAGGGTGGATAGTGAGAGCCTTTTTCCTCGGATGGTGATGACCAACACGAGGGGACATAACTTTAAATTAAGAGGTGGTAGTTATAGGACGGATGTCAGAGGCAGGTTCTTCACACAGAGGGTGGTGAGGGCGTGGAATGCCCTGCCTGCAGCAGTTGTGGACTCGCCTACTTTGGGGGCATTCAAATGTTTGGTGGATAGGCATATGGATGATATTGGAATAGTTTAGGTTAGAGGGTCCACTGGCCAGCGCAACATCGAGGGCCGGAGGGCCTGTACTGCGCTGTAATGTTCTATGTTCTATGTTCTATGACTGGAGAATAGCCAATGTTATTCCTTTGTTTAAGAAAGGAAGCGGGGATAATCCAGTAAATTATAGGCTGGTGAGTTTCACATAAGTGTGGGGAAGCTTTTGGAGAAGACACTGAGTGACACCTGGAGGAAAATGTACTAGTTAGTGCCAGAAAGCACGGTTTTGTACAGGGAAGGTCATATCTCACCAAATTGAGTTTTTCAAAGAAGTGACAAAGAAAATTGATGGGGGAAAGGCTGTGGATGCAGTTTTTATGAACTTTAGTGAGGCATTTGACAAGGTCCCACCTGGTAGACTTGTACAAAAACTAAAATCACACAGGATTTGAGGTGGACTGGCTAGATGGATACATAACTGGCTTGGTTACAGAAGACATGGAGTAGCAGTGGAAGGATGTTTTTCAGAATGGAGGCATATAGTGAGTGGTGTTCTACAAGGACCAGTGTTGGGACTTCTGTTGTTTATATATAAATGACCTGGAGGAAAATGTGGGTGGTCTGATTAGTAAATTGGCAGATAACATGAAGATTGGCGGAGTTGCTGATAATGCCAGGGATTGCCAGAAGATACAACAGGATATGATAGATTGGAGACTTGGGCACAGAAATGGCGGATGGAGATTAATTCGGACAAATGTGAGGTGATGCGTTTTGGAGGATCAAATTTAGCTGTGAATTATATTGTGAGTGGCAGAACCCTTAGGAATGTTAACATACAGAGGGATCTGGGCATCTAAAAACGACAACATAAGTGGCCAAAATGATTAAGAAGGCATGTGGCATGCTTCTCGGGGCACTGAGTACAGAAGTTGGGAAATCGTGTTACTGCTATATAAACCTTGGTTGGCTCGTATTTGGAGTATTGTGTGCAGTTCTGGCCATCAGACTATCAAAAGGACATGGAAGCTTTGGAGAAAGTGCAAAGAAGGTTCACAAGAATGTTGTCTGGTTTCAAGGGTGTTGGCTATGAGGAGAGGTTGAATAAACTAGGATGAAAGACAGAGGTTGAGGGGAAACCTGAGAGAGGTTACAAAATTATGAGAGTCATAGACAGGGAGGATAGTCGGATGCTTTTTCGAAGGGTGAAAATGTCAACTGCAAGGAGATATGTGTTCAAAGTAAGAGAGGGGAAGTTTAAGGGAGGTATATTAAGGGGGAAGTTTTTCAAACAGAGAGTGATGGGTGCCTGGAACATCCTGCTACAGGATGTGTTAAAAGTGGGCACATTAGCAACAATTAAAGGCATCTGGATGGGTACACGAATAGGGAGGAAGTAGAGCGATACAGACTGATTAAGGGAAGAAAGTTTTTTTTTAGTTAGGACATCATGATCGGGACAGACATGGAGGGCTGAAGAGCCTGTTCCTGTGCTAAATTTTTCTTTGTCCTTCCTTCTTATTAGTACACATTTTTGTTTTTCTAGGTGAAAATCCATTAGCAAAGATTCTCACTCTTTCCTATAGAGATTTCTCTTCCCTCTAGACAGGAATCAGGCTAAGTGCTTATATGTTCAGGATACCAAAGACTCAATGGTATTGGGAATTGCATCTTCATGTTTACTTTCCATAAATTTCATTCTATCATATAATGGTCTCCATGAGGTAAACATTTAGTTGCTGTTTTATAGTAGCTGAACATACACCAATATGATAACTTTCATTCAGAGGCACACAATGTGTTTTAATGTACTCTTTCTGTATGTTTGTTTACCCTGCTGTTAAGATTTTATATTTACTAGAACATGTTGTGTCAAATTCATTGAATCAAGCTTTCAAAACTCAAAAGATGATTTCACTTACTGATGATTCAAACACGTTGACACTTATGGGTGGTATAGAGAAGTGTTTTTCAATGCTTTGCAAGTGAAAATGAAAATCCCATTATTATTTTAAAACAGTGATTTTTGTCCATAGTGTGATACAAGTTCAGATTATTGTCAGTTCTCGGATGGTCAAGAATGGTAGTGAGATAGTGGCAATTATAAACTGAGAGTTGACAAATAGGGACTGGATGAAAGTGGTGGAGCCTTCGACCTGAATTCAAAATCTCAGTGCAAATTTACTTGAATATCCACCTTTAAACAATCGCACGTCTAAAGCAGGAATTTGAAAAGGTGACACCCAAAGTAGGAAACCAGGTCAAACTAATAATTAGGATTGAACAGGGGTGTTCAGTGAACGTTATTATTCAACATGTTCTTCTTCAGTTTTCCATCTGAAGGCAGCCCCAACCCACCTGCCACCATGGACAGGATAGGGAGGGCAGGTCCTGAATTCACTCCAGCAAGAACAGGGATCAAACCTTGGTACTGTTGTCGCTAATCTGACCCACATAGCCTGTCCAGACAACTGAGCCAATTGACTCCCCAGGAGTCTGAGTTGCTGTGGGAACATGCACGTGCATGTTGTACTAGAACTGTGAATAGCGGTGGATAGCATGTTAAGGCCCAGATCAAAAACTCCAAGGTATATTATGCCTACTGTGCAACTTTTATATTTGATTTGGTATTAGTTTGAGCACACGGTATTTTGCATCAGGTATGATTCAAGTGACCCACTAGGAAGTAGGTCTTGGGGCGAGCACGAACACAAAATCCTGCTTCATGGATCAAACACTTTTCTTAAAGGCACAATATCGTTGCAAGAGGATCTGAACTTCTTTCCATCACGTGGATGTGTGATCACATGCCTGCTTGAGAATCTCTCTCACTGTTACTGCCTGCCATTGAAATGTGTTGGAAAGTTTTACACGTTGATGCTGAAACTTTAATACGTTATGAAAGTACATTCCTTAGCCAACCGTCCCTGGAATTGTACTTCAACCCAGACCCTCTGGTTTAGAGACTGGGACACTATCCACCTGCCACAAGAGCTCCTCAACATGATTATGTTGAGTAACAAAAACAGAAAATGCTGGAAAGTCTCAGCAGGTCTGACAGTGTCTGTGGAGAGGAAATCAAGTAAAGAGAGACAACAATAATTAACATATCAATCTTAAATGCTAAAATGTTAATGAAAATTAACTTTAATGGCAGGGAACATGGATTTAGGAGCATGTAAGGCATATAAGTAGGAAAAGGAGATCCTGAGTTAAGCAAAGCTGATCAACAAGAATGGACTTGTCAACTTTAAAAGCTTCTATTTCTAAGAAGTCTTGCTTTGTTTTGTATTTAAAACAAACTTCATAGTTTTTAACCACCTGTCATATAAATTATCATCTTACACTAAATGTTAAGTGGTGATGCTTTCTCACGCAATCTATTTTTATGACACTTAATTAATTTCCAACTTACCATATTTCTGAACCGTATGCATATTCAGTCATGCACCGCAATGACTAATCAGAACACCACTGACTTATTGCAAATGGGCTCGATTCATTGCAAAATCTGCCTGATTATGAATATAATTAAAGAGATGCTTCCAGAGAGACTCATGAGACATAATTAATGCGATGAATTCTTTGCCAAGACAGATGGGATCATCTGGCATTGCAGCTTAAGCTGGAGAGGCTGAGAGTAACTCTTAAATATCTTTTGATTCCTCAGAGATCACAGGATGCCAGGAATTGTGAAACTTGTAACTTTGGATGGGGTTTTCCATCCGCACTCACTCCGAAACTGGAAAATCCCACCCAGTTCAACAGATGTTTGCATAGTCCATGTTCTGGCATTTACAATTCCCATGGCAGACGAGAAGGAACATTCTGTAGTATTTTTGGAGTTAAGCCAACAGAACTTTACAGGTGCTAATTCTGATCTATGCATGAATGCAAAAGTGTTTGGACCATGGTAAAGGTCGGACAGTATCATCATGTTCAGTACAATAATGAACTTGTGTAAGATACAAACTAGGATATCAAGTTTAACGGAAAATAGTTACTTAAAAAGAAATGAAGCAGAATTTCTACTGAACTAACTTGGGAGGCAGCAGGCTGCCCAGAATTTTACCACAAACGTGGAGGTTGTATCACAGCTTGATATGGATCCTGCTCTGACCAAGACAGCAAGGAACTATAAAATGCCATGAATGAAGCTTAGCCCATCGCTCAAACCAGCCTCCCAACCACTGACTCCGTCTCCACTTCCTGCTGCCTCAGAAAATCAGTCAGCATTATCAAGGGCCCCACGGGTCCTGAACATGTTGTCTTCCACTTTCTTTTATCAGGAAGAAGTTCCAAAAATCTGAGAACATGTGTAACCGACTCAAGAACAGCCTCTTCCTTGCTGCGATCAGATTTTTGAATGGCCGTACCTTGCATGAAGCTGATCTTTCCCTAAACTCTAACTGTGACTGCAATAATACTTTCTGCAACCTCCTCTTTCTTTTTCCTCCATGCACTCTTGAGTCTGCACCTTCTCTTCCATCTACTCTGTCAGGATAAAGACAAAAGTCTGAGGTCACATACCAACCGACTCAAGAACAGATCCACCATATATTAAGCTGACCTTTCCCTACACCCTAGCTCTGGTTGTAACTCTATATTCTGCAGCCTTTCCTTTCATTCCCCCCTATGTACTCTATGAACAGTAAGCTT
This sequence comes from Sphyrna mokarran, assembly GCA_024679065.1. Lineage (NCBI taxonomy): Eukaryota > Metazoa > Chordata > Chondrichthyes > Carcharhiniformes > Carcharhinidae > Sphyrna > Sphyrna mokarran. The sequence goes on along the minus strand of JAGIQG010000027.1, from coordinate 20,680,248 downwards.
TATCTACCAACTGACTCAAGAATAGTTTTTCCCTGCTGCCATCATACTTTTGAATGGCCCTCCCTTATATTAAGCTGATCATTCTCTACATTTTGGCTACGACTGTAACACTACATTCTGCAGCCTCTCCTTTCCTTCTTCCCTTATGTATTCTATGAACTATTTTGTCTCTATAACGTACAAGAAACAATACTTTTAGTTGTATCCCAATACATTTGACAATAATAAATCAAATCAAAGTCAACAATTGTCTCCCTACCTGGAGATTGTGACCTTTCTTATCCGTCTTAAACCCCTTTTTAAAATATCCCATGCTTGGAATAGGATCCCTACAGTGGAGAAGGAGGCCATTTGACCCAGCTAACTTGCACTGACAACAATCCCACCCAGGCCTTATTCCCCATGATTTTATCCTGTTAATCCCCCTGACACTAGGGGGCAATTTAGCATGGCCAATCAACCTAACTGGCGCACCTTTGGACTGTGGGAGGAAACCTGAGCACCCAGAGGAAACCCACATCGACACGGGAAAATATGCAAACTTCACACAGACAGTTACCTGAGGCCAGAATTGAACCTGGATTTCTGGAGCTGTGAGGCAGCAGTGCTAACCACTGTGCCACCGATGACTGTCTGTGTGTAGTTTCCACGTTGTCTGTGTATGTATCCACCAGGTGCTCCAGTATCTTCCCACAATTCCAAAGCTGTATGGGTTAGTTTGATTGGCCATGCTCAATTGTCCCTTTAGGGGACTCGCAGGGTAAATATATGGAGCTTTGGGGATAGGGCCTGGGTAGGATTGCTGTCAGTGCAGATCTGATGGGCCAAATGGACTATATCTGCATTATAGGGATTTTATGAGATTTGGTGACATGACAACTGCAAATGTGACATTTGATCAAGTGACTGCATCCAAGCCCCTTTTTAAGATAAAGATTTAAGTAAAATCCCTGTAATTTCAAAATGGCAACCATCAACATGAAGCTGCCAACAACATAAGCCAGGATAAGTGAGAAGGTCACAAGTTTTATTCTTGCTTTGTTCTGCAATACGTTGTTTCAATTAGGTTATTGGTAGAAGCTCTGCTGATGGACTCACCTGAGGAAGGACCAGTGCTTCAAAAGCTTGTGATTCCAAATAAACCTGTTGGCCTTTAACTTGATGTTGTGAGATTTCTTTCAGTACCCACCTCAATCCGACATCAGCATCTCCACATCATTGAAGAAAAGAGATGGATCTCCAGGAACACTTTGAGGCTGGAAGATGGACCTCCTCAATGTTACCAAATTTGGATGATCCACCTGTAAATGCTCCTCCAATCCCCTGGGATATTCCAGGGTCCAGAGTTGCTCTGTGTTCGCCAATCCGAACTCCGGATATAGTCCAAAGCATTGTTCTGGTGAGTCCTGACTTTGCACACTATGTTGTTCCAAATCTGTTCTGGACTGGGCTGTTTTCCTTTAGATGCCATGGAGAATCAAGCATGAGTGGAAGATTCAAGTGAGGCCTTCATCTGTATCTCATTAGTGTGATGTGGATCAGTCTCATGTTTGACCTCCAGTGAGTTGCCCAAGTCACCGCGGTAGGCACTGGTAGACGATCCTGTGGGAAATACACATGGGTGTAAAACAGATTTTTGGACTCCTGCTGGATTCTCCTCACCCTTCACCCCACCCCTCACCCCCACCTTTGAACACCGTGGTGAGACTATGGGATAATTCCTCCCAATGTTCCCACTTCTGACCCGAATTCCCTGGTTTTGCGTGGCCCTGCTACCACTGCCTGCGAGAATGGACAATTTGACCAATTTCCACTCACTGCAGCAGCACCGGCAAAACCCAGCCACAGGCGAGGTTGGAGAATTCCGGCCCAGATCACCAGTTATGTCTTTCAAAACTGAGGCTGAAGATGAGCCTGTCCGCTGGTTACAAATTTGTGACAAAAGTTCAATTAACCTTTAGCAGGGGTAACATTGCTTCTTTCCGCTTTCCCGTCTGTTTTCTGCTACAACCCCACCAATCATCATCAGAGCAAAGCAGCGAGCCCATCTGAAGTTTGCACAATACAAAAACTGAATCATCATTTGGCATCAATGATTGACTTAATCTTTTCTGGGTACAAGCGATGGGCGGAGGTTAATGATTGCAAATAGATTAGTTTCTGTTTGTAAGCTAGTATGCTTAATATCAATACAATTGTTTAATTTGTTTAAGTACAGCAATTCTTAGTAAACCTTGAGCCACTTCCTTGAAAAATCTTCAATCATTCAGGAAAGAAAATAATTGAATGTATAAATATTTCATGTTGGAACAGACTAATGGCCTGTTCAGGAATTGCTAGCTGTGGAAACATACAAAGTCTGCCTTTGTGCACCACTAGAGAATTGAATGGAAATTGTTTCACGGTGGAAGTGTTTTACTGACAAACTGTAATTTCAAACATAAAGAAACAAATAGCCTTGCATCTTTTCTCATTGGTTGCAGACAGCATAACCCCAGCGAAGGATTCGGTTCTGCATAACACACCTCTGTGCCTGATATTCAATAAACATACAAAGTACTTACAAACGTATACAGAATCTGAAAGGAAAATTCAGAAAAGATGTCCAATTTCATTCATTGCTTTCACAATTTCATTCAAAGCCTTTAATGAGTGTGCAGAAAAATTGGGCTGGATGTTTTGTGCTCTGCACCTCCCCTTCCACCTCCACTTATCCCCATTCCCCTCCCTGGCAAATGGGTGCCCAGTTCACAAACTCCACAAAACTGGATAAAATACCCAATCAGGGTGAAGACTTAAAATCATTTTGTGCTGACCTAATTCATCACTGTTACAAGTTATCAGTTTGTATCTGCATCTGTGGAGATCATTTCCTCCTCCTATGTCCAGATGTCTGATTTAATGAATTCTCTCAGACTAAGGTGCTTGTTTATCTGTGAAGACTTTGATGAAAAACTCTGTTTTATTCCTCATAGCAGCTTATGTGATTATTAACCTTTTCACCCTCTCCCTCCTGCATCACACCCACACCTGTAACATGCTCATTGTGAGGGTAGGGATAAAGGAATTGGCGTTAAAGGCCAGATGTTTGGATCTGTTCATTTGTATTCAAATGTTTCTAGGAATTATAATCCACCAGCTATTGTCGCTGGCTCCGGTAACTCCCCAGGAGCTGAACACCTGCCCCCTTCCCTCACCCCCACTTTTCTCAATGGCTCTTTGGAGTATTAAGAAAAATCAGTCCAAAAAAATAAAGATTTTCATTGAAATTTTCATTGAAACCTTCTTTCCACTGTTTCGTTTTTCAGTTTATCCTCCTTTAAATGGACCAAAGACAAAGGGCTTTCATCAACGGAAAGCAATTTTCTGCTAACTCCAGCTTGGTTCTGTTCCAAGAGTTTCCTTCCTGTTACATTCTGATTTCTCTTTGCTGCTCCATTCTCAATTTCTGAACACATTGAATAGGGCAAGTCTTTCTCAAGCCTCTCTCCATGCAGCTCAGTGACCTGAAGAAGGTAACAACAAACCCTGGGTTGACACGTGCTATGAAGTGGAGGTGGATTCCCCCCTTGAGAACTAACACTTGACCACTCAAAGAAAAGTACCTCACCTAATAATCTGTAAAAGTCAGTGTGAAGTGGAGTGATCTGCTCTTCAGCAACTTTTAGTTGTTAAATCAAAATAACTCTCCGACATTCTAAAATCAACAAGAAACAAGTTATTTATCTAATTAACAGTGAGTTAAACCATTAACAAACTAAATAAAACACAATTTTAACGGAATGCTGTTTAGATTAATACAATTCCCTCTCATTAACAACAAAATAGAATTTTAGTCACTCTCTAAATTACAACCAGTCTTCCAGAATATTCTGAGCCTTTCCTATTGATTCTTCTTTCTTCCTTCCTCTTACTTCTTTAGTACCTTTGCTATTAAGAGGGTGCTTTCTCTTAAGACATAATTTAAGCTAAAAGCTGAACTAAGAATCTTAGTTAGGCCTCATTTAGAATTCTGGTTGCCATACTATCAGAAGGATGTGGATTCTTTGGAGAGGGTACAGAAGAGATTTACCAGGATGTTGCCAGGTCTGGAATATATTAGCTATGAGGAGAGATTGGATAAACTTTGTTTGTTCTCACAGGAACAACAGAGGTTGAGGAGTGACCTGATAGAGGTTTACAAGATTATGAGTGTCATGGACAGAGCGAATGGTCAGATGCTCTTTCTTAGGATAGAGATGTCAAGTGCTAGTGGACCTAGATTGAAGGTGCACGGGGAAAATTTAGAGGACATGTGTGAGGCAAATCTTTTTACACAGAGGGTGGTGAATGAGTAGAACGCGCTGCCTGGGGAGATGGTGGGAGCAGGTATGGTAGCTGCATTTAAGGGGCAACTAATGAGTACACAATAGGTTGGGAATGGAAGGATTCAAACTCCATAAGTGGATACAGTTTTAGTATAGGCTGGGAGGGCTGAAGGGCATGTTCCTGTGCTCTACTGTTCTTTGTAACAGCTGTTACTCTGGCAATTAGCAGTTGCTGTCTGCTTTTGGCCTACTGCCCTCTTTTTAATGACATATTAATATCTCCCACAATAAAACCGGTCCTAGATTGCCAAAACCATCAAATTTAAATTTAATAGTTTCTTGGTATTTAGATGCCTGATTCAAATTGATTGGTTGAATTCAAAAATTTCAGAAAGCCTGAAAGCCTGTTGCCTTGGTAAACCTGCTACTTGGCCTTTCTGTAAAAAATGTTTCATTTTGGATATTTATTTTGGGTACTCCATACATACACGCATTTTTTTCAACTTTCTAAGCACAGAAACAGCATCATCTTTTAAAAGGATGATGCAATGCTTTCCCCCTAGCATTTTACAAATTTACAAACCCTAATTTACAATTACTCTATTCAACTTCGTAACATGTAAATTTATCAGTCACATCCTCTTTTCCTTTTGCTCATTGCCCTGCCATCCTCACCATTCGACTTGCCACTCTATACATTTAACACCTTAACTCCTTCCCATAGAAATGACCCAATGTCAGGCCTGTGTTCCATGGCTAAGATTGGGAAATTAGCAATGATGTTACTCCATGCTATACCCTATCTTGCCATAATGCTTGGCTACTGAAATGTTTCTATTAGTAGGGGACACTAGGATCGGAGGGCACAGCCTCAGAATGAAGAGATGATCCTTTAGAACCGAGTGAGGAGGAATTCCTTCAGCCAGAGAGTGGTGACCTATGAAATTCATTGCCATAGGAGACTGTGGAGGCCAGTTCATTGTATGTATTTAAGACAGAGACAGATAGGTCCTTGATTGGTAAGGGGATCAAAGTTTAGGGGGAAAATGGGGAGAATGCGATTAAGAAACTTATCAGCCTTGATTGAATTGCAGAGCAGGCTTAATAGGCCGAATGGAATAATTTTGCTCCAATATCTTATGAGCTTATGAAATGGTTTATGCTGAGCAGTCGGTTGGGGGAAAGAACATGCTTTCTTCATATAAAAAAGATCCACTTTACAAGAGAAAATGGCCATTACTCTTGTATGTAATTATTTTGCCTTTACCAAGGCCGGAGTTGTCCAACCTCACTGGGATTCTCCACTGCGATGAATGTAGTTTTGGCTGTGCGGCACATTCTCTGCTCTCGATGGCAGCCATGGCATCGGAGAACTCCAGGAGAAAGTTTCAATAATATCGTCCTTTTATTCTTTAATATTTTTCTTTGTCATCTGGTCAGACAAGAGCGTTCCTTCAACAAAACATTGCCACAAGATGGCACTCAGACTAAAGAGTTTGGGGACACAAGTTCCTCACTTTTCTTTGGAATTGCAGAACGTCTGACTCAGAAAAATATAGTTCATTTTATAAAATAAAATAAATGTTTTTAAGAAGTGAAGTGTGCTAAAATGCCCAATGGAGGTCAGTGTTTTAAAAGCAAGTTGCCTTTATCTTGTAGCTGGAATTAGCTACTCATAGGGACAAATATTTGGAATGTGACCTGACATTTTTGCAACTCATCAGCAGCGTAAAATATTCTTGAACCACTTAGCAAAGAGCTTAATACTCCAATTTATGCTCAAAGTAATATGGAGGAGCATGGATCTGTTGGTGAAAGCAGTTACAGCTGTATGATGAGTAGCAAGAAGAAGGCAATAATGGTAATGTTTGTCACCAATTTGTCTGCCCCTTATTCTTGCTTTGGTATTGTTTAAAAATATTTTCTCCACGCCCTGCTTGAGCTATTTTTCACTGTTTATTGTTTCAGAATTGAATGAAACAATTGTGTATGAAGGTGTGAGTGAACGTTTGCTTCTGTCAGTTAATCAAATAAATGTTATCAACAAACTCAGGGGTAAATTAAAAGGCAACCCCTTAAGGAACACTGCATGAAAGTCAGTGCAATCTTAAAGGAAACTTAAACACCAAGACAAAAAGTGATTGAATGCTTAATAAAATACCCTAGTCATTGTGGCACTCAATGGGCATGGAAGGCTTAATGATGCCAGCAGACATCGCGTGCCCCCATTCCAGGGATGCTCAGCAGTAAACATACCTATAGATGAGAGGCAGACAGTCAGGACATGCTTGTCTGCATGTGTGCACGTGCATGTGTATGCATTGTGTGTGTCTGCGTGTGTATGTGTATGTATGTGTGCACATTTGCACGTGTTTGTGTGTGTGTATGTGCACATATGTGTATGTGTGTGAATATGCATGTGTGTGTGTCTGGTCTCAAATCCACCTGCCTACCTGTTCCACATATCCCTTTAACCTTTTTTTAAAATTACAAATATGTCTAACTTCTTCTCAAAACCATTCAAAGATTCAGATTCCACGGTGCTATAGACTAATGAAATGCACAAGTTCACCACCCTCTGCAAGAATAATTTCTCTTCATCTCAGTTTTAAATCTACTGCCTTTCAACCTATACCTGTCACCTCTTGTTTGAGATTGTCCCACAAGGGGGAGACATTTGGTCCATGTTTACTTTATCAATCCCTTTCTGTATTTTACATACCTCAATCAAATCCCCTCTCACCCACCTAAACTTCAGCGAGTGTAAGTTCAAACTGTTTAATCCCTTTCATGCGCCAACCCTTTTATCCCCAGAATTAATCTGGTGAACCTCCGCTAAGCTGCCTCCAATGCCACCAATGCTCAAATAAATGATGGAAAACCTTGGAAGGTACAATTTGAACATAACTGAATGCAGCTAGCTTGACAGATTAGAGACTTTTCAGATTTTCTGACGATTTGAAGCAATATCAGACACAACATTTGCCATGTGAAGCAGGTGGAATTTCGGTCCATTTAACTGGATAATGGTTAATTGTACAAGCTCTGGAGTTTAAAGATTGGATTAGATGCCTTAGTTCTATCACTTTGCCCAATTTTGTATCAATGGGCAATATTGTAAATTCCCAGAGATTGGAAAAATAGCTTCTCTTATCAGGGGCTCACTTCATTGAAGTTTCAGCAGCTCTATTGATTAAACCAAGCTCACCTCAAAAGCTGATGGGAGATTAGTAGTAGTGAGGTTATCATTTCTGTTTGTAACTTTTGGCAGAGCTGATAGCGCAGTGTTACATTGTGCTATGTTATGCTTATGGTACTAGGCTTATGACACAGTAAGAAGTCTGACAACACCAGGTTTAAATCCAACCGATTTATTTGATAGTAAACTCACTAGCTTTTGATCCTATGGTCTTCGTCACCTGACGAAGACCATAGGATCGAAAGCTAGTAAGTTTACTATCAAATAAATAGGTTGGATTTAAACCTGATGTTGTCCGACTTCTTACTGTGTTTACCCCAGTCCAACGCCGACATCTCTACATCATGACTAGGCTTATGAACCAGAGGATGTTCCAGAGGCCCAGACTGAAATCTCAACATAGCTGGGAAGTTTTTTTTTTCCATGAATTAAAAAAACTGGAATAAGTAGAAAATGTTCTTTAGTGATGGTGACTACACAGAAGTATTGGATTATTATTAAAAAGCCATCTGGTCCACTAATGTCCTTTAGAACATAGAACATAGAACATAGAACAATACAGCACAGAACAGGCCCTTCGGCCTTCGATGTTGTGCCGACCAAAATAAAAAGCAATGCCCCTCCTAACTAAACCATTCCCTTCTCATCCATATACTTATCAACTAACCTCTTAAACGCCACCAAACTTGGCGCATCTACAACAGCTGCAGGCAGGGCATTCCACTCCCTAATCACTCTTTGAGTAAAGAACCTACCTCTGATATCCGTCCTATAACTCATACCCCTTAATTTAAAGCTGTGTCCCCTCGTGCTAGCTTTCTCCATCCTAGGAAAAAGGCTATCACTGTCCACCCTATCTAAACCTCTAATCATCTTATATGCTTCAATAAGATCCCCTCTTAGCCGCCTCCTTTCTAACGAAAACAACCTCAAATCCTTCAACCTCTCTTCATAGGACCTGCCCTCCATACCAGGCAACATCCTGGTAAACCTCCTCTGTACCCTCTCCAATGCCTCCACATCTTTCTTATAATGTGGGGACCAGAACTGCACACAATACTCCAAGTGCGGCCGCACTAGAGTTTTGTACAGTTGCAACATGATGCTGCGGCTCCTAAATTCAATCCCCCTACCAATAAAAGCTAAGACTCCATATGCCTTCTTAACAACTTTATCCACTTGACTGCCTACTTTCAGGGATCTATTGACACATACACCAAGATCCTTCTGTTCCTCAACACTATTAAGAGCCCTACCATTAGCCCTATACTCTACACATTTATTGTTCCTGCCAAAGTGCATTACCTCACACTTTTCCACATTAAACTCCATTTGCCACCTCTCGGCCCAGCTCTGCAACTTGTCCAAGTCACTCTGTAAACTAAAACACCCCTCTTCACTATCTACCACACCACCAACTTTAGTATCATCTGCAAATTTACTGATCCATCCCTCAATACCCTCATCCAGATCATTTATAAAAATTACAAACAGCAGGGGCCCCAAAACAGACCCCTGAGGCACACCACTCGTCACCGAACTCCACGATGAATATCTCCCATCAACCACCACCCTCTGTCTTCTATCTGCCAGCCAATTCCTAATCCAATTAGCTAAATCACCCTCTATTCCACACATCTGCATTTTCTGTAGAAGTCTTCCATGGGCCACCTTATCAAACGCCTTACTAAAGTCCATATATACTACATCAACCGCCTTACCCCCATCCACCTCTTTGGTCACTTTCTCAAAAAACTCAATGAGGTTAGTAAGGCATGACCTACCCTTCACGAAACCATGCTGACTATCCCCAATCAATTCATTTCTCTCTAAATAACTATAAATCCTATCCCTAATAATTCTCTCCAATACCTTGCCCACAACAGAAGTAAGACTCACTGGCCTATAATTCCCAGGAAGGTCTCTCTTCCCCTTCTTAAACAATGGGACCACATTCGCTATCCTCCAGTCCTCCGGAACCACACCCGTAACCAATGAGGACCTGAAGATCAGAGCCAGAGGCTCTGCAATCTCCTCTCTTGCCTCCCAGAGAATCCTAGGGTAAATCCCGTCCGGCCCAGGGGACTTATCCAACTTCAAACCCTCGAGAATTTCTAACACATCCTCCCTATCTACTACAATACTTCCCAATTTGCAACCCTGTACCTCAGTGCTCTCCATAGCTACATTTCCAGCACTCTGCGTGAATACCGAAGAGAAATATTTATTCAGTGCCTCACCAATCTCTTCAGGCTCCACGCACAACTTCCCACTGCTGTCTATGACTGGCCCTAATCTTGCCCTAACCAATCTTCTATTCTTAACATATCGAAAGAAAGCTTTAGGATTCTCCTTAATCCTATCAGCCAACATCTTCTCGTGTCCCCTCTTAGCTCTCCTCAATTCACTTTTTACCTCCTTCCTGGCTAATCTATAGCTAATCTTTACATAACAACCTGGTGTCTTTACCCAGTCTAGTCCTTGTCTGATTCCAGACACACAGCAACCTAGCAAGCCACTCGGCATCACATAGATACCAAGCAGGAAAAAGATGTATTCTGCTGAGTCAACCGTACAAGGTTCTTTTTGCAAACATCTGGGGGTTTGGGCCAAAGTTGGGACAGCTGTTCCACAGATTGGTCAAGCAGCAAACTGACGTTGTCAGGTTTGTAGAATCATACCTTTCAGCCACTGTCCCAGCATTCTCCATGATATCCCTCGCACATCTTGTCTCACTAGTAGGATGGACCACTCATCGCTTGAGGTGGTGGCACAGTAGTACACAATTGAGAGATGGTGACCCTGGAGGTTTTCAACATTGACTCTGGACCTTACTAATTACCATCAACTGCTCTCCTTTAATTGATGAACGAGTATCCCTCCCATGTTGAACACTACTTAGAAGAAGCACTGAAGGTAGCAGGGGAAGAGAATGTACTCTGCAATGCCTGTCATTGGGAATGGCGCAATGGCAACACCAGTGACTGAATTCTGCAGAACGTGGCTGGTAGACTGCAGGAGGTGATGAGAAAACCAAACTGAGAGAAAAAGCTGCTTGACTTCATTCTTACTGAGCTACCACTGAGCTACCATTACTAAAGGCACTTCTAGTCATTATAACGTTGGTGAGGGTGACCATTAAGAATACCCTTCATTATGTTGTGTGGCATCAGACTGGGATGGGCACAGTAAGAAGTCTCTCAACACCAGGTTAAAGTCCACAGGTTTATTTGGTACCATGAGCTTTCAGAGAGCTGCCCTTTCGTCAGATGAGTCATGATGTTGTGTGGCACTATCAGCATCTAAATGGCACAGATTTTGATCAGATTAACTGTCTCAAAACTATTTGGCGTTGTGAATCATTACCAGCAGCATAATTATAATCCATCATAATCCATAACTTCAAGCCTGGCACAGGCTTATCTAATCTTTTTGTTCAGGGATCAAATTTAGATACTTTTCTTATTCAAGGGACCGATGAGCAAATTTCAGAATCCACTCAGTCACTCATTCGCATGCACAGGCACTCAATCACTGACTCCCACACTCAGACACTCACCATAAGGGTGTGTGTACAGTGCATGAAGCTCAATGGCGCTCCTAGAGCTCAGCAGCTGATTTCCCCGCAAGTCTAGGCTCCACCCCGTCCCCTGCTGGTGACAATCACACTGTGGCTTTTTTGTTTGACTGAATGTCATAAGATTTCATTTTTCAACTTGCTGAAAAACGACTCTGAAACTCTCTCATTTTGATGCTTGGTCAGCACTTAGAATTTTGTTTGATCATCCCCAATAACTCTAACACTCAGCAAAAATACATTGTGGTGAGAAAGGAAGACTCCAGGGAAAGGACGCCCCAATGGTGCCTGTCTAAGGAAGTTAAAGATAGTAATAAATTGAAAGAAAAAGTAAGCAATTCCACCAAGATTACCGGCAGGTCAGAAAATTAGACAGAATATAAACACAGCAAATAATGACTAAAAGGAAAATAAAGTGGGAGAAATTAGATTGCACAAGTCAGCTAATTAGAAATATAAAAAAGATGCTAAGAGTTTCTGAAGGTATTTAAAAAGGAAATGATTAAGTTAAGTGAGTGTTGGTCCTCTCGCAGCTGCGACTGGGGAATTCATATTGAGAGATACAGAAGTAGTAGAATTTATTTTATATCTCTCTTCACTGTGGTAGATAAAAATAACATCCCAGAAATAATTGTGAATCAAGAGGTGAAAGGGATAGAGAAATTAGAATCATATAATTCCTGCAGTGCAGAAGGAGGTCATTTGGCCCATTGAGTCAGCACTGACCACAATCTCACCCTGGCGCTATCCTTTGACCCCACATATTTATCCTGCTAATCCCCCTAACACAAAGGGACAATTTAGCACAGCCAATCAACCGAACCTGCATGTTGTGGGAGACACAGGGAGAATGTGCAAACTCCAACAGACAATGACCTGAGGCCGGATTTGAACCTGGGTCTTTGGCACTTGAGGCAGAGGTGCTAACCACTGTACCATCTTTAAAACAAATACAATCACTCAGAAAAGGTGCTTAGGGAGTTATTAGAACTAGAAGTGGACAAGTTTCCAGGTGTCCTGATGGACTCCAGTAAAGAATCCTAAAAGTGGCTTCTGAGATGGTAGATGCAAATGGTTAGGAAGGCAACTGAAATGCTGTAGTTTATTGTAAGGAGAATGAATATAAATGTACGCTTTTTTTGCTGCAGTTGTACTGTGCATTTGTGAGGCCCTGGGTGGGAATTCCCATGTAATCCGTGAGTCCAATCCTGCACATGGTCTCACAAATGTGTGCTTCACAGTGATGGATGCTGCACGTCATTGGCCGGATCTTCCTGTCCCATTGCTGTCAACAGGGTTTCCCCTCAAACACAGCCTCTGCCACTGGGAAATCTGTGGAGTGGGTGCACTGTCGGCAGGATCAGAGGATCTCACTGGTGTGAATGGCTGGAAAATCCCAGCTGACATCTAAAGTGCTGTGTAGAGTTTTGGTTTCATTATGTGAGAAATACCATAATTGTTTCAGTTGATGTCTTAGGCTCAACCAAAACCAGCTGCTTCATTAATGACTTTTCCTCCATCGTAAGGTCAGGAGTGAGGATGTTCGCTGATGATTACATAATGTTCAGCACCATTTGCGATTCCTCAAATAGCAAAGCAATTCATGCCTGTATGCAGAACAACCTGGACACAATTTGCGCACAGACTGCAAAGTGTCAAATAATATTTGTACCACAAAGATGATAGAAAAGTTCACTCATTTGATTCCTGCGATGAGGCGTCCTCATATGAGGAAAGGTTGCGCCTCTATCCATTGGATTTTAGATGAATGAAAGGAGATCTTATTGAAACATATAAAATCCTAAAGGTTCTTGACAAGGTGGATGTTGAAAGGATATTTCCACTTACGAGAGACACAGTTAAAAAATAAAAGGCCTCTCATTTGAGGAGACTTTTTCATCCCAGAGAGTTTGTGGGTCTTTGAAATTTCCTCCACCGATTAATTATTAAGGCAGGGTCATTGACTATCTTTAAGGCAGAGGCATATAGATTCTTGACAACTAAGTTGAAAGGGGTATTGGGGAAAGGCAGGATAAGATTTCATAGAATTGAATAAAATGAGTGGGAGAGCGGCACAGTGGCTAGCTCAGCTGCCTCTCAGTGCCAGGAACTTGGGTTCAATTCTAGCCTCGGTTAATTGTCTGTACAAACTTCACACATTCTCCCCATGTCTGCGTGGGTTTCCTCCAGATGCCTCAGTTTCCTCCCACACTCCAAAGATGCACGGGTTAGATTAATTGGCTATGCTATATTGCTCCTTAGTGTCAGGGGGATTAGCAGGGTAAATACGTAGAGTTGCAGGGATAGTGCTTGGGTGGGATTGTTGTCGGTGCAGGCTCAATGGGCCAAATGGCCTCCTTCTGCACTGTAGGGATTCTATGTTAGACATGTTAGGGCTACAATCAGACCAACCATATTGTTTGGTGAAGCAGGCTTAAGGGGCTGAATGGCTTACTCCTGCTCCTAATTTGTTTGTTTGTATGCATGTATATTCTGTAAGGTAGTGTCCCAGGTCCAAACACTCAGCTGCTTGATCATACAATGACGCTTGCACAACATTCAGCACCATTCACAATTCCTCAGATAGCGAAGCAGTCATGTCTGTGTGCAGCAAGACCTGGACAATATTCGGAAAGGGAATGATAAGTTTCAGATAATGGGTGGGATTTTCTGGCCTTGATTGCCCCAAAACCGGAAAATCCTGCTGGTGATCAACGGACCTTTCCACGATCCGCTCCTTGTCAGCTCTGATTCCAGTGGCCCAAGTGACAGGAAATGACCATTTCAAATGATGGAGGTCAATGTTAAATAGAACAGTGGCTGAGAACTCAACAACTCCCATTACTGAAGCAAGTGTGGCGTGGGAGAGAACTGCAAAATATATAAAATAGAAGTTAAACATAAACTTTTTATATTGGAATAAAATAAATTCAGTTTGCACAGAATTGGTCTGAAAAATATGTAGTCAGTATAAATTCAATCTAAAGATTCTTAGAATTTGATGAGTTCAGTCAGCCACAAAATTAAAATTGTGTTTGAACCATAAATATTAATATGAACAGACCGTCTGTAACTTGATGTGAGCTTGTGATTGTAATTGGTTTGCGTCATTCTGTGAGTAATAGTTTAAATATCTTTGATATGGTAGAAATCAGTCTGATGTGTGATTAAGGCTGTTCTTTCTGGGAAAATGTAGTCTATATCATGAACAGTTTGGACACTACACCACCTCGCTGTTATTACACAGCCTAAAGCTGTTAATAGACCAGTATGTTTTTCAGATAACATCAGATGCAGCCAGAGTATTTTCAGATTTGTTAAAATACTAATCCTGCAGTACCATTGGTTTTACAGAGAGAGAGAATTTAGCATGGTCAATGCACCTAACCAGTACATTTTTGGAGTGTGGGAGGAAACCGGAAGACCCAAAGGAAACCCATGCAGACAAGAGGAGAATGTGCAGACTTCACACAGTGACCCAAGCCAGGAATTGAAGTCAAGTCTCTGTTGCTATAGGCAGCAATGTGAACCACTGCACCACGGTACCACACCGTTGGGTGTTGTGAACTGTAATTTCAAATTTTGTCGTATAAATGTCTGCTCCTGAATGCATTGAAATCTTAACTATGAGTTCACTAACAGGTTCTGTGAAAGATATAATTCAGATTTTAATAATTAAGGAGGAAATCACCAAGAAAGTTGCAATATAGTTAAAGGAGCTGTGGAGACAGCTCTTCACAAATGAGAAGTTCGGTACGGTGTGGAATAATACTCTCCCAAATCACATGTGTCGCTTATGGTCTTGGTCTGCTATGCCTTCCATAACCTCACTTTTCAGGCAGGGAATGCCCTTGAGGAAGAGGCACGGCTCCTTTGGCAGCACCTTCTAAACCCACAACTTCTGCCACCTAGGAGGACAAGAGCAGCAGATAGATCGGAATCACCAACTGGAAGGTCCCCTTCAAGTCACCGGCCATTCTGTTATATTGCTGTTCTTTCACTGTTACTGGGTCAAAACCCTGGAACTCTCTTCCTAACAGCACCTTGGGTTTACCTATATTACATGGTTTGCAGTTGTTCAAGAATGTAGCTCCTCAGCTCGTTCTCAAGGGCAATGAGGGATGGGAAATGAATACTGGCCCAACCTGCAATGGTCACAGTCTAAAAGTGAATGAAGGAAATGATATGGGCCTTTCATCTGAGGGTGAGGAGAAGGATACTGACAGGTTGAAAGAATATAGAGAAGGGTTTAAATCCTATAACGGCACATGGTGGAATTTGAATTCGATACAAAATATCTGGAATTAAGAATCTACTGGTGACTATCAAACCATTGTCAATTGTCGGAAAAACCCATTTGGTTTACTATTGTCCTTCAGAGAAGAAAATCTGCCGTCCTTACCTTATCGGGCCTACACATGATTCCAGAGCCACAGCAATGTGGTTGACTCTCAATTGCTCTCTGGCAATTAGGGATAGGCTGTAAATGCTGAGAAGTGACATCCAGGTCCCATGAGTAAATAAAAACAATGCTCCATTCCAGGTGAACCTCATCTGTATCCCCTTTAGTGCAATCACATCCTTCCTATAGTGATGTGACCAGAACTGCACACAATACTCTAGCTGTGGCCTAACCTACACTCCTTACAGCTCCAGCGTTACCTTGTTGCTTCTATATTCTATGCCAGAGTTTTTGCAGATTGGTATAGGGCAGCTTTTTCAAGAGGGAAGTGTGCTAACTGGCCCAAAGCAAACAAAAAGGTTAATTGGCAGCGAAGGCGTAAATAGCCTTCTAAATGTCATGAAGGAATACTGTGCATAATATTTCCAAAGTTGTTTGTGATGCTACATTTTGGAAGCATTTTGAAAATGAGATGGCTACAATTTGATTCGAGTGAAAACATATTAATTGTGATAAATAATTAGTATTGAATGAGCAGATTGGTTGTAGCAAGGTTTAAAAGAGAACAGCATCCTAATCAATATGCTTTCTTTGTGATAAATTACACTTAGTTTGTTATATTTAAGTTTCATTTATCAAATGAAATGAATGAGGAAGGGTATATAAACAGCCAGTCACACTGCTAAGTACTTGCTGAATCATGGATGAAAAACGTCCAATGTAACTATTGGGTGGGAGATTGCAATACAGCGGTAATGTCAATGGATTATTAATTCAAAAGCCCAGGCTAGTCCTCCGAGGACATGGGTTCAAATCTCACCGCAGCATCTGGTGGAATTTAAATTAAAAACTGAGATAGTACAGTGGGTAGCATTGCTGCCTCACAGCCCAGGGACTGAGGTTCGATTCCTGGCTTGGGTAAAGATTGTGCAGAGTTTGTATGTCCTCCTTGTGTCTGCACGTCCTCCTTGTGTCTGCGGGTTTCCTCCATGCGCTCCAGTTTTCTCCCACCCTCCAAAGATGTGCAGATTAGATGGATTAGCCATGCTAAAATTGCCCCTGAGTATTGGAAGATTTAGAAGGGCAAATACATAGGGTTAAGAGGATAGGGCCTGGGTGGGATTGTTGTCGGTGCAGGCTCAAAGGGCCGAATGGCCTCCTACTACATTGTAGGGATTCTATGATTGGGATTCTACGTTTGCCCCAAGGCTGGAAAATCCCACCTGAGGTCAACAGCCCGCTGCATGGTCTGTGTCCTGCCCGCTACAATTCCTGTGGCAAACAGGACAGGAAAATTCCACCCATTGCTTCAAACATTTTCAAAATGGCTACTAATCTCAGTGAGAACATTATTAACCTAATAAACTTTGGTGAACAGCAGTAAGTTCAATATATTCTGCTCCAGAATGCTGATATTTTCTCCATGTTTATGATGAAGTTATCATGCCCATCTGCATTTAGTTGACATGCAGGAAAATTCGTACTAAAGATTTTTTAATAATCATAGAATTCCTACAATGCAAAAGGAAGCCATTTGGCCCATTGAGTCTGCACCAATCACAATCCCATCCAGGACCTATCCCAGTAATCCCACTTATTTACCCTACTAATCCCCCTGACACCAGAGTCAGTTTAGCACGGTCAATCAACCCAACCCGCTCATAGTGACAACAAACTTCTTTCAGGATTCTCAGTGCAGGAGGCTATTCACTCCATTGCACTTATGCTGACTCTTTGAAAGGGCTAGCACAACCCTTCTGCCCTTTCCCAGTAATCCCACAGACTTTTTCTTTTGAACTATATACCAGATTGCTATTCGGATGTTACTACTGGATACATCTTCACCAAAATTTCTGCTTGTGTGATCCATTTCATAGCATTGGCTAAATTAAAAGGATCATAAAATTATCCCCTTGGTCCTTTGTTAATGATCTTAAATCTATGTACTATTGTTATTAACTCTGGAAACTGATATTTCCAATATCAACACCAGTGTTTGAAAGTATTGAGATTTGCTGCTAAATTCTCTAAAATTGGCCTGTATCTTTAAAAGAGGATGGAGTGGGAAGGCCCACAATTTGGTGCCTCTGTGGCCCTTTGCACCATGATCAAATCCCAAGATATTAAGAAAGTGGGTGGTTTTTAGATATGCTTGCTGCAAAGAGAGGGGTGTTGGGGGGAGGGTATGTTACGTATATGAAGAATGGCATCAAGGCTTTACTCGAAATGGACACTTTCTATGAAAACAAAATGGGGTTGAGAGGTCAGGCGACCTATCCTTTTCTGTCAATATACATGGAACCACACAAGGCCCTGGATGCTAACCTACATGTCTGAATAAATCATTGAAATCATAGCAAACCTTTCCTGTTGATTAATGGCTGCCATTATCCAAATAATTACAAGGAAGTAGTTCATATTGAATTTGCAAACTTCTCAGCTTCTGAGTGGAATTCCAAATAACAGGTGTGAAAAAGAACTCACTCCATTACAGACATGTATGAATGGGTGAAACTTGAACACAATTGTTTGTCAATGTTAGGTTGTCAAATACTATTTATAATGTCAATGAAAAATATATATTTATGGTTTCATAACAGAAACCAGTTTTCCAATTGGGGGAGTTTAAAAATAGAGCAGAGATAGGGAGAACCAGATCCAGACCAGCAAAAGAACAGGACACATTAAAATGCAGAGCATTTGGCTGGCATTTACCTTCCTATTTGATGAACTAGACCAGGTTTTCACTAGGTGAGTTTGACTGCACTTTGATTGGGGTGTAGCCAGAGAAAACTGCCACTGCAAACAATAACCTACTGCAAGTTTATCTTCATAAACCTCCTATCTCTTATTTCTTCAGTGTACTAAAAAAATCACAAGCCAACAATATTTCAAGTGTTCACCTCAAGAAAATCAAGTGTAACAATGAATTTCTGGACTTTTAAGACCAAAGTCCATGTCACATCTTGTGTTATCATATTTTCTTGTATGTTTGTGTGAGTGAGTAATTGTGAGAATGAGTGCTGTCTTCAAGACTTCAAGGTGTTCAGTAATAAATATTTACCCCTCTCTATGAAGGCCTGTAAGTGGAACACCAAATGGGGTAGTAAGATTTTTAAAACAATAAAAATTAAGGCACAGACAGACTTTTAGAATAAGTTAACGGAGTCTTAGCTTTTATTGGTAGAGGGATTGAATTTCGGAGCCGCAACGTCATGTTGCAACTGTACAAAACTCTAGTGCGGCCGCACTTGGAGTATTGTGTGCAGTTATGGTCCCCACATTATAAGAAAGATGTGGAGGCATTGGAGAGGGTACAGAGGAGGCTTACCAGGATGTTGCCTGGTATGGAGGGCAGATCTTATGAGGAGAGGTGAGGGATTTAAGGTTGTTTTCGTTAGAAAGAAGGCGGCTAAGAGGAGACCTTATTGAAACATATAAGATGATTAGAGGTTTAGATAGGGTGGACAGTGATAGCTTTTTCCTAGGATGGAGAAAGCTAGCACGAGGGGACACAGCTTTAAATTAAGGGGTGATAGTTATAGGACGGATATCAGAGGTAGGTTCTTTACCCAGAGGGTGGTTAGGAGTGGAATGCCCTGCCTGCAGCAGTTGTAGATGCGCCAAGTTTGGTGGCGTTTAAGAGGTTAGTTGATAAGTTTAGGGAAGAGAAGGGAATGGTTTAGTTTGGAGGGTCATTGCTTTTTTCATAATTGGTCGGCGCAACATCGAAGGCCAAAGGGCCTGTTCTGCGCTGTAATGTTCTATGTTCTATGTTCTATGAGAGACAATTTACACATATGAAATGCAGTAATTGATTCAAACAAGTGATTATGATTGTAAAGTGCATGCGCGATATTTTGAATGTGTTGTTATTGATTTTAAGGAATATTGTTCACTTTGGCCAAAAGCAATTTACTGCAAGGCATCCTGGTAAAGGTCATTAGGGCAAAGCCATATTTCGAGAGAATATTTGGATCTTGGAGATATGCAAGTTTTATCAATTAAAGTTTTGTCTAGAAAGAACATTTAGAATACTTAATCATATTTCATGAATAGGGTTTATTCACTGTCAGGATGAGATGGACTGGTGACCAGACTAGTGTCACAAGATAGTCTGGTGAGACAGTGACATTTAAGGGAATGCATTAAAACGTTTATTTGAACTCTGGGCTGAGCGTCTTACGTTACTAGGCAACTGAGGAATGGGGGTCAGCCACGACATGAGTCAACTTCTGGATTTCATGGACTAATAAAGTACCATTATGCTGTGGAGTGAAATACAATTGGCTAAAGCATTTGACAGATATTATTGTTGAATTATGTATCTTGAAGATGATTGTTTTAAAGATACTGAAAGGCAGGAATGATTGATGAGAAAAATATATAATTGATCTATTTTTGATTATCTGTATTAGATTCATCAGAGAGGTTTTGCTATATCTATATAATATTTGCTATATTCTATATCAGAGCTACTTAACCCTTTGACAAACTCCTGGTGGCCACTGGTTTAAATAAAGTTACAATTTTATACAGAAATACCTACCTTGTGAGTCATATATTGTCTAAACTTTGGGCAGTACCGGTCCTTGCATACCCCACTAACAAGACCCATGAGAAAAGTTCTTGAGAGTTCCAGCATTCTGGGTTAAATCACTTTTTTTTCAAAACATATCTGTCTCCAATCAGTCAAAAGGTGAAAAAAGAAGCAACTATCCTACTATCTTTCTCCTGTCTCTAACAGTTGCCAATTGAAGCCAGTTATCAGACCTATTAAAACCTCTTTTCCATGCTGATTAGACCTCATATCTCCACCCATTGCAGGGATATCACCCTATCCAGATCCACGATAACACCATGTTCACTTCAGCTGATCAGCCTATCAATCATTGTATGCTGGAGGGCCTCCCATTGGTCCTCCAGCAATAGGAACTCCCCTTGTTGCCTCTGATTGGATTGCAAACCACTCTCTTTTCTTCAATTGCTGGAACTTTTAAAATCATGGTGGGAGGGGTCTAATGTACATCCTGCACTGTCAAGACCCAGAGCTAGCTCCTATGTCCAGTTCTGGCCCCTGATTAAATATTCATTCAATAGCCAATAAACTATGATGTAAAATGCAATGTTCATGCAGTCGAATTATAGAATCCTGACAGTGCAGAAGAAGGCTATTCAACCCATTGATTCTGCACTGACCACAATCCTACTCAGACCCTATTCCAGTAACATCACATATTTACACTGCTAATCCCCCTGACATTAAGGGGCAATGTAACATGGCCAATCAACCAAACCCACACATTTTTGGAGTATGGGAGGAAACATGGGCATTTGGAGGAAGCCCACGTAGACACAGGTAGAACGTGCAACTCCACGCAGACAGTGACCAGAGATGGAAGTGAACCTAGGTCCTTGGAACTGTGAGGCAGCAGTGCTAACCACTGTGCCACCATGCCATCCATGTATGCCACTGTGCCACCCATGATGCTAAATCCCAATAGCTAATCAGCTGGGTTGTAGTAGAAATTTATTAATGAATCTTTTTGTTTATCTTTGGGTAGACATAAATCTCAGAGTTCACTGAGAGTGTAAATCTTATAGTCATGGCTGACAAATAACTAGATACAGGGAAATCATACACTTTTGTGTTTCTGTTCTTTTATTATTTAGATTATTCAGATCAACAAAGATGTGCTGGTTGGGTGAATTGAACATGCTAAATTCTCCCTTAGTGTACCTGAATAGGCACTAGAGTGTGGCGACGGAGGGGGGGGGGGGGATTTTCACAGGAACTTCATTGCAGTGTTAATGTAAACCTATCTATGACACTAACAAATAAACTTTACTTTTACAGTGTGAACATAAGCATTGCTGTAAAGAAACATTTTGTCAAAGCTTTCTCCCTTGCACTCATCAGACCAATTACAGGAATATCAGTGTGAGGAGAAGCAACAACTTTATACTGTGTGAGAAGAGTGTGCTGATTAGTTAGCAGGTGGACTTTGATTGGTACAGATGTTGCCATAGAAAATGCACCAGTTAATAATTACTCTATCACAAGGTCTCCACAAAGGGGAAATCTTTCCAATAGGCCTTCTTAATATTTTACTGGTTCTCCTCCCACATCCATGGCCCATAATATTGGGGCCAGAAAGGTTCGGGGCCAGAAAGGTTCAGGGCCACAATTCATTTTAGAGTCATGCTTATTTTACAGCTTTGTATGATATAGCATATAACAGTTTTAGTATATGAGATAAGGTTTGGTTTAACATTGTGAGGTTGGGAGAGATACAGCATATTGAGAATAAAGAACAAAAAAAACAACACGGGAAACAGGCCCATCGGCCCAATGAGCCCGCGCCGCCACCCCAATGTTCACACCTCTACCCGCGATCCCTGTCCATGTTTATAGATCTATGGATTAAAAACCAAATTTGAGACAATTTAGGGAGAATTTTGTTTTGCCAATTAGCCTAAGAGCACATCTTTGGGATGTGGGAGGAAACCGGAGCACCCGGAGAAAACTCACGCAAGCACGAGGAGAATGCGCAATCTCCCACAGACACAGGCCCAAATCCATGTATCGGCACAGCACAGCGATAGTCACTGAGCTGTCATGTTGCCCATCAAATGGTCCAGGTCAAGCGTACACTAATGACGTGAAGCACTAGGATACTCTCGAAAAAAGAATCCAAGAGCAGCCGTCTCACAACCCATCGCGTGTATGACCCTCGTTAGACAACAAGGTGGACCAAAGCACCTGCAGGATAAAAGCAAGTACATCAATATCATCATCTATTTACACACTCCCCAGGGACTCCCAAGGCTCATGGTCTCTATTTTAAATCAGTTTTCTATACCCCTCCATTCCCATTCTGTTCATGTGCCCATCTAAGTATTTCTTAAATAACTCCAGAGTGCATGCCTCCACCACTTTACTTGGCAGCGCATTGGGGCTGTCAATAAGCCCCTCTCCTTCGTGAATACCGATGCAAAGTATTCATTCAGGATCTCCGCCATTCCCTCGGGCTCTAAGCACAGTTCCCTCCTCTGTCCCTAAGAAGTCCGATTTTTCCTCTAACCACCCTTTTATTCCTAACATAGGAATAAAAAGCCTTTGGGTTTTCCTTAATCCTATCCGCCAAAATCACTTCATGCCCCCTTTTTGCCCTTCTAACTTCCTGTTTGAGCTCCCTCCTACTCTTTCTTATTCCTTCAATGCTGTCTCGGTTCCCAGCTGCTTTGACCTATCATACGCTTCTCTTTTCTTCCTAACCAAGTCCTCAATATCCCTAGTAATCCACGGCTCTCTAATCCTACCTTTCCCATCTTTCCTCTTGGCCGGCACGTACTTACTTTACAACGTTTTCAGTATTCCCTTGAAAGAGTCTCACATCCCTAGCGTGGACTTACCCTCAAACAACCGTTCCCAATCAGTTTCCCTAAGTTCCTGCCTAATCCGACCGTAGTTAGCCTTCCCCCAATTCAGCACCCTGCCCCTAGGGCAACAAGCATCCTTTTCCATCTGTATCCTAAAGTAGACAGAATTGTGTCACTGTTAGCCACATGTTCCCCTACTACAACATCAACCATCTGCCCTGGCTCATTACTCAGAACTAAATCCAATATAGCCCCTTCTCTAGTCAGGCTAGCCACATACTGTTGTTTTCAAATTTGGGGCAGTGAACTGGGCAACCATGAAAATTACAGATGGTTGGCAATTATCCATGATATGATAAGTCTACAACCATGTGCTTTTATTTCTAAATAGATTCAACTCATCTTCACTTGATATGAATGGGGTGATTTTACGAGAAACATCCAGCTATTGTAAAAATAAGAGTTTAAAATCTTAAAGTTTATTTTTTAGTGTCACAAGTAGGCTTACATTAACACTAGTGAAATTACTGTGAAAATCCTCTAGTCACCACACTTCAGTGCCCGTTCAGGTACACAGAGGGTGAATTCAGCATGGCCAATGCACCTAGCCAGCTTTTGGACTGTGGGAGAAAACCCATGCAGACACGGGCAGACGGTGCAGACTCTGCACAGACAGTGACCAAGCTGGGAATCGAACTTGTTTCCCTGGCGCTGAGAAGGAGCAATGCTAACTATTGTGTCACTGTGTTGCCTGTGCTGGAGAGTCGCAGCTCCATTTTTTGGGTGAGTTTTTCCTCCTAATCTCATGTATTTGTGCATGAAAAGGTGGGTTAGACTGTTTCCAACCACTAGAGGCAATGGGCAGAGTTTAACTCTCCAGCAAGCTTGATTAAGCAACAGAGAGACAGATAGTGTGCATGTGCAGACCTCTGTGGCACATCAGCTGGTCTTGACCCAGCCTTGACCCTTGCTATCATGATGGCTGATTGCAAGCCTCACATCACCTGGAAATATCACCTCTGCTGCTCCATGCCATCACCCAGACCGATTGCCCCTCCCTTCCCCCAACAGGATGTGAGTGTGCAGCAGGCCCACCCTCCCTCCCCATTTAGCCCACCCTATCCTGGCTGTCTAACTTCAGGCCTTTCCCTTGTAGGCCCATGGCCCTTCTGGCCCCCATAGACCATGCCCCTTCAGATCCTGTCCTGAGTGCCCAGTGGGCATTGCCAATGTGCCAATACCAGGGCAGTACTGCCCTATGGGCATTCCCACTTGCCCTTGACCTCACAGGGTTCTCAATAGCCTCTAGTTCTACCAGCAATTGCAACAGGCCTGGTCCCCATTTGTGGGGAGCAGATGTTTTCCTCGCCAGACAGAGCCTCTCCCGGCGAGGCCACAAAGACAAGCAAGTCCTGAAGATTCAGCGCCAAGTTCACTAATGCCATGTAAGTTAACATTTAAAATTAATTTAAATACATTATTCAGCCTTTCACCAGAAATGGGCGAGAGGCGGACCACATTGGAAATCTGGTGCCAGTAAGATCACAAGAACCGAGAAATCGAATTTTTTGGCTCCTGTGCCATCTCACTGTTCCCTCTGTTCATCGATAGGTGGAGCAAGACAGTAAAATCATGGCCCAAGTCTCTAGAATAGTCGGAAATCAGGTCTTTGGTTCTGATGGGGTGCAAGTCATCAAGTAGAAGTTTTGAAATGCAAGTACAATTGATAAACAGAACAGTGGAATAATCTGATCTCAAACTACCATTGTGTAAAATGCCTGGCTTAATTTTAGCCCAGTATCACAACGTGATAAACTGACAAGTATTTTGCTGACTTGTCTTGTCTTAGCATTATAATCCTTGAAGTATAGATACAATAAAGAGTTTGTTAGTTTAGTCCTAAAGGAGAAACAAATATTGAGTCGAATATTTACTGATGTTGCAATCATACTTTTTTTTTGTGCATTATTGTGGATCTATTAGGCTTATGGTCTTATTTATTACCTCCTTCCCCGCAGATTGCAGTCCAGCTATGGCAGCACAAGAACCAAATGTGATTCAATGGCTATACTTACATTTTGTAAGCATGATCGAGTGAATCAGCTTTTCTCCATTTCCAATCAGATTCGGCCAAGCCAATTAAACCTATATCCTGTTAAACTGCTGGTAAAGTCAATTGTACAATCTTTTCAGCTATTAATTGGGGAACGTAACTACAATATGGTAAGGACATATCTCTCTCCAAATCAATTTTTTTTTGATACATTTGATACATCTTTCTATGGAGCAGTTTTCCATTTCAAAAAAAGGGTCCATGAGAAGAAGATAGATTTTCCATTTCTACTCCTCCTCTTCTTCCAGGCCTTAAGACAGTTGAAATAACTCCTCAGAGGCCCTCACTGGATTCCCTTTATTTACAATCTCTATCCCAAGACCTGCGCAAGATTCATAGAATCCGTACAGTACAAAAAGAGGCCATTCGGCCCATCATGCATACACTGACCACAATCCCAAACAGATCCTACCTCTGTAACCCCCATATATTTACCCTGCTGATACTAAGGGGCAATTCAGCGTGGCCAATCCACCTAACCTGCACATCTTTGGAGTGTGGGAGGAAACCAGAGCAGCCGGAGAAAACTCATGGAGAAACAGGGAGAACATGCAGTTTCGGCACAATTACCCAAGGCTGGAATTGAACCTGGCACTATGAGGCAGGAGTGCTAACCACTGTGCCACCATGCTGCCCCATTCCTAGAGTGCTTGAGGTACCAAGTCAGAGTTTCAGTAGACACTCCTCAATATATAAACAAGCGAGATTCCCTGATTAGGCAGGCAATCATTACCACCATCAGAGAACTCATACTCCAAGAGGTCAACCTCTTGGGCCTCTTTGAGATAATTGCAACAGTGTTAGTGACCATGGATCTCCATTGAATAGGTCCATCATGAGAAGGATTTGCAGGCTGATAATCTTTCCATCACCAGAGTGGGACGGTAACACAGTGGTTAGCACTGCTACTTCACAGCTCCAGACACCAGGGTTCAATTCCTGGCTTGGGTCACTGCCTGTGTGGTGTTTGCACATTCTCCTCCTGTCTCCGTGGGTTTTCTCCAGGTGCTCCGGTTTCCTTCCACAGTCCAAAGATATGCAGGTTAGGTCGATTGGCCATGCTAAAAATTGCCCCTTAGTGTCCTGAGATGTGTAGATTAGAGGAATTAGCAGGTAAATATGTAGGCAATTGGAGTAGGGCCTGGGTGGAGTGTGCAGACTCAATGGGCTGAATGGCTTATTTCTGCACTGTAGCGTTTCTATGATTTTATGACCATCAAATCCTAAAGTGGGACTTGAGCCCAAAGCTTTTGGCCCAGAGCTACGGACGATCCCACTATGCCACAAGACCTTCTCTTTCTTTACTAATCCTGTTATAAAATGATCAGTCCTGATGTTTATAGTTCAATCAACGTTACTCACTTCTGGAGACCACAGAACTCAATTGGTCAAGAACTGCAGAAAATGGATTCATCCACATTTGATATATTTGGTTGAGGATTATTCACTATACCTCAAACACACAGGAATATCCAAAGATGAGTGGGTTAGGTTGATTGGCCATGCTAAATTGCCCCTTAGTGTCAGGGAGACTAGCTAGGGTAGGGTAGGATTATGGTCGGTGCAGACTTGATGGGCCAAATGGCCTCCTTCTGCACTGTAGGATTCTATGATTTTATGATATTGAATGTGATTCCTCCAGTCTGATGGGTTCAAGTGGAGACAATTCAGAGCTTTGAAAAAGGTCAATGAATACAACATAAGGAAAAACCTCTCAGGAAGCAGCACAAGGAACTGCTGCACAGCTGGAAAAAAATTGCTAGGCAATATCAGTTGAGAGCAGTTGGCAAAAGCATAGTTTAGTCTGTTTTTATCTTCTCCTAAGCAGACAAACAAAGTTGACAGGGAAAATAACCCTAATCTGTGCAGCCATCTATGAGGGGAAAGCAGAATACATTATGTTTGAGACCGGTGACTCACTGATTCCATTGTCCTTTTGGATGAGTTGCACAAACCTCCTGGTCTAAACTTTGACTGCTTAAAACAGTATTCATCTATATGGTATCTGTAGCTTAGCAACTGTATACAATGACGTAACGATCACAATATATTTTTCTGTAGAGCAGGGTCACAGCGAACATATTAGAAACCTTCCTAAAATATTGTTCCTCTGTGACTTCAAATGTATTTTAAACACAATTGGCTTGTAAGAAACTTTTTTGGCTTATGGACCAGCAAAGTTTTTTGTTTAATTTGAATTTTGTGTTTGTCAAGTTAAGGTCCTCTCTACTGGGGAATTAATTATGCTCCCACTTTCTGCAATATGTCTTGTCATTAAGTATTGTTCAGCCAAGCAGTGAATGGGCTAGACACGGGATAAAGTTTGTCTTCATTGCCCCATTGAAGTTTCGCTAGACTCAACCTCAGAAGACCTTTCCTGTACGGCAGTTTCATTCATCCAGTCTCGTGACCACTCTAACCCGAGCTAACCTTTTTGGTACATCCTGCCTATTAATTCTCACCCCATCCGTTACCTCCATCATCTCCACTTTTAACCGTGTTCTGATGGCATCCTCTTCTTTTGTAAACATGGATACAGAGTACACATATTCTAGCCTTGCCCTGAGCCTCTGTATCTTCTTTGCCCTACAGAATGTCACCCTTACTACCAGCTTGGTGTTTACATGCAAATAAAAGATTTTAAGATTATCTTTGATATTAACTGCCTATTCGCAGACACCTTCTTATTTTCCTCTTCATTTCCCTTCCCAACTTATTTGCCTGGTTTTCGTCTGAAGACGTTATCTAATGTGCATCTTTTTAAAATTTTATTCTGCATCTTTCTGGTCTTCCAATGAACCCTTGCTTTTGTTTTCCTGCCTTTTCCACTTGTTGGAATGTCCCTAGCCTGTACCTGAAACATTTCCTCCTGAAAGGTGGCAGATTGTTCCATTACAGCTCTTCCTGTCAACCACAGAACCCTAGAATCTTTCTGGTGCATTTAGCCCATCAGCTCTTTCCAAGAGAGCTTCTTATCCAGGCCTGTCCTATTCTTATAACCAGGTGCACCATTGAGAGGTGGGGGTGGAAGAGGTGGAGTATTGTACTCAGTGTGTAGGCTGTGGTATGTGTGTTCCAGGAGAGACTCCAGGATTTCAAATGGCTTTATGGGCTTTTCTTTGAGGTTCTCTGTCAATCATAGAATCCCTACAGTGCTGAAGGAGGCCAATTGACCCATCAAGCCTGCACCAACAATAATCCTACCCAGACCCTATTGCCAAAAGCCCACATATTTACGCTGTTAATCCGCTCAACACTAAAGGACAATTTAGCATGGTCAAACTACCTAACCGTATGTCTTTGAAGTGCGGGAGGAAACCAGACCACTCGAAGGAATCCCACGCAGAGACTGAGAAATGTGCAAACTTCACACAGCCACCCTAGACCAGAATTGAACCTGGGTCCTTGCTAATCACTGTGCCAACGTGCTGCCCAATGCACTCAATTTTGGTTTGTTAGCTGTCAGTGGATGGTGATCTTTGAGGAGGATATTTTCCTTGCAGAGAATAGTGGAGTTCAATCAGTACTATTGCCCAGGAAGCCATTGGAGTTGCATTGATCTTAATCATTTCAGAAATGTGGCATATGGTTAGGCCTTTTTAATGCAACACTGTTCATTGCCCTATTCCCACAATGTACGTATTTACCCTATTAATCCCCTGACCCTAAAGTCAAGTTAGCATGACCAACCAAGCTAACCCACACACCTTTGGCCTGTGAGAGGAAATCAGTTCAATTCCTGGCTTGGGTCGCTGTTTGTATGGAATTTGCACATTCTCCCTATGTAGAATCATAGAATCCCTACAGTGCAGAAAGAGGCCATTTGGTCCATTGAGTCTGCACTGATAACAATTCCACCTGGGCCCTATCTCCATCACTCCCACATATTTACCCTACTAATTCATCTATCTATGCATCCTGGGACACTAAGGGGCAATTTATCATGGCCATTCAATCCAACCCGCACATCTTTGGAGTGTGGAAGGAAACCAGAGAATCCGGAAAAAACCCATGCAGTCACGGCAAGAATATTCAAACTCCACACAGTCAGCGACCCAGCTGGGAATCGATCCTGCATCACTGGAGCTGTGAGGCAGCAGTGCTAACCAGTGTGCCATCATGTTGCCCATGGGTTGCATGGGTTTCTCTGGATGCTTTGGTTTCCTCCCACCAGAGGATTAGACAGGGTGGACAGTGATAGCCTTTTTTCTTGGATGGAGAAAGCTAGCATGAGGGGACATAGCTTTAAATTAAGGGGTGGTAGTTATAGGACGGATGTCAGAGGTAGGTTCTTTACCCAGAGGGTGGTAAGGGTATGGAGTGCCCTGCCTGCTGCAGTTGTAGATGAGCCAAGTTTGGGGGCGTTTAAGTGGTTAGTGGATAGGTTTATAGATGAAAAGGGAATGGTTTCGGTTAGAGGGTCATTGTTTTTTCTTAATTGGTCGGCGCAACATCGAGGGCTGAAGGGCCTGTTCTGCGCTGTAGTGTTCTATGTTCTATGTTCACCGTTCCAAGATGTGCGGGTTAAGTTGATAGGCCATGCTAAAATGTGTCAGGGGATTAGCAGGGTAAATAAATGGGTTTGTGGGTATATGTCAATATCTAATGAACAGTGTGATGTTGGAAGGGTCACACGTTGCGAATTTACCTCTGCAAATGTGTTTGTTGGGGAGATGATAACCTCTGTCCCTAAAAGAATTACAAGTGTCATGATGGAATTTACACAACTGAGTTACTGCTTTGGTCAACTGTGTTGTCGTGTGTGATTAATGTTTTATTGGAACATACAATAAATTCTAATAGTGCGGAGAGAAACCAAAAATTAAGCTGTGCAGTAAATATATTATAGATTTCATCAATCTGCTGCCTTTTCTGAATTGATTTATAATCTAATCTACGCAATGGGGAATTTCAATCACCTTGAAGGCATTATAAAGCCCATCAGTAAAATTGAAATATTTTTATTATTTATTATACATGAAATCTTTTGAGGGATTTAATTTGCTTTATTGTGTTAAATATGCATATTTAATAGTACAAGGGATGTGATGATAAAGAATACCTCTTGAAGTATTGGGATTGGTTTGAGTTACTGCATTATCCATGGATTTGGAGAAAGTACATTATACAACTGGCCTGTAGATTTTACAGAGAACTCACTGGAAGTGTCTGAAATCCTACAGTTAAGAAGAAAAACAAAAGTAGGTGAATGATAACTTCACTGCAGTGTTGATGTAAACCTACTTGTGATACTACTAAATAAACTTAAACTGGATTGCACACATATCCTCATTTATCAGGCACATGGCAAAAATGCAATGCTACATTAACATTGAATGATCAGAAGTTTAGCCATTTGTTGGTATTGATCAGTTTTAAAAGATCTAACCGGACATGATCAAAAATCCAGTTACCAGAGACAAAGACACAATATATAAAGCCAGATGCTGGAAACATGAAATAAAATAGAAAATGCTGGAGTTACTCAACAGGTCAGAAAGCATGAGTGGAGAGAGGAGGTGCGTTAATAATGTTTCAGGTTGTTAACCTTCTGAAGTTAGGCAGATCAAACGCAGATTGGGTGATCTCTTTGTAGAACACCTCCATTCAGAATGCAAGCATAACCCTGAGCTTCTGGTTATCTGCCATTTTAATTCTTCACTCCACTTTGACCCGTCTATATTCCACCTCCTGTTCTAATGGAGATCAATGTGAATTTGAAGACGAGCACATTTTCATTCCGGTTGGTACTTTATGATTATCTAAACTGAACATTGAGTTCAACAAGTTAAAGGCAAAATATTGCAGTGCTGGAATCTTAAGCAAAACCAGAAAATGCTGGAAAATCTCAGCAGGTCTGACAGCATCTATGGAGAGAGAATAAAGTCAAGTTTTCGAGTCAGGATGACCCTTCGTCAGAGCTGCTGACAAAATCCCGGTTGGACCTGACTGAATGAAATGCAGCAAGTTCAGAAGGGGACAGGTTAGAGTGGGTGAGAGGAGCAGAGGAATTGAGGCAGCCAATATCACGCTGATAGTCCTCAATGAAAGGCTGGAGCGAGGGGTCCCATTGGAGGGAGAATGCTGGAGATGGGTAAAAGGATCTGCTGAATGGGTGGAGGAGGATTCCACTGCCCAAAGTGAGCTCGGAGCTCTGACAAAGGATCGTCCTGACTTGAAATGTTGGCTCTATTTTCTCTCCAGACTTGTTGAGATTTTCCAGCATTTTCTGTTTTTGGTTGAGTTCAACAATTTCAGATCATAATATCTGCCTCCCATTTTATTTTCACTTTGTGTTTCTGTTGTTTTGGATTGTAGCTATTGGTAATAATTCCATTCCTCTCATTCATAGCTATCTCGTCCAACCTTCTGTCACTTTACGTGTTCCATTTGGCTTTGCTTCCTCATCTCTGTCATGGAATTTCTCCTGCAATTCACCTATTACACACCTACCCTTTCATCCAATTTTTCTAACTGTACTTTTGTTTGAGGATGGCTATCACACGAGGTACGATGACATTTATGTTTTCTGCATAAATCATCTTGCATTCTGACATGTTACAAAGATAAAGAACAAAGAGCAAAGAAAATTACAACATAGGAACAGACTCTTCAGCCCTCCAAGCCTGTACTGACCATGCTGCCCGACTTAACTAAAACCCTTCCAGGGACCATATCCCTCGATTCCCATTCTATTATGTACTTGTCAAGTTGCAGCTTAAAATTCACTACCGTATCCGTTTTCACTATCTCTCCTGGCAATGAGTTCCAGGCACCCACTATTGTCTGTGTAAAAATCTGCTTCGTGCATCTCCTTTAACCT
Source organism: Sphyrna mokarran (assembly GCA_024679065.1). Taxonomy (NCBI): domain Eukaryota; kingdom Metazoa; phylum Chordata; class Chondrichthyes; order Carcharhiniformes; family Carcharhinidae; genus Sphyrna; species Sphyrna mokarran. The sequence continues at coordinate 20,648,444 of JAGIQG010000027.1, read as the reverse complement.
TTGCCCCTTGCACCTTAAACCTATGTCCCCTAGTAATTGACTCTTTCACCCTCGGAAAAAACTTATGAAGATCCACTCTGTCCATGCCCCTCATATTCTTGTAAACTTCTATTTGTTCTCCCCTCAATCTCCAGTGAGAACAAACCAAGTTTCTCCAACTTCTCCTCATAGCTAATGCCCTCCTTACCAGGCAATATCCTGGTAAATCTTTTCTGTACCCTCTCCAAAGCCTCCACATCCTTCTGGTAGTGTGCCGACCAGAACTGAACCCTATACTCTAAGTGTGGCCTAACTAAGATTCTATAAAGATACAACATGACTTGCCAATTTTTAAATTCATTACCCCGGTTGATGAAGGCAAGCATGCTTGCCTTCTTGACTACCTTCTTCACCTGCATTGCCACCTGTACACCCAGATCTCTTTGCCTATCAATACTCTTAAGGGTTCTGCCATTTACTGTATATTTCTATCTGCATTAGACATTCCAAAATGCATTACCTCATATTTGTCTGGATAAAAACTCCATCTGTCATCTATCCGCCCAAATCTCCAACTCATCTATATCCTGCTGTATACTCTGCTTGTCCTCATCGCTATCCGCAAATCCACAACCTTTGTGACGCCTGCAAGCTTGCTAATCAATCCAGTTACATTTTCCTCCAAATCATTTATATATACTACAAACAGCAAAGGTCCCAGCACTGATCCCTGAGGAACATCACTTGTCACAGCCCTCCATTCAGAAACACAGCCTTCCACTCCTACCCTCTGTCTTCTTTGATTGATACGGAGATTATGGCATTGGACTGGGGTAAACACAATGTTGTCAGACTTCTTACGTTCTTTGATTGAGACAGTTCTGTACCCATCTTGCCAGCTCACTTCTGATTCCATGCAATTTCATCTTCTGCACCAGTCTGCCATGAGGGACCTTGTCAAAGGCCTTACTGAAGTCCATGTAGAAAACATCTACTGCCCTACCCTCATCAGTTATCTTTGTTACTTCCTCGAAAAACTTGATCATGTTTGTGAGACACAACCTCCCCTTCACAAAAAAATGTTGCCTTTCACTAATATGTCCACTTATTTCAAAGTGAGAATAAATCCTGTCTCGAAGGATCCTCTTCAATAATTTCCCTACCACTGATGAAAGGCTCACTGCCCTGTAATTACCTCGATTATTCTTGCTACCCTCCTTAAATAAAAGAACAACACTGGCTATTATTCAACCCTCTGGGGCCTCCCCGGTAAACCTGGTGTTGTCTTACTGTGTTGACCTCCCCTGTAGCCAGTGAGTTACAAAATTTTCTTCTCAAGGCCCCAGCAATTTCTCTCCCTGCCTCTCTCAATGCTCTAGGCTATATATCCCATCAGGCCCTGGGAACATGTCTACCATAATGTTTCTCAAAAACCCCAGTACCTCCTCTTTTTTGATCTCAACATGACTCAAACTATCTCCACACCCTTTCCCTGACTTATCATCCACCAAGTCCTTCTCTTTGGTGGATACTCATTTAATATCTTGCCCATTTCCTCTGGCTCCCCTCATACATTCCCTCCCTTGTCCTTGAGTGTGCCAACCCTCTCCCTGGCTACCCTTTTTTTCTTTATATATGTGTAAAAAGCCTTGGGATTTTCATTAATCCTGCTGGCCAATGCTTCTTCATGACCCCATTTAGGCCTTCTTACTTAAGTTTCTTTCTACTTGTCTTGTATTCCACACTTGCGTCGTGTGTTCCCAGCCTCCTAGCTTTGACAGATACTTCCTTTTTCTCTTTAATTAGACTCACAAAACCTCTCGTTATCCAAGGTTCCCAAAACTTGCCATTCTTATCCTTCATCCTTTCAAGAAAGTGCCAGTCCTGAATCCCTATCAGCTTACTCCTGAAGGCCTCCCACATGCCAGATATTGATTTCAGCACAATCAAAGGAACATCGCAGACCCTTCAAAATGGTCACCGCAGACAGTGATATGGAGGGTGCACAGTGGGAGTAGCATGGTGGCACAGTGATTAGCACTGCTGCCTCACAATACCAGAGAGACTCAAGATTAAATCTGGCCTTGGGTCACTGTCTGTGTGGAGTTTGCACATTCTCCCCATGTCTGCGTGGGTTTCCTCTGGGTGCTTTGGTTTCCTCCCACAGACTAAAGATATGTGGGTTAGGTTGATTGGCCATACTAAATTGACCCTAGTGTCAAGGGATTAGTAGGGTAAATATGTGGGGTTACAGGAATAAAGTCTGGATAGGATTGCAGATGGTGCAGACTCGATGGGCCAAATGGCCTCCTGTGGGGATTATATAATTTTATGATTCTATGATATTTAAGTTGTTTCCATTGGTTACACACATGCAGACCAACCATGATCATGGACTCTCCCTTGCTAGGTCAATACCTCCACCTTCCCTTATCACTTATCTCTACACTTGCTCAAGCACTGTTATCTCCCCTTATTCTGACAAAATATCAAATGTTTCTCTCTCTCTCTCTCTGTCAAGATGCTGCCTGACCAGTTGAGTATCTCCAGAAATTTATTTTAATCCAGTTACCAGATTGGTTATTCTTAGTTCCAATATTGTTATAAAGGCTGGAATTCTCTTGCTCTTCTCACCCTACCGCTGCTGACAATAAGAATGGGGAATTTGATGCTTAGCCAAATCTCTATTGACTGCAGCAGGACTGGAGAAACCCAGCTACAAGAGAGATCGGAGAATCTGAACCCTAGTTATCAGAATTTATTTAAAGATTCAGAAATATTCAGATATGGCACTTATCATGGGGCAGTGGTATCTGGAATGCTTTTGCTATTTGTTATGCTTTGACAATTTTTCCTTCAATAGTTTTCTTTGCACCCTAACTAATTACACTTAACACACATTCTCTGAGATGAGACCGACATTAGAAAGTGCTCCAAACGTTACCACAAACTTATTTATAGTCCTATAGACACTGCAGTTGTCTTAGATGTTCAAACTAATAATATGATGGTAGCGATCAGGAGAGGCCATTTGGCCCATTGAGTCTGCACCGACTCCTGACAAAGTATCTTACACAGGGTCTGTCCCACCTCTATCACATAACTCCACACATCTCCCATGGCCAATCCACCTAACCAACAAATCTTTGGATTGTGGCAGGTAACTGGAACTCCTGGAGGAAACACATGTGGAATGGGAAGGACGTGTAAACTCCATACAAGCAGTCACCCAAGGCTGGAATCGAACCCAAGTTCCTGGAGCTGTGAGGCAGTAGTGCTAACCACTGTGCGACTGTGTGCTGTGAATAATATAACAGCTTCAAAAGGACAAAAGGGCATAATAAATGAGGAACTCCTCATGGTACGATGCAGGAACAGGTGATCTATATGAAAACAGCTGTAACCAGATGTTGTAGGATTGGAAGCACTCCTTCATATTTTGACACATGACCAAACAGATAATCTTTCAACTAAAGCAGATACTTACTTTGTTGTAGTTATCCTTATTTTTACAGTAGATGTTATAAGACATAAAAAGGAAAAGAAGATGGACGAGATTGTTTTGCTGGGATGGTGGGTGGATAGTTGGCAAGATAAGCAGGTGATTCAGTCAAAAACTGTAAAATTACAAAAAATGAACATCAGAGTTGAAAGAAAATGAAGAACATCAGGTTAACTAGTGAGGGAGAAACAATTTAACATTACTGCATATTTCAATATGGTTATTATTCTGGGCGCCATAATGGTTAGCGCTGCTGCCTCACAGAGCCAGGGATCTGGGTTCAATCCCGGTCTTGGGTAACTGTCTGTGTGGAGTTTGCACCTTCTTCCTGTATGGGTTTCCTCCGGGTGCTCTGGTTTCCTCCCGCAGTCCAAAGTTGTGTGAGTTAGATTGACTGGCCTAAAATCAGGGGGACTAGCTAGGATAAATACATGGTGTTACAGGCCTGGGCGGGATTGCTGTCAGTGCTAGCTCGATGGGCCAAATGGCCTCCTTCTCTACTATCGGGATTCTATGAATTTCTATTGTGTGAAAGAATGATGAGGGAGAAATCTATAAAAATACTGAAAACCCCAGCAGGTGGCACTGCTCTCAAAGAAAATTTCAGTCAGATCACCTCAAACAAGACTAATTGTTTGAATAAAGCCCAAAAAATGACACATGCCTTAATGCATAGCTCTTTAACTAGAATTCAATGAACCTGCAGAGTTGTCTTAAAATACAGTAAGATTGCTGATAATCAAAGTAAAAATCTACCTGTATGAAATGAACAATTTTGCTAGTCCATCAATGTCATTACAAGTTAAATATATCTCCCAGTTACGTATCTACAGAACACTACTGTAACAGTCACCAGAAATGTGCTAAATGCTATCCGCTATTATCATTTACGTCGCCAATAATGGAAATGCTTCTATATCTCGGGCATGGTGCTTTTTTAACTTTTCTTGGACAAAATACATTAATAGCCTTTAGATTTTTCCCAAAGTAATCACATCATCCATCAAATCAAGAGCATTGTTTTTCTGAATTGTCCAATTAGGTCAAGACCAAGGTGATTACAGATCTACGTTAGTGACGGCCATTCTTGAATAAATTCCTTGAAGATGTACAAGCTCACAGAGGATTGACTTGTTGTTTCCCCTCAAGGCATCTCCTGATCTTGATTGCATCACAGGTTCTCACTTGAGAATTTGTGCATTAAGATGCTGCAACACTAGGCTTCTTGCTGCACAGTGCTCCCTTCCAATTTGTGGCACATTGAAGTATTGTTTTGAAAATCTTGTAGTCACTTTAACCCAACTCTCTGGACAGGACTGTATCTGCCCATTCTCTGCAGTATGTCTAATTAGAAATGGCAGGAACGGGATTGTCAGTTAAATCCAGAGTTGCTAACTCACTCTAGCTGCCTTTCATGCACCCACAGCAAGAAAGTCAAATGAGCAATCCCAGCACAAAGGAATGGTGAAACTTCAGACAATGAACACGAGAGAGAATCTTAGCTTTATACAGCACCTCCAGAAGGCTGAAATATCCTATGGTGTTTCAGAGGTGTATTATTAAACATAGATTGACAACATGTGAAGGAGATATTGTTCAAGAGCTCGGTTTTATGGAATGCTTTAAAAGAGGAAAAAGAATTAGAGAGATCGAGTGTTGGAATTCCAAAGCTCATAGCCTAGACAGCCCTGTGGACAAGGGAAGAGAGAGAAGCCCAAGGGGGTTAGAATGGAGAAGGGCTGGAGCTTACAGAGAAACTGAAGGCCAAGGTCATGGTGGGATTGAAACACAAGTTTGAGAATTTTAAATTCCTTCATGGAATGGGAGCCAATGATAATTTTACTCTTGGTCCCTCACAATTCCCTCTCTTTATTTATTACTGTCTGAAAACTTGGTTAATGCACCCTCAATTCATTTGGGACACCATTCATCACTCCTTTTCAATGTGAGGAACCCCCCAACCTTCTCTTTTGTGCTCTTTAACAATGTTTTATCTATGACATGAGGTGAGTTCCCAGTTCCATCGACAGAAAGATAAGGGGTGGGGGGGGCGATTTTTCCATCCAGCGCAGCGGACCTGGAGACTCAAGTAATTGGCTTGTCTTTCGGATTGTAGAAGGAAACCGTAGCATCTGGAGGAAACCCACACAAACATTTATAGACTGTTTATATAGACAGAAGAATATATAGACTCCACACAGTGACTCAAGCCGGGAATTGAACCTGGGTCCCTCGTGCTGTGAGGCATGAAATAATTGTATAAATTCAGAAAAATAATTTGCCTGATGTTCCTTCAATGACATGCTTCTTTTTTAAACCACTTGCCCATCACGACTTGGTGGTATTCCTACTGATATAATCTTCTAGCCCACTGACAGTATCAGAATGAAGTATGTATATTATTAAACTGCTGATCAGATGGATCAAAACTATCGTGATTTATCATTACCATTTACTTGAGTTCCTTTCTGCCTAATTGAAATAACGTACGTGTTTTTAAACAACTTTAATATTTGAAATTTTCAATACAAGATACCCATACATTGCAATACATCCTGGGTATGATTTCCGCTCTCTCCCATGTCTGGAGCAGGTCATGAAAGTCCAGGGAAAGAGATGCAGGGCTAAAAACAGGTTCTGCGCTCGACACTAAACAGTTTATAATTGTTCCAGTCCCTTTCCAGTGGTGCAAACTGGATTGCACCCAGACAGGGAAGGAGGCCAGCCAGCATTATTTAAAGTAGCTTTATTTAAATATGCTTTGCCTGTTAGATGCCAGATTTTTGAGTCTTCTGGGATTTCCCTACCCTCAGATATGGCGCAAACATGGGGAGAATCCCTACAGTCTCCACCAACAGAGACTAAGTATTATGGCCATGATGGGGGGCTTGGAAGACATTGACATCTGTGAGTGGGTTAGGGAGATGGGGAATGTCCATCTGACAGTGCCAGGGCAGTTTGAATGGGAGTGTAGTCTGAACAATGGCTCTGAAGAGGTAGGGCTATGATAGAAAAACTATGAAGGGGGGGGGGGGATGCTATGAGGGGGTGGGGTCGTGAAAGGAGCCTCATGAGAATGTGGACCATGTAGTGGGTGAAGGATGTTGGACAGCATGAAGGAAGATGCACTGAGAGGGCTCCAATTCCTCCAAGTGCCGGTGGTCCATGTCAGAGAGGTTTGTATTTAGGCCCTGGCCTTCCCAGAACCAACATGCACATCATCATTCTCCCCAAAAAATAACTAAGAGTGGCATAAATGTACTCCGGACTGTGCTGGACAGACTGGTGTGGATCACTCTGTTTTTCTCACTGTCATGACACTTAGTCATTTTTTTTTCTGAAAACCGTAGTTACAGAGTCACAGAACACAGAAACAGGCCCTTCGGCCCATCATATCTTATGCCACCATCACTAAGCCCACTTACCAGCACTTGGACCATGACCTACTAAGCTTTGGTTATTTAGGTGCTTGTCCAGATGCTGCTTAAATGTTGCGAGAGTATCTGCCTCCACCACTCTCTCAGGCAGCATATTCCACATTCCCACCACCCTGTGAATGAATAATATCTTCCTCAGATCTCCTCTAAACAATTTGGCCCTCACCTTAAACCTCTCGTCTTAGACCCTTCTGCTATAAGGAAAAGATTCTTACAATTTACCCTATCAATGTCTCTGATCATTTTGTATACCTTATCAGCTCCCTCCCCAGCCTTGTCTGCTTCAGGGAAAACAAACACAGCTTATCCGGTCTCTCCTCAGAGATTAAACTTTCCATCCCAGGACTATCCTGGTGAATCTCCTCTGTATTCTCTCCAGTACAATCTTTCTGATAATGTGGTGACTAGAGCTGCACCCAATACTCCATCTGTGGTTCAACCAATGTTTTATACAGTTGCTCCTATATTCTATGCTGCGACTAGTGAAGGGAAGCGTTCTGTGTGCCTTGTTTACCACCCTATATACCAAATGGGTGCCTGGTTGGGCATGTATAAAAACAGTACTGTCCCACCTCTTGGACTGCCAAAACAACCCAGGTGACCAAGGCTGGCAATGTTGCCACTCCCATTCTCGCATCCAAAGTCTCAGATGTGCCAAGGTCACCACTGCCAGCGGTGGGGAGGAGGAAACATTTGTGTGGAAGGAAGGCTCAGTGCAAAATAGAGCAAGTTAGGGGTAAGCCCCTCCATATAGAGTGCCACTATGCCCTCGAGAGGGAATTTCATCTGTACCCTCAATGCAAGGGGCAGCTTTGGTACCCTACACAACCAGATAGCATGTTAAGGAACATGGTCAGGACCCACAACTTGGTGGATCCCTGATGAAATCTCCATCCTGAATCCAACAGTTTCACTTCTGATGGGTCTGAAAAAGGAGGATCCAGAATTAGCCACCTTTACATGTCTCAGGCTTATGACTCCTGTAGTTCATGGGTCCCATGCAGCCAGTGCCTTACTCAGACCATGCCAGTGATAGGCAGTGCCAGTACTGTTCCATGCACAGCTGGTGCCCATGCATTAGCATTTTAACAACCTGCAAACATAATCTGTGTTGAGGAGGAGGGTGGAAAAGCATGCTGCTAGTGAAGGTGGGCGGGGGGGGGGGTGGTTGGGAGGGTTGTCCCGATGTGGGGAAGGGAGGGGTTTCCCAGTGCACTGTGAAATTGGGCACCCTTTCAAAATTGCAGCCAAATGTTTTGCAGCCTGATTCACTGACATGTTTAGGCCCTGCCTTTCCCAGAACCAGCACACCAAACTCCCAACAAAGGACTAAGTGTGGGATGATTGCAGTCCAGATCATGCTGGACAGGTGGCACGGATTGCTCCGGTTCTCTCGATGTCAGGACTCTTATGGGAAAATTCCATACCTAATTCCTGAATACTACATCTGATTGGATTGTATAACCCCAGGGGTCAGAGTTTAAAAATGAATAACTTTCCTACCAAACGGGGAGTAATTTGTTAAAGGTATGACAAAAGTTTATAACTTCACTTTATTTATATCTGGGTGCTCCGGAGGTTTTCCTTCAGTTTAGCATCAAGTTTAATGAGAGCCAGGGTGAGAGTTACCGTGCATTGTGCATTAAGTGGATTGTCTGTATATAGCATTGAGATAACCTGACCTTAAAACACTCAAGGCAGCAAGTGCTTTAATATATTGTAGCCTCAGGTCATAGAATTCTAAAGGAGCAGCTGACATGCCACATATCGGGTTATGTCTGACACTTTTATTTCACATTAATGCTAAAAATAGTGGTTGCCCATTTCTGTTCTTTGCACATTGAGTAACTAGGAACATGGTGCAGCTGGAAACAACAGTAGCAAGGATAGATGGCTCTCAGATGGTGTTAGTTTTTTTAAATACTGAAGACTTTGCCATTTTTATCTGGTGTGTCACAGAAAAGTTCAAATATTCCCATGTTCTTGGCATTGCTGCAAGTGCCTTTGTTTGGCTATCGATGTTTATCTTACCATCGTTTACTCTGATGGGATTGTCCCATCCCGCTGCAGTATATGGAGGTTTGGCTGGGTGCCAAATTCTCTGACCTTGCTGCAGTGGTTAGTAAGATAGTGCCCCCAATGTCTGGAGGACTGGAGAGGGCTATGTTGACACCCCAGCTGCCGGGTAGATAGTTTGACTAAAAGAATAAGCAGTATATAAAGTTTGCACAGACATTTTTTATGAATTGACACAGGTATTATGATCTCTGTAGAGGCTGATGACCTTTAAAAGAAAAAGAAATTTGAACTTCCATTTAGCAGCTGAAAGGAAAATATGATGAGATTTTATGTTTTAATACTTGTTCTGCAATAACCAAACTAAAAGTGTTATTGACTACACACTATTTATGTCAGCAGCTTATAATTTAAATCACAGAACAGAGCACAAGTCACAGTTATATTTTACACTGTCTTTTATGTATGCATTCAATTCTCAGAATTAGTCCAAAATTATTCTTAGCTCTTGATTTTTTGCTTTGGCAGCCTGGAAATTTTTAACTCCAGAACTATGTTTCATGCTTTGAATTTCTGTGGAGACTTCTCTATCTAGTTAAAATTAGGCAAATCTTCCAGCCTGTTTTTAACTCATCACAAATTTTGTCTCTCTAATCTGAGCACAAGCTCTGATCTCTGCTCTTGCTTGGTCAACCATAAAACTTTTGGCCTCTAGATGATTTCTGTGTCCTGGGCTTGGAAAAACTAACCTGTCTATGCCGGTCAGTGATGTTTTAAGAAAGTCTGTAATCTGATATCACACTAGCCTCCAATGCACCCTTCCAATCTCAAAGTCTATCACAATGACAATGTGAATCACACAAGCCCTGTATCCAAGCAAAAATGCTGATTAGCTATTCTTTAGAAATCCAATCTATATACTATTGTGATTATAATCTATACTATACTATTGTGAAATGAAATGGTCCGTTTAAAGTGCAACTGTTTCCAACCCAACATTCTCAATATTTTTCTGCGACTTTGGAGACTCAGTCTATCCGCTATTAGCACACAGGCTGTTGCCATTGTATCAAGTGTAAACAATTTGCAACTTCCCAGTCTAAAACAATCAGAGCTCCCTTTAATCTCTAATGATCAAATCACCCAAGCTTACTGGCAGGCAGACTTCGGAACAGCTCACACGATCGCCTATGCCTTGATTTGACTTTAAATTAAAGACATGGTCCTAAAATACTTGGAAATCAGTGGCAGAATCAGATAGAATCAGCATAGATTTATGAACAGGAAATTATTCTTGAAAAATCTACTGGGATGTAACTGGTAGAGTTATGAGGGGGAGCCAGCAAATGTGGTTTATTTGGACTTTCGGAAGGCTTTTGACAAAGCCCTACTAAAAGATTAGCATGTAAAATTAATAAAAAACATAGGGTTAGGGGTAGTTAGATAGAAAACTGTCTGTCAGACAGGAAACAGAGAGTCGGAATAAACCAGTCTTTTTCTAAATGGCAGGTAGTGACTAGTGGGGTACTGCAGGAACCAGTGCTGGGACCTCAGCTGTTCACAATATATATTAATGATTTAGATGAGGGAACTAAATATAATATCTCCAAATTTGCAGATGACACAAAGTTGGGTTGGAGGGTGAGCTGTGAGACAGATGTACCTTGGACAGGTTGAGTGAGTGGGCAAATGATTGGCAGATCCAGTACAGTTTGGATAAGTGCAAGGTTATCTACTTTGGCAGCAAAAACTGGAAGGCAGGTTACCAACTGAATGGGCATAAATTAGGAGAGAGGAATGTGCAGCAAGAGTTGAGTGGCCTTGTATACAAGTCATGGAAGGTAAGCATCCAGGTGCAGCAGGCAATAATAAAATGCAAAATAGCAAATAGCAAATGGATTTGAGTTAAGTGCCAAATTCAAATCTCATTTCTGATATGATACCACCTTCCATTATCTATGCAAGGAGCAAAAACTGACAGCAGTGTGGTTGGATTAGGTGTTGCATCGTTCATACAAAGGCTTAAACTAATAATCAGATATATTTACAAAGAGGGTGGTAATAAGCTGATAATGGTGTTGGGCCTGTGACAAGCTCTGACTGCCATTGTGGGATATAGCTGCTCAGACTGCATGCAGTGCATTCTGTGACAATTCCATTGGCGTTACAGTCAAAGAGATCCCAGAAAGATATGTTCAAATCACTTTTGTAGGAGCCAAGAGGGGGCCAGAGTGCTCATAGAATCCCTACAGTGCTGAAAGATCCCCTTCAGCCTGTAGAGCCTGCACCAACAGCAATCCCACCCAGACCCTGTCCCTGTAACCCCAAATATTTACCCTACTAATCTCCCTGACACTAAGGGTCTATTTAGCATGCCCAATCCACTTAATCTGCACATCTTTGGGCTGTGGGAGGAAACTGGAGCAGCCAGAGGAAACCCATTCAGAAACAGGGAGAACTCAGACGGTGACACCCCCTCCCAGGCCGGAATTGAACTGGATCCCTGGCACCGAGGCAGCAATGCTAAACATGTGCTGTCCTTTGACTGAGACAAGTATAATCCGGTCTTCTGGCACTAGGCCAGCGAAGTGTGCCCTTATTTGGAGTAGCATTTATATTGTGTCTGTGCCTCAAAATGGTTTCAGTCACTTTGCTGTTGGCAGAGGTGGGCGGTTGGCATGTTCTGCTGGTCAGCTGCCCAAAATCTATCAGCAAGTGACTGTAAGGTAAAAGCCTAAAGATAGAATCAGTCTCCAAATGTCCTTCTCTGAACATATTTCTTACACAGCTTGATAAACAGTTTTTCGTGCAATTTTGCATCATGGAGTTGAAAGTGATAATTGAATTTCTAATCAAAGGAGTTTGCATCTCAAACCCAAACAAAAGTTGAGTGTTAGGCTACCTATTTTACCCCATTTTAAATTACAGTCTGCTGAAGCACACTGAGGACACACATTTACATTGAGCCTGTGAGGAAAGGTTTGATTTTTCAGATTTCCAAGGCATGATTTTACCTGCCGTTGATGCCATGCTCCAGCTGAAGAGAAGTCGGAGAGTTTGGCGGCCAGCCAAACCTCTGGTCACTGCGGCAGGATGGGAAAATCCCTTGATAAAATTCCGGCCTCTCTTGTGGACATCTCCGAACGTGAAGGTCAGGGTTTCCTGCCCACTACCCTCCCCACTCCTTGTCCCACACTCTCCATGCTTCTCAGCAGTGGAGAGGTTGTTTGTGGGATTTTCTGTCTGCACCAGGGAGAATTGAGTTTTGCATGGCCTGCCATCCCATTGCCAGGGAACTGGCCACAGACGGCCCGCCTTTGCGAGGGCCAGAAGATCCCAGCGGAAGGAAGGGTTGAAAAATCCCACCCCAACAGATTGAATTTGTAACATTTGATCTATTGCTCTGACATAGAATTCCTCAACTGTAAAAGGAGGCCATTTAGCCCACTGGGTCTGCCCCAACCACAGTCTCATCAATACCCTATCCCTGCTTATTTATCCTGTTAACCCCCTGTCGCTAAGAGACAATTGAGCATGGCTAATCAGCCCAACCCACACAACTTTGGACTGTGGGAGGAAACTGGAGCACTCAGAGGAAATGCAGACATGGGAAAATGTGCAGACACTACACAGATACTGATCCAAGGTCAGAATTGTACCCAAGTCCCTGGCACTGTGAGGCAGCAGTGCTAACCACAGTGTCACCCCTATATTCCACAATAATTAATTAACTTCCTTCCATTCTTTCAATATACCAACAATTGAACATTTTTTGACTTGGTTTCTAAAGCGAAGCAGTTGCAAGAGGCAGAAAGATTTGGACAGATGTCACTAATTTCCAGCACCTGATTAGAAAGCCTTCGACACGCTACAATTGATCACTCATCATGTAATCAATGAATTTCACTTAAAGATATCATCGGTTCAAGTCAATATAAGCTATAATTAGCCATCCACTGCTAATGCCATGTAAGATTATAAATCTCCCATTTGTCACAGGTAATGAAGGAATGGGATCGGCTATGCTTAAGGAAAGAACGGGAAGATGCGTGAATATGGTCAAGGAAAGAAATTAGATAATGTGGATTATGAAATATTCATTCATTCATCAAGACTACAAATGACACTATAGCCTCTGACCCAGATTTCTCTGAGCATTGTTTTATGCTGAGAACTGGGATCACTGCATTCATCTGTAAATTATAACCAGGGGATGGCATTATATCAGTCCATTTTATTAACTGCAATGCACTGCAACAAAATTACATTTTTGTCAGTTTCATCAGTCTTACAAACTTTCCTTCAGTATCTTGAGATCCATTTCACAGCAACATATCGGGGTAGATTCAACAAATCATCTGTGCTTGCTACCAATTGTGTTTAAGAACATTTCACAAGGACTGGTGTCTTGACTTTGTAGGGGAGGAATTTGACTAATGGTTTTCTAGTGAAAAATGGGGTGTAATCCTCCACATTTAACATTGCAATTCATCATGGCTGATGTGTGGGAATGGTATATTGACTTGAACAACTTTTAGTTGCGTATCGTACCCGCCTAAAGCAAGCCTTAGGCTCCTTATTGCAGTCTTAGAATGGATCTTGATTGCAAATTGAGTTACCATCTGATGGAACCACACCATACTCATGAATCCCACTTTGCAGTAAAAGCCTGTTCATAGTTTCCCCTCATCCCCTATTCTGATGGGATTACGGTGTCCTGTAAGTCTTACTTTAAAGTTTTCCTGTATCCTCCGCACACATAAGATCTGGTAGCGTTTACATTGGTTTGCATTGACTGCATTGCCTCATTCACATGTAATCGTTTAATTTATAGAGGTGATTTTCCTTGTGTTCATGTATTGAATTGCTTTTAATACTCTAAGATTGGAATTTTCCTATGGGAATCTTAAGGGGCAGGACACAAACCATGCAACGATTCGTTGACCTTGGACGAGATTTTCCAGCCTTCGGGTGAATGCGCATAGAAAATTCTGCCCTAAGTTAGTTACTATTTGTGTAAAAATGTTCCCCTGCACATCTCCACTGAACCTTGCCTCCCTTATCTTGAACTTGTGCCCCCTGGGAAAAAGCTTCCAAATGTTCACCTTGTTTATATCCCTCATAATTTTATAAACTTCTATCAGGTCACCCCCAAGGCTCTGTCTTTCCGGGGAGAACAATCCCAGTTTATTCAATCCCTTCTCATAGCTAATACCCTCCATTGCATCCTGATAAATCTTTTACTCTCTCCTAAGTCTCCAAGTCCTTCTGATAGTGTGATGACCAGAATTGGACACAGTATTCCAAATGTGGCCTAATTAACGTTGCCTTTTGGAATCAATATCCTTACATCTTTGCCGGTACTCACTTTAAACTGAAATAGTAAGAAGTTTTACAACACCAAGTCCACTCTATCCACGCCTTTCAATATTCCATAAGTTTCAAGGAGATCTCCTCATTCTTCTATGGTAACATGGTAGCACTGCTGCCTCACAGTACCATGGACCCAGGTTCAATTCCTGGCTTGTGTCTATCTGTGCGGAGTCTGCACATTCTCCCCATGTCTGTGTGGGTTTCCTCCGGGTGCTCTGGATTCCTCCCGCAGTCCAAAGATGTGCAGGTTAGGTGCATTGGCCATGTTAAATTCTCATTCAGTAAATCTAAACAGGTGCTAGAGTATGGTGACTAGAGGATTTTCACTGTGATGTTAATGTAAGCCTACTTGTGACACTAATAAATAAATAAACTCCATCAAGTGCGGACCCGGTGTCCTCAGATGTTCCCCATACATTACATTGTTTGCTAGGTCCAGGAATTTCATCTTTTTTCTTATGCAAAACAGTGTTTGGCAATAGACAGAGCTCTATTTGAGTTGGGCACCAGGTGTCCTACGCATATTGGGAACAATAGTCTGCTCTCATGGCCATTGCTACCTCTTGCCTGAATGATGACCCAATGTTGTATGGAAAAGGCTAATGTTCTATCATAATACAAGCTCATGTTTCATGAATGAATTAAATACATTATTATCAAAGAAGGCAATCATGTTACTGGACTAGTAATGCAGACACCCAGGGTAATGTTCTGGGGATCTGGAATTGAAGCCCACCATGACAGATAGTGAAATTTGAATTCAATAAAAATCTGGAATTAAAGTCTAACGACTACAAAAATCATTGCCTATCATCAGAAATTATTGCCTACATATGTCTCCCGATGACTTTGAAGATCCCTTTTTCCTCTGAATTGGCCACTGAGTTCAAGAGATGGGCAAAAGATGCTGGCGATGCAAACATACCATCAATGAATGAATAAAAATAATCCTTTCAGAAATTTTGAAGATTATAATGAGAATGTGGAATTCACATTGTTATCTTGATATAGCACCTTTAATGACCACATCCCAGAGAAATTTGCAGACAACGAATTATAGTTGCTGTTGTAACAAAGGAAATTTATACACAGAAAAACAGGAATGTGGTAATGACCAGATAATTTGTTTTTTTGGTGGTGGCTGAGGGATAAATGTTGGCCAGGATAATTCCCCGTTTCCCAAGAGAATAGGAGGTCTTTTCTATCTACTCCAAGGCTTTAGCATGAATTATATCAAGATTAACACTTCATGGATTATTTAAAAGGAATTTGGACAGTTGGTGAGAGTGAAGGATATGCTGACAGGGTGAGCTGAACTAAATGATGAGGGAAGAGGTTTGTGTGGAGCACAGACACTCGCAAAGACTAGTTAAGGGCCAAATTGCCTGTTTCTGCATTGTAATTGGGAATCCCTCAAAACTAAGGATAACATCCATCAGATTTGGTGAGTCTTCAGGTGACTGAGGAACCCAATTCTGGAAAGGGGGTGTGGGTGGTGGTGGTGGTGGTGGTAGGTGGGTGAGGGGGCGGATGCAGGCATCTTACTGCTTGGGGGGAGGTGAGATTCGCAACACCGAGTTGGTTTCACCCTCCTTCTTCTGCTGTTGCTATTCTGCCTTGCTGTTGGAAGCGGATTACACCTTGATGGACTAGGCAGAGTCATGCCAAGTGGTCCGCAGCCTTCTCCCAGTTGGTGGTGTTAATCCCTCCATACTTTAGAGCGGCCTTGAGGGTCTCATTGTACCTTTTCCTTTATGATATAAGATCCTGATGGGCTATGTGCTGTGAATGGCATCAGGTTCTGCAAACTAAGCCAACCTCACATTCCAGGGTGAAGACAACACACTATCTTCTTTGAAACAGAGCACAGTGTCAGGCTTAGCAACACTGCACTGTGACAGCATTATCAACCTCAGGTTACATTCACTGAATCAGACACTTAAAAATTATAGTCTATTTTTCATGTTCATGAGTAACTCTGAAAAATGTTTGAACTGATAAGGAAGTGCTTGGTTTAACATTCCTTGAGACACCCCAATGACGACTCCTGTGGACTTTTCAGAGGCAGTGAGAGACCAGATAGGCACAAGGCCTACTTGTGATCCATCTATGCTAGGCTCTTGAAGGCAGAAACTCCAGCCTGTGCCTCCACCGAGGCTCCCCTTTCACTCCAACTCTGCTGACATGATCAGATCCCAAAATCTTTGGTTATTGATGATTGTACCTGAACTAGATCCTACTGGGGGGGGGAGGAGTGGAAGTTGGTGAGGCTGGATGGGGCATATTCTCCCTCGAGGCGGTGTGGAGGGGGTGGTGCTCACCTAAAGTATACCTCTCATGAGTTGGTGGTGTCTACCTGTTCAGGTCTTGTCACACAGGACTGGGTATTAGTTTTGATAGAAACGAGAAACAGAAATAGACCATTTGGTCCTTTGAGCCTGCTCCGCCATTCATCCTGTTCATGGCTGATCATCAAGTTCAATATCCTGATGCTCCTTCCCCTCATATCCCTTGATCCCTCTGGCCCCAAGTACTATATTTGATTTCTTCTTGAAATCAGACAATATTTTGGCCTCAACTACTTTCTGTGGTCGTGAATTTCACACTATCACCACCCCCTGGGTGAAGAAACATAGGAACGTGTTTCAAATAATTGTGTTGACCCACATGTGAAGCCAAAAGATTGAGATATTTAAGGGGATCCAGAGCCAATGGGGAGTTGTAGCTTAGCATTAACCAGGGCCCATGAAGAAGAGAGAAAATGAAGCAGAAATCATAGAAATCCTACAGAGCAGAAGGAGGCCATTCAGCCAGTCAAGCCTGCACTGACAACAATCCCAGCCAGGCCCTACCCCTTCAACCCCACATATTTGCCTTGCTAATCCCTCTACTCTATGCATTCGGGACATTAGGGAGCAATTTAGCATGGTCAATCAACCTAATCCGCATGTCTTTGTACTAAAATCTTTGTTTATTGATAAAGGGGAGGACGGGGGAATGGGGGTCGGTGAGGTGTGATGGGGAGGGGAGTGAGATGGAGGGTGCTCCTGAAGTATTGCCCAGCTGGTCTCTCACCTGAAAAAATATTGTGAATGTGGAATTCACAAGCCCAAGTGTCCTTAGAAATGTGGCTGGCAACAGGCTTTGTTGTGCTGTGTACAAAGAAAACTAATCACCAAATAACTTTGGGCCCAATTTTCAAACATAAATGCATATCGTGGGCAGCATGTTCTCAGGACTCAACACATAATTTTGTAAAAAGCGCACTTTAATACCTCCCAGGGTGTTTCCATTCAATTTTGATTCATCATTCATCCCTGAATGCTATTTTCCAGGGAATCTTTTCCCACAAATCTGGGACAAAATGAATTGTAGCAGATTTTCGGTGTCTTAACACTGTCAAAAGTGTAAATGAAAAAATGAATGTCACAGATTTATAATACTCTCAGACTGCAATGTCCTCCATCTGTGCTGAGAATCACCCCCAGAATGTCTTTGTGCTATCATTCACACCAATGCTGTCGTTCTGAGCCAATCTAGCATTTTCATCACTGTCTCATATACCGCCGTCTGTTGGTATGCGATGGTGGCAAAGTTGGCATTGTGCCATTGTTAGAAATCCTATCCCCAAGGATGCTTGTGTGGCTCAGAGGCACTGTTAGCTGTGGCTTTGTAACGATCTGATTAGAATACCCAGATGTGTCAGAAATGAAATATATACTTGAGGTGGCATTGTTAATGCATCATTACACAAAGCAATCTGAAATGTGAAAGCCAGGGCCGGCAGCATTCTGTTTTTTATAAGCTGCCTGCTTACAGACAAATGGCTCTGATTATGTTGGATTTTCAAACAAATTCAAATTCATCCCAGCCTCCATAATTTCTGTGCAACTGGGGAATAAAATCGGAGCTCACAAAAGAACTCTCTAAGGGGTAGGGGCAGAGATGAACCAAACACTTAGGGAGAAAGTCAGAGTTTATATATTAGTATCACAAGAAGACTTACATTAACACTACAATGAAGTTACTGTGAAAATCCCCTAGTCATCACACTCCAGCACCTGTTCATGAGGGAGAATTTAGCATGGTCAGTGCACCTAACCAGCACGTTTTTCGGACTGTGGGAAGAAACCAGAGCACCTGGAGAAAACCCACACAGACATGGGATCTCTCGCCAACATTTACAGATGCACCGCAGAAAGCATTCTTTTTGGTTGTATCACAGCTTAGTACGGCTCCTGCTCTGCCCAAGATCACAATAAACAACAAAAGATCATGAATTGATCACGCAAAACAGCCTCCCATTCATTGACTCTGTCTACACTTCCTGCTGCCTTGGCAAAGCAGCCGGCATAATTAAGGACATTTCACACCCCAGACGTTCTTTCTTTCATCTTCTTCCATCCGGAAAAAGATGCAAAAGTCTGAGGTCATGTACCGATCGACTCAAGAACAGCTTCTTCCCTGCTGCCATCAGACTTGTGAATGGACCTACCTTATATTAAGTTGATCTTTCTCTACACCCTAGGTATGACTATAATACTATATTCTGCACTCTCTCATTTTCTTCTCTATGAATAGTATGCTTTGTCTGTATAGACTCTGCACAGACAGTGACCCAAGCTGGGAATTGAACCCAGATCCCTGTTCTGAGGCAGCAGTGCTAACCAGTGTGCCACTGTAATGGGTTGAATGGCCTCCTTCTGCACTGTAGGATTTCTGTAATTATCTGAATCTCTGCATACTGAAATTTGAATTCTTATGTTCCATGTTTTTATCAAACTCAGTTTCTTCATCATTTTCTGTACTGTAATTACTTAATTATGCATCAGGAGCTATGTCTTGTGCCTGTAAATAAATGTTCTTGAACCAAACAGCATTGCCTCCAGAAAGATCTGTTCTAATGTAAGAAGCCAGTGAAACTTGAAGCAAACCTACAATAACAGAGTTAATATAACTCTAGACATTTTTAGATGAACTCCCTTAAACTTAGTTGGGGAAAAGTCAGGGGTGGGAGTAGCTGGAGATTTTAACACAGGAACCAGCACTGCTTATTTATTTTTGTAAAATGGAAGCATAACATTATAGTGCTAATGTAACCGGACCAGTAATCCAGAGAATACGCATTCAAATCCCACAATAGTTTTTGAAAATGTTCCATTAGTATACTTTAAGAATTTTTTTTAGATCATTTTCTCTGCAGCCCTCATACCCTCAGCCTATGCCATAGTTGCCAAGCTGTCTGTAGGAGTTCTTTTATTGTTCTTCAGTGTTTTAAATGGGGTATGTTTATTTTTACTTTGGCATCTTTTATGACTCTGCATTGTTAGGAAGAAGACTGGTTGGCAGGTCATGGGTTCTGGACAGGTTTTTCTTTTCCTTCCTGGTGAATTTGAGGTTTCATTTTCTGTTTTGACTAGATGCAGTTTTAGTTTTAGAAGGCACATCAAGCTAAAAAGAAGTGTTTTTCTCTCTCTCCGTGGTTTTGAAAATCCTGCTGGTTAGCTAAGGCAAGGCTTCTTGCCTTTCTGGAGTAGAAAATTTGCTGTTAGTAGTTTGACCAGAGTCTCTCCGTGGTATTCTCGGAAACTGTCCTGACTTCAAATTGTTCTGAAGGGGGCCGCTAGAAGTTACGAGTCTAAGCTCAGATTGCAAGTCTCCAACCAAAGGATTCAGTTCCAGCATCACATCTTTGCTGTGTTAAACCTGTGGAAAGGACATTTTTTGAAAGGAAGTTTTGCTTAATTGAACATCTTAGATATATTTATTAAAGGTGACACATTATCATGATTGTATTGTTTTTGTTTGTAATTGATAAAAGTTATTATTAATTTTCTTACTATACATGTTAACTATATTCTTAAATAAATTTTGTTTGATAAAAGCTCCCCAGTGGGTCATTTGAATCATACTTGATGTGAACCATATCATACTTATCCTAGCCAAATTCAAAAGTGTAAAACTTATTATCCAGACAGGTTTCATAAAACACTTTGGAGTTTCTGACCTGGATTATAACAAGAATTTGAATTTGGTTTGTAATTCTGGAAATTGAAAAACTGGTATCAGTAAAAGTGACCATGTTGTAAAAACCCAGTTAGCTCTTCAGGGAAAGAAGCCAACCATCTTTACCCCAAAGACCAAAATGTCACTCCAGTTGCATGTCAGTACACTTAACTGTTAAACTGCTTTCTGACTGCGTTTGTCAGAGCCAATGACATGCTATGGTCTGCAGAAGTTCATGAAAAAAGCCCACCGCCCCTTTGTCAGGACAACTAAGGATCTTCCTGTCACATATTGGCCTCATTTTGCATTTTAACTTTGAAGATTAAACTGCTGCAAGAATGATACATCGTGTCAGACAAGCACATCCTGAGTGTCAGGGTAATTGCACTTAATTTTACAATGAACGAATGCAAGGAGTTGGCAGAGTGTAAGCTTCCTGGAAAATGTTATTCAAGATGACACACCGTAACCTGATAAACAACCAGCAATCTATTATGGCTGTAACATGATGTTTCTCATCCTGGTTGAGGGAGATACGTACTTACTTTCCAATTAATTATGGTCTGATCATCTCCAGTGGTAGGGAGATCACAGTATAATTCACTTGAGACTTAAGCCGGAATCTCACCACTGTTCCTACCTGCCAGATTTTCCCATCCCGCCAAAGTGAACAGAGATTCATCTGGCCACCAAATCCTCTGGCCTCGCTGCGGCAATAGTGTGGCATGAACAGACAGTATGATTGTGCCCTCAGACCTCCCAAAATCTTTCTACCTCTCTCCTCTTTTAAGATGTTCCTTAAATCTACCTCTCCTAAGTCTTATTTTTCTATGACAGAACGTTTGGTCATCTTCCCTAATACCTCCTCATGTAGTGTCATGTTAAATTTTATTTGTCATCACTCCTGTGAAACATCTTCCTCTACATTAAAGGAACGATATAAATGAAAGTTTTTATTTGTTTTGTGTTTAAAGGAAGTGGAATGTTTCAGTCAAATATTAAGTCACTATACGGAGCGAGATTTGAAACCTTTCACTAGAAACTCAAAAACATTGGCTGGAATTTTCCAGTCGTGCATATCCTGCCATCACTGCAAGCGAGGATGGAGAATTTGGCACTAAGTCAAACCTCCATTCACTGCAGCCAGAGAATCCTGCTAGTATGAATGACCGGAGAATTTTGGCCAAAGGGTGGGATTTTCTGACCTTTCCTGCTGGCAAGATCTTCCCGCTGAAGGCAGCCCCTGGCCCATGATGGGTTCCCCAGCAGTGCGGGTAGCTATTAATATTGGTGGGATCAGAAGATCTCACCAGTAGCCAATGGTGAGTTGGGGTAGGGGAGCAAAATCTCAGTCACTGACACAATCTAACTCTTTTAATGTGACAGTTCTAATAAAATAAAAAAATTGCCCTGTCTCCAATATGTTTTTAAAGAAGCAACTTAGTAATAATGACCTTGCAAATCAATTGATTTGGAGTTATTAAGAACAGTAACAGTTTGAAGGCTGTGAATTAAGATCAGTAATACCAGCACGCTTTGAGGGTTGTGTTATCTAACTGTATATGAATTTAATCTCTGAACAACATCCTAGGGATTACCACTGACCAGAAACTGAACAGGACCACCCACATAAATATTGCGACTACAAGAACAAAGCAAAAGACTGTGGAACAAATTACTCATCTCCTGACTCCCCAGAGCTTGTCCACCAACTACAAGGCACAAGTCAGGAGTGTGATAGAATACTCTCCAGTTTCCTAGATGAATACAGCTCCAATAATAATCAAAATGCTTGACAAAGTAGCCCATCTAGATGGACACCTTACTCACAATAATTCACTGCCTCCATGACAGCGGCAGCAGTGAGCACTATCTATAAGATGCACTGCAGGAACTCACCAAGGCACTTTAGGCAGCACATTTTGAACTTATGGTCACCAGCATCTAGAAGAATGAGGGCAGCAGACATATGGGGATGACACCACATAGAAGTTCCCCTCCAAGCCACTCACCATCCTGACGTTGGAATATATTGCCGTTCCTTCAATGTCACTAGGTCAAAATTCTGACACCTCCACCCAAACAGCACTGTGGATGTACCTATATCATTTGGACTGCATTGGTTCAAGAAAGCAATTTGCCACCACCTTTTCCAGGGCAATTAATGATTGGCAATGAATAATGGCTGAGCCAGTAACTTCTATATCCCAAGAATGCTTTCAAAAATGTACTAATATAAATGTTAGAATAAAGTTACCATTAAAATACCAAAGTTAAGTGGAACTGCCAAAATGATTCTGATTCCATCACAACTTTGAGACCAGTAACTTCCCTGATAATAGATAGGAATCTGAGATAGATCAAGTCTAGTGAGTTCGGTGTTCCCCGGCTTGAGTTTCCAGAAGGAACAATAGAATGAAAGAGGGAAGCAGTTAATCTATTTTGAGGCCTATAAGGAAAATGGGGCAAAGTTAGAAAGGGTGCAATAAGACATTTATTGTAATTATATAAGTTTTCCACAACATTGGTCTACACTGGTCGATGGCTGTTAAAACCCATCTGGTTCACTCATGTCCTTGAGGGAAGGAAACCTGCCATCCTTACCTAGTGTGGCCTACATGTGATTCCAGAGCCACATCATTGACTCTTAAATATCCTCTGAAATGGAGGGCAGTTAGGGCTGGGCAATAAATTCTGGGCCCAGCCAATAAAGCCTAAATCCCGTAAAATGAACAAAAAAAGGACAAAATAATTACACTTTGCAGAATTGAGATTAATATTGTTTTAACAATGTGATTTTGCAAAAAAAAGGTCCTAATGGAAGATTAGGATTGTTATGGGTTCCTGTTTGATAGTTTTGTTGGGGTGCTGGAATGTACTGCCTGGGAGGGCGGTCAAGGCAACATGCCTCGCATCCTATAAAACATATCTAGATGAGCACTTGGCACATTATAACATGTGTAGAAATATAGAAAATCTACAAGTACAGAAGAAGGCTAATCGGTCCATCAAGTCTGCACCGACAACAATCCCACCCAAGCCCTATTGCTGCTTAATTATCCTTACCTTAGTTAGAATCCCTTTAACCTATCACATCCCAGGGCACTAAGGGTTATTTAGCATGTCCAATCAACCTAACATGCACATCTTTGGACTGTGGGAGGAAACGGGAGCACCCAGAGGAAACCCATGCAAACACAGGCAAAATATGTAAACTCCCCACACGGACTGTGACCTAAGTCAGGAATCAAACCTAAGTCCCTGGAGTTGTGAGGCAGCAGTGCTAATCACTGTGCCATAGTGCTGCTTCACTGGTCACCCATGCCATAAAGCCTCGGGCCAAGAACTGGCAAGTGGGATTAGGGCGGGCAGGTCAGGACCTTTCACACATCATTGTAAACTCGATGGGCCGACAGGCCTCTTCTGCACTATAGAATTCTGTGATTCTGTATTTTAAAGGAACCAGAAGTCTGCAGAAGTTCCCTTTCTCATAGGTTTAGCTGCAACTATTTTAAAAGTAAAACAAAGATTCCAGCCGACAGGAAGGCTAGCAACTTTTTAAGCATTCACATCAGCAACGCAAATGAGTCAATCACAGCTCCACATTCAATTAACTGTAACTAACAAAGTTCATTACTGGATTCGTCGATTGATGGGAAGCGTCAATTGATTTTGTGTAGATTATCAATATGTCATCAGAGTGCAGGGGATTTGTTGTCCACTAGTTCTTTCATCCACGTACAATAGTGTGAAATTCCATCACTTATTCAGTTTCATGCACAATTTGTTTATGAATTAGATTTCATAGCAATTTAATGTAGTCTACATGCTTGCACCAGCAAAGCATCGAGGCATCACAGCAGCAAGTGCAGAATGTAATGCTTCATACTGTATAGTATTCTTAATTTTATATTACCCAATCTCTTCTTAAATGTTGTTTCTGTTTGTTATTAAATTTAGAACAGTTATACTGGAATTATGAAATGGTGCAACATTGGATTAGCTGCTTGTTAATTGCCTCAAACAAGGCAAAGCCTAAAAGATTTTATTTCCATAAGAACAAACTATTCAGCTTTAGTTTATTAGTTACTTAATCAGCTTCTGAAATAATAACGCAAGAAGAGTAGTAATCTGGGATCAACAGTACTTTCTTAGTGCTTTACTTTCCACCTACTTAGGGTCAGAATTATTTGCTCCCTGCTGGCTTCTGAGGCAATGTTGGGATGAGTGGGTGTCTGTGGGAGTAGTGTGTGAAATTGCGCTGAGGGGATGTCCTCATGGTGACTTTACATTGGGGTCGGCAGGGTCTTGGACAGGAAACTCGTCCTTGACCCAGTTGAAGCACTCAAGTAGCAATTAATTGGCCATACCATTAGGAGCAGAAGAGAAACAACAAACAAATATATTTCACAACTTTTTAAAGTCTTATTGAATTCCAAGGGCTCTTAGGAGTGTCGTCCAAAGTCAGGAAGAAGAACAAAAATTTAATGATTTGACGCAGAATAAACTTGTACAATGCAGGAAAGAGACAGAGAATCTGGTGAATAGGTGCAACAACAATAATTGCTCTCTGAATGTCAGTAAAACAAAGGAGATAATTATCGACTTCAGGAAGTATAGTACAGAGAACATAGAACATTACAGCGCAGTACAGGCCCTTCGGCCCTCGATGTTGCACCGGCCAGTGGACCTTCTAACCTAAACTATTCCAATATCATCCATATGCCTATCCACCAAACATTTGAATACCCCCAAAGTAGGCAAGTCCACAACTGCTGCAGGCAGGGCATTCCATGCCCTCACCACCCTCTGTGTAAAGAACCTGCCTCTGACATCCGTCCTATAACTACCACCTCTTAATTTAAAGTTATGTCCCCTCGTGTTGGTCATTACCATCCGAGGAAAAAGGCTCTCACTATCCACCCTATCCAGTCCTTTGATCATCTTATATGCCTCGATTAGGTCACCGCGTAACCTTCTTCTCTCTAATGAAAATAACCTCAGGTCCCTCAGCCTTTCCTCATGAGGCCTTCCCACCATACCAGGCAACATCCTGGTAAACCTCCTCTGCACCCTTTCCAATGCTTCCACATCTTTCTTATAATGCGGCGACCAGAACTGTACGCAATACTCCAAGTGCGGCCGCACCAGAGTTTTGTACAGTTGTAACATAACCTCACGGCTCCTAAATTCAATCCCTCTACCAATAAAAGCTAACACACCGTACGCCTTCTTAACAACTTTATCAACCTGGGTGCCAACTTTCAAAGAGCTATGTACTTGTACCCCAAGATCCCTCTGCTCGACAACACTATTAAGGGTCCTTCCATTAGACCTATATTTCATATGCCTGTTATTCCTACCAAAGTGAATCACCTCACACTTATCCGTATTGAATTCCATTTGCCACCTCACGGCCCAGCTCTGCAACCTATCTATGTCCCTCTGCAAACTGTAACATCCATCCTCGCTGCCTATTCTTTATTTATTCTCTGGGAGGCAAGAGAGGCGATTGCAGAGCCTCTGGCTCTGATCTTCAGGTCATCGTTGGTTACGGGTATGGTTCCGGAAGACTGGAGGATAGCGAATGCGGTCCCATTGTTCAAGAAGGGGAAGAGAGACCTTCCAGGGAATTATAGGCCAGTGAGTCTTAATTCTGCTGTGGGCAAAGTATTGGAGAGAATTATTAAGGATAGGATTTATAGTTATTTAGAGAGAAATGAATTGATTGGGGATAGTCAGCATGGTTTTGTGAAGGGTAGGTCGTGCCTTACTAACCTTATTGAGTTTTTTGAAAAAGTGACCAAAGAGGTGGATGGGGGTAAGGCAGTTGATGTGGTATATATGGACTTTAGTAAGGCGTTCGATAAGGTGGCCCATGGAAGGCTTCTGCAGAAAATGCAGATGTATGGGATAGAGGGTGATTTAGCTAATTGGATTAGGAATTGGCTAGCAGATAGAAGACAGAGGGTGGTGGTTGATGGGAGATATTCATCGTGGAGTTCGGTTACAAGTGGTGTACCTCAGGGGTCTGTTTTGGGGCCCCTGCTGTTTGTAATTTTTATAAATGATCTGGATGAGGGTATTGAAGGGTGGATTAGTAAATTTGCAGATGACACTAAAGTCGGTGGAGTGGTAGATAGTGAAGAGGGGTGTTATAGTTTGCAGAGAGACTTGGACAAGTTGCAGAGCTGGGCCGAGAGGTGGCAAATGGAGTTTAATGTGGAAAAGTGTGAGGTAATGCACTTTGGCAGGAATAATAAATGTGTAGAGTATAGGGCTAATGGTAGGATTCTTAATAGTGTTGATGAACAGAGGGATGTTGGTGTATTTGTGCATAGATCCCTGAAAGTAGGCAGTCAAGTCGATAAGGTTGTTAAGAAGGCATATGGAGTCTTAGCTTTTATTGGTAGGGGGATTGAATTTCGGAGCCGCAACGTCATGTTGCAACTGTACAAAACTCTAGTGCGGCCGCACTTGGAGTATTGTGTGCAGTTCTGGTCCCCACATTATAAGAAAGATGTGGAGGCATTGGAGAGGGTACAGAGGAGGTTTAACCAGGATGTTGCCTGGTATGGAGGGCAGGTCTTATGAAGAGAGGCTGAGGGATTTGAGGTTGTTTTCGTTAGAGAGGAGGCAGCTAAGAGGAGACCTTATCGAAACATATAAGATGATTAGAGGTTTAGATAGGGTGGACAGTGATAGCCTTTTTCCTAGGATGGAGAAAGCTAGCACGAGGGACACAGCTTTAAATTAAGGGGTGATAGTTATAGGACGGATATCAGAGGTAGGTTCTTTACCCAAAGGGTGGTTAGGGAGTGGAATGCCCTGCCTGCGGCAGTTGTAGATGTGCCAAGTTTGGTGGCGTTTAAGAGGTTAGTTGATAAGTTTATGGAAGAGAAGGGAATGGTTTAGTTTGGAGGGTCATTGCTTTTTATATTGGTCGGCGCAACATCGAAGGCTGAAGGGCCTGTTCTGCGCTGTAATGTTCTATGTTCTACAACCCCCCCCACTTTGGTATCGTCAGCAAATTTACTAATCCAACCCTCTACACCCTCATCTAGGTCATTTATAAAAATGACAAACAGCAGTGGCCCTAAAACAGATCCTTGAGGTACACCACTTGTAACTGCACTCCAGGTTGAATATTTCCCATCAACCACCACCCTCTGTCTTCTATCAGCTAGCCAATTCCTAATCCAAACTACTAAATCACCTTCAATCCCATGCATCTGCACTTTCTGCAGTAGCCTACCATGGGGAACCTTATCAAACACTTTGCTAAAATCCATATACATTACATCAACTGCCTTAGCCTTATCTACCTCTTTGGTCACCTCCTCAAAAAACTCAATAAGGTTTGTGAGGCACGACCTACCCTTCACAAAACCGTGCTGACTATCCCTAATCAATTTATTTCTCTCTAGATGCTTATAAATCCTATCCCTTATAATTCTTTCCAAGACTTTGCCCACAACAGAAGTCAGGCTCATCGGTCTATAATTTCCAGGATGGTCCCTACTCCCCTTTTTGAACAAAGGGACAACATTTGCCATCCTCCAGTCTTCCAGCACTATACCTGTAGCCAACGACGACATGAAGATCAAAGCCAAAGGCAGTGTAGTGGAGGACATGCCCCTGTCTACATCAATGGGGATGAAGTGGAAGTGGAAATGGTCAAGAGCTTTAGGTTTCTAGGTGTCCAGATGAGCAACAGCTGGGGTAGCACCATAGTACAGTGGTTAGCACTACTGCTTCACAGAGCCAGGGACCTGGGTTTGATTCCCAGCTTGAGTCACTGTCTGTGCAGAGTTTGCACATTCTGTCTATGTTTGCATGGGTTCCTCTGGATGCTCTGGTTTCCTCCCACAATCTGAAAGACATGCTGATTAGGTGCATTGACCTGAACAGGCACTGGACTGTGGCGACTAGGGGAATTTCACAGTAATTTAATTGCAGTGTTAATGTAGGCCTTACTTGTGACTAATAAATAACCTTTAACTTTACCTGTATTGTCCCTCCATACCCAACACTATAGTTAAGAAAGCCCACCAATGCCTCTATTTTCTAAGGGGGTTAAGAATGTTTGTCATGTCAGCTATTGCTTTCACCAACTTTCACAGGTGCACCATAGAAAGCACCCTTTCTGGTGTATCACAGCTTGGTATATCTTCTGCTCTGCCCAAGATCGCAAGAAACTACAAAAGGTAGTGAATAAACCCTGTCCATCATGCAAAACCAGCCTCCCATCCATTGACTCTGTCTACACTTTCTGCTGTCTTGCAAAAGCAGCCATCATAATCAAGGACCTCACACAGGACATTCTTTCTTCCATCTTCTTGCACTAGGAAAAAGATACAAATGTCTGAGATTACATACTAACCGACTCAAGAACAGCTTCTTCCCTGCTACCATCAGACTTTTGAATAGATCTATTTTATGTTGAGCTGATCTTTCTCTACACCCTAGCTATGACTGTAACACTACGTTCTATACTCTCTTGTTTTCTTCTCTGTGAATGGTATGCTTTGTCTGTATAGTGCACAAGAAATAATACTTCTCACTGTAAATATATGTGACAATAATAAATCAAATCAAATGCAATCTCTTTATCAGTAAATCAATTTACCTTTTGCTAAGGCTTTGCACAGAAGCATTGTCAAAATTAACATTCACACTGAGATGTTCTTCTCACAGATAATCAAATTTTTGGGTCAGATTTTCAGTTGCCAGGATGACTTTAGGCATGATATAATGTCATATTCCTGGAGGGCAGAACTGCACTTGTAAACAATTAGTGCAGTGAGAGATCAAATGCATGTGCACTGGTACCATCTAGCTGTCACAGCTGGCTTCAGGGCATGAATAGACTACATTCACTCCACCTGCTGGCGTGAATCAGATTTCGCATTTTTTTTAAGTGGCATAAGGTTTGAATTTTTCTCTTGTCAACAAAACGGGCCTGAAACTCCCCTGTTTTCACACTTGCTTGGCACGTAGTATTTTTTTTTGATAAGATTGCCCCCCCACAGCACATGTATTGCAGAGTGACCTAAATCACAAACAATTCATACAAAGTATTAATACCAGGGTTGGCTGTAGGTTCCTTTTTGATATTTCTTAATTTATCCTTGCCTTCCCTGCCTCTTTTTCAAGGATCTCACCACCAGTTTCAAAGCTGCAGTGCCTCTCTCCAGTGCCTGACCCTTTCCTTTATTTCTGTGATCTTGCATTGCAGTTATAGTTACTCCGCATTGTCCCTTCTTGGCTAAGGTTCCATGCAATTCTGGGTTCTGCACAGTCACACCACTGACATTGTGCTTATGATGATATGACGTGAGATGTTCAGCAAAGCAGTGGAAACTACAGCACTCAGAGGAAATACATGCAGACATGGGAAGAACGTGCTAACTCCACACAGACAGTGACCCAAGGTTGGAATTGAACCGGGTCCCTGATGCTGTGAGGCAGCAGTGCTAACCACTGTGCCACTGCGTCAACTTTCTAGTTTACTGACTTGATTGTAATCCATACTTTTCTTGTCTCCCTTTATTGTAGATCCCAAAATTAGAGAGTCTTTCAATTGGGGTTTGGCCAGTAAGAACTGAGTGGGGGAGAAATTCCTTTATTCAGTGGTTCATGAATTTAGGAACTCTCTACCGCAGAGAGCTGTGAGCGGTTAGTTATTCAGTGTGTTGAAGATGATCCACAGATTGTTGGACGCTATTAGAAGCAAGGGATATTTGGATAGAGTGGGATAGTAGACCAGCCATGATCAGGTTTATGTTTATGATCAGGGGCATAGACAAGGTAGATAGTTAGTATCTTTTCCCAAAGGTAGGGGAGTCTAAAACTATGTTTAAGGTGAGAGGGGAGAGATACAGAAGTGTCCAGAGGGGCACGTTTTTCACACAAGGGAATGTCTGAAACAAGCTCTCAGAAGAAGTAGTAGAGGCGAGTACAACTTTGTCTTTTAAAAAGCATTTAGACAGCTACATGGGTAAGATGGGCATAGAGGGATATGGGCCAAATGTGGGCAATTGGGATTAGCTTTGGGATTTAAAGAAAAAGGGCAGCATGGACAAGTTGGGACGAAGGGCCTGCTTCCATGCTGTAAACATCTATGACTCTACAATTCTATGTTAGGGTAGGGTTAGATCAAGGGAGTCTAATGGTCTACTGCTAATCCAATTGCTTCTCTTATCAGTTTTGTTCTTTCAACTAGATTAAAACCTCTGGTAAATAACTTTTTCATGTGCCATCGAGAAACTATTCACAATGTACTGTCTACTTATCATCTGACTTGTGCTGCTGTTGAGGTATTGGGAAATTGCTTAAATGAACTCGTCTTTAATTCTAACAAATCTGCGCAAAGAGCCCAAGGGTTTTATGTGACTGGATTATCTTTTGAGTCAGTGATGCACCTTAACCCATTTTGTCAGATTCATTGGTTAAACGCAGACAGACTAAATAAATAATGACACTAAAAAACAGATACGAAGATTGTCAGTGCATCTGTCATTGAGATAAAGTGATAATATTGACAATGTTCACTAATAGAAATTATGGTTGCAAGAATAGTCCATTTTATATATGTCGAAGTCTAGTGCAAGGGATGGAGAGCACTAAATAAATATTTAATGTACATTTTCATCCATCAGGAAAAGACACAGCTCACCGGACAATTATTGGATGCATTTTATATTTTGCTTTGGCTATTGCGATCCTTCAAACCTTTCTTGGATCATGTACAAACACACGAGCTAAAAGGTAGAATAGGCCACTCAGCCTCTGGATCCTCCTCCACCATTCGATAAGATCATTGCTGATCCAATTGTAATTTCATATCCACATTCCTGCCTGCCCCCAATAACTTTTCATCCCTCCTTGTTAATCAAGAATCTAACTAGCTCTGCCTTAAAAATACTCAAACAATCAGTTTCCACTGGTGAGTTCCAGAAATGCATCTGCAGAATCATCAAATCCCTACAGTGTAGAAGAAGGCCATTAGGCCCATTGAGCCTGCACCTACAATCCTACTCTATCTTCATAATCCCACATATTAACCCTGCTAGTCCACCTGACACTGAGGGACATTTTAGCATGATTAATCCACCTAACCTGCAAATTTTTGGAGTGTGGGAGGATGCAAACTCCACCCAGTCACTCAAGGTTGGAATTGAACCCAGGTGTCTGGCATTGTGAGGCAGCAGTGGTAGTCACTGTGCCACCATGCCAGCCACATGACCCTCTGACAGAGAAAAAATTCTCCTTAGTTTTAACCAGGAATGCCTAGTTCTAAATTCTGTGACAAGAGGAATCTCCACTTCTTAAATGTGGGAAAGTAATACTTTACTCTGAAACAGAATATTGCTTTCCCTTTTGAACAATCTGATAATTGGTTCTGAACAGGTTATGACCCAGGTCACATGATGTTTTGCCTGACCATTTGCCTTACTGTGACCAGGAATCTTCTTTGAGTTGCTATCAAGTGAATTTCTCTTGGTGGTCATGTACAATCTACTTTATTGTACATTGTAGCCCACGTATTTAATCTTCTATGGGAAGATTCTGCAAGAATACTTTCTGATGCCCAAAAGTAAAACTTCACAATATTTATTCATCCATGCTGTTCTGCTTCAGTGATTAAACTAGAGAAAGTGAGCCAATATTTGAACAGTTAATAAATTACGCTTTTTTGTTTTATAACCAATGATCACAGGAAAATTGATGATTTTCATTGTGAAAGCAGTGTGCTTTACATTGATGTATTTTATTGAGAGCAACCTGGTGGTTGGGATGAAGTTATGGTTTGTCCTGGTGACAAGTTTTATAACCAGCCTTCTCTAAAGGCAGACATTAATATTTGGATGAGAGTTCTCTGTGACCATCTCATTGCTGAATTAGATGTTGGATGGTAAATAATTCAGTCTGGTTTGAAGAGGAAGCAAGATACATTTAAAGAAATGACTGGCACAATATTTAATGGAACCCAGGTCCCTGACACTGTGAAAAAGATGTGTTCCTGAATGGAGGGCTGTTACAAGTGGTGTTCCTCAGGGATCAGTGCTGGGACCTTTGCTGATTGTAATATATATAAATAATTTGGAGCAAAATATAACTGGATCGATTAGTAAGTTTGCAGATGACATAAAGGTTGGTGGATTTGTGGATAGCAATGAGGACCATCAGAAGATATAGCAGGATATATAGATCAGTTGGGGACTTGGGCAGAAAGATGGCAGATGGACAAATATGAGATAATGCATTTTGGAAGGTCTAATACAGATAAGAAATATACAGTAAATGGCAGAACCCTTAAGAGTACTGATAGGCAAAAGGATCTGGATGTACAAGGACACAAGTCACTGAAATTGGTGATGCAAGCGGAGAAGATAGTCAAGAAGGCATACGGCATCATGCTTGCCTTCATCAGCCGGGGTGTTGAGTTTAAAAATTGGCAAGTCATGTTGCAGTTTTATAGAACATTAGTTGGGCTGCACTTAGAATAAAATGTTCAATTCTGGTCGCCACATTATGAAAAGGATGTGGAGACTGAGTGGGTACAGAAATGATTTACCAGGATGTTGCCCGGTACGGAGGGCGTTAGCTATAAGAAGAGGTTGGAGAAACTTGCTTTGTTCTCATTAGAGCAATGGAGGTTAAGGGGAGACCTGATAGAAGTCTACAAGATTATAAGAGGCATGGACAGAGTGGATAGTCTGAAGCTTTTTCCCAGGATGGAAGAGTCAATTACTAGTCACTGGATAAATATATACCTCTGAATGGATTAGGCAACGCAGTGATGAAGTGGTTAGCACTGCTGCCTCACAGCATCAGGGATCCGAATTTGCATTCCCAGCTTAGGCCACTGTCTGTGTGGAGTTTGCACATTCTCCCCATTTCTGTGTGGGTTTCCTCCAGGTGCTCCAATTTCCTCCCACAGCCAAAACACCTACTGGTTAGGTGCATTGGCCCTGTTAATTCTCCCTCAGTGTACCCGAACAGGTGCAGGAGTGTGGCGAATAGGGGATTTTCACATTAACTTCATTACAGGGTAAATGTAAGCCCACTTGTGACTAATAAATAAATAAACTTTTGTTTTACTTTTACTTTATTTGGATATTATAGGGATACCATCACTACTGGGACTCAAAATTTGGCATTTCAAAGAAGAAAGAACAAAGAAAATTACAGCACAGATTTAAGGTGCGAGGGGTAAGGGTTTAAAGAAGATGTATGAGACAAATATTTTACATAGAGAGTAGTGGGTGTCTGGAACTTGTTGCCAGGGTTGGTAGTGGAAACGAATATGGTAGTGATTTTTAAGGGGCATCTTAACAATTACATGAATAGGAAGGGAATAGGGGAATATGGTCCTGAAAGGGTTGGGGCTTTTAGTGAAGTTGGGCAGCATGGTCGGTGTAGGCTTAGAAGGCCAAAGGGCCTGTTCTTGTGCTGTAATTTTCTTAATCCCCATTCCTTCTTCTACCTACATCGTTGGTACCAATGTGCACTACAACGTGCAACTGATCCTCTTTCCCCTTATGGATCTTGAAAACACGGTCTAGTCATCATGGACCGTTGCATCCAGGAGGCAACATACCATCTGTGAGTCTCTTTTGCTGCTTCAGAACCTCCTATCTTTTCCTCTAACCACTGTGTCCCCAATTACTATTGCTCTCCTGCTCTCCTTCCTTCTCTTCTGAGGCACAGGGATGGACTCAGTGCTCGAAGTCCAGTCACTCTGGCTTACCACTGGTAGGTCATCACCCTCAACAGTACCCTACACAGAATACTTGTTGCTGAGGGGAACAACCACAGAGGACCCCCACACTAGCTGCTTCCTCCCAGCCCCTCTTACTGTCACCCATTTATTTTCATTTTTTGGAGTCTCCAAATCCCTGAAACTTTTATTTATGATCACCTCTGCCTCCCGAATGATCCGATGTTCATCTAGCTCTAGCTCCAGTTCCCTAATGCGGTTTTTGAGGAGCTGGAGATGGGTGCACTTCCCACAGGTGAAATCAGCAGGGACACTAACGGCATCCCCCCACCTCAAACATCCTGCAGGAGGAACATTGCCTGATATTTCCTCACCTCCTTCGATTAGAGGAATAAGTGAAAAAAGGTAAAAAGAAGAAAGCTTACTTGCTCTCATTCCAAGCCTTTTTTTTAGGTTAGGCGTAGGGGGGAGGGTGAGAGACTCTGGAAGTCTAGTGTGTCAGGTTTCCCCCCTGCTCAAATTCACTGGGGAGAGAAAAAACCTTCCCAGCTGTAAATGGGGCCTACTTCCGGTTTTACACTCCCAGTTTAGAGAAAAAAACCTCTGAAGAAAATAAGGTAAAAATTCCTCTTACCTACAAGCTCTCTGCACTGTATCTCCACTCCAACTGC